>PVKZ01000142.1:579230-1179230 GCA_004027375.1 Macroglossus sobrinus
AACCAAACAAAACAAACAAACAAAACACAGCAATATTGCCGTTATGATGTGTGAGAACTTGAGAAGAAGTGAATTCAAACCCCAGTTAGGCTCATTCTTCTATAAAATGCAAATTATAGCATTTTCCCCTCCACAGCTTAAAAATAAAAACTTAAAAATCACATATATAAGATATTTTCCAGGACCTGGTACCTGAAAGACATTTTTTTATTAGGAAATATTTCTTGATCACTTACTATGCACCAGGAATGGGATGAGGCCCTGAGGACCCGAGGGGAACATGAAAGGCTCAGTGCCTCCTCGGTGGTCTAGAGAGCCAGGCAGAGCCTGATTGAGCTGTGATAGGAGGAGAAGGGAGTGACACAGTCCCAGGACTCCTGCTTAGCTCCTGGGGAGTGAAAATGGTCACCTTAGTCAAGGAGTTACCTCTGTCCGTGTTCCCTGCACTAAGTTTACTGTACTGGAAGTGCCCGTGCTGCTGGGAAAGATATGTAACTTGGTGCTTAACTCAGTGGGACTGGAGAGAATTCCATTTTGCTGTCGGGAACGAGCTTCCAACGCATCCATCTGAATTTTTAGATTGATCGACTCCTTAAGTGAGCGCATCTGGCAGACGGCTCCTTCTGCCGGCCTCCCATGGCTTGCATATTCTTTCCAGAACAACTCAGGGTGAATGCAGTGATTTCTAAAAATGAGGAGTTGTTCTGGGACCTGGGAGGTGGGTGTTTGTTGTTTGCGCCAACTGCTTAGAAACATGCAAGTCTAGTGGGCAACTGGTCATCAATAGCATATTGGAAAATCTTACTGTTTTGTTAAGATAAAGCACATCTAGGAGTTCTTGGGTTCACCATGAGTTGCTTCCTGTAGTGCCGTGGGGCAGAGCAGCTTATAGGCAATGTCCGAGACTTGTTACAGAGCAGCCAGGAGCAGGGGCAGCACTTTTACAAATAAAAACTTGGAAGTGTAGGAAGCTGCACCGCAGCAGGAGCCAGATGTCAGCTTGGTTTCCATTGAGGATGCAGATCTGCTTGGCTCAGAAGATGGGTCAGCCTCTCCAAGAGAGCCCTGCCCTGGAGCAACCAACCCAGCCCAAGGGCACAGCTGTCCAAAGGATAGCTTCTCCAACAGGAGCTGAAAGAACTTGACGGGTGCCCATCTGCCTCGCCCTGGGGGAGGCACAAGTCATACAAATGCAGTTTTGGGATACAGAGCATGCAGCCCAAATCCCTCTCAGCCCTCTGTCTTCCCACTGCACACACACACAGTGCACTAGGTTTGAGTGAGGGCACACTGGCATCTCAGATACGAGCAGCCCAGAGTCTAACAACCAAAGCAAAATTTCATAATTGAAGTCAAGCCAGACCACTTCTGAATACCCCTCTGTCTGTGTATCTGAAGGCAAAGCCCATTTCAAACGCCACAGAGGCCCCACTCTGCTGCCCAAGGGACCCAGTGCACAGGCTTTGGGCATCAGCCAGAGATAACTGACGTGGCCCCTAGCACTGACTCACAGTTCTTTCTCCCTCTTCCTGCACACGAGGTATTCCTTCGTAGGGCCTATTTTCCTGGTGGGTTATAGTTGGGTCTTAGAACCCTTGTCCTTAACCCTCATCTCTGCTTCCTACTTCTGTTCATTTTTTTAAAAACTTTACTAGCTATTTCTTCATATGGACATAAAGATTACATGCAAGAGTCTGTGCACAGGTATCTAGCAGAGTGCCAGCCACAGAGAAGGCATTCGCTGTAAAGAGATTCTCCTCCTTCATTCCCTTCAGGTGTGGTGTTTTTATTCTGCTACCCTTGGGACCCCCATCACTTCCACCTGTAGTCTGAGGCCCCACAACCCTCTTTCCTGGCCTCATGCCTATCCATTGAGTATTCAGATATTGGGGCTGGGGGAGAGGGAAGAAGGAAAGGGAGAGGGTAGTAGAGAGTGGACTAGAATGTGTCCTGCTGCCTGCGGTTTTGGAAAGTTTTAGAAAGCATCCACATGATTTGAGTCACAAAAGTCAATCACTCACTAAATACTTACTACCTGGCAAATTCAGTGTTAGAAACTGGAACAGAATGGAATAAGACATGTGGGTCCCAGGCACCAAAGAGTTCACAGGAAAACACACACACATCTGTGCACGTATATGCACACCTACAGCTTGATACCATTCCTATGGCAGAAGCGAGTGCACTCCCTGTAAGCAGAACTGTGAATGACATTACTTCCACTTATCTGCCAGCTTAATTCTCACACTTTGTTGAGTTTTGAATTCATCAGAGTTCTCCAGAGAAACAGAACCAAAAGGATGTGTGTGTGTGTGTGTGTGTGCGCGCGCGCATGCATGCGCACGCGCTCACACACACACACACACACACATACATATTGAGAGAGAGATTTATTTTAAGCGATTGGCTCACATGCTTGTGGAACCTGGCAAGCCCAAAATCTGCAGAGTGGCCAGCAGGCTGGTAGACCCAGGGAAGAGCTGCAGTTTAAGTCTAGGGCTGTCTCCTGGCGAAATTCCCTCTTGCTCGGGAAAGTCAGTCTTTGTTCTATTCAGGCCTTCAGCTGACTGGATGAAGCCCACACACAAGTGAGCACATTGACAGCAATCTGTTTACTCTAAGTCCACCAACTTAATGCTACTCTCATCCCAAACACACACACACACACACACACACACACACGCACACACACACACACAGAAATATCCATAATATGTTTGACCAAATATCTAGGCACCATGGCCCAGCCAAGTTGACACATGAAATTCACTATCGCAGTCCTACAAAGTCAAGAGACTGAACAGCAGTGATTTTGAAGAGTGTTTTATCGCCAGTATTTTAGGGATTCAATAGCTCTGGTAAATGAGACACATAGAGTCCCTTTTAGAGAGCCAAGATATCTTTAGTAGCTTACCCAAGAGGAATAATGCCACCAAATTGCTCTACAGCGTACCCCCCACCCTAGCTTACTCCAGATGACAAACCTCAGGGCATAACTTAGCTCAGTGGCCCAGTTCTAATGTTTGTCAGAATCACCTGGGGAGCTTTGAACCAAGCAGATTCCCAGCCCACCTGGGAAGGTCCTGATTCCTTCCATGCGACATGAGCACTGGGGGCTTGGGCCCTTAAGCCTAACTGGCAAGCAAGTAGTTACTTGAGAACTGAGGAGAAACACCCCCATGGCAGAAGGAAGGCTATTTGATTGAGGAATCTCCTTTAAGTGACTTCATCACGGGTACCAGCAGATGAACTTTGAGAAGTGCTAGTCTGGCCTCTTCAGAGCCTCTCTTACTGAAGAGGGGGTGGGATGAGTTCAGAGAAGATAGATTCCATCTAAAAAACATCAGTTAGCAACTTGCCTTTCCCTTTGCTCTTTCCTACCCACCTGACTGCTCACCTGCCCCTCCTACCCTGCCCTTGTAGCTTCCTCTTCAAAAACCTCTTCCTTAAATTATAAGCCAATCCTGTGTGGTATGGAGCTGCTGAGCTCTGTGTTCCACCTATACATATGCTGCTATTGTTCTCTGTCCCAGAAAAATGGGCTTAGCAGCCTCGAGCTTGAGGGCAAGCTTTTCCCAAAAAATGACCTGGAAGGAATTTAGCCTTTTTCCTGAACACCACCCTACCCAAAGTCTTATCGCATTTTTTTTTTTGTCTTAAATTTGTAGTTCATCTTGCCTCTCAACTAACACTTGGAGATTTCCTCAAAACTGCTATGGCAGATTTAGGAGTCTAGAAAAGATAAAAACTAAGCTGTTAATGAGAGCCCATACTAGTTCCATTCCATCTGCCCAGGGAGCCAGCTAGACCTTTCTCACTCTCCAGGGCAGTGGAGAGATCGTGGTTTCCTGAGAGTGCACCCTTCACCACCTTAGACAGGAAATAGGTGGAGAGAGAGGGGCTTAGGGAAGAAGAACTGCTTTTGAGATATTAGGATATAATTGAGGCAAGAGAGTCCTGTCTTCCACTGATGGCACGCTCAGCCTGTCCACAAAGGAATGGAAAAGATGGGCCTCAGACCTTTGATTCAGAGGTAGATTCGTGCAGTACAAAAGCCATGACTGGCTGGAGAATTAGCCTGCACTTGAAAATGTCTTTTGATAAAAATGTTGACTGGCCACCAGATGATCTCACATTGGTCACTTCTAATGATCCATGGATACAGAGGAAGCCAGATGTTCATTCAGCAAATATTTTTCAAATGCCCATAGGCATCAGGATAGGCACTGGCAGTAATACAGTGCTGAATAGGAAAGACAGTGGTGCCCTGCCCCAGGAAAAGCCTACAACAGAGCCAAGAAAAGTAAGGCAAACAAATAATTAGACAAATGGATAATGAATAACAGTTTAAATGCTGCGAGGGAAAAGTGCAGAGAGTATTGCAGAGTGGAAAAGAGCTCGGGCTTCCTAATCAGGCACATCAAAGTTCAAGTCTCATTTCTGCTAAATGGCTTCAATCAAGTTGTTTAAACTCTCTAAACGTCAGTGTTCTCACCTGTTAAAAAAATAATAGTAAAGCGAGAGGATAAAACTTCTTTGCTTGCCAGGATGGTTAAGAATGGCTGAGATAAAGGGAATAAAAGCAGCTCACACGAGATTTGGTATATGACACTTTGTATTAAATGTTAGTTCTTCTTTCTGCCCCTTACATCTTCAGCTAAAGTTGATTGCCAAGTCCCTTTCCTGCATGGGTTGCGATGCAGAGCCAAGGCCAGAGCTTCAGAAAGAAGCCAACGTGAGTCCTCCTCAAATGCCATCTTTGAGGAAGCGCTCTAAGGGTAGCAGATGAAAGTCGAGAGAAGCTCTCTCATTTGGCATGGCTGGATGGAAATATCAGGCCATTCAAAATATCAGGCCTATGCATAACAGGCCGCCTCCATAATTACTTGTAACAAGAGGCATGATGTGTTTCACCTTCCGTTTTATAACCATCAAGACATTTTTAAAAGGTTTCTGTTAATTGCCATTTGCAGACAATTATTATCTACTCAGAATCCTCTGGTACAAATGAATCACACCATACATGGTGTCTGAGCTTTCTCAACCCGCTCACTGACCCCAAATGCTGCTGCAACTGTAGTGACAGGAAGAGAAATTGACTGACTGGCAGGGAAGGGGCAGAGTCTTGGGAGCCAACCAGAAGACTCTTCTGGGTGTCTGTATGTTAGGGGATAGGGGAATAAATTTATGATCTCTCTGGGGCATATTTACGGCAAGAGAAGAGAAAGGAAGTCAATGGGTGAATTCTGCTTATAACTGGAGATGCAAGGGAGGTGCCTTTGATGGGAATGCAGCAGGGAGCCTCCAACCCAGTGCCCTCACCTATTGAAGGCTTCCCAGTGGCTTGCGCAGTCACTGTTCCAAAGTGAGCCACAGTTATTCAGTCTTTGCCTTGGAATTTTAGAAGGAAGGAAACTGGACACACCTTTGTATTAAATGTTAGTTATCCTTTCTGCCCCTTACATCTTCAGATAAAGTTGATTGTCAAGTCCCTTTCCTCTATGGGTTGCAATGCAGAGCCAAGGCCAGAGCTTCAGGAAGAAGCCAATGTGAGTCCTCCTCAAATGCCTTCTTACCAGGAGTCTTTAGTGGGTTCTGCAAATCTTCCCATAGAGGGAACTGAGAAAATGACAATAAACCTGTAGCATTGTGTTCAACACTCTGCCAACTCAGCCTTTCTAGATACATAGTATTACCCTCGTTTTATAAAGGAGGAAACAAGTAGCAAGGAGGTTAAGTCAGTTGCCCGAGATCAACTTATTAGAGTCAACGCTGAGACCCACACCTTCTGATTCCATCCTCTGCCCTGAGAGCTGTAGCATCTGATCTCACCAAAGACAAATGTCTACTTCTGATCCTTCACAGGGCCTTTCATTGAGCAGGATATTCAGGAGACATTCAATTAAAAGTTGCTAAATGAAGGAAGGAACTAGAGGATTGAAAAGTCTGTCCATGCATGTCAACGTTAAATGGAAATATGCAAAGTGCATGAAAATCGCATGCAAGTCAACATCTATCATTCTCATTAGCTCCCTGTGTTGGCGTTTGACTGGAGAGAGGAAAGGGTCGCATGGTGTATACTGGGGTAATGCCCCTTTTTGATAACGATATCTTTCCAATCATGTCTCATGTTGCCTTGAACAGATATTGCAGGATTTGTGTCACTCTGGCCTCTCTTTATCATCTATCAAATCTCTATCCATCCTTTAAGATTTGCTTCTGTGAAGTCTACCCTGACTACTGGCCCTTATCGAATCTATTAAGCCTCTACCGTGCTCTGGGCCTTCACTGGGGGAAATACATGTAAGCACATAATGGCAATGTTTTAGGCTTTGTGCGGTGTTAGAGATGTGGATGAGATGTAAGGCATAGGAGCAAGAAAAAAAGAGTGATTGACAGGAGTAAGAGCCTGCAGGAAGGTCAGGGAAGGCTTCACAGGGGAAGAGATACCAGAGTTAGATCTCAAAGGCATCATAGGTGACTGACAGGTAAACACAATGCAGAAAGGAAGTCCTGGGGATGGAGTATGCAGAGGTGTAGAAATGTGTATTTTAGAAACTACAAGTTCTAATCATTTTAAAAGATTTTGAAACACAAAGCAGATCACATTATTTCTCTGCTTAAAACACTTCAGTGGTTCCCACAAACTACACTCTGGTCTCATCTGCTCAGGCATCATGCCATGACACCTTTCCCCCAGACTCATCAAGCTCCAGTAACAGCAGCCTTCCTTCTATTCCTGAAGGTCTCCTAGCTCATTCTAACCTCAGGACCTTGATACTTGCTATTCCATCCACCTAGAACTCTCATCTTGCAGATCCATAGCCCCTGCCCACCACCAATTTGAGAAAAGGTCTCTCATATTTAGGTCTCAGCTCAAATGTCACATCTCTCAAGAGTCCCATTCTGACTACTCCAGCCAAAGTAGTCTTCCAACCTACCTCCAGTCACTCATTACCCTGTTTTACTTTCTCCTTTGCATTTTTCCCTATTTGAATCTATCATCTTTATTTCTTTATGTTGTCTGTCTCATACACATACTAAACTATAAATTCATAAGATTCTCAGCCTACCTGATTGATTCACATGCATTCCCAGAAACGTGAGACACACAGTGTCTGCACATAATAGGCACTCAGTATCCGTGGAATAAGTGGATTGATAGATAAATGGATGGTTGCATAGATGAAATAAGTAAATGAAGTAAATGAATGAATGATAGTTACTGGACAAGGCTAATATAAGAAACCATAAAGTTTTAAGAAGAGAGAGATGTTCAGGGAACTTTGGATGTCACTCTGATTACTCAGACTTCATCCTATAGCTGATGAGGACACTAAGAAGTTATCATTCTTACCAGACAATGTAGTATTTATCTCTTGCCTTGCATTAGCTCCTGAGAGTTTCCTATGCCTGAACCTTATCCCACTAATTAAATTGCGAGCCACATAGCATTAGCCAAGTTTTGCAGAGAATTCTACACAGTCTTTCAACACCCAATATTTTACTGGGTTCATATGGGCAAATTTCCTCTCTTCAACCTCTTTAGTACAGGGTCAAACAATTAATAGGTTCTCAATAAATATCTGTTGTTTGATTAAATAATGTCTGATACAGTCCTTTGAAAGAGTAAAAAGAAAGAAACTAAAACTAAATGGCAAGTGTTATCAAGAATATGGAGAAAAAAGAACAACACTTATGCATTGTTGGTAAGAATGTGAATTGGTACAGCCACTACGAAAAACAGTATGAAGATTCCTCAAAAGATTAAAAATAGAACCACCATATGATCCAGCAATTCTATTTCTGTGTATCTATCTTCAAAAAACAAAAACACTAACTTGAAAAAAATACTTCTGTACTTCCACATTCATTAGCTATTATTTATAATAGCTAAGACATGGAAGCAACCTAAATGTCCATTGATGGATGAATGGAAAAGAAAATGTGGTATATATACAATGGAATATTATTCAGCTATATAAAAGAAGAAAATCTTGCCATTTGTAACAACATGGATGGACATTGAGGGCATTGTGCTAAGCAAAATAAGTCAGACAAATACTATATGATCTGATTTATTTCTTAAATGAAAAAATAAAAACTCATAGATACCCAGAATATGTTGGTGGTTGCCAAAGGCAGGAGTGAGGGCAGGGCAAAATGAGTGAAGGTGGTCAAAAGGTACCAACTTCCAGTTTTAAAATAACTAAGATATGTGATGCACAACACAGTGACTATAGTTAATAATACTGCATTGCACATTTTAAAGTTGCTAAAGTAGATCTTAAAAATTCTCATCATAAGAAAACAATGTGACAAAGAGTATTGGTAAATGTTAACTGGACTTACTGTGATGATCATTTTGCAATATATATGAATCTTGAATCATTATGTGGTACTCTGAAACTAATGTAATGTTACATGCCAATTGTTTAAATTAGGTAATTAGGTTTAAAAAAATAAAAAGACACATGTAGCCTGCACTACAAGGTCTGGGCACTGGGTGAGGTACCTCACATATTCTGTCCCCACAGCTGCCCTGTAGTGTGTGTTATTATCCCCATTCATGGGCAAACTAGGGCAGAGAAAAGATAGGTTGACTGTGCAAGGTCTCACAGCTGACAGGCGGCAGAGCCAGGATTTAAACCTCAGGCTCAGGACTCCTTCTGCTGTCCCATGCTGCCCTTTGATCAGTTGCCATCCACATTCCTGGCCTTAGTAGTCCCTGCAAGTGTCTGTTCCAGAAGAAGGCTCAGTGGCTACAACTGAATCAAAAACTCAGCAGGGCTCCCTGAGGTCCCTGAAGTCTGATCAATAATGACATGAGCTCTGCCTCTTGCTGCAAAGATGCCACAGCTCCCTCCTGTCAGATTTGGTTAAAAAAAAAAAAAAAAAGTCCTCAGCCTTTCAAAGGGGTCCTTTGTCTTTTGGGTTAGGTGCCGGGTAGAAAAAGCATGGAGACGGAGGCTGATTCAAGGCTTGCTCTCTCCTCTGTGTCCTAATGTGTACCACTGATTCCTCTGTCTCCCCCTGGAACCTGACACTCTCCAGAAAATCTACCACTTCCACTGGTATGCTTCAAGCCTTGTTCTTAAATGTTCACACTTAGAAGGGACTCTGGGGACACATCCTTTTGTTGCATTAAACCAGCCTGTATATCTCATGTTAAAGGTGGCCCTTACTCACCAGGCAGCCACCCTGGACCCCCCCCTCTATCCAAAGCCCTCAATCTATATGCCTAGACCAGTCTCTTGTGGCCAAACAGGATTAGTGTTCTATCCTGTACCCCAGAGCTCTGTGCCTCAGTTTGCCCAGAGGCCAGGTGGAACAATATCTTTCTCTTACCTCCACAAGGGAGTCCTAGGGACTAATTACTGTTAGCAAATAACTTTAATTATCGTAATTATCAACAGCACTTTATGATCCCCAGTCAGAAAGATGATCATTAAGTTCTGCAATACCCGCCTCCCCCTGCCCAAGGCAGAAAGTTAATTCTGTAAGTGCCTGTAGAGATTTTGAAACCCCAGCAAAGAGCGTCCATGAACATGCCCCACTTGGGGAAATGATAATGGAATGATGCTGCTAGCTCCACCATAAGGCACAATAATCTCTTTTGGATGGTTCCCCAAGACCCAAGTGATTCAATCGCCTTCCCTGAAAACTGGTCTGCCAGATTAAGGATATATGGTTTTGTGCTTGCTTATCTATTTTTTTAATGGAATAAAAGAAAATGAAAGAGGAATCATGCCATATCTTAAAAGGAGAAAAAAGAAAGAAAGCAAAATAGCAGTTTTTTACCCTGCCCCCTATTTCCCTAATTTTTTTTTCTATATGTAGGAGTGAGTGTTCTAATTCTGCAGTGCTGTCATTACTGTAATGGGTTTGGCAGGCCCATATTATAGCACCGAGGCTGTCAGGAATGGATGACATGCTGTCTGTTACAGGCTCCTACTGTTCTCAGCCAACCCAGGGCCAGAAAGACAGAAAGGAAGAGAGGGGAGGTGGTGCAGGAAGAGAGACTCTAGTTCGTTTAGGCATCTTAAGAGGTGATTGTTTTAACCAACTCACAGCATTAGAGACGAAATGATACTAGGTGCCACCCCCAGACGGCTAGCAAATGCAATGGGTTATGGGAGTTGGAAGTAAACGACAAAACCACAAGGTGAATTTACTCTGCTGAGAGTATCTTTCCAGTGTGGCCAAGCTCAGATTGATGGATTCTGTAACAGAAAGTTGCAATGAAAATTATACCTCGCTGCATTATGGGGATTGGCGGGGGGATGCTTCTTTATGAAGATAGTGAATTTAAAAAAAAAATAACTGGAAAAAGAAATGGTGAACTTGAACCTAGCTGGAGTACTTGGCTCATCACTTCCTCACCTCTCAACCAGGCTGTGGGAGCCAGGAATGATGCATTGCCTAGAGGAATGAGTTACATTTAACTCTCCTGGCAGAGGTCAACTTTGTTGTTGTCTTGCTCTTTCTAAAACTGCCTGACTCCCTTTGCCTGACCTTTGACTTCATTAAAAAGAGACAGTGAAGAAAATTGCAGTAGTGGCCTCTTCTTGGAGCCCAAAGGAAAAGGGCTTTCTTAAATAAAAATAACTTTATAAGTAAATAATGGTGAGCTGGCAATTATCAGAACATTGTTTATTTCACAGCTAAATGCTGGAGCAACAAATCTGTTGAGATAAGCTTTACAAACACTTATGATGAGAAAAATCACAAGACGTGGCTCTGAGAGCTGGTTAGCAGTCAAAACAATGGGCTTTCTGGCTTTAAGACACCATCTTGATCCTCAGGGGGGACTTGGGTCATGTTGATGCATTGGCACAGGCTTTGTCTTTGTCCCATACTGTCTACTGTTAGGAGCTAACCTGGAAAGGAAACATACTGGGAAGAGAATAAGAAAAAACACAGGGGCTTAACTTCGTGGGATTTTAGAAAAATGATAAAGCTGTAGAAGAACTTGAGAACAATTGTATCAAAATGTCAGCCTTAGAAGGCTGTCCATCTTTATGGTCTCCATTTTACAGGTCAAAACACTGATACCTCATCAGTAAAAAGAGTTTGTTGAACCACAGAATATGGTTGGGTCAGGCTATTTGGTGACTCTCAGGGGCTCCTCCATTACCAACCTCTGGCCACAGAAGGCTTAAAGAGTCTAGATACTTTTTATTAACCTCTGATCTTAATGAGCGGTTTCCTTTTATCCAGAAATGCCACGATTATCCCCCCGTGTGATACCTTTTATCACCTGTATACTATTTGGTGGCATCCCAGAAGTCTTTAAACTACAGCACGAAACTCTTGTACTTAACAAAAAAAGAACTGAAGTATTGATGGGAGTGACGTTTAGATAGTTCATTGATGAGGATCCAGGCCAGAAGGGAGGGGCTCTTGGTCTAAGTCCCAGTCTAAAGCGGGGAGAGTCCTTTCAGTCCTGAGGTAGGACCCTGGAAATAACTAGAGACTGATGGAACAAGCCCAAAGCAGCTAAGTCATATGTTCTACTCACATGTGAAATAACAAAAACCATCATTCAGGGCCTACATTTCCAGAGACAGAGATAAAGAGGGAAGAAATGCTAGCAGAAGATCACATAAACTAAGACTCATAGACTGAGTGAGAAAGTTTTAGGGATTGACATCCAGTTGCCATTGGCTCACAGAGGGCTGACAGGAAACTCTGAGGAAGTAGGGGTGCCACAGTGAAGGAGATGGGCATCTGATGGATATAAAGAAGGTCCTCAACACCTGGAAAAGGTTCATCTGCAGAGAGAAAATTGGGGCGACCACACAGCCTGAATCCATACTGCCATCTATCTATAGGACAAACATCTATGCTTTCCATTTAAGGCAGAACGAAACACACGCCACTGCAATTTTCTCTTATCTATATCTAGCTAAGAAAGAGGTGGTGAGAGGACTCACAACAGAATGGATATTTGCCGAGACCATTGGCACTGCCGCTTGCTGTCAGCCCGTTGACCAGAATGACCTACTGTCTGATGCCTTTCGTGGAGAAACTGAGTTATGTTTCATTTTGCCCCAGGGAATGTGGGTGAGTGGGTTAGACAGGGGAAAAGTTAGCATTTTATTCATTCTGATCTGAATCTCTTTTAAAACTCAAATGGCATGCATAATTTTCCCCTTAATTAGAGCTTCTGAAATATCACTGGGCATCTGGATAACCCCACCTTTTCATGCCCTCTGCAAAGAAAAATGATAGAAGAACTTTGGGGGAGGGTGGGTACAAAGTTATAGGAAAAAAAGAGAAAAGATTCAGGGGGCAGACAGCAAGAGAGTTGGACTGTTTGCTGGAAACTAAGCAGGTACTTAAATCAGTCTGTTTTCAGAAAAGGAAGGAGAAGAGGGTAGGTACCAAGAGTTCACTCAGCACCTACCGTATGCCATAGGTTTCAGAAACACTCCCTCCCCACTTTGCACAGGTGAAAGGAGGGTTCTAGCATCCTGATTTTTCAAGTGAAGAAACTGAAGTTTAAAAGCTTGGAAACTCATTTAAGGTCATACAGCAAGGGGCAAGCTGGCTTCGGACCTGTGCTGCTGGCACCACTGCTCACTTTTCCTCTGAAAATCCACCTGTGCTTGGGAACCCCAACCAGGGGCCCATTTCCTAAATAACTCACAGATTCAGAGTGTGTTGTGTCATGTTGTTTCAGAGATACTAGAGTCCTCAAGAGAAGGACCACCATGGTCTGTCACCTCTGTAATGCTTCTTATTCCTCTCCCTCCTGCCTTCTCCTCTCCCCCACAGCAGCCACTGCTCAGTGCTGAGCAATGATGAGAAGTGAGTGGGGCACAGACATAGACCTTCCCGAGGTTATTTGTTTCATGTATTGAAGATGACACTGTAGCCACAAGGCTGGTCGTGGAATTATCACATCACAGAATGCTGAAGTTGGAAGGAATTCTAGAAATCCTCTGGCCTAGCTCCCTCCTTTGGCTCCAGGAGGAAGAGAATTATTCAAGATCACATAGCTAGTTAATGGTCGAGCCAGAATCAGGTCTCAAACCTGGCCCAGCACTGTTTCCTCTCTGCCTGGTGAAGAATGTGTTTGAAAGTTGGGATAATTCTCCTGGGCTTCTGCCCCTCTCCTCCTGCTTTGTCATGCTTTTAAATTTGAATCTCATGAGCCCTTGAGTGTGTGTGGCTCTGAGAGTATGTCTCCAGAGCTGCCAGCCACAACTAAAGGGGAAACAATGGAAAAAAGGAGAAATTCAGGACCAAGTATGGGTTGGAAGGGGCCGTTGCAAAGATGGCCTCAAACCCAGTGGAGTTTTGTCCCAGCTCATACTAGCTTTTAGCCATGGAGAGCCTGCCCAGCAGATTAATGAATGTGCCCATGCCAGGAGTCCACACTGTAGGGTCCCCACTGAAGATCTCCGGAGCAAAGGTCTCCATTTAAGGCCATGTGACAAAGATCCAACTTAACACTGTTCTCAACCAAAAACAAAGAGTTCTTTTCTCTGTCACAACCATTCGGGAAATGGGCAGTGGAGAGCATGACTCCCATCTCTGGTCCACCGTAGTTGCTCCAGCTCCCACCATTGAGTCCAGATTGCAGTCAGTGGGAAGCACTTGTCTCTTTCTTTTAAGGGTCCAGCCCAGCAGTTGTGAGCATCTCTTCTGCTCAAATCCTGCTGACCAGTACTGGATAACATAGCTGCCAGGGAGGCTGAGGAATGTGTGGCTTATTCCAAGCAGCCATTTTTCACTAATATTTAGGGTGTCCTTTAGTAGCAGCTAAAGAGTAGAGAATGGACATTAAAGGACAGGTAGTAATTTTTGGTCTCGTGAACACTGTTTCTTATGAACATTGCACATCTGCTTTGGCAACCCAACACAACCCAGTTCCCAGCCAGGGGGTCCTGTCACAGGACACAGCACTCTCCAGGACACAGCATCCAGAGGATGAACAGTGAGCAAGCCAAGGATGAGTACCCAGGAGACCCAGGCTAAATTCAATTATGGGAAACTCATAACTTGATATCAGAAAATGAGATTGAAAGCGGGGAGCTGCCTCCTGGGGAAGCTCCCCAAGAGATTTTATAGGAAAGAAGATAAAACCAAAAAGAAATAGCGCAGACCACAACTCTGCTCCAGCCCCTAGTTGCTGAGTGGGGTGCCCACTGGTCTATCTCATAAGATCTGCTGATATACAGAAACTACACAGTAATTACATTTCTACAAGACAAGTTAAGGTTAAGAGCAACCATGTCCTAAAGTAAGAACAGAATAACAATATAATGTGTTCAGTGAGTTAGGCTTGTGTTTACTCTCTAAATCCTCTTCCCATTTATGAATCTTAATACTTACACTGAACTATCAACTGTAAACCCTCATTGAAAGAGAAAGGAATAGGGTGAAGGACTGGAGTTGTCTTACTTCCAGGAGGAGACAGGAGGAACAGACTCTAGACACTGCCCTCTGCTGGCGACCAGCAGGCGAGTCACCATACACCACAGGCCTCAGTAGATAAGAAACTCTCCTGAAAGGCCAACACACCACAGTCCCCTCCAGTGAGCCTCCTGGGAGGTCTGTCAGTAACCTTTGCCTGGATGGAGTGTGGGGCTCTGACAAGCTGATTATTAACCCTCTTCCTTTAGTCTTTATATAGCCCTGAGCCCCGGTCAACCCCATTTCTGCCCAGATTCTATTCATTTCCAACTGGTCAGGACAGGGATTCCAAGCTCTAGCAGATTCTGCAGGAGGAGTAGGTTAGAGGAAATGGATCACATCCCACAGTCCAGCATCAAGGAATACATGGAGGATGTGAGCTTCAGCTTCTCACTTCCATTTACATTTTAAAATATTGGTCTTAAAGGGTATCTACAGAATGAAGCCTTCTCTAACCACCCCAAACCAGAGTAATCACCCTCTATTAATAGTAATTCCTAAAGTGTGTACAGCACTTTCCAGTTTACAAAGCATTTGCATACCCATTTTTCATTTACTCCTCAGGACAATCCTATCAGTAGGTACTATCATTCTTATTTTATTGATGAAGAACCTGAGATTCAGAGGTGGAAGTAGTTTGCCCAAGGCCACACAGCTTGTAGCTGATGGAGCTAAGGCTAGACCCATGATGGTCTGACTTCAAGTCTAATGTACCTAAATGGCCTCCTGATTTCTAGCAGATCTTGAACACAGCCCTAGCACTTCCCCATGTGCTGCCATGTGCTTGTGCCCCTGTGTAGCTCTAATTCCTCCAACTATGGCTCAGGCTCCATAAGAACAGGCACTGACTCTTACTTAGGTGTCTCTTTGGATCACTCTTGCTTGCATCAAGCTCAAGATTGAATAAGAAGAAGTTTCTCAAAAATGAATAGAATAGTTGTTGATGGTCCTCAGAAATGCAAACTGTAAGAACACACTAGAATGTCACACTCTGAAGGATCCAGCTACCAGGAAGAAGTGAAGACAGTTTATGCAGGCCGGGCAGGGAAAGCTCCCACTCTCTCTGAGAGTCTTCACCTCTCGTCCTGCTATTAGAGCTCTGTTTGAAACATATTTGATGATCCAGATTTCTTAATAGGGGATTAATAAACAATAAATAGGAGCCATGAGTCGGTAGCCTCTCAAAATTCTAGCATGGAGACCCCTAGGTGACCCCCAGGCAGGAGTATAGAGTAAATGAGAATCTCAGGATTGTCAGAATTATGCCTGGCACATCTTAAATACCCGGTAAATATTTGCAATTAAATGAATGAGGAACAAGAGCAGAAGCTATTGGGGATAAGGAGAAACATGCTACACAGAAACCTGTTGCATGGGAAATCTCAGCAGGTCTTTCTGTCTATGGGAGTCCTGGGGTAGGGGCCGGGTTGGCATAGGGTGTATAAGGACTCTAGGCTTATCCTCAGGCTTGCTTAGCTGGAATTATTTTCTGCTACTTCTCCATTATGGCCATTCTTCTCTGAAAACACTTTATCCTGTCTTACTCCAGATGGATTCCCCTACCTGAAATAGAACTGAATCTATCATTCTTGACTTTGAGAAACTATATCGATAATGGTAGTTCTTTAGAAACATATATTTCTTTATCATCTGAATAGAAAGGTGTATAAAATGTTAAATATATTTATGTGCAATGCTTACAGTGGGTTTTTTTAATGTCAGAAGCACCGTCCCTAACAGTTTGTTTGTAGATATAGCTAATGAGCTTTTCTTCTAGAAAATTCTCCTTAAAAGTAAGCCATCCTCTTGGTCAGTACCACAATATGTGTTGTCTACAAATATTTGCCAAAGGTTTTACTTTTATCACTAACCTCCAACAGTAAAAAAAAAAAAAAAAAAAAATTAGCATATACCCAGAATATATGCTTTTCTATGTAAATTATATGGGTGCACTCCAGTTCTAATGCATTATATGCATTAAAACCCATATCCGCCAAATAGACAATATGGAAGAGATAAAATTCTTTCTCCCTGCACCCCAATGGGTCAAATGACTTCCTAGGGTGCCCACAACCCACTTTGGAGGCCACCAGTTCACACAAGATGGCACCCAATGCACTCAAAGTAAATATAAAGAAGCATTGTAAATTGTTTTCTCAGGTAACTTCTGTTTTCCAAATTAACACTCAAACATCTTAATTCTAAGAGGTCCCATTCCATCTTGTAAGGGTTAAAAAAATAACATGACACATTTCATATCGGTCAAAGATTTTTCTGCCACAGAAGCAGTTTTGAGGGAGAAATTGTCATCTAGCCCCACAGTTATGCAAATGTGATAGTTATTTTTGACACTGGTAAATAATAGTTCTGTATTCACAGACACTATTTTCTTACCTTATCATGCAAGGTCTCAAGTTATAAATTAGATGTTGGAAATTGATTAGCATTTTGGGGTTACGGCATACAATTTGTGCTGTGTTTTCCATTTATCTTCTACCTTGAAAAGGTGATTAGCACTTGTGTGAGGGCAAGGAATTCTAACAAGTTGCTTCTCTGATCCAGGCAAATCAAGCTGTCTGAGGGGATGATTGGCTGCCGTAAGCACACAATCCATTCCCTGGGTTGTCCTGTGCTCACCATAGAATTAACAAAGTCTACCTGTATCTGAAATTCATCAGACTTCTCTTCAAATAGTATGGAAATACCTACCCCTTAAAATAGTATTACTACAAACTATTCGATGCAGAACAAAAATAGAATGAGAATGTACATGTGACACTGGTAATACAACAAACATAGTACTGTGATAAAAATCTTTAAAAGACTGCAAGACAGTGTTTCCAGCCCACTCTAATGATAACTAATTGAAAAAGATTCCTTTATGCTAATGTTCTTAATTGCCTGGGCAGCTTTATAGAAAAGTCAGTTCCTTACTGGCTAGCACTTTGAGAGTCTTAATAGCCAAAGCCAGGAGCAGGGTTAAAGAATGTCACAGCAGGAACCCTGGTGCTTCCCTGCAGTGGCTATACTGGAAGTCTTTCTGGCTAATTAGCGAATCACAACCATTATGCAAATGAGCTCCTCCTGATTGACAACAGCTTCTATCTTTCCCCACCATCCATGCAAATGAGGCCAACCGAAGGGTTGTAGTCCAATGCCAAATAAGAGTAATAAACACTGTAGAGCCAATCTCCTTTAGAGATCACGTGGTCTAACTTCTCAGTTACAAATAAGGAAACTGAGTCATCCGACCTTAGGATTCTTTCCTAGAGTTCTTTGATTAGCTAGTGGAAAAGCCAGGCTTAACTCCAGGCTTTTTAGTTTCTAACAGACTCTCCTTTTCCTGCCTTTAATTTATATTTCACCTTGGAAACTTAGGGATTCTGCAGAAAGAAACTCATGAGACCCTATTATAACAATAGGGAAACTAAGTTTGATATAATAAAATATGACCAGATTAAGGATTCAAGAGACCTGTACTTTGGGGGGGACCCTAAAACCACTGGACTCACTGCCATCATGTGGGTCTTGAGCCCTATCCCATCGAAAAATCCCTCTGTCTTCTAACACTATCAGGAAAGGACGTAGACATGACTTTCATGAGCCCTTGAAACGCCTTCTTCTCATTACTTAGTAAATGCCCAAGGTTTTTCTTTCTTGTGCCAGAGGTCTGAGCCGAGGCCAATGGCATCAGTCATAGCAAATTCATGTTATGAAACCTGTGCACTTTTGAATTGTTGAGGCTGGCTTTTTCTTTTCTTCCCTTTTCATTTTTTTTTCTTTTTTCCAATTCTTTTGTAATCATCTCAAAGCCAAGTGCTCATTTCCACCAAAACTTTAAACATTGTGCCTTTATGTAGCACAGCTTTAATTTTCCTCCCTAACAGAAGTGATTGTTTATGTTGTAAATGCCACATTAGTCCCCATGAAATGGAGATGGAATTGATTTTCATTTCAGAGATTTCACAGCTTGCCCCAGAACTTTATGCTTGATTGCCAATGCTCAGAAATGCATGGGCTTCTGAGAGGTTCAGAAATGATGTGTGTAACATGGCATATAAAAATGTTAGCATTGGAGCCGCATTTGGTGGGAGGCAGACCCCTGTGTCTCAGTAGCTGTGTTTGGCCAGGCACTCAAAGAAACCAATGCCTTGTGTACAAGCAGCCCTGCAGAAAACAGACCATAGTACCACCAATTTTTCCCTACCCTAAAGCTCTGAAAGATTTACTCTTTGAGCCCTTCTTTTAGCAAGCCTTTCCTGAGCACCTGCCCAGATCTGCTTAGGCATTATAGGACTAAAAGGTGGAGAACGACGCACCTTGAGAAGCCTATAATCTAATTGAGGAGAGACAACACAGGATGCCACGAGTGAATTCAGCAGGGACATATGTATGCATCCCAGACTGAATTCAAAGTACACACTGCTCAAAGGAACGGAAGGGGAAAGCTGCACAGGCACATTTGAATGGAGATAGAAGGGAGGGCAGTTGTCAGATTAACCCAAAGGAAAGGTTTTATTTTTGCCTTGTTTCCCCTGCTGCCTGCAGAGCTGTAGCCCCCTCCTCCCTGGGGAACCTGTTGCATTTAACTGCTGAAGCCAAGGTAACAGATAGCTCCACTCTCTTCCAGGGATGTGAGATAATGCTACTGGCACTCCATGGGCTTGGACTGACACTACATTTTTCCTGGTCTTGGTCAGCTGTTGGCCTGATCATCCAGAAGCCATTCCTTCTGAGGAACCTGCCATATTTTTCTGAAAGCCCTTTACTCTTTAAGAACTTCACCCAAACTGGAGTTTTTAGAACACAGTTGACATTCAATGCAATACATTAAGTCATTCGCTATCATTCTATTGATCATGTATTACATTTGATTGACCTTTCTAAAGGGTTTTCATTTAAATATGGGGTGGGTGACATAATAGCTCTACAGCTCATGATTTTTATGGCAGTGTTGGAGGTTAAGTAGGCTGCTGGAGGACATCAGGGGGACCTGATTTTGAATGATTATTAGTATGGTTACTATGAACATTCTACTTAATTATGTCTAGCTTCATCATAAATATGTATATTTTAATCTTAATAAGGTGAGCTTTATTGACCAAAGACATAATTGGTGATTGAAACAGAAATCTCCCAATATGTCTAAAACTGTTACTCTTAAATAATGACAAAGTATAAGAAAGCACCATTTCCATTGCTAGTCAATTAACAGAACTTTCCTTTATATCAAGATAACAACTAGATGCGATTTAATATTCCTGAGTGAGGCGCCAACATTGAGTGCTGGGTCATCAAGGCTGGTGAGGGGTTCTCTCTCCCTGTCTATCCAGCTGTTTGTCTATCTCTCTCTTCCCCTCTGAGCGGCAGATTATGAGCACACATATGGAGAAAGAGTGAGGGGTGGAAAAAATGCAAATAAGTGGCATGGAGAAGAGCAACTTGAAGTGTCAGGGAGAACCACTCTAACAAGGAGGGCAGGCTGGAATTAGCTGGCTTCCGGGGGAAGCTCTGGAGCAACAAGAATGGAGTTGGGGTGGAGGCATATGTGCTCAGGGAGGACTGTCAGCATGCACACCTCTTTCTATTGCAGACCTTCTTCTTTCTCTCAAACTTTCTGGTGCATTTCTCTTTTAAAGAGCAGATAAGGAGGTGGCTTTATCAAGTCTAGTTTAGCATCGAAGAGTAGTATTGATTTTCCACCCACGACTATTGGAAATTAGAATTTCTTCACGAAGCAGGGTTCTTTTCTTGTTGTGTTCCTTATCTTTTTAAATGTGATTGCCTGCACTTCAGGGCCTCCTGGCTAAAATTGTAATGAACTTTGCCACCACTGCAGTGCACAGGATCAGAAGTGGACCACCTGCAAGTCCCTGTTTGTGGCTGCTGGAGGGCCGGTGAAGGCCTTGGGCTAGAATAAATCTTTTCCCTCTGGTTACTTAATGCCCTATCTTGGGCCACAGGCTTATTGACTTACTACTAATTTTCTTGTCAGGATAATTCTTCCAATCAAGATTTAAAACAAACTGGAAGGTTACTAAAGTGCTGGAGATTAAAGCCTAACACTTTTTTTATTTGATTAAGATATTCTTATCTGGGTTCTTGGAGCTCAATTTAAGCTCTGCACACACCTTCCTTAAAGGGCCAGGCTTGTTTGTTCCAAGCAAACATTCCCCTTCACAACTGCCTCTCCTGCTGTGTATTTGCTCACTAGGAAGAACTAGATTATTCCCACTGCATCAACTTTCAGGCAGTTGCTCGGTGCAATTTTCTTCAATGTCTTGCCATGGAAAAAGAGACCAGTCATTTTCTAAATGCCGATTTGGGGTGACCTATATTTTAGGATTCACCATCAGCTCTTTCCCTTCTAACCTGTAGTCCCAGGTAGAGAACTGCACTTAAAGGAGTGATAATTGAGAAAGGGAGACCACTCAGGAAGAACACAGCACAGTCATCTGACAACCCTAAACACAGAGATACCACATGACCTTAAAGGTGAACTTTTTAATTTATCTCTTATTCCTGTTCTTTGCTTCTCAGATGTTGATCTCCTTCGACATACTAAAGACATTAATTAGTTTATAGCCCTTAAACCAAGTAGACTTTGTCCATCCCCTTTTGATATTTTTTGTGCATATTAATTAGTACCATCAAAAGAAAGTCCTCCACCTACCTATTCAACCCAGCTTTGTGGTTCAAAGACTAGAGATGGACATCCAGAGAGCATAAAGTTAAAGAGGCAGGTTCTGGGGATGCTGTTTTCAGCACTAAACATCTTTATTTTCCACCAACTTTTCTTTTTATCTTGCTTTCTATTAAAAGTCTTCTCCAAGCTAATGCAATAAATTTAGATCTGTAGCCAGATGCAAGGCAAAACTTTTGGCAGGGAACACTCTATCAAAAGATATTGCAAATGAAATATGCTCTCCCTTGGGGATTATGCTACAGTTTAATTTAATTTGATATTTCAAATTAAATTAATTCAAATGGTTATGCAGTTTCCAGGGAAAACAGGCTTCATTTATAACGTTCTGCCACCAAATTGTTTAGCAGCCATCATACATCTTACATCGTTAACTAAGAAAGACAAATAGTGACAAGGTGGTGCTTCCCTTCATTTCTCAGCTCTAGTCTTAAATGGAACAACAGCAAATTCTTCCAACACCATATAGTCTTTTATTGGAAGAAATATTTATTAAGACCATTATCATTAAAACTAATACTATCTGTGGACCCTTCTATCTAATCATTTCCAAGCGTGTAATGAAGATGCATGGAGCATCATAAGAAGAACAGATGTGACAGTCCCCATTCTATAGATCAGGAGACAGGTGGTGATGGGATTTACCCAGTCTCCTCGGGGGAACTGAGATGCCAGGCAGGAGCTCAGATCACGTATCCAGGTTCTCAGCCCTCTGCCTTATCAGGTTATGCTCCCAACTGTAGCCTTTCACTCGGTCTTAATATAATCTGAGCTAGAAATGAGAAAGTGAGCCATTATTGAGTAAATGAATCAATATAGACATTTCACCTGAGGAGCTGGGGAGAATATATATATCCCACAGTAATCTTTAATTTTATTTTTTAATTGCCTCTTTTCTTCTATGGTATTTTTTGCTTGTTTTTCCTAACTAATCTGGGATATCAACTTGCTTTTGTAAGTGCGGACAGCTGGGAAGAGGGGCCCTGTGACCCCATGATGCAGGAAGTGCATTTTGGCTCCTAAGGATAATGGAAGGACCCTCCTGGATGGTTCTGGAAAGCCTGCTGACTGTGAGTGGGAGAGAAGGCCCAAAGCCCCTTGGAGGCAGAGGGATCTTTGGTGCTCCAATGCTGATCACTTGGAGTTGAGAGGCCTCCGCTGGCATGAAGAGTGGACAAGCAAACATTTACCTATATCCTGGGGAGTTTTTTTCCTGTTCTTCTTGTATAGAGCACGTTTATTGAACATAGGCTGTTCCTCAAGTCCACTAACCTCATGTTTCTGAATGTTGACTGGAGGAAGGCAGAACCATTTGTGGAGGGCTTACATTTATGCTTCTTACCCTCTGGCTACATGAAAACCCAAAAGCATTTCTGCTAAAACAGAATTTAATATTACAAGAGACTGTGGAAGAGCACAGAAGCTCAGTTTCCTATAGTTCATTGCTACTTCCTTTGGCAAAGAGCACGTGTTTCAGAGCAAGCAAAGTGTTTACACCAACATCTGCTCAGCTTCCAACACCATCCATCCCAGCCTCACCCATTTTCTCCGAAAATCCACAGAGACATGTAGTATCAATTTTTTTTTTTTTTTACGCTCTCTACTTTAGGTAAACTCTTCTTCAGCAATACAGCTAAGCGAATCTGTGGATTTAGATTTCTTTGTCAGGAGAAATGGAATTTGCATTTTTTTAACATGTGAACCTTTTGGAGAAAAAAAATAGTAATCATTGTAACAATGATACTTTATACAATAGATACTTGTAAATTGTACTCAAACTTGAAAGGATTCAGTGTTCTGTCGTCTTGTATCCATTTTCAGGTACAACACCCAATGGGCTTATTCTGCTATAAAGATAATGTTATAATGTAATCATTATTATTAGCACAGTAATGAAAATGGTAGTTCTGCAGCTATATAATTAATTCACCAGCCAGTCAGCACCTAGGATCCCTTGAATTCATAAGTGCCAAAGTAATCCTGATATTCTTTAAAGCCATCTTTTCAATTCTTGGGAAAGAAATCTACACAGTCCAAAAGTGAGGAGACTCCTAGAGATAGTTTCAAAAGACAAGACCCCATAGCCATCTTCCTAGGGTAAGAGAATAAGAGCTACAATGTTATGAACACCCTCCATGAGACTGGGAAGGGTTTAGGGTATCCTGCCTGCTTCATCTTCACAACTCAGTGCTAAATGTCACTGTCCCTATTTTGCAAAAGAAGAAACTGAGCTACAAGGAGATGCACCTTGATCAATGTCACACACTTAGGCAGAGTAGGGATTTAAAACAGTTCTTTCCTGCTCTCAAGCCCACATTCTGACTGGCTGTAATACTCTTGCCTACCCTGCTCACAGATAATACAAACTGAGGAGAATAGACTTTTGTATCTCTTTTTTCATCCATCTTCTTTCACATTACCCTTTCAATTTGTTTCCTCTCTGGCTTTCTTATTATAGTCTGGTAGACACTGGAATTTAGCACTAGTTCTCACTCTTTTCTCTTTTTTACTAAACAAAAATGCTTATTAAGTATCCACTTGAAGCAAGTATTATAATAATTACTTTATATAGCTCTTTAACCATTGGTCACTCTTTCCCTCTGAGATCTCACATTCCAAAATTATTGTAACTCTCTTGTCAAAGGGTTGGATGTGTAGAAAATGATCTCTCTCTCTGTAACAAATACTAAACGAATCAGGTTTATTTAGCCAGTGAAAGAGACACTTGAACAGTGTTTTTAAAACAGCTTTCAAGTTCATAATAGAGATATTGAAACCTTCCCAGCTGTTCTCCATTGCTTGCAAGAATGGAACAGAAGGAAAAGTGATTTGCTCAAAGCAATAGACATTCTGATTATGTATAAGAACTTTCTGGCTGTGAAAAATTGTTAGACAAGGAGATGGTTTTACTGAGGCGGGTTGTCCTTGAAGACCTTTGTGAATGAGACAGTTTGCTTCCTGGGGCATTTTCGACTTAGGGTGAGTGGATTGAAAGAGCTGAGTAGAAGGGTCATCTCATTCTATCGAATGCATTCAGACAGTTTGTCTACACTGTCAACGTGAATTGAAGTTTCATCAATTTTCTAGTAAATTTTACAGCACAGACATAAGATAAAATGTGTTTGGTCTAAATGATCCAAATTAATTTCCCTGTCTAAATCACATGTGCACACATCCATACAAAGAAACTAGACAAGATCATATTAAGATAGCAAACTTAACTGGATCTATAAAAATCTATTGACGTTTTTAGCTCCTTAGAGATAGGTGCCACATAAACGAAAGCCATCTCTAGAGTGGTAGCCACTATTTATTTTATTAGCACACTCATGAAAAAAGAAAGAGATGATCATCGATCACTAAGGACCTGATTTCAAATGCTACGTGGCCAATTGCTGGCTTGTACAATTCATGTGATATATCTGAGCCTCTATTTCCTTATCTATAGAACAAAAAAACATTACACCTACTTCCTGGTGTGGGGAGAGAGAGGTGAAATTCAGTGGTACTTGTAAATCACCCAGCGGAGTTTCATGAAATCTCTCCCATTCTGACTTGGGCTGGTGACTCTACTCCAGCCTCACGGTCCTGTAAAAGGCCTCGCTGCTACATTCACTGGCAAGTTCACTCCACATGCATAAGTCTCTCTCAGCCAAACCTTATTTCCAAGCAGGATATAATAAGATAGAAGTGCTCCTCTCTGGATGCCTTCACTGGAACCTTCAGTGTGGGCTTTGAGCCCCTCCAAGTTTGAGCATCGAGCATGGAGCATTTATAGCCAGTGTGGCATAACTAAGAACGTTTTCATGGCACCTTCAAGAAATAGAGTGTTTTCAATGGGGTAGATAGTAAGGAGGTATCACAGTATTAGATGCATTGAACCGAGAAGTAAACGGCCCACAGTGTGGCTACAGAGTAGCCCAAGTGACTTTGGGCAGGTCACTTTACTGTTCTGTGCCTCAGTAACAATTATCATTTATTCTGTGCTTGCCGTGTGCCTAAGACCCATTTATTACAGTCATTATCATCGACATCTACAGTAAGCCCAAAGTAGATAGCACACCCTTCATTTTGCAGATGAGGAAACTTAGGTTTGGTAACATTGGGGAACATAATCAAGGACCCCCAGTAGCTGGTAAACAGATGAGCAGACAATAGAACCCAAGGCCCATGACATCAAAATGGACACTTGTTCTACAACACAGTCCTGACTCAGATTCCTCATGTAGAAGATGAAATTAGACTAAGATCTCTCGGGTCCTCTATGGCCCAGACAGTTGATGAGTATAAACCTGACTCCCCAGGCTCACCAGCCGGACTGCACACGTCAAGGGTGGAGACATGGAAATGATCACAATGGTCAAGTTCCCACTCTCTCATTTCCTCCCCTTCATTTTCTCCTTTCCCCTGTAAAGACTATTTGGAAGTTCTCTTTTATTTCTTTCTTGGAGAAATAATTGTTGACATTTAAAAAAAAAAAAAGGACTTCTTGGTAAAGGGAGGAGAATTGCAACAGAGTACTTGGGTAAAGAAGTCGCTTGAAAATGATCCTATTTCCTTTGGAGATGCCCTTGTAATATAATTATGAGCCATCTGTTAACCTCTCCCCTTGCACAATCTTTCTGGTTTTCAGCCACTGGTGTCCCCAAGAGAAAACTGGCAAGAATGCGGGTGAGACTTTCTCATTGAATATCGAGGAATGGGTGACTTGAGCAACACGAGTCAGTGCAGTTTAGCACAGGTGTAGAAAATTCAAGCCAAACATAAATACCAACAAATGTTCCAGGGATTAGCAGATAAATCGTATCAGGAGAGAGAGAGGGAGCCAAATTTATATTGTTGAGAAAGGATCTGGCTCCGAGGGAACACAATCACAGTCTATAAATACCTCCACAAAAACAGTATAAATGAAGTAAGGGAATTAATCACCGTCTCCAAAGCTGGGAGGACAAGGTGCAATAGCCCTCAGCGTGGAGAGGGAGATGAAAAGCACAACAATAAAAAGTTCAGAGCTGAGAGAAGCAACTGGGCGAAGGGCTGGACTCTCTGGGGGAAGTGGCAGTGCTCCAGGGCTGTCGAGACTGGAGACGAGACTGGAGGTGGGAGGAGATTAAATGCTAAAAGGAACACAAGTCCAAGGAGGCCCAGGAAAGCTACATGGAGGTCAAATTCGATGACCTAAGTGTTTCCCCCCACCTATGATTCAGTGAACTGAGGAATAATTACTTGCTCTTGCAAATTGCTTGGTAAATACACTGAGTAAATCAAAGAAGCCTTTTCAACAGCAGAGTAGCACATAGCCCTGGAGCGGCTGGAGGCTGCAGATTGCAAAGAGACCCCATGCAGAGCTGGGTTTGTGGGAGACTTTTTATCATGAGGTTGGATGGCACACTTGGCCTGGTTTCATCCACATTTATAAACACGAAAAGCAGCTTCCCTTGTCAGAGAGCAGGCGCCCAACCAAGGGCCAAATCTGCCGTGGCCTCCCTTACCTGCCCCCTTCTGGAAGAATCCTCTTCAATCTTACCCACCACACACACTTCCTTCCTTCTGTCCCGCCTCCCCCTTCAACAATATTAATGGTTCCTGCCTAAGTACTCAAGCAGAACCAGGACTCTCCTCCACAGAGCCTGTTTAGAGATAGCCTGGAATGCTGCTGGGAATAATTTTAGCCGTAGGCAAGCTCAAGAATTATTGATGAAATAACCTTTTGGGGCCTGAGTCTGGGGTTTTGCAAATGCAATGGCAAGATTATTATTTAAGTGGGGACTTGATCAGGCGGTGACCTAGAAAACACTTAGTTCTTTTATTGCTTTCACAGCTTCCTGGGGCTAACACTGTCTTCTGCCACGGAAACCTGAGCAGCTTATTGGGAAAGGGCGGAAAAGCAAGTGGACAGTGAGATAGAGAGATTGCACACCCAAAAGGCCAAGATGAGAGGGCCCTGGGTCTCCCTTGAATTACCAGAACTGGAATGGCATAAAACAATTCAGAATTGCAGTGACTTCCTGGTTTTGCCTCCAAAGCTCTACCTCACCAGATTAAGGAGCAGATAAATCCATCACCAGGAAGGTTGATTACTAATGAAGCAATCTTTTACGGCAACGGTCCCCAACCTTTTTGGCACCAGGGCCAGGTGCTCCTATGAGAATCTAATGCCTGATGATATGAGGTGGAGCTGAGGTGGTGATGCTGGCGCTGGGGAGCAGCTGCAAATACAGATGAAGCTTCATTCACTATCCTGCCACCTGGTTCCTAACAGGCCACCCACAGATACCAGTTCATGGCCTGGGGCTAGGGAACCCCTGCTTTACAGGGCCACCACGCTAGACTTGATTCAAATGCAGAATGAGACACAGAACAGTGGAAAGTCATCAGGGAAGGCCATATCCAGGGCCAGAGGAACAGGAAAATAGGGTGATACCCTTCTTCAGGAGCGACTTCAGGCTGACCACAGGCAAGAACCACCAAGAGCAGCCTCTGCAAAGTACAACTCTGCAGCACATAGAAAGGGGTGTTGGGATCCTTTCTCTGCTCTCTGCACATAGTTGTTCCCAATGATTTGGGAAGTGATTGCAACACTTGCAATACAACAGGTTAGAGATAGTGAGGGCTTGAACTTGGGCAGTGATCATGGTAACATAAAAGGAGACAGGCCAGAACTTTCACAGAGATATCGTCATCCGTGGTTGGGTGAGACGGGGAAAAAAAAGAGGTCCAAGGTCAATCTGAGGATTCCAGCTTGGGTGACTAGGTGGCTGGTAATAGTGATGCATGGAGTTTGGAGCTTAGTTTTGAAAATCTTGAGTTTGATATATCTGCAGAATATACCCGTGGAGGCTGGCAAGTCATATGAAACTCCACATGAGCTCAAGAGACCAGAGGCAGGTCAGGGCTAGAACTATGAATTTGGGAGTCATGACTTATTACCACCTCCTGCATGAAGTTGATCCTGCAGCTACAAGCAGAGTTAATCACTTTCTCCTCGCACTTCTGGAACTCCTTGTACAATGCATATCACACTGTGTGGTATCTACTTGTTTTATGTACCTGCTCTTTTACCAAACCATAGGCTGGTGAAGGGCAAGAGCCCATCATTTTTATTCACATCCCCAAATGCTCAGCACAGTGTCTGGCACATACAAGGTTTTTAAAATTTTTGCCAAATAAGCACAAGAGAATAGAGAATGGAGACAAAATTGAGAAGAGTTGTAGGGACTTCATCTTAGGAACCATCAACATCAACAGTGTGGATAGAAGAAGACAAGACTGTAAAAAAAAACTAACAAAAAGTGTTGCAGTGTGAGGATGAAAAGCAAAATAGCATTAGCAGCCACCCAGAGGCCAAGCAGAGTTTTGGCTGGTCGTGGTGACCATTAATGTTGTCCCTTTCAGGTGTAAGGCTGGGGCTGGTACAAAGGCCTCTGGAACTTTCAGCTGGTTCTTTCTTTGCAAGTCCAAGCAGCCTGTGCATCGTGGGGGTGAGTTATGAATCCATGAAAACCCACATTGTGTCAAGCAATGAGGTGGCCAGAACCCAGAGAGCCACTGCAGGCTAAGCTCTCACACTAGCCTCCCTCTCACGGAGTGAATTTCAGTATTTAGACCACCTGAGGCTGCCAGATACTTTTTTGTTATCTCCTTGGTCTCTGGTTTTGACCTTATAAGCTTGTTTTCATGCAAGTATTTGGGAATTCGGGAGGAGAAACAAAGAACCGCTAGAAATCACCATACCAAATATATCGAGTATTTATTATAACGCAACCAGTTATCAGAGTTTTTTGTTTGGGTTTTATTTTCTTTATTTTCTTTCTCTTTCTCCATTTCCCATCGTGGTCTTGTTTCACTGGTCTCAGCCCACATGGCTGCATTGCAAAATTCATTTCTGTCCTTTTTTTCCATGTTGAAATGTAAACCAAATGCTGTTTTTAATGAGCTAAGATATTATTCAGGCTTCCTCTCTCTCTCTCTTTTTTTTCTTTTGAATTGTTATGGGGTGTACCTCAAAGCTTCATTTGGAAGCCTGCAATTCCATAGTAGTTTTCATTAGACAAAAGAGGCCACTCTGTGTCACAGAGATATCACCACAGCTCAAATTCAAAGAGTCTCTGGTAGAAGAAGCAGGATACAGGGAGGGAGGGAAAGTGGAAGGGTGATTTTGGAGAGAGTTCCATAAGATCCTCTCAAAAAGGTGGTCAGAGGCAGGGTGAATGCCTGGGACGACAGAGGATGTCCACTGGTGACCAGAGATCTCCCACTTTAAACTGGACCTCTAACCCATAATATTCAACTACCCAGAAGACATTTTCACGAAGACAGAACCCATTCCTTCAAACCTAATATACCTCAAACAGTCAATTACTTTCCTCAGTTAACCAGTTCTGTTATTTTATCAATCTTTATTTATCATCTGTTATGTGGTACTCACGATTTTAGGTGTTGGAGTCATAGAGGGCAATAAGACAGACACAGTACTTGCCTCGTGAAGCCTACCTTCTAGCAGGGAAATTTGCAATGTTGTTATTTATAGTGTTATAAATAACAATAATAAAAGTGACATTCATTGAGTCCTTTCTGTCCAACAGGCACTACTGCCAGCACCATGGGACATAGGACTGAGAACCCTGACATAGCATGGTGGGTCAGGAAAGGCTCTGAGTCCTCTTCTTCAATCCCATTTAGTGGACCACTGGTGTTAATTTTCTTCCAGATAATCCATTTTGGAACCTGAAGTCTCTGCTTCTTCTTTCCTCGCTGAGCCACAATGGCTTGGCACTGCCTCCATCCTCTCCATTCCTCCTGGACCCTCTCTAGTGCGGCAGCCTGTCACCCACATTCAGAATATTATGACAGCCCTGGCCTCCCTGCTTCCACCCTCCCATTCTCCTCTCTGATCTGCATGTCTTCTCAAGAAGGTTTGCTTCCTGCTCAGTGTCTGAGTCACTTATTCAACAAATATTTATCAAAAGGCTTGCCTTACCACCAAAAAGTCAGGTTGTGTATTTTAAAAGAGAAACTGATGTCAGTCAGTTTGACTAAAGGACCTCTTTAGCCTGGCACTCAAGGCCCTCCCCACCAAGACTCCACAAATGGCCTGTTCACCATTTCCCCAAGTAAGACTTCCACCTTCTTGGGCCTTCTGCTCATCTCCATTCCTGCTTATCAAGATTCCATCCATTATTAAGTCCCACATCAAATGTCACTTCTCCTGCGAGGCCCTCCCTGATGAGCCAAACAGAAATGCAGATCTTTCCCGTCACTGAATCTATTCCAAGGTACAGAGACACTACACACGCCTGCCTGCATGTGTTTTGCACACTCACACACATGCCACACATGCTCCTGAGAAACCCTAGGAATTTGTGTGTGTACCTACTGTTGGTGAGCCTTGGCTCTGCTCCAGGACCTGCGCTAAGCAACTAAGCCAGATTATCTGTTGTAATCAGCAAAACACTTTTATAAGGTAGGCGCCATAATTATATCCCTGTATTGCAGGTGAGATCAAAGAGGTTAGGTGAATTGCATAAATAAGGTTACACAGCTAGTAAGTGGCAAAGCAAAGATTCAAACCCAATTTTGACCAGACTGTATAGTATTACATATGTATAGTATTACATATGACATTCATCAGGCAAGAATTCTTTTAAAAATTATGTGCTCCAGTTGCCTTCTACAGGGCTCTGTACACAGTATGCATTCATAATTATATACTCGGTACCTAACATAGAGTCCAGATCATATCCTGCATGTGCAATAAATACCTGTGAGGAATGGATGGGATTGTCACTGGGCACCGTGACAAATTTTCTGAGTCAGAATGGCTGAAATTAGGGCCCCAGAGTCTTTGTTAGCAAACAGTTTAGGTGTTTCATATGCAGCCAGACAGCACCTATCCATAGACTGACATTACAAAACTAGTCCACCTGCCACTCCCTATTTTATGAAAAGGGAAACTGAAGTTCTCAGCAGTTAATTGACTTGATCAAGATTAGCAGCCCCACTCCTACCCGCAACCATCTCTTCTTACTGGGGCTTTTACAGCCAGCTCCTCCTTACTGTCAGCCCAGCTGTATGGTAAGATACTAATGCTGGGCAGAAAACAAGCCTGCATCTCCATCTCTCCTGTCTAAGGCGATCTTAAATTGGTTTTCCTGACTCTCCCCTCTGAGGAGGTCTTTCCTGATGGCCTCATTTCAGATAAGCTGAGCAGGGGACAGCCCCTTAGCAGCTGACCTAGAAACTCCAAACCACAGCAAACCAAGTCTTTGACCTGAAAGTGACTTGTTATTGGGTTTTGCTTAATGCAGATCCATCATCTTCGGAATCACCTTCTTGCCTCTTCAGAGGGGAGCCACGTTACCTAGCAACTGGTGTGTCAGTGATGTGGCAGAGCTGTTGATCAATAAAGTTCTGGCTTTTGACATCTCCCTGAAGCTGCGTTGGACCTATCTAGTTCTAAAAGCTGGTGTCAGATGATTTCTTAGCAGCTGGATGATAGGTTCAAAAGAAAATAAGATGCAGAGTTAGACATACCTCGGTTGACATCCCAATCCAACCAATACTGGCTGTGTAATCTTGCCCTCTCTGATCCTCAGCTTCCTCATCCCCACTGTGAGTGGAGTTTAATGGAAAATCTCTGATTCCTTCCTGTTCTGACATTTGTATTCTGTGTTCCTTGATCAGGGATGTGAGTTGCTCCCATGATCCAAGTTCAGCCTGATGAAGAGATTTAGTTCTGTTTCATGTTGGCCATTCCATGTCATCTGTTCAGCCCACGGAGGCACGAAAATAAATCAGAACCGCTGAGAGGTTATCCTTCCATGAGTACCATCGTCCTCCGAACCCCCAGTTTTGCCTTATAATAAAACTCCTTTATATACAGACAGACAGCATGACTCTGGGAAATTCTCAAGAAATGTCATCCATATGTTTTTGAGTCATTTACACTGAACCCATCATAATATTGTTCTTTGAAGATCCATTTACATTTGTTCTAAAGGCTTATTTTAAAGCTTATGCAAATGAACTAGATTAAGGTTGCATTCTGGAAACCGAAGTTGGAAAATGGGAAGTTCATTTTAAAGCTTGGTGTAAATAGAGTTTCACATGTGTTCCAAATAGTTCTCCCTTCTTCACCCAAGTGTCCTCCATTCAACCCCCTGTTATCCACAGAACCACAGAGCTTCTCCACAAGTAAAATGCTAATTGATGGCAGTTAAAAGAAATGGAAAAACCAGGGAATGGTAGTCTCATTCTGCCCCTCTTAACTAGCCGTCTGGCACTGGATGAGTCACTTACTTTTTCTAGGTTCTTCATCTGGGACCCACGCAAGACCTCCATGGTTTCCTAATGTCAGCAGCATTAGACCAGATTCTGAACTTCTCACCTTGAATTACAGTCTCCAAGAGAAAGCCCCAGAATGTGAATTTCTCACATGTTCCTCCAAGTAATTCTAATGTTTGTCCCAGGATGAGAACCCCAGACTAGATAATCTGTAAGGATCTCTCCTCTCTACCTACAAGATTCTATGATTTGTTGCCAAAGGATCCGTTTTCAACTCATATTTCCCTACCTGCTTTCTAAAACTCTGTTCTCATTTATTACATGGCTCCTATTATGGACTCTCGGGTGTTCTCTTTGAGGAATCTTGATGTAATGGTTGAACTCTGGTTAGATGTAAGACATCATCACTTGTCACTCTCCACACACTCTAATGCAGAACATGAGCTTAGAGTTCAGAGCTCAGTATCCAGCTGCATTACAGAGCCCCTGGAAGAGCCATTGTGTTTGACCTGCAGAAGCTAGCACACTAATTGGTGAACCCATACAACTACTTCAGTAAAATTCCATACATATGCATGGGTAGGTGGTTGCCAAGTAGCATCATGGGATCTGCATTAGAGCTGGGACTTGTGCTCCAAAGGGCTGGTGAAAGTGGAGATGAGGAGAAAGTACAACACAAGCAACAAAACTCAGGAAGAGAAAAGAGGCCAGTGCAGAGGAAAGGGTACCTTGTTTCTAACCTGAATTGCTTCTTCCTACAATGGCAAAGAGAGTTGGCCTGTGTTACATAATGTTTGGGAATGGTTTTCCATTCAGCGCCTGCAGAAATAAACTCCTTGTGGTGAAACCTTCTCCCTGAGCTGCCACTTGCCCTGTTCTCACACAGGCCCAAATTAAGCACTGTCTGATGATATTGCCAAGAACCTTGTCACTTCTCATACCATGGGGGACTCTCACGGAACAATGTACATCTTCTGCTAGATGAGTCTGGGTTTTTCTAGGTAGCCTGACCTCATTTCAATGTAAACCTAGCAAGGGTTACCTTCTCTGCTCCCAAGAAGAAAAAGATATATCTGAGCCTGGTGAGGCAGATTTAAGAATGTATCTAAATTTATCTTTCAGCCCATTTTTGTGCCCCATGCCCTTAGTCCCTTCCTTGCCTCGCTATTTCCTCAAGGCACCAACTACCCCCTCTACCAGCCCCTCCATGTTGGAGTCTCAGACTAGCTGCAGGACTATTGTCTTATTAGTCTTCTCTCCCAAAATAAAAGAGGATGCTGGGAGAGAGCAAAGCTTTACCAGGAATAAATTGCAAATATAAACAAGTGCTTCCCAGGTAGAAGAGAGATCTATGAGTGGGGTACTTTCATGTCACCCCCAAGACCAAGCACATTGTGACAGCTGAAGACTGCTCTGGGGTATTCAGAGGGTTTCCACACCTCCCCCCACTCCACCCCAGAAAATGTCTAAACGACTACAGCACCAAAAGTAGAACGAACACCGTCTCCACTGAGTTTAGCACTAGAGCACTTTAGTTCCTTTCAATCCTATTTATAAAACCATATTTTACACCCCTGCTCCAATTCAGCACCATCTGCATTTTCTTCCATTAATCACAGTAGAACTCCCCACCGTAGCTTTCATTACCTGCTCAAAATGAATGTGGATAGAAAACATAATTAGATGCCACTATTAAAAAAATAATATCTTGAAAATAGAGCAATGACTTAAATAAAAAATAGGCGGGAGGAAGAACACTATTTGAACTAATGGGCCAAATTACTTCAGGTTAAGCTGGATTTTAAATCAGCTTTTTTTCTTTCTCTTTCTTTCTCTGCCCCCACCCCTCCAGTGACTCATGACAAATCTCGAGTTCAGTTGGATGGATGATTAGATTTCCTCTTCTCCACTGAAACAATGAAATATTTCTATAATATTAAACCTGTCACACTGATCAAAGTGTAATGTCAAAATTCCAAGTGCTCTTTCTTGCCCAATCTCCCCAGCTCTGAAAGAATGGAGCACATTTTATTTGCTGGCCTTGAACTTCCTGAGGTTTTTAAAATCTGATACATGCTGCCTGATTTGCGATGTTTGCTACATTCTACCATAGGTGTTTGCCACCATGTAACTGGTGACAGGAATACAAGTGGCCTGCCCGCCTGCCCACACACCCTGTCGTTAGCTTCTTCTTACATCGGCCTGAAATGAAGGCGTTACTAGTATGTTATCATACAGAGCATCTGAGCCAGCAAGAAATTCTCCCTAGGAAGAAAGTGCTACTTGCCTTAAAACCCAGGTGCCACCTTACACCTGGCACACTGACTGGCAGAGTACTACTTAAGAGCTGTTTGACCTTTCAAATCCCTCAATGCCTCAGAGCCTCAGTTTCTTCATCTGTAAAGTGAGAGTAATTCAATAATGCCCGCTCACCTGTGGCACAAGGCTATTGAGCAGATGAAGATAAAGTGACTTACAGAGAAGCCCGTAACCATGCCAATATGAGGTCAAATTAATATTATTATGAATATCATCCAGTGCTTTGAGGGTAGCTCACACTGTTGGAAGTCTCACACAGTAAGCAGTAATATGGCACAGTGGGAAGTGTTCAGCTTTGGAGCCACACCAACCTGCATTAGAGTTCCATTCTTCCACTTGCTAGCTGTGTGGCCTTGAATAACTTACTCGCTCTTTCAGAAACACAGTTCCTTTGTACAAGGGAGATAATACAATACTCACCTTTCAAGATTGTTTAGGTGTTATATGAATAAACAGATATATTTAAGCATCTGGAACACAGTAGGCACTTAATAAATGATAGCTGTATTGCTGAGGGTGCTTTGTTTACTAGACATTGTTTGGAAGAATAAGGAAACGTGATGTTCCTCTGCCTTTAAGAAGTTTCTTAGATCAGGCCTGGAGGGCTTCGTTCTTTTTCTTTTTTCATAAACTTATTTTTTTCAAGGTAACTGCCTCAGTATACATCTTTCGGGGTTTTATTTTTTTTAATACTTTGCTTTGGCCTTCTGTTCTTAAAACCTGCTAGGGCTAAAACAGGAAAGTGCATTTCTGGGCAGGATGTAGGGTATTTATTTTGTACCTTCAGTATCAAAATTAAGGGATGGAGGGAAGGACCCAAAAAATGGGTTGACTAAGGTGTCTTCATTTCTTAACTAATGAGAAACAAGCTCAAGATTTACAGATTAAGTGCTATTAATTACCACCTAACAAATATTGAACCACAATGCTGCACTCCTAGAAAAACCAGGAAACTCAGCCTGCATACTAACAGGCTCCATTTAGAGTTCTGTATAAACTCTGTCTTAACATTCACGTGACAATGAAGACGCCAGGGGGGCTGTGGCCTACTCTCCTCTGGGAGGTCCTTTGCCATCTGTGGTCCATGTCTGGAACTCTCTGGGCAAGGAGGGCAAGAGTGAGCTCCTTTCCTGAAGGGAAGGCAGGGGACCAGAGCAGGTGAGAGGTGGGGCAGGTGAGAGGGGCACTGTTGGAGGCTTCTTACCTTGGATATAGGTCTGATTTTGTTCCTGAACTTAGCTATTGGCCTGGCACACTTTATAATTAGAACTTCGGAAGCCTTAGGTATGCTAGTGTATTTAAACCATCCTTTCTCCAACTGACATTGTGCATACAAAGTCTCCTCTAGTTCTCCATGTCCCAAAGCACCCTCACCCACTGGAAAGTTCTGAGATGGGGAAGAAGCTAGCATACATGGACGAGTCCCACATGTCGTCACTGTGCTACGAGTTCTTATAAGTCATCTCACTCCATCCACCACTAGTTAGACTGCTCTTATTATACTGGGAGAAAAAGTGAGACTTCAAGATGCTGAGAATTTGCCCATGTCCTTCACCAGGTCCACATGTGACCCAGAGGCCCCTGCTCTCTCCATGCCCATAGGTCCCCAGGAGCATGGGGGCTGCTTGAGCAGTAATGCACAATGATGGATTGTAAGTCTGCTTCAGGGGCTGCTCACACCCTGCTTCACCTTCACCTTACCTTCTGCGGCAGGAGCTGAAAGCAGTCAGTGCACATTCTGCCCTAAAGGTGTCCTGCTTCCCTCCCGGTCCTGGTCCCCAGCCCAATGTGCTAATAGCCACTGCTGTCTATAAAGCCAGCCCCGATCAGGACACACTCTTTCTCCCCTTAGCAAGCGCACCCCAACTCAGTATACTCTCATCCAGATTCTACTGAATTTGCATTAGAAAATTGCCAGACAGAGCAATTTTCTACTACTTGAGAAAACTTTAGCCTTTTTTTCTGAAATCTAAATAAGGGCACTGCTCCTGAGGATAATGGTTTCTGATGTGACAAATCGCTTGCTCCCTGGATAACCTGGCAGTGCCTTTCCTACCATGCCCCTTGACAGCAGAGGAGGACACACTCTTTGAGTTCTTTCCCTTAGATAGCACAGGGTGCTGGAAAGACTGGAGGAAGTATGGTAGTCCCCATGGGCCTTTGTGCCAGTAAAATAACCATGACCTTTAACCCTAACTCCAACTCAATTTTGTCATCAATAAAATCAGAAGTTTGGTCTAGACCAGTGATCCTCAACTTCAGCACTACTGACGTTTCAGGTAGGATAACCCGTCGTTGTGGGAACCAAACTGTAGGGCGCGGGTGGCATCCCAAGTCTCCACCTACTGGATGCCAGTAGTATGAGACCCACCCCTCCATCTAGTCATGATGACCAAAAATATCTTTAGACATTGTTCAAATGTCCCCTGGGGACAAAATGGCCCACAGTCAAAAACCACAGGTCTAGCTGATCTCTAACAGTCTTTCCAACTCTCAGGCTCTCTATTTAGAAGGTGATAAGAAGTCCACGGCCATGCCACCCTGAACAAGCCCAATTCCATCTGATCTCGGAAGCTAAGCAGGGTCGGGCCTGATTAGTACTTGGATGGGTGACCAAGTAGAAAGACCAGGTTCCATAGGCGTAAAAAAAAATAAATAAATAAACAAACAAACAAACAAATAAACAAACAAAGGTGATAACACTAAAAAGAGCTTGGGTTGGGCTGCTAGAGGTGACCGCTAGCCAAATCCTAGCTCTAGCCATTACATAATAGCTTTTATAACTGGTCAAGTTGCTTCTGAGCCTCTGCAAAATGGAGATGATAGTACCTATTTCATAGGGCAGATTGGAGGATTAAATGACAAAATGTATATAAAAATTCTGGCACATAGTAGATTTCCCAATAAATGGTGCAGTTATTGCTATGATTACAATTGAAAGTAAACTGGTCTTTCTTGTGACCAAACCCATACAAATTCACATAAAGATAACCAGCAGGTGGAATAGCTATGCATAGAAAGAAATTAATACATGTGTTGAATATCTACTCTATGATAGATACTGTGCTTGAAGTTTCATAAAAAGTCTCAAGCTGAATCAGGAATTCAAACAGCACTGAGAACTAATAAATGCAATATTTGATAGACTTTCTCAGATGCCTAGAAGGACAGGATGTAGAAATAGTAGGGTATTTATTTTGTACCTTCAGTAACAAAATTAATTCCCCTTACTTTTGCCATTAAATTAAGATCTTCCATTCATCTGTTATCCACTATAAACACCATATATGAGAAAAGAAAAAATGGAAAGTAATTTTTAGCTGAATTTGTTCACTTGCAATGAGTTCATGTCATCTCTTTGGTTAGGTGCCGCCCAAAGGGCAGTTTATTTCAGTTCATACAGAAAGAGACAAGGAAATAATATTTCTCCTTAAACCTGAGTTACAGGTTTCAGTGTCCTCTTCTCTCATTCCCCATTTTCTAAGGCCTGAAAACTGTCTGTTACCTAAAAAGCCCCTTTTTGCAGGAAGCCCCTGATCCCCAAGGCACATCATTGAGATTGCATCCCTGGTCTGGGCTGCCCCATGAGAGGGTTACTCTTCAGCAGAAGTATTGATGTGTCGCTGGCCAAGGGCCTAGTTTCTGTATTAAGTGCCAACAGAGCAGACAGAGGAGGCTGGAAATGGGGCCAGTGGAAACTCTCTACTTCCTTCTGGGTTTCATGCCTCAAGTCTCTATTGCTCTAGGGTCACAGTGATGCTTACCTGGCCTTTTTTTTTTCTTTGTTGTTATTCACCTTCCTGTTCTACTTATCAACTTCAGATTCATGCTTATGCTCAGATCCCATTTCTTTCACATATTCTCACTCACCTAACCTTTACAGGAACCCATTTTACAGATTTTGCAGAGAGGCAAAGGGTACCATCATAAGCCACCACCAGGGATTGGTCGATATGACTTTGTGGGTCCCTGTGCTTGTTTCTCTATCCAGCAGCAGTCAACCACGGTTTCGATTAGGAAATCCTTTTTTCCCAAGAATGGGAAAACCTCCCCTGTAAGCATCCCTGCTGCAGAGGCTGTGTGCTCTGGGCCACGCAAGTCAGCTCGCCCTTGACTGCATCCAGAAACATCTGGATCATGCCAACGAAATGGAAGACAATGCCATTCCAGCCGTAAAGCCGGTCCTGATTGTTTACACACCCATATCCTTTAGTCATTGCTCTCTTGACCTCCATTAACATTATTTTACCAGATACTCCTCTATTCTACTTATAGAACTCCTGTTCATCCTTCAAGAATTAGTTCAAAAATTAGTCTCCTCAATGAAAACGTCTTTGACCTCTCCATTAGCTTCTACTGCTGTTTGTTTTTAGCACATTGCACGTACCTCTGTTATAGCACTCCATGTCTTATTTATCACTTTCCATAATTCCTCACTCACAGTGAGACTAAGTAAAGATTTCTTAAGTGAACACATAGATGAATGGAAAAATGAGAGGAAATCTTGAGGCAAATAGCAAACACAACATTTAAAGTACTTATTGAGAATTGGCCCTGATAATCTGCCATAGAACCTGAAAGTACTTTTGTTTTGTTTTCCCATGAAAACCTGGGAATTTTGAGAAAGAGACAAAACCTGTTTTCTTCTCACCCACTGATTGATTTCCTTTAGTGCAAGGACTCTCAACTTTTAACATGCACACAGATCACCTGGAGATCTTGTTAAAGTGCAGATTCTGACTCAGTAGTTCAAAGGTGGGGCTCCCAGGTGTGCCCAGAGCCACTAGACCCCACCATTAGAAGTGACTCTGATTTCTTTTGGGCTGCATCCTGCCTCGTCTGAAGTTGCTGGGCTGTCATTCTGAGCCCCCGGCAGGGCCAAACATCCTGGCATCCCTGTGCCAGCTTGGTAAAGCAGCTGTTTGCTGGTTTATTTATTCCCTCCCATTATCACCAGGGGAAGAGACACAATAGACATGCCACGTCTTGTTTATAGAGAGCCTCGGAAAAGTTTAAAATGCAAGTTTTTCAAAAAAAAATGCATCAATAGCTCCTTAGAATCACACATATCAGGAAAAAAAATGGGCTAAAGGAAATTCATAAAATATTAAATGACACTGTGTCAAGACACAGATAGGGGCAGAACAGTAATTAAAGTAAACAGCACATCAAAACTCTGGCTAAAGCCCTTATTTAAATTGAAAGTAAATGTAGAAACTGATCATGTAGCCTTGTATAAATGTGTTTCTAAGAGCCTTTTAAGAATATTAATGATTATGGAAGTATAATGGCTGAATATCAATGATCATTTTTACAACAAGTGACAGCTCAGCAGGAGAAGAAAAGAATCTAGATCCTTCCAAAGATGCAAACTGGTTTGATCTTCCCAGCACTGTGCCTCTCCAGAGGATGAAGAGAGGGCCAGGGAAGACAGTTAAGGTGTCCTAAGCTTCTGATGCCGCTGTCCTGCGGTATGAGGCCATTTTGACAGGGCACCTTGGCCGTGACTGGGGTCCCTTCCTTCTTGTCCAAAACACCTGCTGAGCTCCTACTGTGTTCATGGCCCCGTGACTCTTTACCATCTCAAAAAATACTTTTCCACCTGGCTTTAAAGTTTCTGAAAAGTTCAGCAGCCCAAAGGCAAAACTGAGACTGTAAAGTACCATAATTGACTTTTTAAGAAAGGTACTAGAAATTACTCATCTGAATTATAGGATTGTCCTCTTACTGCAGAGATGAAATGCTCCCAAAATCTAAAGAAACCTCGAAAGACTAAGGGTCATTTCTTCAACGTTCACCATGGGGGCCAACCTGCCTCCTTTGATATTAGATTTCACCGACACTGTCTGTGAATCTGGTGGGTAAGCGAGCTGTTTGGGGTCCGAACTGAAACACTTAAGCACTGTTTTTGATCATAAGGTTCAGCCCCGTGCTGACTTCTAGTTTACTTGCTTTTCTGGCGCGACTAGGGTTCCCAGAGCTGCTGTTTCTGCTCTGCGGCCCTCTGGGGTCAGATCCCAACGTACTCTGAGATTCTTTTCAGCCACAATGTTCTGGTGGCCAGGCTCCCAGCATCACAAGATCACTTTCCTAAAAGTGTCTCCTCTCCTCTCCTGTGTTCTCCCATATGGCAGCCAAACTCGAGACAGTGTCCTGGTCCTGTGCCAGGTTTCCCAGGCCAACTCCAGACCAGGAGCTGGAGAAAAATGCTCACTCTCTCACTGTCTTTGTGTCTCCGGTTCCAGCCTTTATGGAGCTGGTGATATATTAAATTGGTCATTGTCATGAATCTGTTTAGGCAAAACCTGCTGAGCAGAAAGCGTAGTCTCGTCTGCTGACCAGAGAACTCCAGAGTTTTGAGCCCAAGCCCAGCTAACAATAAAGCATTGCTTTGCTTTCCTCTGTGTGCTTGTATTTCTCATTGGGACCTCATGGGAAGTGACTATTTCAAGGACAAGATTTGGGCATTCCTGTATAATGACATTAAATTATTGCATTATTATAAACTATAAAATCATTTTATTGTTAATAATAGTCTCATATTAATTACTATGTTATTCTAGCCCTTACTGATAATCCTCCTTCCCAAATCTCTGGCTTTGATTGCCATTCCTGTAGGAATCCTTAGTCTCCTAATGGAACAGATTGTAAGGCCCCCAGGCAGAAGGTGAGGAGATGGGATTAATGCATTCCCCCATTCCTGGTGCTCCCTGGAATCCAGCCCAGCTAGCAGCTTGTGAGCGAAGTCCTTCCCTTAATGATGTGATTCACCTTCGGGCAGCTCCCCCTCCTTCTCCTCCCTGCTGGGGGCTCAGTCCTCAGTTGCTTCCTCAAAGAGTTGCCTGCATCAAAGTAGCTACTGTTTCCAACATCTTTCTTTCACATTCCTTTTTGTTCTTTGTTTTTGATCCGACATATGCTGGGGGGCCAGGCTTTTGTCTTTCAGCTTGTGAGTAAATGGGAGCACTTAGGGAGGTGGCAGCAGCCAGGCCTGATTAGTCTCTTGTTCTTCTCTAACTGGGAGCTGGAGGGGTCAAGTGGCTTAGCACCAATAAGTAGCCTGAGGCCTGATGAGCAAAACTTGACTTAGAGTCTAAAGACCTGAATGTCAAACCTGGTCTTTCCAGCAACAAAGTGTGTGAAGTTTGGACAGGCCCGTTTCCTCTACCCATTCATTCACCAGACACGGTGCAGGGTACTAGGTCTCCAAAGATTAATAAAATCACATCTGTGACCTTGAGATGACTGCAGAAATGTGAGATGTAGACATGAGAATACATACAAGTGACAGTGGAGGTGGCATTCATCAGAGTCTTAGAGGATTAAATATGAGCTGGTGGGGTGGGCCCTGGGACTGGGTCATTGAGGCATGGTCCAGGCCTAGAGGCGTAAAAGAGCGTGACTTTCTCAGAGAACTAAAAATTATCTGGTATTGCCGGAGCAGAGAGTTTGGAGAGAAATGGAAGATGGAGCCAGAGATGTGGTAGACAGGGGTCAGATCATGGAGAGTTTACAAACTATGCTAAGAAGTTGAGAAATGAAGAAATTGCAGATAGACGTGTTTGTCAGTTAAGAAGTATCTCAGGAGTCAATGAAGAAAATGGCTTAAAGGTGGACCTGATAAAAGAGAGACCAGTGAGGAAAGTGTGGCGGAGTCTCAGCCTGGACTTCTTTAGCTCTACACCGTTGACATTTTGGGAGAGGGATTGTTGGTTTACAAGGATGGACCATGTTGACTCATCGTTGGGGGAGCTGTCCTGTGTGCTGTAGAATGTCTGGCAGCATCCCTGGTCTTTACCCACTAAATGCCAGCAGCACTACTCAGTCCTGGCAACCAAAAACATCTCCAGGCATTGCCAAATATGTGCTGCCATTGTTATGGCCCAGTTTAAGCCTATAAGCATGCACCTGCTCCCAAAGCCACCTCTCTCAGTGTCTCCTCAGCAACTGGACAGCCCACTGCTCAGCTCTGCCCCACCTCCCCTCACATCCTTCAAGCTTCAGAGCCTGGGATCTGTTCCCCACATACAAATAGCACCCTGGGACAGGGGCAGTATCTGGGGGCTGCATGGAGCTCAGGGAAGCAGCCTTGGCCCTGCCCAGTTCGAATGACTTCAAGAGAGAAGAGGGGCCATGGAATCAGCAAAAGTGGCAGGAGGGACCAAGGATATAGAATCTTTGTTCCAGGTGACCACGCTACTTACTGGACCAGGTCTGCCTCCTTCACAGTCCTCACTCCACTGATAAGTACTCAGGACTTCCTTCTCTTGCCTCTGTTCCCTACCCTATAGTAAATCCAGGTTGTCCAGGGTTTTAGAGGTTCTACATTTTGGGTCCAATACTGCAGTCTAACATTTATTGTCTCAGCTCAGGTGAAAAAACGCTTCTCTGTACAGGTCAGATAGATACTTAGCGCCTGAAATAAGTGGCAAGAAAGACACCCTGACCCTCTAGGGGCCTGCATCCTAGTGGGGAAGCACATCCCCAACACCTCACTCCAGTATTGTGAGCAGGTATGATGTACACAATAGAGGCATTCATGGGTTGCCACAGGAGGATGTCAATCTATATAATACCCCTCACCCCTTCTACATAGGAAAAGACTGTGGTGGGGCTCAGAGGCTTCGAGTGACTCACAAGGTTTCACAGCTATTCAGAGGTTCTCTCTGACCCTGCACCTGTGTAGTCCTGTTTATTTCACTGGGGCTGGCTTCCCTGGTGTGAAGGCCACACCTTGTCCACTTGTGACACCACCCTGAAGCATCATTACCCTTTTGCACCCAGACCCTCTCAGTCCATCCCTGTAAACCAATATGCCCTATCCCATAATGGATTGCCTTGGTCCCACTGTCATGTGGGATGTGCTGGGAGGCTCCCAGGTACCATTGTCTTGCTCCTTTCATAGTTGTTGGGTGTGGGGTCTGCAGGAGAAATGGTCACACCTGGGACGAACCCACTCCAAGCTAACTCCATCCCTCTGGGTCTCCTTGTCACTGGAGTTTGGAACCGAGGGCTTCAGATCAGTGCCTGCAGATATCTTCACTTGGGTCTGTACCAGATTAGGCACTCAGACACAAGTGTGCTATATGGCCCCTCCCCCACAGGATGTCACTAGCTTGGCCCTTTTGTCCTCACAGAGACAGTGTTTCAGTAGCAATTGTGGAAATGGATCAAGCTAAGTCAAATTTGATTTTCTTTGGGAACTAAATTGAATTCTCTGCTTTGTGAGGCAGACAGAGAGATTAGAAGAAGGAGGACCAGGAAAAACACAGCTCAGCCAGGGTAGAATGGTCAGACATTCCAAGGGGCAAGGGGGCAGTGCAGAAGAAAACTCCAGCCTGGCAGGTATGGGCACACAGAGGGAGCAGAGTGGTTCTCAGCCCTTGGGCCTCCTACTAACCACAGAAGCCAAGTCCTCCAGATTTAGTCCTCCAGGGACTAAAAACCGGGGACTCCTGTCCATTTACTTATGTTAATTTTAAGACCTGTCAACTCTGAGACCTTGCTGTAGTATTCTTCTCAGGCTAAGGCAAGCCCCATGTTTCCGGTGAAGAATGCTTTCCAAGAGGACAGGAGGTGAAGAAGAAGGGGTGTAGCCTGAGCATCTGTGACTCGGCTTCACGGCAGTGGGCAACAGCCAACCTGTGGAGTATAGGAGAGTGTCCAGTCCAGGCTCGTGGGGGCGGGGGGCACTGCCCCAGCAGTTGCCTCTTCTGGGGAAACACCCAGCTGCACAGGAACCTTGGTTGTTTTGCTCAATCATTTCACACCCATGTACAGACTACTTTCCACCTGTGAAGCTCTGCCCTGGGCACTGGAATTCAGAGCTAAGCCCCTGCAATCAAGGAGCCTCCATTCTGGTGAGGAAGAGGGGCTCATCTAAATTAGCCATGACAGACTATGCCAAGACCTCTGGTAGAGGCTAGTCCCAGAGGATAAGGCTTCTCAAAGAAAGAATCAGTGGACTCCCTGTATAAGAGCATGAGAAAAAGGTGAAACCTTTCAAAACAGGACTTCTGTGCCAGGCCTTGAGGGATGAGTAGGAGTTTTCTAGGATGAAAGTGAGAAGGAGGTGTTCCTAGCTCAGGGAGTAGCATAAGCAAAGGCGTGGAGGCACGAAATGCATGGCAAGTCCAGAAATGGTGTGTGATTCCAGACACAGTTCATTGAGAGAAGGGAAATGGTAGGGGAAGAAGAGAGTCTGGAAAGGTAGGCTGGAGCCACTCGTAAATAGCTATCTTGAGAAGTTTGGACTCTTCCATAAAGTCAAAGATTCATCCCCAGAGAAATAACGAAAGAAACACAGGGAAGTTTCTGAGAGAAAAATTTTAGAAAACATGTCATAGATCATAAATTCATGAGGGAGTGAGGCTTCATGGGTCCCCTAGAACCACTGAATATCAGAGTTTTAAGAAACTTAAGAGTGACTGTATCTGTGGTTGTCAAGCTGGGTTGAGGGAGCCCCATGTTTCCAAAGAAGGGCCTCAGAGACCCATTTCAGAGTATTGGGTTTAGAATGGGAGGCAGGGCGCTCAGTGGGGTGATCTGCAGGGACCTCAGGAACGGAGACCCCCGGCCTTAAACAAATTCGTTCCTGGGGTCCTCATTATAAGAGCAGAGCAGAGCAGTCAGCTCTGAAGTAGTGTGCGATGACAGTCCCACTGTCCTCCAACTGCATCCTCCAAACCATGCTGGCTTCCGAAGAAGGCAGCAAAGCTTTCAGAAGAAAATGGGAGGGCCAGCCAACTTGAGGGTGAGCAGAGGAAAACAGGCATAATAATGTTTGTTTTTATGGTCAGGCAACAATGAGATGTAAAGATATGTCAAAAAAAAAAAAAAAAAGAAACAAAGTCCAGGCGGGTGTCAGCACAGCTTCCAAACCATGATGATTTGCTTTGTGTCCAGAGTCAGAGAGTCAGGCCACTAATGCACAGGGCACCAAAATGAACCCTTTTGTTTTGCTTTGATCACTCCCGATAGCTCACTCTGCCAGAGATATCAGATCTTTGATCTCTCGGCACTGTTGTTAAGTTTCTGATGCTCAATAGCACCTCCTTGATATTAATTCTTTGTGGCACACCCAGCACAATGCTGTCAGCTCCCATACATCACACCCGGCCAGGCGTCCCTCTGGCTCACTGCCTCAGTGGTTATCCACAGGCTTAGGAAATAACTCCCATGACCTGCCCTCTCCTGACCTCCCATCACTGATACCCACATCAGTTAAAACCTTGGTAAAGTGAAAAAGCCCATTAAGCAGGCCTTTGATTCCTGAATCAGTCACTGTCTAGGTAAGTGACCTTAGACAAATTCCTCACCTCTCTGAACTTCTGTCTCTTCATCTTAAAACGAGAATGAAAATGCCTACTTCTATGCCTAACACACTGCCTGAAACAAAGTAAAGGAATCATGAATATTTATCAAATCTATGATTGACTGGTTGATCTGATAAAGAGGAGTGCAAGAAAGTTGGCAGTGAGGCTATTCAAAATCTAGTAGGAACTCTTGGCACATAAGCAGGTCTTGGTCTTGCTTCCCAAGCTCAGCATTCAAAAGATGTCTCTGGAATTCATAAAGGGAAGAAAGAAAGACCTCAAGAAGGGAGACAGACAAAACCTGGATTCGGTCTCAGCATGACACAGCTACTGAGTAGCTGTAGAGACAGTTCCATCCCTTGGGGAGAGAAAGATTTTGCTCCAGCTGGAAATCCGTAGTGCCCACCCATCTCATTGCAGCCCCTCCCAGATCCTGCCTGGATCTTCAGAGAGGGCTGATAGGGGGTGACGTAGCTCAGAACCTCCAGGGTGTGCATCTGCCAGCTCACTCACTCCACATTTGGTCCATAAGGGGAATGAGCTATGACAGGAAGTCTGCTTGTGCGTGTGTGTGTGTGAGTGTGTGTGCAAACTCATGCATGTGTACTGGACTAGTGGCCTGTCTGGTGAGGAAACAGGAGGAGGAAACAGGAACTCTTTCAGGGGAATCAGTCCCCCCCTTGGCATGGCAGAAGGAACATACCTCTGAAGGGTGAGAGTGGGATTACCTTCTTTCCCTCATTTGTCTTCCAGGCCATCCATGGGTCCAGTCAGGAAAGGGGTGGTTTCCCATCTCTATCCTCAGCAGGAGGCTTTGTCCTGACAAGAGGCAGGCAAGACACAAAGACTCAAAGTAGACAGACTTACCTTTCTCTTTCCATCATCTGTGGCCCTAGATCCGCCCACACCTCCCTTATGTATTATGGAGCTTCATATAAGCAATCTAGCTTGCTGCAGCTGTGTTGTTGAATAGAAGAAAATTTTCAAGAACCCTACATGGAGAGAAAACAAGGATACGCCCTCTCTTAAACAGCAATGGCTTCTCTTAAAATATTTTGAGTATTTTGTTGGTTGTTGGGCTTGTGTTCTAAGTTCCAAGTCCTACCAGGCATTTGTCCTGATCCCTTTTTTCCTTCTTTCCCTCCTCCTTTCCTTTTTTATGTCATATCATGTCATTTATGTAGTTCAAAAGAAATTAATTGAGCACCTACCATGCAATCAGGCACTGGTCTAGATACTAAGATTATAAACAAATAAGACACAGTCACAGTATAAAAGAATAAAAAATATTATTTTTGCTTTGTTACTCACCTAAGGTCTTTATTTTAAAAGCATAAAAGAAAAGAGTTCAGAAAACTCTTTCTTGCCTAAGAAGGTGAGGTGTAAGGTAATGTCAGCCCCACCTGCTTAATGAGCCTACAGAGCATGTGAGTCAGGAGGCCAAGGAGAATTTTTTTAAAAATTGTTACCTCTTCTTAGTAGAGTAGGATGAAACAGAGCACATCTCTTCATTGAGTACCTACCACGTGCCAGTACCACGAGCTCTGAGGAAGATGTTGGGACAAAGATGACGAAGCTGTCCACAGTTCCATCCCACAAGGATTTCAGTCAAATGGGGGAGTTCTAAGTGTTCCAAATACTGCAGTATCATATTCCATGTGCAGCCATAGAAGACTGTCAGGGGAATGGAAAGGGTGGGTCAGTTCCGTCTTGGGAGAAAAAGAACAGTTTTATGATAGAGGTGACACCTGGAGCTTATGAGTGGGAGAAATGAGAGTGTTCAAAAACAACTATGATACAAAGTAAAAATAAAGCCTATGGAAGTAAACAGGAAGGAGAATATATCAGACTAGATGGAGGAGTGCTTCATGAAGAGGTGATGTTTGAGCTGGACCTTGCAAATAGGTAGAATTTTCAATATTCATTCATTCAGTAGATATTTATTGAATGCCTATTATGTTATTCTAGATAAGGGGGAATGCAATAACTCAGAAGGCAACAAAAAATTCTTGCCCTTAAACAGCTTACATCTAGTAGTAAAGACAAAAATGAGCAATGTAAATACATGAGAGCAGGGGTCAGTAAACTTCTTATGGAAAGAAGCAGTTAGTAAATGTTTTAGTCTTTAGGGCCATATGGTCTCTGTCACAACTATTCGATTCTGCTCTGTTATAGATGGAAAGCAGCCATAGATGATACAAAAATAAACAGGCATGACTGTGTTCCAATAAAACTTTATTTATGAAACAGGGTGGGATGGATTTGGCTCACGTCCATAATTTGCCAACCCCTGGTATATTATATTAGATAGTCAGATGTGTGAAAGAGAAAAAATGAATCAGGAAAGTAAAAATAAATAAAAAATGTTGGAGGAAAGGGTTGGAATTTTAGTAGCATGGCCAGAGAAAAATATCTCTAAAATGGTCAAAGAGAATTCATGTAGAAAATAAAGGAGCAAGCCATTCAGGTGACCAAGAGAGAGACTTCTGGACAGAAAGAACTGCTAAGTTCAGAGCCCTGAAGACTGAATTAAGTCAGCCAGGTTCAAGTGTCAGCAAGGAGGTAGTGACTGGAGTGTTTTCAGGCAGATAAAGTTAATAGAGAACCTTGAATGCCATACTCAGGGGTCCTCACTTTATTGAAAGGGAAGGACTTTGCTGCAAATCCCTTTCTTCTGACCAACAAATACACAAGTGGTTCAGGTACACGAAGAAGCATTCAACTGTAAGGCACCATCCTGGCATCAGTTATACGCAGCAGTCCTAGGTCCAGGACAGTGAGGCAGAACACAGTCATTAACACTCTCACTATACAAGTCTGTGAGCATCAGAAGGTGAGATGAATCAGCCTGGACTCCGTATTCTTTCCCAGTCACCATGATGCTCCTTGTTAAGTCGGTCCAGAACATGCTAGTGGCTCTCAACCCAAATTGTTCTCATTTCATGGCCCCTCCCTTACCAACTCAGCCCAATTAGCTTCTCCTTTAGGAATCCCCGTTTGTCTCTCCTCCCTCAGGCATATGAAATAGATCCTCTCTCAGACTTCTTCCAGCCCCTGCTCTTTTAATATATCAGACCAAATCCCCCTCACTTCTCTGCCCTTTCCTGGATGGTCCTCCTCTCCTGGTTTTCTCTCTGTCTCCTCCCATTTCTCCCAGGTACCTTCTTCAACTCCAACTCTCCAGCATCATCTCATTGCCTACCAGGCCCAGCTACAAACCAGCCTCTTCCTCTTCAGTTTAGGTAATCATACCTGTTGTGCTCAGGACAGCCCTGACTTATGCCTATTATCTCAGCATGATTATTAATAACTCCCCATTCACTCTCAAAAGTGTCCCTGTTTGGATGATGAATGTCTTCACCTACACTGGGCATGGCAGTGACAATCAGTCTAAACCCCTTTTTTGGGTCTGAGTTGAAAATAATTTTCAGTTTGTTACAACTTTCTGCCCATCTAATGTTTTTATGTCCTTAGAGACATCCTGAAATCTTACATATTTTCTTTGAGTCTGATTTTTAACTACCATGGCAAAATCCATCCTAGAGGATCTAGGTCCTCACTGGCATTTAGAATTTGGTATGACCAGGGAGCCAAGCAAACATAGCCCTTCAGCAAGCACCACTGTGCCAGTGGGTAGAAGAAACAAAGTTCCCAGAGTGTCCCTGGGTTTAAATTCATCTCCTCAGCAAACACTTATTGGGTACCTACTATGTGTGTGGCATTGGTGACCCTCTGTGCTGAGCACCATGGACACAGCAGTGGACAAAACAGTCCTTGCCCTCAAAGAGCTTGTCTTTTAGTGAGAAGACACAAGTCACAAATAAATATATGTCAGGTGATTCCTATATTTATTATTTCAGTGAAGAAAAATAAGACAAAGTTTAAAAGACAGCAGGTAAAAAAAATAATAATATCTAAGATCCCGAGGAGGGAGCCTATTTGGCGTGTTTAAGAAACAGCAATGGGGTTAGTGATGCACAGTGAGTAAAACAGGTGAATAGGAGCTGAGATCAGAGACGGAAAGGGGCCTAATCTGGCCCTGTGCCACTGCAGGGTTTGAGCAGAGGAGTAATGGGCTTCTAGTTACACTGTACTTGGATGGCTCTGGCTGCTGGGCTGAGAAGAGACTGTAAGGGGACAAGAATTGAAACAGGGCACCTCTTAGAAGCTAATGCCCTCATCCAGGTGCAGGATGGTGCTTCCAGGGACCAGGCTGGCAGCAGCAGAGTTGGCAAGAAATGGTCATTTTCTGGATAAAATATTAAATGTAAAGTGTGAGAAAAGGAGAAGCATCAAGAATGACATCATAGCCTGAGCAAGAGGTGGGGAAAATTTTGAGAGGCTGGGGCCAGCAGAGTATGAAGAGAGCAGACTGAGAAGCAGAAGTTGATTTTAGGTTCTATAAGACACCCAAATGGAGATGTCATGCAAAGGGAAAGTCTTCAGGATATGGATAGTGTCGAAAGCCATGGAACTAAATGAGATACCATAAAAAGTGAGTATAGACAGCCCAGAGAAGCCTTGTGGTTCTCCAACATTGGGGAGCAATCGAGATGGGAAGAGTCAACACAGGAGATGGAGAAGGGCCAGCTGTGAAATGGACCAAAAGGATTGTCTTCCCAAAGGTTAAAGGAAAAAAAGCATTCAAACTAGAAGGGTTGATCAACCTGGGCAACTAACAATGGATTTGGCAGTAACCTTGAAAAGAACTATCTCAGTGAGATTCTGAGAGCAACATCTAAGTGAGTAGGTTCAAGAGATAATGGATGAAGGGGAAAGTAGAGATGGTGAGAGACAGCTCTGTGGGATTACAGAAAGAGAACTCAGAAAAGGAGCTATAGCAGGAGAGAAATGAGGGCCCAGGGAGGTTTCTCCATGTTTTAAAACTTAAAGATATTATAGCTTAAGATAATTAAATAGAGAAGGAGGAAATGATGACGCTGAAGAAAAAGGGGACAAATGTTTGGATTGAAGTCCTTGGGTGAGAGAGAACAGCTGAGATTCAGCACCAAAGAGGAGGATTTAGCCTCGGAGATAAAAGACTCAGTGAAGCCATTCTAGCATCACACCAACGGGGGTGCTTGGCCAGGTCAGCATTACCCAGGGTCCTAAAGCTCTGTGAGAGCCCCTGGAGGACTTGGCAAATAACTTCATGTCTAATTCTCATTTTCTTTATCTTAAATATTAGCTTACCATACCCACTTCACATGATCATTGTGAGGAGTAAATAAGATAATACGTGCAGAGCAGAGTGCTTATCCCACTGTAAGGGTTCAGCAAAGACTAGCCTCCTCCCTCCCCTAGTTTGTACTCCAGGGTTTCTCTGTAGACCTCAGACTCATCTTGAGAAACTTGGATGGCCTTTCTGCTTCCAATGTTGCATAGAGACCAGTGGGCCTGAAAGCAGGAGCAGCCATGAGCTGCAGTTTCCCCAAACACCCCTTCCCTACATTTGCTTCAGTTGATTTTTGCCTATGAGCTTGATAAGTCCTTTTTCTATGGCCATTTTTCATTTCTGCACAGCCTCTTGGAGCTGATTTCTGTAACCTGTATTTGCTTGCTGCTAGGATTTTCAAAGAGCTGCTTGCCACTGAGTGAAGCTCAGCCAGGGAGCCCTGCCCTCCACCAGAGCCCAATGCAGGAGTGGTAGATGCATGGCTGTAGTTCCAGGCCTGCCCAGGCCGAGTCAGAGGCAGAAACATGACTGCCGCAAATGGAAGTCTCCCTCCTGACACAGCCTCTACAGGCAGGATGAAAGAGAGGTCCAGACTCAGATGCAATCTCCCTTCTTAGCCTGAGCTCTGTGATGCTCCTTTGCAGGTAGGAGAACGATCAATCCCTGACCCAGAAAGACTGGGCTCTTGTCATGACAAAAAGGACATTTTAACTTTCATCCACAAACCTCCAGAAGAAAAAATTTTAAGTTCTGTCAAAACAGGTTAGCATATTAGCAATCATGGCTTACTACCATCTGTATTTGTTCCATTTGTGGCGTTTATGACGGTTATCCACATTAATTATTTCGCTGCTAAAGTCCCTTCTAATTTCTGAACGCTGTTATTTCTAAGAAAGATGGATATTAAATATGCCACACATCAGCACAGGGTGGCATTATGGCATGCTATTAAGTTCAGATGCTGAGGCTTGGCAGAAAATAATTTTGCTATTTGTAATCGCAATGAAGTGTTTTATACTGTGGTTCAAAATGAGAGATAGCATTGATGGAAACTGATTTCTTAGTTGTGCAATGACCCCGAAGTCACCAAGAAAAACAGGGACCACTAGGCTGGATGTGTGGACAGAGATGAGTGGGGATGCAGGAGTGCAGGAAGCGATTCCCAGCGTGATCTCACCACAGACCTGCCTGAGGGAGCTTTTGGAAGAGCCAGTTTCCAGAGAGAACTCCCAGAGATTCTGGTTCAATAAGTCTCAGGTGGGGGTGTAACCAGCTTCTAGAATGTTCTATCACTGCTGGTTCACACAATTGTTTGAGCCCTGTAAGAGAATTTTCAGAAGGATAAAGAACAGCAAAACTCAGAGCATAGTGAACATCTTCAAAGTGCTTTAGCATGCCAACTGCATTTGCAAGTCCACAGTGTCACTGGATATCATACAGCCTTGGAAGGGAGCCTTTATTAGTATCATTACCAGAACAAAACAGGACATAACCCTCCTAACACTCAACACACTTCCCCAAAAAGGTGCCAGTGGGCTAAGAAAGCACGAAGGACAGCCCTGAAGGTGAGGTCCAACATGGAGGTCTATGGAAAAATCAGAAAGCTTCCTTAGTGGAGCTCTTTGTTTAAAAGCCACATTTGAGAGTCCAATCTGAATGGAGTTTGGTAGGATTGAGTGCTTCTTCAAGACTCCTTCTTGCAGGTATTCATCCTCTCATCTGCTCATTCCTTCATCAAAAATGCACCACACAGATACAGGCTTTGTGCCCCTAGACTAGCAGCACTGAATGAGACAGGTGCACCTTTGCCTTTCAGGGGAGGCAGAGAGCTATCAACAGTATGACTGCACGTTGAGAAAAGGAGGCACAATAAATAGATACTGGTTGATGATGACCTGTAGTTCCCATTTAGGGGGGTCCAGGATAAAGTGAAAATCAGCTGTTTTGAATCTGCTTTCTCAGTGGTTGCCTTCCCTGATCACCAAACCATCTCCCACAAACTCAAGCTAGCAAATAACTTCTTTGCCTGACATGGCTAGTTCTTAGATCATTTGGTTCCTGTTTCTGCTGGGGAGATAGTTCCCCCTGGTGGTCGGAGGCCTCAGTTTTTACATATGGTAATACAGTATAGGAATCTTCTGCGCTCAACTGGTATTACTCTAAATTGGACCCCAGTGATCCATAAAAGCATGTGTTTCCTGTCCACCTGAGATGGGACCAATGCTGAATCATCTTAAACGTCCTTTATTCTTGAGTTCAAATCCCAGCTTTTGTACTTCCTCAGTGTTGTAATTTGGGCAAAGTTATTTAAATTCTCAGGACCTCCATTTCCTTAACTATAAAAATGAGGGTGGGAGCACCAATGTGGTGTTGGTGTCAGGATTAAATAAGATAACAAAATGACACCTAGCTCAGTAGCACCTAGCAGGTCTCTCATAAATGTTAGCTGCTTTGTTCTTCCTATCATGAGATTTTCAAAATCTTTCTTCTCAGCTCTCTCCCTTCCCTTCTTTTTTCCTTGCCTCTTTCTCCCAAATTTCCATTCTTTTCCTTTCTCCTCACTATCTTAGCTCCCTCTCCTCCTGTTCCTCCTTCTCTCCCTTCTATCTTCCTTTCTCTTTCCATCTCCTTTCTTGTTTCCCTTCTTTCTGACCATCTCCCGTATTTCTCTTTATCTCTCTCTCTTCTTTTTTTCTCACCTTATCCCCCACACTTCTCATGCCCACCCTCTTGCAGAGGCACCTAAGAATTAATCCTGGGTCTGTGGAGGGTACTCTCCAAAGTTAAATTGCATTCTGTGCTAAGTCGGAGAGGAGTCATTTCTCTGTTAGTCAATAACACTGCAGATCACTCTTGTATTCTTCAGAGGGCTACCAAGAGCCTTTCTACACACTTCACTCTGGAACATGAGTCCCTCCACCACTGACCATCTTCAATGATGTTTGAACACATTCTGTCTTCCTCTTTCGCTCTTCTGAATGCTTCTTGTTTGCATGCTCTACTGACTTTTTCTCTTCTTTTTTCTGGCCTTGTCCTCTCCCTCTCTATTCTCACCTTGTTTCTCTCTTTTGCATTATTTCATGTGCCTCCTGTCTTTTCCCTCTTGTTTTTGATTTACAAAATAGACCATATTCTCCTATATTCCAGAAGTGCATTTTCTCTAGCAGCCTGCCACATCTCTTCCCTATCACTGTAAAAGCTTTTTCATCTCCATTTGGAGCCATTTTCTCTGATCATTTCTCTCTATAAAATCACAGGGATGAGCCTATGTGATCTTTAGCTGTCAACAATCCCCCAGGAAGAAGAGCAACTTCTTAAAACTTGCATTTTAATTTGGGGACCCATCAGGGGCTGGCCAGTACAGGGTGGAAGCCCACTAACTGGCCTAAACTGGCCAACTTTGCACTGAGATCTTTGAGAAGGAAAATGAAAAGTACTGAATGGTTGTGTTTTCTTCCTTCACAAGAGAGATGGATGGGTAAGTCGGCCAAGATTGCTTTTCTCAAGTGATTCTTCTCCACACAGTTTCCCTTAAGGAGGAAAGAAAGAGAATTATTGGATGACAAAACAGAGACTACATCAGTCATCTGGGCGCTTTCCCAGGGGTTGAAGGACAATAGTTTGTACAAAGAGTCAATTGTTAGGAGTATAGAGTCTCCAGCAATGCAATCACACAGAAAGGTGGTACATGCGTTTAGAATTTTTTTTTAAAAAGTCCAGTACTTCATCCTGTAATTTAAGGCCTACCTGAGGGGTAAGGGGGAGAATTATATAAATGAAACTCAGCTAATTGTTCAGAAGGTCTCTTTTCTCTACAGTGAAATTTGGTACATGTGTCCCACCATCTTGTTTGGGCTCCCCTCAAAGAAGATTGTGAGACAAGGATCCAAATGCATGCAGTTTGTTTGGGGATGGTAGTGGTCCCAGGAAACATCATGGGCAGGATGGGGTGGGGTGAGCAAGGAAAGGACAGAAGGAAGCCAATGAAAGGTTCACTGTTATGTCAGTCACCACTGCATGAAACAGTCCCGCTGGGAAGCTTTGGACATTACCTTTTCCCCACTGAGAAGCAAGGAGATTGGGATATTTGTCCCCACAAACCTCCATGTATCATTTGTTGTGGTGGGCTTCCGGGACAAACTCCCCAGAACCTTGCACTTGCCCTGTTCAGGGACTGAGCAGTTTCCACAGCTAGAAAGCTGCTCACCCCCACCAGCCCCTGCAGAGAGGCACAGGTGTTTGCACAGGTGCCTCTGCATGTAGAATTGAGTGCTAAGGGGAGATGGCAGCACTCCAACATCATCCATGCTTCACTTGTGTCACATGCCCCCTGATTCTTGCTGCTCTAGCCCCTGGGCACAGCAAACTTTTTCTATAAAGGGCCAGAGAGCAAATATTTGAGGCTTTGCAACTTAGAAGGTCTCTTTTGCAGTTACTGAATTATGTGGCTGTAGTGTGGCAGGGCAAGGAGTAACATAGGAAGGTAAGATGCCTAGGGTGCACAATCAAATGCTGGCCACCAGGACTGGGGCCATGCATCACCCTACAAGTGAGGGCCTTCTGAAATGTTGCACTCTGGGGCACCTTCTTTCCTTACACTAGTCTTAGCCAGATAAAGTGCAGATTCAGCCACACCCAGTAGGTACACCAATGGTTCCCTGTGTTTCCAGTCAGACAGTCATATTTGGCTTATAGACCACAGCTGACCCACCCCTGCTCTAGCAGGGGTCTTTTAGGTCCTCAAAACACCATGCTCCCTGCTGCCTCTGCCTTCCATATGTTGTTCCTTGGCCCCCAACTGTTGCTTCACCTGGATATTCCTACTCAGCCCTTGGGTCAACATCACGTCCTCTGCACATCCTTGGACATAGCTGATCCTCCCTAACTGGCCCTCACACTCCTTCAGAACACTTATTACAGTGGTAATGGCATAATTAATTGTGTAATTAGTTGTTTAATTTCTGTCTCCCTCCCTAGAATATGAGTTTTAACCAGTTACCAGGCCTGTTAAGTCTTCTTCCTAAGCATCCGGGATCTTTCCCTTCCTCACTGCTACCAGTGCAGCCCTGGGCCAGGATTCGTGGTTCTTAACCAGCTCTCTGCAACAGCCTCTTATTGGTCTTCCTGGATGTATCAATCCTCTGCTAAAACACATCCAAAAGCTTCCCTCCACCGCTTTTATGAGAACATCCAAACTTCTAAGATCCAGCCTTCGTTTCTCTACCAATCTCAAACAGCTTCTTTTGCCTCAGTCACAATGATCCCCCGTCATCCCTGACTTTTCAGATGAGAAGGCCTTTCTTTCTGCATGTTTCAACCTCAGTCCAGGCACTGGCTTTCCTGAGAGGCCTTTTCAGACAATTTATCCTCACCCCACAACATACTCAGCCTTAGTTAGTTAGTAACAGCAGGAACCTCCATAGAACCCCCTATGCTTACCCTATTTCATGTTTCTTACACTGTATTACAACTAAGTGTTTACCTTATTATCACCTTTATTTAACTATGAGCTCCCCAAGACTAGAATTCAAGCACCTAGCACCCAGCGCCCAACAGCTAGCATCTAGCATCATGTCAGAGCATAAGAAGCACTCAGTAAGTGTGTAGTGAATGACCACAAACCCAGGAACACCTAAACTGTGCTTTCTCCTATAACTGGCAGGGGACTTGAATGGTCTCTGGACCACCTGTTATTTTGTAGGAGGAGCAAGAATGGAGAAAAAGAGTCTTGACCAAAAAGTAGCATTATCTCCACCTGCTTCCTTTCTCTACCAACAGTTCTTGGTGATCACCAACCTCAGAAAGCCACAGTCTCAAACTGACAGACCACCTACCCCCTTCCCTTCTGTCCCACAAGCCCCACAGAGTGACTGTACAGAAGCATACCCCTGATGTCAGGTATGCAAGCATCATTCCCAGGCCCTCAGCTGCATCCTGATTCCTGAGGTGGAAGCTCCAGCACTAGGAGAATAAAAGTAGTGATCATAGGACTCCATCTTGTCTTTTCTTCTGAAATCCCTAGGAAACAGAAGGGGCAAGCTGAGACTGGACTAAAATCTAAGGGCTGAAGTGTAGGGGAAACAACAGAAGTGGCTCCCTGGCTTGAAGAGGTCCCAGCCTTTTGTTGTCATAGCATCATCCAGAGGGACTCTAAGGGGCTTATTCCTCCCAGCCTTTGCCTCACTCAGAAAGACCCCCTTAGGAATTGCTTTGATAAGTGAGGTCAACTCTTGCCCCTCAATGTGCATACACATGCACACATGCACATACACCCACACACACTCACACATGCACCACCCCCATCTGCAACACATATTTCTTCCTCCAGCTCCAGGCAGCCAGCTGTACTGTCACTTTTATGATTGCAGATAATTCACATTCAAACAAACTCTGACTCACCAGAGACACAGAAAGAAAATGCTACTAGAGTAGAAACACCATAGCTCTCTGTTTTGCTTTTACCTTTCCTTGCATCTTTCATGTCCAAAAAAAAAGGGAGAAGGGTATCACTGCACTATGGAACTGTAGGTCCATTCCAAGCTGGGGAGTGGTCTTCCTAGACCCCAAAGGAGTCCCTTCCATTGAAGTGTTAGCTCTTCCATGTCCCTGGAATATCATGGTCTTAGGGTTGTTATTGCTTTCTATAACAAAGGGCTCCAGAACTGACCATGTGTCAGTATCACCTGGAGAGATGGGGCATGGGCAACTGGCTCTGACTTGAAGCCCTGGCCTTTGATGGCAAAGTATCATCAGGCAGTGGGACTATCTTAGAAGTACCCACCTTACTAGATCAGACCTCTTAGCCCATCCCCAGAAAATCCAAATTTCTACAGGACTAGGGGCAACATTGAGGCCTTTTTTTTCTCTACACCTAACTTGATACTAGTTCTGCTAACTGTGTGGAAACCATTGATTTAATAAGTTATATCAAGAATTCTTTAAGTCAAATGGCCACTTGCTCACATATCAAGCAAAATGGAGATCATTATTTTGTAGTAACCCTACCCCTCTGCCACCTATGTGGTTCATGAAAGAATGGAGCATAGTCTTTTCTCTACATACCTAAAAGCACTTTACAATCTCTTGAGGTTTGAGTTTGAAACCTGAATGCTCAGAGCCTTTGACATTTAAATGGTTACTTTGAATCATGTATACCACAGAATTTTTTGCCAGGGGCCAGGTGAGCTCAGCCATTTCCTCTCATAATCCACTGAGCTGAGGCAACTGTAGCTCTCACATCTCCAGAGAGAGGGTACTTGGGACTGAGGGCTCCCCTTGCCCATTCTCTGACATGAATCTTCCCTAAAGCCTCCAACGCAGCACATCCTGTTCATTGTGAAGAGACATACCGGGGAGAGACTGTTGCCATGCATTCATTAAAGTTTCATTAATTATTAAAATGGTATTTATTGAGGTTTAGCAATTCTGAAATAGAATTTAATGTTTGTGGCTGTTGTTGAACTTTGATAAATCTATTCTTAATAATCAATTGTGATCTGTTTGACTTAGAATCCCTTTTTTTATTAAACCTAAACCAAATCTTTATCAGGATGCTTGATTATAAGTGAGACTAACTTGCTTCCTCTTGAGGCACCAGGGACTCTAAGTACATGGTGAGATGAAAGCAGAAAAGCACTCCTTCCATGGCTGGATATGAAGGGTGATGTTATTGGTATAGAGAAATACTCCCCGAGCCCCCATCTATACACAGGTTAACTGGAGCTTTAAGCCCTCACTCATTAGGAATGTCCACATGCCCTGGAGGGTTACTTAAATGATATTGTACTGTCTCAGGAAGCTAACTCTGACTATCCATATTTGTACTTCTGGGACCATGCTGGATGTAACTAGGAAGAAGTGGTTCTGTGGAAAGAATACGGAGGTGTTCCTTCTTCCTCAGCTCCATGAAGCCCTGTGTTTCTGCCCACTGAGCTTGGCAAGCATGTCTTCCTCGACAAGGAGCTACTCTTAAAACCCACATGGTAGTCAGGACCCTGCCACCTGTGGACAGGTCTGGAGCCACCTGATGCCAGCCCACCTGTGGATTGACACAGTAGAGCACAGCAGAATGTGCACAGGCTTTATGGGAGGAGATCATGGTTTACAATCCAGAGCTGACGTTCATTATCTGTTTCTCCTTGGGACATTTACAACCACTCCAAGCTTTGGATCCCTATCTCTAAAATGACCGTGACAATAACAGGGTACTTGCAAGGATTAGAGATAATGAATGTGAAACACTTGCATAGTAGTGTGGTGCCTGGCTCTAGAAATGCTCAGTAAAACTAGCTCTTACTATCATTACCCACCCTCATGCCCCTTGCCCTACGTCCCCCCTTCTTCAGTCATTACCTTTTTGGGTCCCTGTATTAATCTGCTCTGACTGCCATAAAAAAGCACCACAGGCTAGGGGGCTTAAACAACAGATATTTATTTTCTTACAGTTTCGGAAGCTAGAAGTCTGAGATTAAGTCAGCAGATTTGGTTTCTTCTGAGGTTTCTCTTCTTGGCTTGAGGATGTCCATCTTCTCCCTGTTTCCACATGGTCTCCCTTCATGTGTGTCTGTGTGCTCACCAGTCACATGAGATTAGAACCCACCTTAATGACTCATTTAACTTAATCACCTCTTGCAAGGCCCTATCTCCAAATACAGTCCCATTCTGAGGTGCTTGGCATTGGTCTTTAACACATAAATTAACCAAGAACATCTCCTTACCACTACCACAACCACACATTAGCAGTTGCTTGTTTGAACTTTGGCCAGGGAGGGGAGAACTCTGTCTTTCCTGTTTGACTTCCCCTTCGGCCATAAAGCCTGTCCCTCCACCCTTAACTGCCCCTAGAAAAGAGATAGGCCTAACTGGAACCAAGTTCATCTTGGGATAGAATATGTGATAAGGCCAAATAGTCAGATTAGAGCCATATTATGGGGAGAGGTTTGGATGCTAGGAAAAGGACTTGGAATAACTAATAATTTCTTGATTCTTTTCCTTGGGGATGATAAAATACAGTTCATAAAATTGAGACACTTTAAATGAAATAAGCACAGAGAAGACCATAACATGGTGCCCAGTGCAATATAGGCATTCAAATATTGCTGTCTTTTTCTATAACAGGAAGAAACATTGAATTTTGAGACAGGGTGGATATAAGGAAGGAAGGATGAAAAGAAAGGAAGAGATCATAGTTGACCCCATAGTCATAGACCTGACTGAGTGAAGAATGGTGCACTTGACAGAAAAGGGAAGCTGGAATGGAGGTGGGTGGTGCTGGCGAGCCCTGAAGAAGACATGCTGAATATGAGGGAGGACACTCAAGGTACTAGAGAAATAGGAGAGGGGTCTGGACCCACAGCCAAAGAGTGCACCACTGAAATGGTTGCTCTGAGCTTTTCAGTTCCCTGGTGCCCCTCTTGGACATTGAACTGCATGCATTCCTGACCATAGGAAGCCACCTGAGAATGTCACCTTGTTAACTGAGCCATGGTTACTGATGGTGATGACTCCTGGTCTTGTGTGCCCTGGGCCAGGATTTGAAACCTGAGATAGAGAACTCTATTTCTGGCCCTCCCCTCCAACCTGTTCCCTTTACAAGGAAAATAGTGTGTTCACAGCTGAATTACAGACCTGCTTTTCCATTTTCCAAGAGAAAAACAAATAGAACTTCTAAGCTGGAATGCTTTTTTGGATAAATGCCCTTGGTGGGTACATCGCCATTGTATGTCGCCATTATTCCAATATTGTTGATCTCAGACTCGCAGGGCCTTCTCAGATGCTTGACTTTACACGCTCATTTTGCCTGCTTTCATAGCAATATAACACTGTAAACTGCCAGTGAGAAAAGGCAAGAAGCACGGGCAAAGAAGTTTTCAGGCAATGTGAGTTTTTCTTGACTTTCTGACCAGGGGTTTCTTTCGCATGTGAAAAGGAAGTAAAAGAGGAAAACAGTTTATTTATTGATCATCAAATGGCACACAGATCCTCTAGGGCCTATGAGGTCATCACACCATTCAGGGATTCCTACAAGAAATCCATCAATCTCCTGGTTTACTCTCTACTTACTCAACCAAGCTACCCATGTAATATTGCAGGAGAGTGACAAGCAAGAGAATGAATGAGTATGGATGGCCCACAAAAAGAGAACTATTTTCCCAGAAGAGGCAAGATGAGAGAAGTTTTGGCCCTAGGTGGAGGGAAAGCCAAAAGAAGTTAATCACTGTGACCCAGAGAAAAAGCTTAAGAGCAATTGTTAAAAGGAGTCTTTCTTCTCAGGAAGAAATTATCCAGGGGAGAGAGAGTTTCTAAAGAAGTGCTGCCAGGACTCTAAGGAGAAATGGATTGGGTTATAGTAGAATGAGAAGAAGGCATTACATCTGGGCTGGCAACAAAGGCAGAGGAAACTAGACCCTGACTCTAAGAGCAAACACAATCACAAGGAAGACGCAGGCTAGAACCAACATGAAGCTGACGTTAGGTACTGATTTCAAACAGAGAGATCAACGGAACAAAACAGAAAGCACAGAAATGGACCCAAATGTATATATGGGGAGACAGTATCTGATAAAGGGTGTTTCAAAGCAGTGGGGGAAAGATCAATTATTCAATAAATGCTATTAGGCAACTGGCTAGACATTTGGGAAGAAAAAAATTAAACAGGATCTCCTTCTCACTCCTTACACCAAAACAAATCCCATCTGAATGAAAAATAGACAAATAAAAACATAAAACAAGAGAAAAAGATGTGTTGTGTGTGTGTATGTGTGCATACTCAAAGTCAGAGGCTAAAAAGTATTCTGTGAAAAAATATTTGTAACACAAATGACAAATGACTAATTTCTTTCATTTGTCATCTGAAAGTTCTTACAATTCAATATGAGAAAAGAGTTCTTAAAATTCAATAAAGAAAAAAGCTCTCATGAGCCAGTAGTAAAATGCACAAAGGACGTTTACAGAAAAAGGAAAAAATAGCTAATAAACATATCAAAAGAAGAACCACTTCAATCATCACTGAAGAAAAGCAAACTAAAACATGGTTGATATATTTTTTCATTTATCAGACAAGAAAAGATTAAAAGTTTGATTACATACCATGCCCTTGTGGGCAAGGGCACAGGGAATCAGGCAGATTCATACACTTTTGGTTGGAATGCAAAATGAGGTAGGACACCTTTGGAAGCTAATTTGGCAATTACTATATAAGTTTTAAATTTGCATGTCATTTAATAAGAATTTTATTTCTAGGGATCTAACCTCCTATATATTTATACCTGTCAAAATACACACATATAGGAAGTCCTCTGCTGTGTTCCAACAAGGAACCAGATATGATATAAATGCCCTTTACTATGATAATAATTTTAGAAAGTTATAGTACCACCAACCACTGAATTACTAGGTAGTTATTAAAAAGAATAAAGTCTATCTACATGTTTCAGTTCTCTCTTTCTATGTAACAAGCCACCCCAGACTGTAGGAGCTTTATTTAAAAAGTCACCATTTGTGGTTCTGTGGCTTGGATGGTTCAGTCCAGTGGGTCATTTGCTCTGTCTGGTTTCTTCTGGGCTGGAGACCCCAGCTGGTTCACTCCCTGGCCAGCAATTTATGCTGGCTGTTGACTCATGTTGACAGCATGTGCAGTTTCCAAGTGCCTCAGTTTCTCTTTGTGCCCTCTCTATGTGACGTAGGCTTCTCATGCCATGGCAGCTAAACTACACAAGTGACGCCCTAAGCTTCTGAAAAGCAAAAGCAGCATCTCTCTTAAGGTTTTATCTCAGAGGCATCACTTCTTCCATGTTCTATGGCAGAATGGCAAAGTCTTTGTAGCCATCTGTCACCTTTTATAGTGTGTTTTCCATTTATACACATACTCATGTATCTACATGTACATACCTACAAAAATGTAGATATGTAAATTTCTGAAATGATGCATGAGAACTGTTTATAATTTTGACATCAGTGAAAAAAAGACTGACCTCTTCACTGTTTTTATTCTTACTCTAAGCATATTCTTTTTTTAATTAAAAAAATGTTTTTAATAAATCCAAACCCCTTATTGAGCCAAAGCAAGCTAAACTCAGTAGATAAGCTATCAATTTTCTACTTGCGTATAAAGTTTGCTTTAAGATTCCTCCCACTCTCATCATTCAGTTCTAACCCCAAGGAGTTGACTGTTATTTAGAGAGGCAGAAAACTCTCCAGACATAAATGATAGAGGCTTTTGTCCCAATGGCATAGTTTAAAAAGAAGAATATTGCTCACTGTGGGTGAGAGCTTATTCTGAACTCTGTGTATCTTCTTTTGGGAGGAGGTTTTATCTGTTTTGTCACTAATTTTAATGTGATTTCAGTGGTAGGCCTTGGGATTAGTATAGGTGACAGTGAGGAAAATGCTTCGCTGATGCAGACATGCAGAAGAAGGCACAGAAGCCAGGGAGGGTGTCAGACAGGACTCAGCCCCAGTTCGTGAAAACCAAGACATTTGAAGGCAAAGTGCCCCCTACATATGGAGAACAGCTTAAGCCAGACATAGATGTGCATGGGCACACCCACGGAGTGGGGATGGCCTCTCAAGGAAAACTCTGCAGAGCTGTATCCCCAAAACTGGAGTTGTACTCTGCCAAGATCTCTGAGCCAGACCTTCTAAGAGAGAAGACTGTGAGCCCTAGTCAGGTGGAGCTAGTTCCTGCAGCCTTTTCCAAATCTCTGTCCTGACAGCACTCTCTTCTTCCTCCCACCCCCAAGGACACCTCCTGTGCTGCTTTGTTGGTCTGGTCCTGCAGTGACATGGGGCACTTATACATGTGCATGCACATGGACATATATGTGTGTGTGCTGTGGGAATACATGTCACTCAACTATATGTGAGTGTACAGATGTGTAGATACGTGGGGACTGTGTGGCAATTTTCTGGACATGCATATCAAGGAGCAGATGCTACATACATGTATATAAGAATATGAATATAGAATAGTGTGTGTGTGTGTGTGTAAGAGAGGAATGACTATGGTGGCAATCTCTCTAGAAAGATGGATAAGGCGATTCTGGAGAGTAGATGCAGACAATCTGGCAGACAGTTTTATTTCTTTTCTTTTTAATAATTTTTTTATTTTTCAATTACAGTTGGCATACAGTATTATATTAGTTTCAGGTATACAACATAGTCTTTATACATTTATATAACTTACTAAGTGATCACTCTGATAAATCTAGTACCCATCTGACACCATGTCTAGTTATTACAATATTATTGACTATATTCCTTATGCTATACTTTACCTCTCAGTGACTATTCTATAACTACCTCTTTTTCATCCCCTAAACCCCTTCCATCTGGCAACCATCAAAATATTCTCTATCTATGAGTTTGTTTCTGATTTCTTTATTTTGTTCTTTAAATTTTACATGTAAGTGAAATCATATGTTGTTTGTCTTTCTCTGTCTAACTCCACTTAGCAAAATACCTTCTAGGTCCATCCATGTTGTTGCAGATGGCAAGATTTCATTCTTTTATGGCTGATTAATATTCCATGGTATATATGTACCACCTCTTCTTTATCTATTTATTCATCTACTAGCACCCAGGCTGCCTCTGTATCTTGGCTATTGTAAATAATGCTTCAACGAACATATGGATTCACACGTCCCTTCGAAGTAGTGTTTTAGGTTTCTTCAGGTAAATAGCCAGAAGTGGGATAACTGGGTCCTTCTTTGTCTCTCGTTATACTTTCATTTTAATGTCTGTATTGTCTGGTATAAGTATTGCTACCCTAACTTTAGTTTGTTTGTTTGTTTTTTGTTTCTATTTTTATGAAATACCTTTTTCCATCCCCTTACTTTCAGTCTGTGTGTGTCTTTCAATTCGAAGTAAGTCTCTTGCAGGCAGCATATGTAAGGGTCTTGTTTTCTATTCATTCAGCCACACTATCTTTTGATTGGAGCATTTAAACCATTTACATTTAAAGTAATTGTTGATAGACATGTTGTTATTGCCATTTTATTCATATTTTTAATCCTTCTTCTTCTATCCCTGCTCCTCCTCCTCATCCTCATCCTCTTTCTTCTTCACAAAGTCCTTTGAACATTTCTTGTAACGCTGTTTAGGTGGTGATGAACTCCTTTAGCTTTTTCTTGTCTGGGAAGTTCTTTATCTGTCCTTCGATTCTAAATGATAACTTTGCTGTGTAGAATAATATTGTTTGTAGATCATTTAGAATATTTCATGTCAATCACTTCTGGCCTACTAAGTTTATGTTGAAGAATCAGCTAACAGTTTTATTAGAGCTCCTTTGTAGATAACTAGATACTTTTCTTTTCTGCTTTTAAGATTTTCTCTTTGTCTTAACCTTTGGATAATATGTCTTCATGTGGGCCTCTTTGGATTCATCTTATTCAGGACCTCTGCACTTCTCGGGCTTGTTTGTCAATTTTCTTCACCAGCTAAGGCAACTTTTCAGTCATTATTTCTTCAAACAGGTTTTCAATTCTTTGTGTTCTCTCTTCTTCTGATACTCTTTTGATGCTTGATGTTGTCTCAGAGGCCCCTTAAACTAGCCTTATTTTTTTAGATTCTTTATTCTTCTTGATGTTCTGATTGGGGGTTTTCTGTTACCCTATCTTCCAAATCACTGATTCAATCCCCTGCTTCATCTAATCTACTGCTGATTCCTTCTAGTGCATTCTTCATTTTAGTTGTTGTATTCTTCATTTCTGACTGTTTTTTTAATGTTTCGATCTCTATTCTTATGTTTTATATTTCTTTGTTAAAGTTCTCACTGAGGTCATCTACACTTCCTCTAAATTCATTGAGCATCCTTATAACCACTGTTTTAAACTTTACATCTGGTAGTTGCTTATTTCTGTTTTGTTTTGTTCTTTTACTGGAGTTTTGTTCTTTTTTTTTCATTTTGGACATGTTTCTTTGTCTCCCCATTTCGGCTTCCTCCTTGTTTTTGTATCAGGTAGGGCTCCTATGTCTTCCTTAGTAGAGTGGCCTTATGTAGTAGATGTCTTGTGGAGCCCAGTGACACAGTCTTCCCTGGTCACCTGAATGGGGTACTCTTTGTATGGATTGTGTGTGCCTTCTTGTAGTTGAGCCTCGGTTGCTGTTTGCACATCAATGGAAAGAACTGGTCCTCAGGCTGATTGGTTGAGAGGACTGGCAAATGAGGGGCTAATCATATGGAGTAGGATTCACTTTAGCAGGACTCTGATTCCTGCCCACTCTGCCTTTTGGGTGTGTTGTGCTCCAATGCAGCCCTACATGGTGGTCTGGTTTGATCTGAAGCTAGTCACCAGGTGTGCCAACCTCAGGACCTGGAAGGGGTCCTAGTGCAAGCCAAGTTTCACCATATGGCAGGAGTCACCAAGCAATTCACAGATGGCTGCCACCTGTGCTGTGTTGGGAGGTGCCTTGAGAGGCCAAGCCATGAGCCAAGGCCGGCTGCTGCTAGTGCCAGGCTTGGGGCTGCTCAGCAAGAGGTACAAGGCATGCCAAGGCCAGATTCTGCTTGTTTGGGTTTTGTGAACTTTTGAGAGATTTTAGGAAAGTCCTCATCATGAGCCAAGAAAGGCCATTTGTATGGGGGAAAGCCCTACTTTCAGATCACAGCTCTGATCCTGTCTGATGGACCTTAAATAGGTTTTCTCACTTATAACATGTGACAAGATAATAATATCCACCTTGTAGGGAGTCAGGAAGGGTAAATAAAATGTTCAGCTCTTAACAAAAGGCCTGACACATAACAGGTGATCAATAATTGGTAAAGATTATGACATAATTGTATTTGCTTCTCACAAGAGCCCCAGAGAGAAAGCTGATGCACAATACAGCCCCATGGGTCACGATTCATCCACATTCTGTGCAAGTGGAAACCTTGGCCTTATGCAATACATTGCATGCACAACCACTCTTGGTAGCCAGCCTCTGAAGTAGGCCAGACAAGGTAAACAAGAAGGAAGTGGCACAGCTGGAATGAATCCAGTTCTCCTGGCTCCTTACAGCATCTCTCTCCCCACTCAGCCACCACTCACCTGACCAGTATTCACAGAATGGAGAATATGCTGTCCAATCACCCTCTTCATTTTGATCCACACTTACCATCAACCATTCTTCCTGCCACCCTGAAAATAAAGAGGCTTCTCAAGAGAAAGAGCAATATGTGTCCTTCAGGGGCTCCAGCCAGAATAAAAGTAGACTGCAGGTGCAACCCTTTGGTGAGCAGGACAGAACTGGGCCTTGTTCCCTGCTGTAGGTTTTCCCCACCTGGTGACAAATTGGGCATAGGTAGCACTCCAACCTTTCAGTTGGCCTCAGAGGATGACATACTCTCTGTGAGAGGGGACACACATTGCCGAGTACCCTCCTCCCAGGATACACATGTATACAGAACATGCACCAAGAGAGGGCTGGGCAGAGAGGGCCATGTCTGTTCCAGTGCAAGGTGAGACAGGGAACTGCCAGCTCTTCCACAGTTTCTAAGTGCAAGAGTTTTCCATCTGGCAGCTGCAATGTGTGTTGGTTTGCTCTGCTTTGTTCTGAAAAGAAGTCAATGTTTCTGCAGAGGCTTTAGGGCACTACTGTGAGAGGAGCTGATGAGAGTGCAAGGTGGGGTTCTTTTTCTCTCCAGAGCCCCTGGCATCAGCCTGTCAGAGGAGACCCCCATCAGTGGCACATCTGGGCACTAAATAATGTGGTAATGCCCACTTGGACTTTACACGGAGGTGCGACATATGCAATGATGATAACAGTAATCATAATGTTGTATATGTGTGAATTCCTGTGCACTTTTCAAGGATATATTGCTTTCTTTAATTTGTTTTTCAGTATAAGCTTGTATAAATACCTGCAGCTACCATCAGTCAAATACATTTTATCTGACAGGTCCCCTGCTAAGCATTTTACATGCATTGTCTTTTCATTCTCACAACAAATCTTTACAGATGAGGATTACAACGAGAAGTAGAAGTTTTAGAGGCTTTCCCCAGATAAGCTAGCTAGTTAGAGGCAGAGTACAGATTCAAAGTCAGTTACCTTTGACTCCAACCTGCATGCACTCTTAGCCATTATGCTTTATTTACAAGTTAAATAGGGAAGTATGTTATTACTCTGTTATAAAGAAAAACATTGAAATCTAACAAATGTTAAGGAACTTGCCCAAGGCGACACGGCAAGTTGATGACAGGTGTAGAATCCAGGACTTGACCAAGGTCTAAGGGTCTTACCAAAATACATTTAAGAAAACCCTAACAATCTTTTATGGCATCTTCACAGGATGTCTGACTATCATCTATAATGTAAAACTTGAAGTACAGGCCAGTAAAGCATTTATCCAAACACTCCACATAAGGGTGGAGGACATGGCTCTTCCCCAGGCCAGTAGTGAGCTCCAGGACTCCTCCCAGGGTCTGCCACTGAGCCCCACCCCCTCCTCTCATCTTCATCTTCTGCTGTTCCAGCTCCTTCCTCTAGAGAGGTGGGTTCTGTTGTCCTCTGCTTCCCTTTCCTGTAACTCTTCCTAAGCACAACAGGACAAAAGCTGCTTTTAAAAATAACCACACTATGACTTTACAAAGAGCTTTCAGTTTCAGGATGATGGGGTGCAAGATGACTGGTTATAAGCTCGAAGCCACAAGGAGAGGAGACCATTGACTCAGAGCGTTCAGGCCCTGCTGCCTCCCTGTCACTTCCCTCAGATGTCCTTCTATAGCAGCATGAACACAGTGCCCCCTGCCTCTCCCACCATGACTGAGAATCCAGGGGGCTTGGTGTTTCTCAGCATAGTGTGTTGATGTTTGGCATTTATGTTGAGAAATAGGTACGTAGACCCATTGGAGTTCATCATGAAGAGAGGGCAGTCTTACACATAACACACACATGCACACATCAATCATGTGATCCATTTTTTATCAAAGTAACTGTGTTACTGAGGAATGAACCTTGCTGATGGAAAGTGATTGAAATATATTGAGATAATTTCACTGTGGCTCCCTTGTTCAAATGTCCCTTTCATGACAATGCAGTGTGGTTTCTGCAAAAAGACACTGACGTATGCCCAGGCTTTCACAGGCTATTTTGGGATGAATTGGCTGCTGGGCTGTCTTTTGTGGGTTCTCGCTAAATGAAATGAATCTGGAGGCTGTAATTCTGGGCTTTGTCTACATAGCCAGACACAAAGCAAGAAGTTGCTAAGAAGAGCTGAGGCAGGAGGTGGGTTTAAAGGGCCTGAGCTCATTAGCCCAACGTTGCCGAGGAAGATGTTAGAATGAATGCCTTGCCCATAAAAATCACAAGGAGGTATTAGCTCACCACAGATTTAGGCATGGTGGATGTTGTTGGGTGGGGAGGTAGCTGCAGAAGAAGAGATTTAATGTGCTGAATGGTGGAGTAAACCTCATAGACAGACAATGTCTGGCCCCAGGGCACCTGGCTGCTTCTAGAGACCAACTCCCAGCCCTCTGAGAATGGCATCCACTAGGCGCAATTGAGGACAAGGTCCAGCCAGAGGAGGGACTCATCTTGGCAAGAGGACCAGCACACCCTGGCTTCGATCAGGGACAATAGCAAGAAGTTAGTAAATGAAGATCGTGGCATGTGTAGCACAGCGTGGTAACCTCAAATAGTTTTCTAGTCCTGATGCACAGAAAACCTGTGCCACGTTCCTAGGAAGAAAGGGGCTGTAAGAAAGAGATAATAAGTCGAGTGAAAGAGTTCAAGGGGCTTAGGATATAGACCACGCTGGTAGGTCACCTCATAACAGCTCAACACAAGTAGAAGGAATATGTTTGCCTCGCAGCAATTCTCCCCTCTCTGTAAATTTTTTGAAGTTCATGTGAAATTCTCTGATGATACCTGGAGCTAAAAGAGAAGGACCTGAAGGGATCATGACTATAACCCATGTTCTTTAATTATAACCACTAAATTGTGGGTATGGAACTTGGGTGCATAAATGATAGGACCTTGTATTCGATGTGTCAACTTTGAGCTCAGCTCTCCAGGAGCAAGGCCTGTGACATATGGTTCTTTGTACTACTCTTTCATTAATTCTACTAACATTTCCTGAGTAGCTAGCATGTGTCAGGCACTGTGTTAGGGACAGGAGCTGCAATGATAAACAAGGCATTTTCCCTGCCTTTAAGGAGTTTACAGTCTAGAGAAAGATATGGACATATAAGTTATTATAATACATTATACATTTAGTATAATGTATTATAGTAAAAGAAAGAACAAGGTGCTATGACAGTAACCGAATATTGGATAAGAAAGAGTCTAGGAAGTTTTAACAGAAGAGACTTTTAAGCTGTTTTTTGAGGATTAATGGGAATTAGAAAGGGAGAAAGAAGGGAAGATATTCCTGACGAAATGCGCTAGCAGGAGTTAGGGCTGGTGGTGGTGACGTTCTTTCCTGGAACTGCTCATTCACCAAAAAGAAAACACAGCAGCCAACAAACAGCCTTTGAGCAATGCTCCTGAGTTTGCAAAGGCTATCACATACAAGATTTCATCTGATCCTCAAAACAGCCCTGTGGGTATTAGCCCCATTCTGTAGATGAGTAATGAGCTTGGGGTTATATACAACTGGTTAGCTGCAGGGCTAATGGGAAGGTGGAGGTGAGGGAGCTGCAAGAATATGCATGGTCCTCTTCCACCACAGTTGGAAGGAGCATGGAAACAGGGGAAGGAAGTGAAGAGGGAGCTAGCCAAGATATTCTTTTTGTTGATCCTAAAAGGAAGTGAATGCCACTTTATTCCAGATAAATGGCTTCACATTATCATCAAGTAAAATGCATACACTACTTTCTCTCAGACCCTGGAAACTGTGAGGCAGAAAGGGAATAAATATTAATATGTCATACATTCATCCTCCTGCCTCTAACCATCCTAGAGTCTTGAAAGCCAGCGTCGTTTCTTCCAGGGCCACTCCACTTCTGTTCATGGTAGCACTATTCTTCCTGTTTTCCAGGCTCCAAACCATGGAAGTCACATCTGACTACTCCTTTCTTCCTATACCCTACAAGTTACAACAGTGAATTTTTAATACTTTTTACATCCATTCATTCCCTTCCATTTCATCACTACCACGCTGCTTTAGACATATAATTCACCAGAGACTCCTCTGCTTCCACTTCTCTCTCTTTTCCCACTGCAGTCCACCCATGTGTCACCAGGAGATCACGTGATCTAAGGCAGACCTTTAGCCACTTCACTCTCCATTCAAAACCATCGTCACATGCCATAAATATTGGGTGAATGAAATGGTCTTGAATGGGTTTACATTGTCTACTCAGTAAAGTGAGTGCAGATCCCTCCATCTGCAACCAGATCCCAAGTTACCTTTTCAGCCTTACCTTCAACTGCTCCCTCACACTGGTCTGCTCTGCAGATCATCAGGCCATTGCTCTTCTCCACATGGAGTCCATAGTTTTCTACCCTACTTTGACCATGGACCTTCTTCAAATAAGAAACCTCCTCCCCACTACTCCCATTCCTCTGTAACCAAGTGTCTCAAGACCCTAGTACAGCCACCTCCTCAAGCCATTTCAGGTCATTCCTGAAAGATATGTGTGTCTCTGTATGTGTTTAAGAAAGTAGAGAAGGATGTTAAATTACTTCTCTGAGGTCACAGGTCACTTCTTCGAATTCCATTCTTATTCACCAGTTAAAAAAATAGTAACATTGACTGTCCTTATTGTACAAAAACGCCAAGAAGGTCAAATGAGATCATGTATGTGAAAGTATTTAGCAAATGATTATCTGGGGTTTGACTATAATAATTATGGTGTACATTTCATAATTATTCTTATATGTAGATTGTTCTTCCCTTGATAAGCTCTAGATCAACACCATCTAAAACAGTCACTACAAGCCAGCCACATATGGCCAGTGAGTGCTTGAAATGTGGCTAGCTCAAATTGAGATGTGCTGTAAGTGTGAATATCTTTACCATATTTTAAAGACTTATTAAAAAAGTAAAATATCTAAATAAATTTTATATTGGTCACATGTTAAATTAATATTTTTGCTGTATTAGCGTAAATAAAACATAGTATTCAAATAAATTTCACATACTTCTTTCTACTCATCTAATGTGGCTACTAGGATATTTCAAATCATGTGGGACTCACCTTATATTTCTGTCAAACATCATGGACTAGAGAGCTGGACACTTGTTCTTTCCATCTTTTACTTCACCTTTGCGGGAGGTATGGTTGTGATGCTGGATTGTATGAGGACAAGCCAGGTGGAGGGGCCCTGGCCCTGCCATAATAACCTCCTCGTGAAGTGTCCTGGGCGGGCCTGGATGTGGCTGTAGATCACACCCCAGCGCCCACCCTCACCGTGCCCCTCATCCTTTAGGAGGCACCTCAGGGTACCAGTCTCACTCTCCCTTTGCCTGTCCTGCCTCTCCCCCAACTACCCTTCCCAGTAACTACTTAAGACCCGTTTATTGGAAGGAAAGGAGGAAGTGAATTGGGGTGTGAATTTTCACTTGAAAGCAAGACTTACTGATGAATAATTTTCAGGCACCTCCAGCAGAGCACACTAAGATCACAACCCTCACAAATCCCTTTCTATGTAACAGGGGAGGCAAGCATTAAACCTTTTGCGTGTAAAGATGCAATGACATGGAGGGACCTGAGCTACATGCACAGGGCTACCTGTCTTCTCTGGGACTCACTGACAGAGAAGGAAGAAAAGCCAAAGGCAATTGGAGTCACTCAGAGCACTGAGCTGGGATACTGGGCAGCTCTCCCTTGACGTGCAGAGCAGAGCTCACGACATGGTCCACTGCCACTCCCTGCCCCTCCCCACTTGGCTTCTCCTCGTCCATTTGGATCCCTCTTTTTCCTCATGGGGGAGAACCCTGGATTCGACATCCCAGACACACTTACACTTGAAGGATAGCTCTCAACAGATGTTCCTGCACCTGCCACCTTCAGGACACACAGCCAGTGTCTCCACAGGGAAATGTCACCATCAGCCCCCTCCTAGCTGCAGCCAGTGTCCATGAGGGTTGACCCACCGAGACAAGGTGGTAGATGAGAACACCCAAAGTGGGGGGCCTTGTGGCCCTGCCTCCTTTTATCTCTATAATTGCATTTGATGAGATTATATGACTTTTTTAAATAGTCTTAGTGGGCCTAAGAGAGAGATTTGTCTCTCGTGAGTGTCTTTTCTTTGGGATATGTGTCAGAGGATTCTTAAATCTTCAAAAACCCCTCATCTCTCCATGAGCATGAGAACGTGGTAGCAGTAAGGAGCAGTAAAAAAACTGCTGATAGACAGATGGATGGTGTAATTATACGCAGGAGGGAGAGAGGGAGCGTTCGCTGAAATTATCAGTGTGGGCAGACAATTAGAGGCTTTTCCAGAAGATTACACTTTTCCCTCCCATCTGCGCTCCATTTAGGAGTTTTTACATTCACAGTGCTGTTTCCTCCTCAGCTGTGCCATTTGCCATTTTGCCCAAATTATTATTGTGCTTGACTCTGCATTTGTTCAGACTTCACCAACATCCCCATCTTCTCTTCTTGGCACTGGCTCTCTCTCTGAGCCAACCAGCGCCCTCCCTTCTCGTCACTTTCAATCTTCTCTCCCTTCACTTTCCCTGCCTCCCATTGCCCTCGTCCCCCAGCAGAGATTCCGAAATGTCTATCGAGAGTGAGTGTGGCTGCTTTTCTGTAAGCTGAGTAGGACGTGATCTACTATGAAATACTAAGAAGGTGATGAGAGGAATCAGCGGTGCTGCTTTCCGCCCCTGGGAACCACTCTGAAGTCACAGAAGAGTCTGAGCCCCAGGGGAATGAAGCTACAGAAACATTAAGAATTTGTGGTTTGGAGAGTCAAGAAAAAGCCAGTGTTCTCTTTGCATCTGCTTTACCTGGGTTTGGGTTATTGAGATTGGTTCAAATCTTCTGGCCTCCTAAGGATCTAGATCCCAGGGCCTCATAATCCTTATTCATCATTCATTCAACACAGAGTCATTGAGCATTTTCTGTGTCCCGGTCTCAGGATTTAACACTGGAAAGGCAAAAGAGAAGCAACGTTTATTCAATGTCCGCTGTAAATCAGAGCCCATGGAAGGTCCCTAGGCAAGTAGGAATTATTGACTTCACCTTCTCAAAAACAGCTTCCCTGAGACTGAGTGACTTGCCCAAGTCAGAGACATAGGGCCGGCTCCTGGGTCTCTGGCTCCAGGGCTAGTGCCAGCTACAATACCCCTTTGGCCCTAGAAAAATAGAGGAAGTCCCCACCCTCTAGTAGTCCTGTCAACTTCTGGATAAACAAGCACATATACACAGTAGTAAGTGAGGAGGGCCACCAGCCAGGGAACACAGGCCCTCAGGAGCCAGGAGGAGGAGGTGAGTAGGCATTCACAAGGAGCCAGAAGGGTGAGAAGTAGTGTGCCAGAGAGAGAAGGCAGGGAAGGGCATTCTGGGCAAAGGGAACAGCAGGTATGTAAGGCAGGAGTTGAAAGGAAGGAGCTGACACTTTTTTAAATCATTCTTTTTTGTCCAGCCCTTTCTCATACATTATACCATTTAATCTTCAGGGCATCTCTTAGGTAGTCATCACTGTCTCTATGATACAGATGAAGAAACTGACACTCAGGAAGGGTGAGTCCCTTGCCTAGAGAGGAACTGGAACAGTGGAGATATGACCTGAGTCGTGGTCACTCTGACTCCTGTTCTCTGTTTTGAGACATTGAGGAATATTTGGAGTGTCCAGCACAAGGTGAAAGCAGGACACCTTACAGAGAAGGGCAGAGGACCAGGAAGGAGGCCTAATGTCACCTCACCAAGGGCCTTATGAATCATATGATGGGTTTGGCATTTCCTGAAACTACGCAGCACCCTCTCAGGGTTAAGTCGCAATGTGTGGATCTACAGTGCCCAGCAGTCATGTGGAGGATGACCAGGAGGGAGGCACAGCCTGGAGGTGGGGAGATGAGTTGAAAGGCAAGTCCAGAGGTCAAGGTAAGAAGTGTTGTGCCTGACTTAAGGCTGTGGAAGCAGAGGAAGGATTGAAGACATAATTAGAAGTTGGAGATGAGGGAACAGCAGGAATTGATGATAACTGAGAAATTACTGTGTAAGAGACTGGATGGATGGTGTTGCCATTAACCAAGGAGGGACTCAAGGAGGAGAAAGTTCAGGAAAAGCAGAAAAGGACATATCAATCAAGGAGAAAGCCCAGGCATCTGAGGAAGCAGTAGTGCTAGGAAATTGGGGGTGAATTGCCATGAATTAGAGATAATCTCACTCCTTCTCCACCAAAAACAAATTGATAAATAAAGTATTCCAGGGGTGTGACTCTACACGAGGCCATGTGCTTCATGTCTCCTTGAGAAAAGGAGGATCCTCCAAGATTCAGAGTTCCCTCTTCATGCCTCCCTCCCCTCAGGATTTCTGTCCCAGCCCACTTTGCAGAGCCCCAGGACCACAAAAGCCCACAGACAGGTAGTCACACACAGATGCAGAAAGACCCCACACCAAGGAAGTGGTTCAGGCTTCGTCAGCATTCTTCGACTCTCAACCTGGAGGAAGAGCCATGGCCAACGTAGCTGCCTGGTAAAGGGTTTGGGAGCAAGGGGTCACTGGTGTGTTCGGAGGAATTTGCTGAGCTTGGAGAGACAGGTGCAATGACAAGGAGTATAGAAGTGAAGCCTTGGGAAGTGAGGAGGAACTGATGCCAACTATACCTGCCTAGTGGAATCCGGGCTGCCACACCACTTGGAGACTTGGTAAAATGGGGAGCGGGGCACAAAGCTAATCCCAGTGGCTTTTAGGTCTCTGCAATGGTACAGCCAAATAACGAAAACTCAGTGGGCCAGGAATCTGCAAGCCTAATTACAGTTCTAAATCTGACAGGCACTAACTTTGTGATCTTGGAAAAACCACTCAGATCCCCTCCAGCTCTAACATTTTACGGTCTGATTCCTTTGATTATACAGACAAAAGACACTCCAGAAACACCAATGAATTGGAGCGAGGGGTGGCAAACTTTTTCTATAAATGGCCGGAGAGTAAATATTTTTGGTGCTGTGGGTTATACAGTCTCTTTCGCATGGCTTTTGTAGCACAAAAACCGCCACAGACCAAACATAAACCAACGGGCATGGCCATACAGCTTTACTTACAAGAACAGACAGCAGCCAGATGTGGCCACTGTTCTCTGACTCCTGACACAGAGCATCCTGGGCACAGTGAACCTTGCAGCTCATCTTCGAGTCAAAGCAAAGCAGTAAGGGTACCATCGTCCCTTAGAGAGTCCGTGGACACGCTGCACAGGGTCAGAAATGTGGAGAGGCTGGATGCTAACCTATCTTTTCCAAGTGTTTTTGGAGGGGAATTTCACATTTAGTGAATACCTACTCTATGCTAAGTAAGCACTTTCACATATACATTAACGCTCCATCATCATTTGCTATTACTAACAACCACTGTTAAAGATTTAAAATAAGGTGGCTCATACGGGTTAGGTAACTGTCTAAGGTCTCGTTGCTTAGAGTGGAGCCTGAAGAAAACATCAAAGACTTCGAAAGGCACACCACCATTCCTAGTCCAAAACAGCAGATTCTTTATTTGAAGGCCAGGTCACCGACACAAACCTGTCCTCAGAGCCCCTTCCCCCACACTGCCCCCTCACCCGCCTGCCAGAGCTGACAGAGGCCTGAGCAATCATTCTTCATACTTTCCTTGCTTCCTCTGCAGGATTTTTCTCTCTGCTTTTAAATGCCATGTACTGTGATGCTGAAACAATCAGACAGAATCCCCAGTCCAGACAGCGCCACAGCCAGGGGAGGCACAGTGCTGGCATTCATGCGCCGGGACAATGAAAAAGTGCAATTCACTTTAAATAGAGTCCCGTAAATAAGGAATGAAACAGGAGCAGGCATTTGCAGTGAGCGTTTCCAAGGTTTGATGAGCTAGGAGTTTGGACTAGGGGGAAACAAAGAGCCTTTTTCATTATTTCCCCATCTCTGCAATTTTCTTTTACTGCCTGACAACTTTGAAAGGGAAAAACGAATGTGGCTCCTTGGGGATGGAACCTGTGCTCCCATCACCCGCCGCAGCCTGCCCACCTCAAACCCCCCAACCGTGTGAGCTGTGCCTCTGCCCTTTTCTGACATGAGGCTGCTTCCTCCTTGCCAGACCTGCCCTAGGCTACGTCTGTCAATAGATGAATGAATAGAAAAGATGTCCTCAAGTTTCAAGTGCCCCGGAGTTGAGGTGGGCAGACAGAGGCAGGATCAGGGAAAGGGTCAGGACTAGGAGATCGACAGCGGAGTTTTGTAAAGGTGCATCTGGACGGCAAGGAGAGGCACAGCCTGGGCCAGGGCTCCTATCATAATGCTCTGTTTCCTTTCTCTTTCTCTAGATGTCAGACATGCCTTCCTTCTAGGAAGTAATCCTACCTCGGTATAAGGCTACAGAGGTCCCTGGTAGACAAATGAGATTTCCACTTTATAAAACTCACATGATTTGAAATGCTGCTACTCTGGTTGTAGCAGTGTGTGTGCGTGCGTGTGTGTGTGTGTGTGTGTGTGTGTGTGTGTGTGTGTGTGTCATGCACATGCACCCATGATTAAGGGAACATACACTTACAAATTCAGTCTCTTTGGAACCAGGTCGCATGCCTTGAGCTACATACATGCTTCTATGGTATTCTAGTACAGTCTCTATCTTCTCTTGTTAACTTTAAAAGTATCTTTCGCCTCCTGATTCAAAGTTTACCACGTTATGATTCCCACGACCCATCTGTCTTTTTGATTACAGCCTGCTGACAACCTCCTCTGACTTTGCTCCTCACCTAGAGTCTCAGCCATGCTTAACACCAAAGAACAGTCTATAACCAAGATCTGATTTTTTCTACTAATATCAAGCCATTCTATTTCTCCAAACTCACTGCCCTTCCCAGAACTATTTAGTGGTACAGAAACCTAGCAGAGTGGCCACCTGGAAGCTCTCCTCAATAGCCATGCTGCAGACCAAAGTTATATAGATGAATCACGCAGGTAACACTTGATTTTACACTATCATTTATTGTTTGCAAGTTGTCTCATGTGTGTTAGCCTATTAAGCTCTCAGAAGACAAAAAGGTACACCCATACACATAGACATTTCTCAATCATCCTTACAGTATCAGTTAGCTACTGCCGTGTAAGAAATAATGCCAACAGTGGTTGAAAAACAATAAGCATTTCTTATTGCCCATCTTGCTATGTGTCAGCTGGGCAATTTTGCTAATCTGGGCCAAATTAAACTTTGCTGGTTTCAATCACTTCTGTATATTACCTGGAGGTGACGAGGGAATGGCTGGTCTTGGATACCTCACTCACATATCTGGTACGTTGTCTAGCTGTTGGCAATTATTACAGCAGCGGCTGAGACATATGTGTGCCATCCTGCAGTAGATTATCACAGGCCTGTTCACACAGCAGCAGCAAGACCCCAAGGAAACCGGTAGAAGCAGTCAAAGCCTCTGGAGGCCTCAGCACAGAGCTAGCACACCCTCACTTCCGCCACATTCAAAAGCAAATCAAAAGGCCAGTTTAGATCCAAGGGATGAGGAAACAGTCTTCAGTCATGATAGGAATTGCTGTAAGTCACATTACAAAGAGTACAGATCCAGAGTGAGGTGGAGAACTGGGGACATCTTTGCCCTCAGTCTGCCATACCCACTAATGAATGGATACCATACATGACCTAAACTAACACAAAATCTAAAAGACAGTTCTGTTGTAACTATACCCATTTGTACATTCTTATTCTCCTTTGTACCTAGCAGTGATCTCTTCCATATTAGGCCATGGCATGGTCATCCCAGGACCCAGCCACAGGTCAGTGAGAGAAGGCCTTTATTACTGCCAAACAGATAATCCAATTGAATAGGATCAACAGGTGAATGTCATCTACTATTAAATGAGCCAACATGTGAATTCATAAGATGGTGGTAAATCAAAAGTGAACCCAATAAGCTTCGTTACTTCCTTTAATAAGCAAATCAACAAGCATTCAGATCATCTTTAGTGGAAAACACTGTCCTGATCATTGCCCAGAGAACAGCCCAGGAATCAAGGAGAAGGGACTTAGAAGGAACTGCAGCTTCCAACCTCTGGCCAGTCTCTTTCTTCTATGTAAAGACTCGATGTCATGTGACTCCAATGTTTTCTTCAGTCCAAATCAGAGGTCTCTGAGAGGTTTTGATTTGCGGCTTTACTCCATTTCATAAGGTCCAGTGACCCAAGTTGAGACACAATTAAACTATATGCGACCACCAATCACATTCTCATCTCTAGTCTATGAATGGCTCTTTGTATTTATTTCTTAATGTATGTGTCTGTTCACTTAAGATATGTATTTCTTTTGAAGACAGTGGGAGTGGGAGTGGGCAAGGTTATTATGTTAGAGTTTTGGGTGTTGAGCGTGATTTTTTTTTTTAATGCTGAAAAGAATCTGAGATCTTTCTCATGAATATTTGGCAGTATTTTAGTGTGGCTCCTATGTTTTTGTTTTTTAATAATACTAAAAAAAAACATAAAATTTACCATTTTAATCATTTCTAAGTGCACAGTTCAAAAGTGTTAAGTACATTCACATTGTTGTGAAACAGATCTCCAGAACTTTTTCACCTTGCAAAACTGAAACTCTGTAGCCATTACACAACAACTCCCCTTGTGCCCACCCTCATCCTCTGCTAACTATCATTCTACTTTCTAATCTTGACTGCTTTGGATACCTCATGTAAGTGGAATCATACAGCATTTGATCTTTTGTGACTGACTTATTCCATTTAGCATGATGTCCTCCAGGTTTATGCATGTTACAGCATGTGTCAGAATTTTCTTCTTTTTAAGGCTGAATCGCATTTCACTGTATGTATACACACATTTTATTTATTCATTCATTGGTTGGTTGACATTTAGGTGTCTTCTTCCTCTTGGCTATTGTAAATAATGCTGCTATGGACATGAGTGTGCAAATATCTCTTTGAGTCTCTGCTTTCCAATCTTTTTGGATATAGACCCAGAAATGAGATTACTAGATCATATGGTAGTTCTATTAATTTTTTTTATGAGGATCCTCCATACTGTTTTTCATAGTGGTTGTACCATTTTCCATTTCCACCAACAGTGCACAAGAGTTCTAATTTCTCCACACCCTTGCCAATACTTGTATTTTCTGTTGTTTTTTCCTAATGAATGTGAGATATCTCATTGAGGCTTTGATTTGCATTTCTCTGATAATTAGTTGATGAAAAGCTTTTTGTATGCTCGTTAGCTATTTGTGTATCTTCCTTGGATAAATAGTCAAGTTCTTTGCCCATTTGTTAATTTGGCTATTTGATTTTTTGTTGTTGTTTAAATTACATTATTTGATATTTTGTTTTTGTTGTTGCATTTATGTGTTTTTAATTCTGTAATAAATGTCCAGTTAATCACCAAGAAACAAGAAACCTAGAGCATTAAGTTCAGCCTGTGTTGTAACCCTATCTTTCTCTGCCCAAAGTAACTAAGTTCTCTCTGGAATCTTATGTTTCTCATTGCCTTACTTTCTTTTTTCAAAAAAAAAGTTTTATTACAGCTATATATTTTCTTTTAAAAAATAATATTTTTGGTTTGGATTTATTTTAACTATATACAAAAGGTATCATGCAATATTTATTATTTGGAGACCTCCATTTTTACTCAAATTCTATTACAAGGACTAATCCATATTGTTCCATGTAACTATTGTTCATTCATTTTGACTGAGGTTTATTATTCCACTATATGCCCATACCACAATATATTAATCCATTCTCCTCTGAGAGTACATTTGTATGGTTTCCAGGTTTTTACTGCTTGTGAATAGTGCTGGTGGAGCATTCATGTACATGAGTCACCCTTTGCATCTGTCTAGAAGTGGTGTTGCTGGATTGTAAGATATCTGAATGTTTAACTTCACAAAATAGTGCCAAACTGTTTCTGAAGTGTCTGTACAACCTCATACCACCAGCAATACACAAAAGGTTCTGTAGATCCATATTTTCTCTCCTACTCAGTGCTGTAGAATTTCTTAATTTTTACCAGCCCCGTGGGTGAGCATGATATCTCATTTGCCCTTGATATACATTTCCTTGATCATTTATGAGGGTGATCATCCCTTCATATGTTTATTGACCATATGTGTTTCTTTAATCAAATTAGGAACTTCTGTTCAAGATACCACAAAGAAAATGAAAAACAAGTTATAAACTAAGAGGAGTTATTTGCCACACACATAGCTGATAAAGAATTAGTGTGAAGAATATATACAAGAGGAAGAAAACTCGCTTAATAGAAAATGAGCAAAAGAAATGGCAGGCATTTCACAGAAAATCCTCTGTTATTGCTATTAGCTATAAGGATGTGTTTGTGTTCAAAATACCAGCTGGTCATAGAGTGGGGATTTCTTAACATTGAATGGAAACGTCTTTTAGAGTTGACACAACTTTCTAAGGCTTTGTCCTTACCCAGTTGAGGGATTAGTCAGAAAACCCTGCTACTTCTTTCACTGCCAACTGGAGAATTCTTCTGAGTCCAGAAAAGGTCTGCACAGGGACAAAAACTCTAAGCCAAGATACCTTCACAGATGGTTGCCTAGGAACACTCAGGCCTTAGAAAACCCAAAAACTTAAAGCATAAAACAACCATTTTTCCCATGAGAACTGGGTAACATTTTCCCAATCAGGGCCTTTCAGAGTATTCACGGGGGAAGAAGGAAATATTCCCTTCACTATCTATGCACTGAAGCAAGGGGGACCATTTCTTTTGGCCTACAACTGCTCTCAGGCTAATGACATTTTTAAAAACCTAAGTAGGACTAATTTCTCTCAGACATTCCCTGGGGTCAAAGAAATGGTAGGTCTTTAAGCTTTTGAGGACTTCCTTGCTGGGGCGTGGATTTCTGGTGAAGAGTGAAGAGAAGGAGCGTAAGATGTCAGCAAAAAAATGAATTGAGGGAAACGGACACTAGCTGTCAACAACTTTAAACATAGTCTGCACTGCAGATAAAGCCAAAACAGGTCCATCCTGGAGTGCAGTTGAGGCTTCCTTCACAGGCTTCCTCCTCCAGTGGCTTAGGAGAGACTTGGAGAGGTAAGGTCTCTGCCTCACTGAGAGATAAATCAGAACTAAAATAAGTGTCGGCTCTTAAGTTCCTATTTCTGTTTCACTAACCAGCTTTCTTAAGGTGTTGCTTGCCATTTGAAGTTAATAGCAAGTGTCTTCCCATATTTATTCACTTACCTGACAAGGGTATCTATTATCTGTGCAGCAGTGTGAATTCTGACTAGCAGATTATTCTTTTTATGCTACCATGCCGGTCCTAGGATATCCTCTGTTGAGATTCTTTCAGCTACAGAAAGGTGACAGGCAGGCAGGTAGCTAGTTACACTGACTTGAAGCAACTAACTAAAAGCTGGACCCTTGCAATTGAAGCTACCAGAGGAACTGGCTATCAAGACACCTTTTCCAATCTCCTAGCTGGGTTTAGATGGAATAATTAGACACGTCTAACTGTGGAGTCTTAAGATAAGACAGGGCTAGGGGACAAGATAAGCAGTTAGATAATCTGAAGCCTTCTCCTCCAGAACATAGGAAACAAACTCTTTGGAGCTTGAAGGAGCTGGAGTAGCCTAGCCTGTGATCTGCACACCCATTGGAGAAAGATGTTAAATGATCCCTGAATTCCTGGGTGAAATATGTGAATCTGTATCCTGATGAGATTCATCCTCCAGGTGACTCATTCTCCCCCAAGTCTCATTGGAGGAATTCCTATATCACATATTAATTTCAGAGGTCATGGGCAGACATACTGGCTCATTTGAAAATCATCTTTCTTAACTATTTCTAGGATTGTTTCCAGCCGCTATAACAGCAAATCACAAATAGTTGACATTTCCAGCAAGATCACAGAGGGTTAGTTTATCACCTATAAAGCTGGGGCAGCTCATGCTCAATCACCTCTCTCTTTCTCTTCCATTCACACACACACACTTCTACATAGCTTCTTTATGTCCATCCAACAAAAACAAGATGGGGAGCAGAAAAAGATCTTCCTGTCCACCATTTTCTTTATTTTATCTCCTCTTTCCTCATCATCTTCCCACTCCTCTTGGAGGCATAGAGAGCTATGGTTAGTGTTCAATGTTATTAAGCAAAACTTTCTTGTGACAGCCACCGTGTCTTTTCTGATTCTTTCAGCATTGATACAAACAAAGCCTATAAAATACACACATTTCCTTCATTACAGGAAACCGGAACAATAACAGAGCTTAAAAAATACACACTGTCCTTACAGAAAGCTGACCCTATGTATTCAAAGCAAGTAACAAGAATTCCTTCTTTTATTGTTTAATTATGAGCTGACGCAGCCAAGATAAAGGCCCAACCAATCAAGAGCCCCAAAATGCCAATCATTCTCTGAGGAAAGCTGAGGCTTACTCTCTCCTTTTATTATATCTGTTATGATTTTAGTTTGTTCAGTGGTAAATTCAATATTGACATTTAGAATTCCTAGGGAAAAAAAAAGAAAGGAAAAAGCAACTAAAACATAGTGAGTTTCAAGTATTTGAGCAGTTTCCAGCTGGAGGCCATGTGTGTTTCCTCGCTCTCTTTCAATTTTATTTCCCCTCCCCACTTCCTAACATTTCCACAAAGGCACGTCTTTCAGTCATAAACATATTTCTAATCAATATCTCTTATGTACAGTACACATGCAATCATGTCCTAAATGGAAAAGCAAGGTTATTGAATATGCTCATCAAGATAATCTGACTGTGGTCAGAGCCAGGTGAGGAAGTAGGTAGACAGCAGAAAAGGGACAGGTGAGAAGAGCATACCCTCTGCATTACTCATTCACAGGGCTGGTGATAATGCTGAGCAGTCCAGCTACATTCATCTTAAAGCCCCAATTTTTTAAGCTTCTAGGTACTGACTTACTAACCAAGGCACGAGTTGTTCTCAAAGAAGTTATTTATCAACTTCCCCTTGACATTTTCATAAATAAAATTATTTATCTCTCAAATTTAACTCATGCCCAAGATACCTTTTATAGGTATTAAACCCTTTATTTTCTTTTCCTGGTTTTTTTTTCTTGTTTGCTAGGTGGAGGGGCTTCTCCCAGGCAGGAGTGAAGTCTGATTCCAGCCTATGCCTCTAAGGCTTGCGAGCAAGCCATTACACTGTGATTCCAACCTGCCACTATCCAGCTCTTTCCCTGGACTGTGAGCACTATGGGAATAGGGGCCTTGGAACATTCACCTTTGCATCCCAGCTTCCAAAATAGTGCCTTGAATGTAGGGACAACATAAGTTTACTGAATTAAGAAATTTTTAAAAAATGCATTAATGAATGAATCAATTATTTTATCAATGAAGTGAACATGTAAGAGATGGTAACATGAAACTGCCTCAATAAATTATAAGTCCTGCTCGGAACTGAAAGAAAACTCTGTAGTTTCCCCACCCCATACCCCCCATCCTCCCACCCCCACCCTCCACACCACCACTCAAATCATTTCCAGAGCTGGCAACTCCATGGGGCTGGAGAATTCATAGAAGTTAGGGTTTCTTGTGTTTTCCCCTACACAAGGGCTTCCAACTGGATGAGACTGCCTTGTTTCCAAGGTTTAATAGCTCAAAAGTAAAAATATCTTTTGAATAACTTTGGGCCAGGTAAAGTTGAAGCAGTTATGTTGGGGGCAGGTGTGCATGTGCACATGAGAATTTTTCTGTCTCTGTTTCAATCCAGAAGGAGGTTTTCTGATGCAAATGGCCCAAGTCAGGGCAACTCTGAATTAGCTTTGGCAAGAATTCCAGAAGAGAAAATAACAACTAGCTCATTGCCTGATACAAAGCAGAGCTCAGCAAATGTTTGAGATAACATTATATAAATTAATTAGCTCCCTCATGACTTGGCTCTTTCATGCACCCATTCATGAACTTGAGCCCTCTTAAGCATGTCCTAAAGTTAGGCACACCCTGAATGCGTCTGCAACCTTGTCTCTTGCCTCTCATCCCCTTGAACCCCATCTCTAGCTACACTCATTTCTTGCAGTTTCAGGAATGCTATGCCTGGTGTAGCCCACATGCTTTTGAATGTAATGCTTCTCTTCTCAATGTGACCTTCCCCTATTATCATCTACTTGATAACTCTTACTTACCTTTCAAAAGTTGGCTTAAGGTCACAAGCCCAGGAAATTGTACTTTGCCCACGCTGCCCTGGTCCTGGCCCCACCACCCATGCCTTCATAGCAGCCAGCACTGTCTCCTGCAGCAATCAGCACACACAGGACTCCCTTTCTCTGTGTGCCTTCCTTTCCAATGCTTGATAAGGTTCATGAGAAAAATATGATGTCTTTTGTCTTTGTAGCCCAGCACCAAGCACAATGACTAGAAGGGTCCATAAATGTTTACTGATGAGTAAATACATGGATAAATTAATAGAAGAATGTCAAACACTAAAAAGTCTGGAGATGACTTTGGAGAAGCTATACCTTATACAGAAACCTGCCTCTAGACATGCGCCATAATCAGAAAACATTGGCAGATATATGGGCTTGGGGGCAGGGGGATTGGGCCTCAAAGTGGGACAGAAAGTAGAGTCCTCTGCCAACAAGCTTATGAAGTTGGGAGCTTTCTGAGGCAGGCTTGGTTCAAACCCCAGGCATGGTACCCTATGGAGCCAGAGCAGAGAATCGTTCCTCAGGTCTGGAAAGCATGAGAACATCTTTGGCATGGAATGTGAGTAGAGGTAAGATGGGAACTAGAGGAGTAAAACTCTCATGTGAGGACTAGTTTCCGCTCTGGTGGGATGCACGATACTGTGGGAAGGGACCAGCCTGAAGGAAAAGGCTCGAGTGGCCCTTGACTCTAGTGAGTTTGCCATCTGATCCCAAGGAGTATGAAGGGCTCTGAAAGCTCCCCCTGAATGGTGTGTGGGCAGCTGCTTGGAACAGCCAAGACGCTGCCAACAGAGGGAAAACATTCCCCGTCATAAACAAGAGATCAAAATAAGATGGAAACGACCTGTCACAGCATTTCAATTCAGCCATTGTACTTTGGAATGTTTTAATTAAGGTTTATCTGAAACCGTTGTGACTTTAACCCTGAGAAGCGCCAAGCCTGCCCTGGCAGGAGGGAAAGGAGGTGGAAAACACGTCATAATTAAAATAATTATTAATTTAATCTCATTAAGCATAGATTATTAATTATTGCTGCTATTATTATGAACTGGGGGCAGCCCCCTTTCCTGAGCCAGTCTCATCAGCTTTTGTGGAGGTGGGTAGTGCATTACTGCTGTGAAATCCTCCCTCTTACGAGGCAGCTGTGCTGTCTACTTGCCATAGAATTTCTACCCCCAGCTCTCCTTAGAGAAATTCTTCTGCACAAAATCTGCACTGTGCTGAATTTGAGAGAGAGGTTCTGCATTTGGCTGTGTGCCCACCAGCATGCCCTGCCCTTCACTCCCCTGTGCCAAGCTGAGCTCCTTCCTGGCCTCTTGGGGCTGCGGGATGGGGTGCTGAGGACACCTCCCCAGTCCCACTGCACTGGGCGGGTTCGTGGGGCTACTCCCCACTTGGCCATGAGCTCCTTAAAGAGATTCATGTTTTTCATCTTTGCATTACTTCCGACTACTCTTCCTGTCCCAGTGTCTGCAAGAGTGTGTGTCCAATGCTTTGTTTTTGGAAGAAGGGAGAAAGGAGGAAGTGAGGGAAGTGGAGGAGAGAGAGAGAGGAAAGGAGTAGAGAAGGGAGATCAAGTCAGAGAATCCCGTCCTGCTGAGATTTGTTAGTGACCTGGGCCAGCAGCATCTCCATTTTCTCACGCACGCACACACACGTACAACCTGCTCCATCTCTCCATTCTTCATAGGTGTAAATGACTAATGAATATTAAAGCCAAGTGATTAGGTGGCCTTTACAAGCTTCGGTACCTACCAGGAGAACTATAAGTCACTCTGACATCATAAATGCCTTCTTGGAAAATGTAAACAAAAGAGAAGACCTACCCAAAGACATGAATTTAATTCTAACGTGTTTTCTCCTTTTTGATAATCACTGCATAAAGTTAGACTTGCCTGGTAGGAAAATATGGGGTTCTGAGCCCAATTTCAACGTGTGAGGGGGGTTTTCACCCATACCAACACCAACAATTCTCTGACACCAGCTGGGTTGCCTACAATTCAGCTCCATTCTGACACTGTCTACCGAGAGATGGTTTCAGATCCCACAGGTTAAGGACTCAGTCTCACGAGACTGGTCCCCACTTTAGATACCAGTCACAGGTGGTAGGTGCCTAGGTGGTCCACAAATTCTACTGGACCTGGCTACAAATTGGAGGTTCCCATAATCCCCTCCTCGGGTTTGATTAATTTGCTCAAGCGACTCGCAGAATTCATAGAAACTCTTACTTATGTTCACCAGTTTATTAAAGGATATAATAAAAAATACAAATAAATCACCCTTCTGCTTTATTAGAGAACGTGAAAATTTCTACCTTTTAATTAGGCTTGGTCTTCCTGGAGCCCACACAGAGTCACCTCATTAGAACAAAAACATTCCTGTCACCCATGAAATTATAAGGTTTTCAGGAGCTCTGTGACAAAAACCAATGACAGAGACCAATATTTATTTTCTATTGTCTCACAGGGATATTCATCAAAATACTGAAGGAACACAACTGGTCAGATGAAGTCACAGAATAATGGACATGATTTCTCTAATATTCCTCAGAGCCCTAGGGTTTCATGGAAGTTTTGTTTTGGGAGTGGGGGTGAGCCAGGTTAATTAGAAAGTTTTGCTTCCATGTGTTTTAATGTAATCGTTTTTTGTTTAGATCTAATTTGTGAAACCAATTTTGCTGTTTAAATAACAGCAATCTTGAAACCCCTGATGTAGTACAACTCTCTCAGAGCAGAAACGCTAGGTTCCCAAGGTTGGGGAAGCCCCACAGCTGGCTGGGGCAGAGCTGGGCATAATTTCGTGTCTGCTGACTCTGGCCCTGGCTCCTTCCACTCCATCACATACTCTTCGCCCTTCGGCCCTGCACAGTGAGTGTCTTGTTTCAGGGCTCCGAGCAGCCTGTTTGAGGGGCTCTCCTGAGGTGGCACCCTCTGGCCAGGTATCAGGTTCAGCTCAGCCCAAGGCTATCATCAGACTAACCACTCCATGCTGAGCTGCCTTCATGATGAAGAGGAAGAGGCCCAAAGGCCCAGGGCCAAACCCTGGGCTCCAGCTTCCACAACCCTGCAAAGGTCCTCTGAGGCCACACCCTCCCACCAAAGGGGCCAGGCAGGAATCACCTTATGACCCCCATAGACCACACTAGTCTGGGGCCTGGTCGGTGTTTCAAGAATGCACCTTGTTTCTACTCTATAAGCAACTTTATCTCCTAAGAGAAAGGAGGCTGCTAGTCCTGCTGAAAGGAGCCTAATTGGAGACTTTCACTACTCATAGATAAAATGGAAAAGGAACTGATAATAGCACAGTTATTTTCAACTCCTTTTAGATCCTCATTTCTGAGGTCTCTGTGCCCTCTGTGCTCTGTAGCTCACGTCCTCGCTGTGTGTCAGACTATGTGCTCAGAGCATTACATGCCTGATAGCCCATCAACTCCTCTTTAAGACAGGCACCATGTGCTTCCTATACTTCTGAGAAGAAACAGAAGCCCCCAAATCCACAGCTCAGAGTGGGATTGGGCAGTATTTCCCCTTGTAGATCACAACAGTCTGGGAGGAATTTCCTGATGTCACATAGTCTGTCCCACTAGCAGACCATCAAACCACCCAAACACTCTGATACTTCAGAATCCCATTTCTATCTCCTAGATTCAGATAGCTCCAAAAACTCTTCTTCCAACTTCACAGTTAGAAAATTTGGACCACCGTACTCATATGATATAAATCGGAGGACATGACATTAATTCTAATCTCTAAAAATACCTTAGGAAAAGATACAAAAGTTTTAACATGAGTTTTATTCCTTTGTTTTAAAGCTTAAACATTAACCCCTACAACTGTATTTCCATAAAAAGCCAGTTCCCCTAAAAAGTAATATAGTAACTTCATAGTATCTTAGGGTAAATCATTTACTAGACTTCCTATCCTCTCTGAGAAGACTGATTATAGAACTCATCACTCAGAGATAGTGCTCATTTGTGGGAAAAGGACCTGAAAGAGGAGTGGGAGAAAAATCAAATGGTGAAAAAACACCTGCTCAGTCTCACTAGACCCTGGGCCACACACTTTATGCTCATCTCATTTAATCCTCACAGCAGCCCTGGGAGGGGTTCTCCATTTTACAGGTAAGGACAGTGTGACTCAGAAAGGGTAGAATAACTGCCCAATGTCACCCAGTGCAAGCTAGAAAGAAGAGAAAGTGACCATGTGGATGGATAGGAGGGAGCCCATGCAAGAGACATTTTAGAAACAGAAGCACATGATGTTGAGTGCTACAGAACCCACAGGCCAAGGACATGAAATTGGGGACATACTCTATGCTAGTTTTGTGACATCCACTCTTCCTTCACCCAGGTCCTACAGTGTCCTTTTTCATGGTTAAGTGAGGGGAGAATATTTTATTGCTTTACATCAAACAATAGATAACATAGAACTTTAAATCTGGGAACGACTGTGAAGATTTAGTCCAGTCTTGACAACTGGTCTCCTGATTCCCAAACTAATATTTTCTTTCTTCCTACTAAATTGTGTGATGTTTAAAATCTAATACATAAGAAAACATTCTGAAAAATCTTTCTCTTGCATGATTTCATTTTTTTTAAGTACTCTTGGTTTGCTCATAATGTAATTCTTGTCTCTTAGGACCTGGGATTCTGAAAGGCAGATTCCTCAGGAATACTGATCCAACATTATTAGCCTTGCAGATCTCTGAAACAGAAGAGGACAGGAGTAGGATTAACATTAAGAGAAATTCATTGAAACAAATGCTGATTGAGTACCTGCTATGTGTGAGATACCATGCATACTCCAGTGATGGACAATTTGCACTGAGACATTGACTTCCAGGTTGAAAGGCCGATCTGGGATGTGTGTGTGTGTGTGTGTGTGTGTGTGTGTGTGTGTGTGTGTGTGTGTGTGTGTACACATGCACACATACATTCCCATGACAGCACACGTGGACAAGTTATTGCCCCCTCAGCTCTCCACTTTTCCCAGGGTGAACTAAAATGACTAAATCCCCATAAACAGCTTCTCTCATGAACAACCTTGGAAATGAGTTCTATTTACAAATATTTCATCAGCCTACCTACCTCAAACCCATGTTCCCCTGATAACTATAGGCAATAACTGAGAATAATTTCCTCTTACTGGGCATCTATCATCACTTTCCTGGGCTGAAAGGCATGTGATTCAGTGCCAGCCTGCCCTGGAGGTGTTAGGGGATGTCTGTAAATTCTGAATACAAAAATCCGTGACCTTTGAGCTTGGACCCTAGATAGTCTGTCTAGGGAAAGAGTAAGCTGTATCCAGGCGGGGACAAGGAGTACCTTGGGTAAGGTACTCCTGACATTATTTCTCACATTTTACCACCTAGGAGGGAGCTCCAAGTCCCCTTAGTCATCACTGCAGGAAAACGTTTTGACATACACTCTCATACATCATGACGGAGGTTAGTTACCAAAATGCACACATTTGCCTTAGCTGGTTTCATTTACTACCCTTTAAATTATTTCTCAGCCTTGCAAATCTTGCTGTGACAGACAGAGCAGAGGGGGAAACCACTAAGTGTTCATTTTTCATATAATATATTCCAATCCTGTTAGGTCGTGCTGCTGAAGGTAATATTTCTGGCATTCATTTAATGAAATTGACATTGATGAATGGTTAATTATACAAATTACATTCTTATTAAATCCCCTAGAATCAGTGCCTGAAAATTTCGTAGCTATGAGCTTCTTATGGTTGATATCTTTTTTTTTTTTTTTTGCTCTGAGTATCTCCTCTATTGGCTGCTGTAAGACTCACTCTGCATATTTTTCCTCCTTTAAGAAACTTTGAAAAGCATTAAAAATCCCCTAGTTAAGGCAATTACTGCAGATAAGTTAATCTTCATGGGATGTTTAAACCCCAGTTCTTGCATCTGTTTATTCTGATTTTTCCCCCTCTCTAGACAGGTTCTGCCCTGAAGGTGGTATATCAGAGAGGAAAACTCTAACCTCCTGCTTAATAATGCTGATGGGCTGGGAGGGGAGAGAGAATCAGCTATGTGACCAACTCCTTTTGTTGATGTGTGTTGGGATAATGGGGAAAGATCAATAAATGGCCCCTCGTACATTAAGTGTCATTGGCTGACACATGTTACCAACAAAGAAGCCTATTTTTTGCATTTTTATTTGGAGAATAGAAGGATGAATCATATTCATTAAGAGATCATTTTTTTTTCTATTACTCTGACTGGTCACATAAGCAATAGATATTTATTGAGCATCTGCTATGCAATTGGCACTGAGTATGCACCTTGGGGAACTGGAAACAGTCTCAAGTAGTTCACATGCTTTGGGGAAATTAGTGGCAAAGAATGATTGCAAGCTTGGATTGTTGCCTCCAACTAGGAGAGCAACAAGAATGCTGTTGGGAGAAGCAGACCCAGTTTTCAAAGCCATCTTAATCTTTCTCAGTTTTGAACTGCCATGGAAGAAGCTGCTTCATGCCTTTTCCTGATGGGCTCTCTCTCCAGTGCTGTCTGGGCACTTTTCTTCTTGTGTCCAAGTCATTCTTTGATCATCTAGCTAGCTGAGGTAAGTTAGGTTAGTTTGACTAATTTCAATCTGTAAATGAGTGTGTCTTGTTTGCACTGTTTGTGGTAGGTTGGGGCAGGGAGTAGTATGTTATGTCAAGTCACTGGTTAGACAAAAGTTCACCTTATTTCGGTAGGTCATATAGACAAACCTCTCGATTTATGTCGAGTACTTTTAAGTCAACTAGACTCTAAACAATATTTATTTCCATACATCAGTGCTCAAGTGAACCATCTAGGATGTCACAGAGCATAATGGATAATAGTACTAACTCTCTAAACTACAAAAGGTTTGGGTTCAAATCTGAGCTCTATTTCCTAGCTGTATGACCTTAATACACATAAACCCATTGTCCTCATTTACTAAATGCAGGTAATAATAGCACCTGCTTCAAGGAATGTTGTTTAAGGAAGCTTCAAAATGAACACAAAGCACTTACCAAAGGCATGGTTATGGCGATCCATAGGTAGGAGTCATTTGTATTATTTGGGAATTTTTTCAGCTACAAATAACACAATGCCCTTCTGACTGTGGTTTCAACCAAAGGACATGTATTGTTTGTTTAACAAAAATCCCAGGAGTAGATGGTCTCAGAATTCGTGTCAGCTGAGTAATGTAATCAAGAACCCAGGATCTCTCTATTTTACTATTCTACAATCCATACTATGTTACCTTTTTAAAAAATATATTGTATTTTTAAATAGAATTACTTTTTAGAACAGTTTTAGGCTCACAGAAAAACTGAATAGATGGTACAGAGTTTTCCCATAGACCCCCTGCTCTTGCCCATGCACAGCCTCCCCCATTCTCAACATCTGAATGTTACCTTGTCACTCTCATACTCGCAAGATAGATGCCTAATGTTCAGGCATCACATCCACCAATTCAGGAAGAAGGAGGAAGAGTAAGCACCAGAAAAGCCTCATAGCCTCACTCTCCATATTTTCAGAAAGCAGAGCAACTTTCCTAGAAATCCTTTAGTAAATATCTCCTTATGTCTCACTGGTCAGAACTTGGCCATCTGCCAAGCTCTTCACTAGTAGGTACATGAGGAAGCAGGACGTTGGAAATGGCTTTTGAGTAGCTATCCAATTATTATCATCTAATTCAACTTCACACCTTCTCGTCTCAGTGAGATTAGGCCCAGCTCCCTTTCTTCTACTGATTAGAGAGTGCATGGCCACCTGTGCAGGCTTTGCCGCTCTCCAGCCTGAAGGTGTAGGAATGCATAAGACCAAGCAAAAGACAGCAGAAGGGTCCTTTTCTCCTTGAGTTAATTTTCTCCTGAAAGGTCACTCCTTTAGAAGCAGTTGTCATTTAAGCTTCAAGGGATCTGACTCCACCACTTTGACCCAGGAAGAAAAGTCCTTCTCACCTCTCAGCCCCAGATTCTTTACTCATTTGTGCTGAACTCAGTGTATGCAATCACGTATTACTAGTTTTAATTGTGTAGCAAGGGGGAAGATGGGAGATATTAATCTGGTGCTGTAAGCTCAGAGAGTGAAGGTAATAAATAGACTATTAAGTTAACCAAGTTTTCAGCTTCACTAGTGAAAGCTGCCATCTATCTTGTGTGGTTTTCTGCATGCTTCATTACCACATATAACCATACTGAAAAAATATGCCTTATCCTTTATAATGAGATGATAAGTTCCCTACGGTGGAGGTGGCAGAGCTTTGATTCTAAAGCACCAAGGAGCTGGAGCTTGGGAATAGGTTTCTCTCAGTGCCTGACACTAAGGCAGATGACAGGGCAGGGCTTGGTGCTGGCAACAGCCTGAACAGTCTGGTCCAGTACGTCCTGCCACTCAGACCACTTCTACTCCCTCCCCCTCATGAAGAAGCAGTGAGAGAGAAAAGTTTTCTCGAACCCCTGGACAAACACCCCGCTGTTCCTGGAATCAGCCCACTCCACTCTAGTCCAGCAGGTACTGCAGGACTCATTCTGGGAGAGCCCCTCATGCAAGCCACTGGTCGAGTGTTTGTCATCTCTTGCCATCCCAGCCCTCCTGCAGCACTTGGCACACAGCAACTCAGTGAATGTTCACAGCCAGACAGAACTGGATGTCCATCCCAGCACTACTGCTCACTGTTTTGGGAGCCTTTGACGCGTCGTTTAATCGCTCTAAGTTTGACTCTCTCTCATCTGTAAAGTGGGGTTAATGAGGCTACCTTTCTGGAGAGATGGAAAGAATTAGGTGAAATCATAGAAAAGTACCCAGCACTGTGCTTAATACCAATATCCGTCCTCCAGAGTGAAGATTAAGTTATCAGGTGGGATAATGAAATCTTTAAAAGTTATAGTAAACCACATGTTAATATGGTTTCATGCATATGAAATTTCTAGAACAGGGAACGCTATAGAAACAGAAAGTAGATTAGTGGTTGCCTAGGGTTGGGTGGAAGGGGCTGGAGGCTAAGTCTAAAGGAACAGGAAGGTGAGAATGAGAATTAGATCTTGATGCAGCTATTTAAAAAAAATCAGCTCTAATATAAATAAAAACATTACATTAGCAAAAATGGTTCCACATGGTGACACAGGCAGCCCTAGGGTGCATATGGGCCTAAGACATATCCCTGGTCTAGGTAGATCAAGGCACTCACCTCAAGGTCAGGTGTGCATTGTTTAAAGTCACATCAGAGTATCTTGAACTTAAAAACTCAAAGGCCTCTCAAAATAGGCATCCCTAGACTATGAGGGGCAGTTTCTTAGAGAACTCTCAGGACCTCCTCACTCTCTCATTGACCAAACAAGGGCAACAACAAAAACAAAATCTCTACAGATGCCAGTCTAAGAAACACCCACCTAAGAGCAGCATAAGCGAGGCCATTCTCCAGAGCCAGCCCAGCAGCCTCGGGGGTGTGAGAGGCCCTGGGATGGAAGACACTTTTCATGACTGAGACAAGGATGCACAGGACAGAATTCAATCCAGAATATGAACAGAATTTTTCTAGCCTCCTCTTTCCTGGGGTCTCTCGACCTCTACCTGCCTCTAGATGCTGAGCTCCCAATAATTTTGTGCTTCTTTTCCCAGGTAACTTCATGATACCCACTGTTACCTTGATGCTGATGACATGCCCTCCCCCATTTGTATCTACTGTCAGGTCTCTCCCAAGAGCTCTAAACCCCTCTGATAAAAGAGTCTACACAATTCTACCTGGATGTCCCCAAACTATCTTAAATCCAGTATGTATCCAATCGAACCTGGCATCCTATCCCTTTCTCAAACTTTTTCTCCTACTGGATTTCCTATTCTGGTGTTAACATAACCATCAATTCAGCTTCTCTAACCAAAAACATGAACTCAACGCCTCCTTCTTCTTTTCTTTCTCAATCAACAAGTCCATTCCATTTTGCCTACTAAATAGCTTCCTCTTCTTGAATTACCGTTATGGCTCCTGCGTGGTCTCCAAGCTTCCAATTTTTCCTCATTAATCCATTACCATACAGCTGCTGAAGTGATCATTTCCCTGCTTCAAATGACTTTCCATTGCCTACAGAATCAAGCTCAAACTCCTATGCCTGGCTAACAAAACCTTTTATGAACTGACCTCATTAGCTCATCTCTTTTTACTCCCTACGTTCATCATGACCAGCTCCCAGCCAGGAGGCAGGTTCTTTGTTCTAAAGAGTGATGAAGCCATGCAATAGGCATTAGGATGCCCCCTCGTTACATGGGGGTGATTGACGACTTTGTCCCCATTTCCCCCAGGCTCCCAACTAGAAAAAAATTGTCTAATACTACTGCCTGCAGTCTTCAATTCTATATCAAACTTCTCTCCCCACTATTCTACTCCATCCCTAACCCCCATGTGGAAGCAAATATAAGCCAATGCTAAATGATTTTTATCAGAGCCTAAGTTGTAGGCTTCTAAAACATAGAATTAAGACATAATTAATAATATGCCGAGTATATAATCACATAGCAAAGCAAGGAAGCCCCAGCTCATTAGGTCAAACATGCTGAGTGCTGTGGAATAGCAGAAATTTATTTCTAAAGACATGAAGAGTCACTGGAAACATAAAAGTTCAGATCATTGGCTCAGTTGGACTTGATTATATGCGGTTACTAGTAGATAATGGCCCCAAAGCTGGGATGGTGTGTTTAAGAGATAAAGGAAAGCAGCAGGAAACAAGTGGTGCTGATGTCATTCTCCCTGAGGATCTAAGAGGCCAGCTGGGATGGGTAGACAGCAAGTCCAGAGATGAGGGCTTTTCACAAGTGCTGAACTTGGAAGTGACCCAATAGAATCAGGTGCAGTTTCCTCCTCTTGACGAGAGGTAGAACCCTTCGTGTGTTTATTGGTTAACGTAATCTGCATTCTTTCCTCTGGTCTCCTACTTTTTCTCAGGTAGAAATATAACTCAAGATATAACCTTCTCCTCAAGCCACCCAACAGTACATACAAGAGTAACATGTTTTCATTGCTACCCAGGCTAGGGGACTGGAGGGAGAGTACAAAGAAGGCAGATTAGCTTCTTAGAATCAATTGATGATGACTATTTCTTAAGTACAAGTTAAAATTCATATCCCTGGAGCAAAGCCCCTGCTGTCCTTTCCCAGTAACCCATTCAAGTCCCGTGGACATGAAATTTGGAAGAGAAATTAAGAGAATATTATCCTTTTGTAGATCCCTAAGCAGTATAGGCCTCAGGTGAATTTCAGATTTAGAGGATGATTAGGAAAGAGGATGAGCACTGGGCCACAGTGCCGGGATTCTGAGAGTAGCCAGACAGGGGTTTGGGAGTTCTGCCTCACTAAGTAGACTGAGCAACAGCTGTCCTCATACTTTTGACCACCTGAGCCTGTTCAAGCCCTTCCTTGGTGCCACTGCTTTTCCCAGATGTCTCAGTACTGAATCAAGACTTATGAGCATGAGATCTGGCACATAGTAGATGCTCAATAAATACTTATAAAGGCTGTGAAAGCCTGGACAAAAATTACTTAATATGCTTGTAAAACCTTATCCCCTTGTGATGTAAATTATTCACATAGATATAGAAGATAAAGTCTTAGAAGTCCTTTCCAAGCCTACAGAATTCCCAAAACATCGCTCAGAAAAGAAAAATTGTTCTCTTCTTTCTGTAACATTCTAGCAAAGCTAGACCCTGCAAGCATTGATAGTCGGAGCTTGAAATGGTCTTTGCAGTCTTTCTCATGCAAACCTGTTTATTAATAGGTGAGGACAAGGTAACCCAGAAAGAGTTAAGGACCTCACTGAAGGTCACAGAGTTAATGGAAAGGCCATGACCAGAAATAACTTCCTTCCCAGAGAAGCCTTTAAATAGTCAAGCACTATTGGTGTATACTAAACTCTGTTATCCTTCAACCCATCCAGTAGTTTACTCATGAAAAAAAAATTAAATGTGGAGGGAGGAAAGTCTGTCCTGCTGTTTAGAGCTTTTTAAAATTCTTTCGTGAGCAGAGCAAGGATTAATACATTTCCGAATAGAGGAAGATCTTACAGACCCCAACCCAGAATTGTTCTGGGTTGGGAGAATATTTCAAAAAATCCTCACTTTCTGCTCCACAAAATTTCACATAAGGCACACATGTGATAAGTGAGGCCCTGGGCTCTCATTTGTCTTTCCTCCCCAGCCCCTGTGCCAGCCCTGACTGTGACAATGAGTGAAAGCGCAGATGAATTCTGGAAACTTATTAAGAAGCAATTATGGATTCCTTGCCTGTAGATTCTTGCACCTTCCCCTTGAGTCCAAGAATTAACATAAATTCTTTGGTCAGGAGAAGCTATCAAAATACTGTCCATCTGGATCTAATTTCCAGGGCTGCTGGGCTACAAAGTGACCAGAGTTAAAGGTCTATTCATAAATTTTCCTCTTGGTGCCGCCTGCCTTAGCCCAAACTCTGCCTGCAATCTGCCTGTCCTGACTAGATAACAGATGGGATGGGCTCGGATTCTGCTCACGCAACACAGCTCTCACTGACCAACTTCTTGCTCGGCCTTTCCATGCCAAATATGGCCTCGTTTCCTTGAACTTCATTTGTCTGAGTCATCTGCTTTCCTGTACCTCTTTGCAGGTGTGGCTGTCAGAGCTGGCTGAATACAGCCAAGAGCCCATTATCCAGAGCTGCTTCTCCTTTGGCTATTCAAGCCCTAAGCATTCCCAGTTCCAGCTGCACACCTCGGACCATTTCTGTCTTTACTACTTTCTCCAGCTACTGAGGGGGGCCAGGAGAGGAGAAAACTCAAACCTGATTATTATACTACTTTCTATAATTTGATAAAGGGCAGATTACTAAAAATTGGCTTTAAAAATGTTTGAGACTTATGAAAAGGTTAACACAAAACAATTAGGACATAGTCAGTGGTTCAAATAGAAGTTACTTAATCAACTGGGTTAGATGACAAGTAAAGGAGGAACTCCTTACTAAAGATATAAGAAAAGAAATACTTTATCAGGTATCCAACTAGATGGCAAATTCCCTAAGTACTCTTATGGCTTCTTTTTTATCTTTGTCCTAGATCTGTGCCGGGAACTGAGGACAAAGATCAAATGTGTGTGTGTGTGTGTGTGTGTGTGTGTGTGTGTGTGTGTGTGTGTGTGTGTTTAATTGTACCGCACCACCATTACAGTATCATATAGAATGGTTTCACTGCCTTAAAAAATTCCCTATGCTTCTTCTATTCAACCCTCTCCCCTACCATGCTCCTGGCAACCAGTTATCTGCTTACCTTCTCAATAGCCGTGCCTTTTCCAGTGTCACATAAATGAAATCATACTGTAGGTAGTTTCAGGCTGACTTCTTTCATTTAGCAATATGTAGCTAAGATTCATCCATGTTGTGGCTTGATAGCTCATTTCTTTTTATCACTGAAAAGTATTCCATTAGACAGATACCCAAGTTTGTTTATCTAGTCATCTTTTGGAGGGTATCTTGGTTGCTTCTAGTTTTGATGGTGAAAAACAAAATTGCTATAAGCATTTACATGTTCTTGTGTACACATAAGTTTTCAGATCAGTTGGGTAAATACCTAAAAGTGCAATTACTTGATGGTATGGTATGTAAATGTTTAGTTTTGTACGAAATTCCCAAGCCATCTTCTAAAGTGGCTGTATCATTTTGCATTCTCACCAGCAATGAATGAGAGTTCCTGTTGCTCTACATTTTTGCGTTGTCTTATCAGCTTTTTAATTTTAGCCATTCCTATAGATGTATAGAAGTATCTCATTGTATTTTTAATTTGCATTTCCTAATGACAGATGATACTGAGTATCTTTTCTTTTGACCTCCTGCCATCTGTATATAGTCTTTGGTGAAGTGTCTGTTCAGATCATTTCCCATTTTTTAATTGGATTGTTTGTGTTCTTATTGTTGAGTTTTAAGAGTGCTTTGTATATTTTAGATACAAGTTTTTTCTGTGATAATGTGATTGGCAAATATTTTCTCCCAGTCAAGTGAGCTGTCTTTTCAATCTCTTAAGAGAATCTTTGGCAAAGCAGAGTTTTTAATTTTAATAAAGTCTAAATTATCATTTGTTTAGTGTCATGGATCCTGCTTTTAGCATTGTATCTAAAATCACATAGTTTTCTATTTTTTTCTAAAAGTTTTAAGTTTTATATTCTACATTTAGGTACATGGTTCATTATGAGTTAATTTTTATTAACTCAAGGGTTAGGGTATAAAATGTGTCTAGGTTCTTTTTTACATAAAGATGGTCATTTGTTCCAGCAGCATTTGTTGAAAAGACTGTTCTTTTATCATTGAATTGCCTTTGTGTCTTTGTTAAAAAAAAAAATCAGTTGAATATATTTGTGTGGGTCTATTTCTGGGCTCTCTGTTCTGTTCCATTGATCTATCTGTCTGCTCTTTCATCAGTCCTATGCTGTCTTGATTACTGTAGCTTTATGGTAAGACTTGAAATCAAGTAGCGTGAGTCTTCTAGCTTTGTTATTTCTTTCTAGTATTGTAGTGACTATTCTAGGTCCTTTGCCTTTCCGTTTAAATTTTAGATTCAATTTGTCTCTATCTACAAAATAGCTTGCTGAGATTTTTTTTTTTTTACTGAGATTGTGTTGAATCTATAGATTGAGTTGAGAAGACTGACATCTTAATAATATTGAATCTTTCAATCTACACACAAGGAATATCTCTCCATTTATTTAAATCTTTTTTGATTTGTTTCATTAGAGTTTTGTAGTTTTCCACATACAGACATACTAAACCTATTTCATTAGGTTTATACCAAGGTACATCTCTTGGGGGCGGGCAGTGATATTGTAAATAACATTTTTTTTTTAAATTTAAAACTCTGTTTGTTGCTCTTTATAGAAAGGCAGTTAATTTTTTTCACTAAAGACATAATTTTTTATTTTCTTCCATTCAGTTGTTAATTACACTCCATAAAAGCTAAAATATAGTTTTCAAGGGTAGAACAAAGTAGGCAGCTTGCCGTAATTCCAACTTCCTATTCAAAGCAGTTAACTTTTGTGCTATTTACCTTGTATTCTGCAACCTGATTGTACTTGGTTATTAGTTCCAGGAGTATTTTTGTTTTTGGTTTTGTTGATTCTTTGGGATTTTATACATAGAAATTATGTCATCTGTAAATAAAGACAGTTTTACTTCTTACTTCCCAAGCTGTATACTTTTTTTGCTTTGACTTGTCTTATTACACTAGCTAGAACTTCCAGTATGATTTTGACTAGGAGTGATGACAGGGTGAAAGCATTCAGTCTCTCACTATTAAGTGTAATGGTAGCTCTGGGTTTTTCTTATACTCCTCTTATTACACTATGAAAATCTTTTCTAATCCTAGTTATTTTATAGCTTTTGTTATACATGAATATTGAATTTTGTCAAATGGTGATTTATTCTTAAAAGATCACCATGCCTGCTATTTAGGGCATGGATTTTTAAGGGGCAAAAAAAGAAGCAGAGAAACAAGAATATCAGCACAAGGAGCACCTAAATGTTGATGGTGGCTTTGACTGGGATGTGACAGTGGAGATAAGTAAATAGATTCTGGGTATGTTTTGGATCAAGAGCCAATAAAACTTGCTAGTGTGTTGAACAGGAGAAATCAAGAATTTTAGATATCAGTCTTGAGCAGCTGGGTAACTGATATTACAAGGTCCTGATACACCAAAGACTGGGAAAGAAACAGATCAGGGTAAGGGGGTTTGTTATGAGTCTGTTTTGAATATGTTACAATTTTCAAGAACTATTAGACCTCCAAAAATAAGATTCAAAAAGGCAGTTGAATATATAACTCTGGAGTTCAGAGGGTAGGTCAGGGCCTGATTTATAATTTAAAAAATCATTTGTATATCAATGGCATTTAAAGCCTCAGAATTTCATGCAATTGCCTTGAGAGGAAAAAAAAATTAAGCAAAGAGGGGAAAGCCCACGAGTGAGCCCAGGAGTCCTTCAACGTTTGCTGGCTGGCTGGGTAATCTGACTCCTGGGAAGGCTTGAATGAGTCAACCACCAAGTTAGCAAGTATTCAGCATGTGCATTGAGACCCATAGCTAGTGCTAAAAAAGATATATTAATTCCAAACCAGAAGTAAAAAATCTAACCACCCACAATTAACACAGAAGCTTTAAATGCACATAGCTATTACAAGAATTAACTAAAGATATAGAAACATTGGGGAATATGCTAATGGGTTAAAAAATAAATGGGATTCAAGCGGGGAAGTTTCCTGGAGGAGGTAGTCTAAAATCTGAATGCTAGAGAGGCTAGTGCCCCAGGAAGGAGAAGGACCTTGTAAGCATTTGAAATCTCCTCAGGGAAAGTTTGCCTCAGGCCAGCACTCTAGATCTAGAGTCTGCTTTTACTTTCAACTGTACAGTGGGTCTAGTGACTTCCCATCATAACCAAAAAAGGAAATTCCTGCCCAAAAAGACAGAAAAGCAGAATGAAGAGCAGGCAAGTGGGGTGACGGAAATTCCTTTAGTTAACTCCACACTGCAAACCTTTTGCCGAGAGTCGGAATGGAGAATCCTAACAGGAGAATCAACTTTCAAAACATCACTGGACTCCTCCAGGACACTCACTGTCAGTGCACACAACCTCAACCCTGGGCAGGAAGGGGAGGTGGAAATTTTCATTAACTCTATGATAACCGAGCACCCCTAGGAATAGATTCTTAGCTACACACTCAGGGCTGGGGCTTAAAATGGAGCTGAAAGTTATTAAAAGCCCAGGTGAGCCTCCCCAGGGGAATTAAATTTTAAAAAGAAAGAAAGAAAATAGAATGGCCTGCCAACAGCCCTTTATAGATTCAATGGCAAATGGCACTTTATGGGCTGACTCTCAGCCATAATAAAAACAGAAAAGGCCCTTCTGTCATCCTCAGGAGCTGGGAAGAAACTAATGAGGAGAGCAGAAGGAAAGGCCACCACACTACCCCGGGTCTCATTAACAGGGCTATTCTTCCCCCAGGGAAGCTCCCCAAGCTTGGACAGCCAGCCAGACAGTGAGGAAAGGAAAGCAGTCTAGGGAGAGGCAAGCTCAGCCTCTCTCTATAGCCAGGGCTTCTGCAATCAACCCCTTGTCAGGTACTAAGGTGGTTCAGAGACAAGATTCCCAATATGTTTGATCACCAAAGAGTGTGACCAAACTATCCTGCTCCACACCCTAGAGAAAAAAAGCTACAGGATTTCTCTCTAAGATGCAGAGATTCCAGATTTTAACTGCTGTGTCCCAAGATCAGGGACCACCAACCTCACTAGACCAGCCAGATTTAGGAGCTTAGGCCTCGTGTGCAGTGTTCATGGGGCCCCTGCACTCCTGCCAATGGGAGGAGGTTTTACTACATGTTGCTGGCTTCATTTGTTCTCTAAAGCAATGTCCCCCAAAATATGTGCACGTGCATGTGCGCGCGCACACACACACACACACACACACACACACACATACACATACACACACGTTTCAGATAAGTTAGCTATGAATATCTCAAAATATGCACCAAGAGTGTTCTCAGAACCCAGGTGAGAAGGCCATTTAGCTGTGCCAACTTGAGATTCTGTCTGGGAAAAGAGTCATGTACTCAAACGTTTGTTGACTCCATCACAGCAAAGTAGAAGTCATTATGGCCATGGCTGTCTAGGCAAAACAGGTTACAAAGGGGCTGCTGCTCTTGTCTCTCTCTTCTCCCCCAATCTTCCCTCCACCTCGTACATCGGGAGTTGAAATTTCCTCCTTAAAAACCCACTGCTTTCCAGGCAATCTCCTTCTGCAAAATTTCGTTAAACACATAAGCGACACCCTGTGTGCAAACAGCACTGCTTTCTCTAAAGCTACATTGCTGTTTTTCCGTCAGCCACTTCTAGGCAGGCAGTTTTGATCTGAAATGTCTGTCAAGCAACTTAATATCCAGCCTTGTGCATAAAGTACTTCCGAAAGATATTTGCAGCTGGAAATTGTCTAGAATTCAAGGAAATGGAAATAGGCTTTTGCTGTGATTGAATTCATTAGAGGTACATTCTTTGTTTTGTTTTGTTTTGTTTTGTTTAATTTCTCGTAACTCTCAACACTCAAAGTTATTTCATTGAGATGCTTTGTCCAATGTCATGGAGTCAGCTGGAGCTTTTTCCCTTTGTTTTCTTAACCCAAAGTGATATCTTTTCCTGAAAGAAATTAGACAGAAAGATGCAGAGCCATCAACAAGTGAGGCTGCCTTGTTCAACAAATTTCCTCGTTACTTCAGCATTTCTCAGGATCGAGGTGAGGGATCTGAATCTCGTGGGACAGAGGGCACTCTGACTCTGAAGCTGTTGGTCAAGACCTCTCCCACCTCAGAAATCTTTCAACAGATTTTTCTTATTCCAAACCCAGAATGCACATACGGGAGCCAGCATCATTCACTGATAACACACAAGCTCCGGGACTGACTCCTCAAGAACATGGTCTCTGTTCTATTCTTCTGATGAAAGACCTCACAGTCAACAAATAAAAATAGGAAAAGCAAAAAACCTCACCAGAGAGAAAAAAGAGAGCGGTGTTCAGCCCTAAGTGTTAATATCACACAGTGAGAAAATAAGCTGAGTGGTAAAGAGACCGACTGATCACCAGGCAGCACAAATCACTGAGATTGTTTTCCTTGTGCCACAGAACTGAGAAGAATGTTTCTTCATTGTTTCTAAGGGAAGGAAATGGGTTATTGTTCAGTAAGCTTTGCTGTAACTTCCTTCTCATTTGATTTTTTTCTCATCCTGGTAAACCCTTGGAAGGCTCTGCAGCCCCCAAAGAGCTCTAAGGGCACTTGGCCCACTATTTCTCAGGAGCTGGTTATACAGAAGGTGGATTGCACATGCGCCTTCCTTGTTCCCATCCTATGGCACTCAAGCTTTTACTTGCTCACCGTCATCCCTGCAGGAAGAGGAGCTGGTGCAGGACAGGAGATAGTACCCGAGGCTGTGTATTAAAGATACAGCGAGAAAGTGCAGGATAGCTTGAACAGCGGGATAGTGTGAAATAATTTGCCAGCGAGAATTGGAATTCAGGAATCCATGCTCTTGCTAGTTAACCACGATCCCACTGTCCTTATTTATTGTCGATTAACGTTTCCTCAACTTTTATGAAATAAGACACAAATGGTTCTGAACCAAGGGTACAAATCAGGATCTCCTGAGCAGCCCTTTCAAAATAAAAATGCCCAGATCATCCCCAACCAGGAACTTTAGTTAAGTGACAACAAAGACAATAGGAGTTTATACTTAGTGCAAGTATAAACTATTCTAAATGCTTTATATAAATTATCTCCTGTAATTAATATAATAGCCCTAGGTGATAGGTTCTATTATGATCCTCATTTTACAAATGAGAAAATGAACACACAGAGAATTTAAGAAGACTTTCCATGTTGACTCAGTTGACAAGTGATGGAGGCAGATCCCAAACTCATGTAGCATGTTTCCAAACTATGCTTTTCACAATTAAGACTTGATCATGTTGCTATTAAAATATCTACTGAAACACATACCTGGCTAAGAGCCACTGGACTAAAATTTATTTTAAATACTTTCATAGTGGAATGTTTCCCTCGGAGTTGGCAGCCTCAGGTGGCAAGACACATGCATGGCACAGGTAGAATGTGCCATCCTGTCCTCCCACAGGCACATCTGCAGACCACATTAGCTTGGTTTGGATTTTCTTGTAATGCACGTTGGTTGGTTTGTCTTAAGTGGTGAGGCTCACCTTGAGAGTGGAGGAAAGCTTACAACATTTTGATGAAATTTTACAAGGAACTACTCTGTCACTTGTCCTACACTTAACATAGAGGATATGAGCTGAACAAAATACAGTCTCTGCACACAGTGTGATGGGAGAAAGAGATACACACCCCCAAAAAATCATAATCTTACAAATAATGTATTGAAGGCTGTGAGATCCCAGTTAATTCTGCCAGGAGGAAACAGGGTGGCGGCTTTTAAGCTGGACACTGAAGGGTGAGCTCCAGTGACCTGTGGGGAAGCAGGAAGGGCATTCCTATCTAATAGCATGAGTGTCCATGGACTAGGAATTGGTTTTGTATGGCTGCAACTAAGAATGAAAAGGGATGCTGTCAGTGAAGCAGCCTTTGGTGCACTAGTTTCCAAGGTGTCTTGCAACCCAGGGAGCCACAATGGATGTCTCCAAGAGATGATTGGCCATGAAGATGTCAAAAGGGCCCAGGGGAACTAGTAGGGAGGGAGATGCCCAGGGCAACTGATATAGCTATAACCCCCAGGTAGTAATACCTGAACACAATTGTCTTTTTCAGCAGCCCCAGCCCTAAGAGACCTGTGCCTTCCTTCCCTCTGAGACTGCTCCAATCCAGTCTCACTTGGGGTCAGTGGTGGGAGGAGGGAGAAGCTTCTCTCAGTGCTGAAAAAGTGAAGTCCACTCCAAGAGACCGCAACATTCTTCACTCTCCACCTCTGCATGGCTCCTCTTTTATTCTTCCCTGTCTGTCAGAATTAGACCAAGGTAGGATCTGCATGATCCTCTTTACACTTTGCCCACTATATATAATAGTTACTGGGGATGATGATGATGGTGGTGAAAATGCAAATGGCCCCATCAAAAGTACACAGCCTCCCTCCGATCTTCAGATTGGTAATAGGGGGCAGAAGGTGCATTACAGATCTTGCCACTCAACTTGCTCTAAACAGCTCCAGTATTAATGGAAATTTTAATGAAAAACTAAGTCTTGATTAGGTTGCCATGCAGAATTCCCACATTTGGCAGAGTCTGATTAATTTCCCTTGTGCCAGGGGCACAGGCTCAAATGCACACACATGGTCTCAGTAAATTCCCTTTAGTCTCCAGACTGGTGACCCTCACGTTTCTCTCGCTAGCCTAACCCTGGAGTTTTGTAGAATTGCAGTAGCTTGCCCATGCTTATAATCAGAGCAGGCTCAGAGGTTAGGAATTACCTGCCAGCTCCAAAGGGAGCATCCAAGCTCTCTCACCTCCTTGAGCTGCTCAGAAGGACTCAAAGCAATAGCTCAGAAATAGAAATCCGAGGGATGAGTTCTGTGCCCCTCCCTGAGGACAACCCTGACAGGTCACTCCCTGCTTTCCTAGGAACCAGCATCCCGAGAAACACAGAAGCATTTAATTTTGACAAGCAGCTCCATCTATCCCTGTGTAGTAGAAACAGGCACCTCCCTAGGGAGAGCCAGGAGTTGTAGGAAAGAAGCAGTAAGTGGCTTTGTATTGTTAAAAGCACACATAACATGGAGCTTCCTCCACGGCCCCTCCCACCATGGCTCACTCTACACTCCTCATCCATCCTGAGGGTGGACACGCCGCCCTGCCTGCCGCTCCTCACTGGGCCACACCTGAGCAATGTGCTGACATCTGCTCTTCCACAGCATCCCTTCCAAGGAGAGATCCATGGATGCCTGACTCCCATTCTGAGTAGAACTAAATGAGGAAGGAAAAGAGAGATGGCACAAAGAAAGAAAAAATTGAGTTTGCAGGGTGAAATACTACCCTCTAGACAGCTTAAAGACCCTACTGTTGAGAATGCATCAGAAGCAGATGTTCTGGGTCTCTTCTTATTTCCTTTCCCGAAGTCCCTTTTTTGTCGTGTCCCAGGCTTTGTTTTTGCCATGTCTGACATCACCATGTGCTCCAAGGTGTCTGCCCCTTTTCTGGTTTCTTTGGTGGCCAATGGGCAGATTCCCCAAAAATATTTACAGTTGTTATGGTATTGGGCTCTTGATCAGACAGTGCAGTCTTTCCTTTTGTTAGTCTCTAACACTGCTGTGCACCAGTTGCCTGACTTCCTCTGTGATGAGGAAGAAAACCTTAGGTTTTCCTGGACGATAATACTTTTCAGGAGGGAAGACTGAGCACAGCCTTCACCTTTAAGACCTGGTTGCAAAAATACCATTCAAGGAAAATCAATTTCATTTCTCTCCTCTCGACAGGATTTTGGCTCTCTCTTTGTTTCTCCCTTTTTCTCTTTCTTTCCTGCCTGCTGCCATTTATCTCCTGGCATCCTATAAAGATGAAGAATGCTGTTTCAGAGACTGGGTTTAATCCTCAGCTCTGTAAAGTAAACCATGGCCTCCTATTTCACTCATATCACAGTAGAGGCATTTGCTGGAGTATTCTCAACCCTAGTTTCACATAGAATCTCCTAGGAACTTTTAGAAATTCCTTATATCGGTGGCCTACCTCAGACCAATTAAATCAGAATCATTGGAGGTGGAGTCTGGGTACCCATGTTTTTTATGCGCCCCAGGTGATCCTAATGTGCAGCCAGCAGTGAAAACTACTGCCTTGCCCATACTAGACAGCTTCCCTCAGAACCTTGTCTGTGTAATCGTCACAGCCCACATCCTCTGGTTCTGATAGGGAATGGGAGCAGGAGGTGACCTGGCAGAAACAGAGTCAGCAGAGTCTCTAGCTGATAGAGGACCCACTGCAAAGGCCCCATGAACACACATTAACCCTAGACATAGATTTTCTGACCCTCCTGAGTAATGTACCACCTCCTTCAATTACCTTTTAGCTCAGGTGATTCATTTCTCATTATTATTTGGGACAGAACACAGAATTGTAAAAGTCGTCGAGAATTTTCTTGCAAAAGGCAGCTGGTGAGCCTTTCTGACAATACTATCTGTTCTCTTTGTGATAAACAGCATACAACCAAACAATACTTATCAGAAATCCACATGAGGCATGACCCACTGTGAGTCCCTATTTATTCTAGGAGACGGCGTCTATACCATTTGGGAGCTTATGTCATAAGAAAAATGACACCATCCAAATACAGTTACCCAGAAGGCAGTTACAACTTTGTGCTTCTTCTCTCTCTCTCGCGCGCGCTCTCTCTCTCTCTCTCTCTCTCTCTCGCGCTCTCTCTCTCTCTCTCTCTTTTCTTAATATGTTTTAGTTTTGAGATCTATTTGGGGTGTTTCACAAGATGTTGAGTGATAGAAGATCCACAAACATCAGTGCTTTCTTTAGCATCTGAGTTTCTGTGGAGGCTCATTCCCTCCAAGCCTTTCATTTGGTCTCAGATGATCTTCCCACCAGCCTCTTTCTCATCCTTATTATAGGAAAGTCAAAATCTGTCATTTGCCAAACTTCCATCCTCTGTAGCTTCTTGGATGGTGTTAATTTACAGCCCGGGGAAAACCTTATCACATCTTTGATTGGTTATTGGATTGGCTTCATCCTTTACTAACCAAACCTCATCTCTCTCAGAGCCTGTACGTGTTCTAGCTGTGGGATGATTTTATGGTTACTGCCTTGGCAATCAATGTGACAGGCCAAATAGGATTGCTCTCTCTGGCCTGGGAATGGTCAGATCATTTTTAAAAGTTTTCTCCTCCTCCAATGGACATCAACTTCAAGTTTCTAGCCATTTACTCGGCTCTCTCAGGGAACTCTTATCATCCAGGCATTGGGCTCCCTTCTTGGAAATGGTCCAAAACATACAGTTCTCAATTAGCCATGCTCATGGTGGTGAGCAGTGGTGCAGATAATCCCAAACAGCAGATTATCTGAAAATCACTTTTAGTGGTTTTGGAACAAATGCAGTGATGCAGTGCATGTAAGAGTGTATGCATGAGTGTGTGTCCCAGTAGCATCACATTTTCCGTGGATTGTCTGGGTTTTATGTGTATCTGAGTTTGCATTCTCCGAGGCAACATCATTTGAAAGTGGAAGTGGGAGTAAGCTTCCCAATTGCCTCCTGAGGAACAGAGGAAAGCCAGCGTTGAGTTTAAAATGCTCACTGGTACATTTACAGAGGTGATGAAGAGAGTCATGCACCTCTGTCTCAGTAGGCTCTGTGAGTTTGTCTTTTCCCACCGGGGCCCCACTTTGTCCCGATTCCCCCCTGGGTGCACATAATCTGCCCCCAGATCCTGACAGGGCTTTGGAGAGGTGCCCCCAGATCCTGGCAGGGCTTTGGAGAGGTGCCCCAAGATACTCTCTCGCAGACTGCACCGTTGCCCCTTCTTGGTGGCCACCCTAAATTTTTAGAGCCCCATTCAAAACCAGAATGCCACCTAGGATGGGAAGCCTATCATATGTTCCTGCAGAGAGGGCATCTCAGAACTACAAGCCTTTCTTTAAAGTGCATTGCAAGTTTCTGAGGAAAAGGAACCCATTTGGTAAGAAGAGGTTCTTAAATCTTAAGGAACATAAGAATCACCCAAGGAGCTTGTTTTAATTGCAAATGCCTGGGGCCTTACTCATAGAAATTCTGCTTCACAGGTCTGGAGTGAGTTCTTTAATTTGCATTGTGTCAAGTGCCCTACTCTTTGTGAGTCACCTATCAAGAACCTCTGTTAAGAAGTTTTGACTCAGCTTCTCATGGGATTTGGGGCAGTGGCTTGAGTGACAATGAACTGACATTTCAGGGCCTTTTGCTCAACAGACCACTATTTTTAGTCCAAATCTGACTTGTAATGGGCCAGTAGAGACCACAGGTGAGACAACTTTACCAGGTGGGCTGGGCAAAGTGTACAGACACTTGAGTCAGTATACCTTCTCCTCAGCCTGACCATGCCTAGAAATGCATGGCCAACCCACAAGTCACAGAGCCTTCTTAGATGATACAGTAATAATAGCTACTGTTTATTGAGCACTTACTAGATGGCCAGAATTATTTTAAGTATTCTCCATTAATTTTCTCATTGAATTCTCTTAATCTTATGAGGTGTTATTCTTATTTTGGGAGGACCCACAGAGAAGCTATCTCAGTCTTTGTAGAGCCAAGTTTAAAGTAAGAGAAAAAAAATAAACAAACCCAGCATGTTCGAAATTCTTGAAGGAAAAATAGTGTGTAAATCATCTAATTATTATTAATATTCATGTCTATATCCTTGCAGGCAAGAGGGAAAAAAGTGTGATTTTCTGTAGTTTTCTAAGAGGTGGTTCACACTAGAGCAATTAGCTAATAGCCAGTAGAAATGGTTTTCTGTGATCTCCTTGATGGATGACCACAGGCCTATTCTTCTTGTGAGATATATAAGTGTTAGGTCAATCCCATAGCTGTGACCAACTGCCTAAAATGGGGTTGTCACTCTGGACAATATCTCATACTTCAAAGATCAGGGTGGACAAAGTAAGGAGTCCAGTCGTTTATGTGATCATAGACTTTCTAAAATAAGCAGTATGATTCTTGGTCACATAAAGGACCCTACTCCAGGTAGGTTAACCAAATGTTATTGTTACTGAGGGTCTGGTGGAGAAGCAGGAAGTGGAATAAAACAAATAAAGGCAACAAAACAAGAAAGCTTTTTGACATGCAGTCCTAAAAGATTTAAAAAAAAAAAAAAAAAGGTCTTAACGAGATGCAAATCCCATTCAGGAAAGCTCTCCAAGTCAGTAATTAAAGTATACCCAGGACTGTAGGGCTGGCTAGCTATAAAAGATCAATAGGTTAAATACTTTATGTTGTTTAATCAGATACTTAGCACAAATCAAATTTTACCTTATTGAGGTTATTAGGCTAAATGAGGGCACTGTGATGGTGAACATTTATCACTGAGATGCCAATGGATCATGAAAATTTTGAGGTAATTCCCTGAATCACCTCCAGACCTAAGATGATAAATAAGGAGGCCAGAAAGCCTGCGAGAGATTGAAAGTGATGCAGGACAGGGCAAATTACCCCAAGTGACGGGGAGACCAAGCCCTGCACCAGGGGAAGGAGAGGGTTCTTTGGCAGAGAGTGTAGAAAGAGTTCAACACACATGCCAAAGTTGGAGACAAAAGGAAAGTTTATTAGAAAAGGGATAACACTCCACAGAGTGTAGTCTCCTCTCAGAGGTAGAGTGAGAGGGACAGTGAGAGAGACAGAAAGGGACCCTGAATGCTCAGGGAATTCAGTTTATATGTCATTCTGTAGTTCCCATTTTCTTTGATATGGACATATAGTGAGGAAGGGGAAGAGTATGTAGCATGAAAAAGTCAAAATATGTAGAGTGAAAGGCCTCCGTTCCCAGCCTTTAATCCATGGTTTTAGCCATAGGGAAAGATTCTTGGTTCTTGTTACCCCTTCACAGGTGTGGAGAATGGGCTGTTAGCAATCCCAGTAGAAATCTTCCTTTGTTCTGAAGGCATCCACCTGGCCTGGTTGCAGGGCTGATCAGCATATTGCAGTCTTTGATTGTGGCTTGATGAACATTTTTAATTCTCATGCCCATCTCCTCTGTGAAACTCATGGGCAACCAGGGTGAGGGCTTTATGGGTCATCAGTAATTGCGTTCTGCCAGCTTTGCTGGCCTTAATCTGGTCAAATTACTTTTTTGTCTTTTCCAGTGGATAGAAGTAAAGCCAGACTGAAATTTTGCTGAAAACTAGAGGAAACAAAAGAGAAAGCAGCATTAGAATTAGAAAAGCATTTTTGTGAACAAACATATTTTAGGTTTCTGCATCCACACAACCAGAGTACACAGCTCCACCAGACCCTATCTGCAGAAATCAACTGATTCTTACTCCTTCTCAGAGCCCACTCAGAGAGTCCTTTTTGGGGCGAGGACAGACGGTCTGTATATCCTTGTCTTCACTCTCTTACTCCACTGCATCCCAACTCATTTGCAGGTTCTGAGGTTCCACAATTTCTGGCCCCACTCTGGCTGGGTGAGAAAAGGAAAAAGATGCTGCTCTTTCTCTTCTAAAGAGTAGATCCAGGGTGTCAGTTCCACCAGCAACTACCTAGCAGACCTGTATCCTGCCTCTCTGAGTTGGTTTGCTTGGTTCACTGAAACATGGCAACAAGCGAGAAATTAGGCTAGACTCTCCTTCTTGGGAATTAATCCACCTTTTTTTTTTAATAGCCGAAGCCAGCAGTTTTCTAATTAGGCCCCTGAGAGCCTTGTGGTTCTAAGATGGACCAAGCTGCCTCTACAGACAATCAACGGGAAACCTGAGTAACAGGGACCAGGACCCACCCCCACCTGCCACCCACTGCCTTAAACCTCACTAATCTCAAATGTACATGCTGAGATTCCATGTAAAATCTTAATGAAAAAAATCTACTACTTAAGATATAAAGGTTGAAAGCCATTATTTAAGGTTTCCCAGAGACTCCAATGATAGCGTCTTTTATTCTATTTCCCAAAACATAACGAAACAATTATAATAATAACTAACAACTGCAGAAGGCTTATTGTGAGCCATCAGATACATTGCCTTATTTCAGTTCTTGTAAATGAAAAAGTTCATTTTGCAAATGCAGAAGCATAGAGACTATGGTAAGAAGCCAGCCCAAGATCTCACAGGTATGAATGGCAGAAGCAACAGTAAACTTACTGACTTCAGAGACCAAGCTCTAAAGTCTCTCGAACCTCACTCACTTTCACGGGCTCCTGTGAGCACCCACTGTGTTTCTGGTTCCAGAGACAGACCCAATTGTTTCTTCCTAGGCAGAGAAGAGATCATAGACAGTCCCAGAATTCAGTGAACCCACAGACTTTCCTAGCTCAGCTTCTCATTTCCACCCACTTCCAGGGATTCTAATTAGCTTCGAACACCTCCTCTTACCCATTTCCCAGTTCCTTCCCTCCCACCCTCCCCCTTACAGTCTTCGTGTTTTATTATGAAGAAATCTTAGTCAGCAACAGCCTCAGGAACAACAGAAATATAAGAAAATTAGTTTTGTCCTCAAAATCGAACAAGAGCTAATGTTTGTTGTTGCTGCCACTAGTGTTTCTCCTCATTTGCATAGAGTAGGCAGGATTTGTATCATGTGATTGCCACATGGAGATCTGAGTCTAGACAAGCCTAGGAGGCCAGGCCACTAGAACTTTCCCCTTATTCTGCAGCCCACTGAAACAGTAGAGACACAGCCTTCATATAACTCTCCGGGGCAGATCGGCACACCCTGCTCTAGAGATGACAGCTGCGTTGTGAAAAATCACAAATCTACTCTTTTCAAAGTGGCTCCCAGTCCCCATAGTGATCGCACAGCAGCTTCCTTCCCTGGTAAGAAGTGAAACAACTTGATAGAAGAAGGGAGAGCTTTTGAGTTGACAGTGAAATGATTTTTTTAACCTTCCAAATTCAGCTGTTTGTGGGGAAGGGGGTGAAGTGTGAAGGAGAAAAGAGGCCGGTGTGAATGCTTCAGCAAGTCAGACTTTTCAGGGAAACAAAGAAGCCATTTGTCAGAGCAGAGAGCTGTGGAAACCCACAGAGAATTCAGGCAGTTAGCACCTTGGCAAGCCCCTGCCTTTGCAAACCGTGGCCCAGTTTTGAGAGATACTGTTCGTATTGTTTCCCAGATAAAAGCAACCAACAGCAAAAGCTCTCTCCTAAACGAGGCTTTAACTTGGAGAAAAATTATTCTAACTCAGGTTACAAATCCCTCTTTTTACTCCCTTCTTTCATAAGCCAACCCTGCACCCTTCCCTCTCCTGATCACAGATCTTTGGCAGAGCTGCCAGATCATAATAACACAAACAGACAGTTATGTTCCCATTCCACCTATCTGCTGTGGGCAAGACCCTTGTTTCACACAATCTTTGCCAGTGGGCGAGCCAAGAACGTCTCTCTGTTTCTTCTATCCTAATTACAATCTGGCAGTTTGAGCTGTTTTTTTAAGGTTGGAAGAGACCAAGGAGTTACTTCTGGCCCTCTGCAGACCCCTGGCCTATTACCTAATAGGTTACTAATAATATTTAGAACGAGGAGACAAAAACTTTGAAGAGGCAAATCTTTAAAACGCTTAAGGTTTAAATTGAAATTGAAAAGCATTGAAGCGGTGTAGGAGGAAAAGCTTATGGAGGTTTAAATGTGCAAAATTCCATTGAAGTTCAAGAGTCCATGATTCTAAAGGGGCTCAGACCTCCCACAATATCAGACAGGATGCTATCCAGTTGGAGAGGTCTGGAGGGATGTGGTCCAAGCTAAATGCCCCCTCCAGAGAGATGCAGAAGTGGGTTTCAGGGCCACCATGTTCTTACATGGGACAAGGGGAGGGCATCTAGATTACAAGGCTCCTCTTCATTTTGAAAAATTACCCATGGGAAGCTCATTCTTGGAGATTTTCCCAGAAAAGCCAAGTCTCTCTCCATCTTCAGTAATTTAGAGACAGGTGAATGGAGGGAGGAAAAATGGACAAATTCACTTAAAATCCCTGTCAGTTTATGTATTCTTAGACCCATCTTTGTGGGGTTAACTCTTTCTTCTATCACTGAGATGGTAGAACTCCTAGATACTAAGGACAAAACTCATTCTTTAGCAGCTTTTAGCAATAAAATTAGTGCCCCGAGTAGAGAAGATAGCCCCTTCCCAGGTATCTGAACCATGAGCACTCATTCATCAACCTGATGAAACTGAATATGGAGATCTAAAAATACTCAGAGATTCTCAAAGCAGCAATTAATGTTTCCGGGATCCCCTTGGACCCAGAGGCCCGTGGTGGGAAGATTCAAGAGCCCAGTGTGCAGGAAAATTATAAAGGTATGGAAGATCCTTGTTCTCAGCTTGTCATTTGTAGGAGAAGTTGTGGGATCACCCCCTGATTAAGCATACAGGCATTTATAAAGTACTTTTTCAACTACCCTTTTTGGTATAAGTGAATATGGCTACATCTTCCATTTGATAGCACAAGAGATATGAGAAACCTCAAGAGCCTTCCTGCCCTGTACTACTTCTCATTCTTGAGTCACTATGCCCCACCCCCAAAAAAGTCAGTGAATCGGGCCTTGATCTAACTACATCTTGTCCAGCTTCTCCCACTAGTCAGATGGGCTCTGCTCATTGCCCTGGCCAGAAATAAGTAACCTGCATGCTACCAAGGACAGAGCTGGGCCCAAGTGTCCTGGTGACCTTAAAAGGAACTCAGTCTGACACTTGGAGGTTCGTATTTCTAAAATGCCTGTCTCTGGGACTGCTTTTTTTCCTGCGGTATCTGGCATTTGTACCGCACTGTACATATCTATTTACCTATTTGAAGTTCGTAAGAACCCTATGAGATATTATTATCTTCACCTTATAGCAAAGAAAGTGAGGCACTGGACAGTGATTACCCCAGGGTCAAACACCTGGTGACTGACTGAGGCCAAGAGCTTGGCTTCCTGACTGGGTTCAGCTGATGCCCCTTCTGTAATACTGTCCCTGTTGGCCCATCCTCAATGAGCAATTCACATCCCACTTCTTCCAAGAAGGCTTCCTGGATCACGCCAGGCTCTAGAGCTATCTCTTCTGTCTGACTGTAGAAAGTTCATTGCCTGCATCTCTCAGCTGCCTGGTTATTCAATCATTCTCTTGTTTACTTAACTTTTCAGGTGTGTGCATACATTCTTCCTAAGAAAATTATAAACAAGGTGTCTGGTATAAGCTTTATTATTCCTGCTTCCTTCTCCCTCCCACCCACAACAAAAGCCAATTAAGAGTGTAGGAGACATTTAACAAATACTTCTGCTGAATGCATGAATGAATGACTTTTTTTCTATCAAATATAAATTAAGCTGGTGTCACATCCAAAGCAGCACTGCTTTTTGCATTAACCCCTGTGGAGCTCTTTCTAATGGCAGTAGGAGACCAGTGAGGTCGCTGGTGCTTTTGTTGCTGTTCCAGAGAAGAGGACTTCGGGGAGGTAAATCTAAAGGCCTCTATCCTGCCCAATTGCTCTTGGAGTGAAAATTTAAGATTAAAATTTCAACCAAAAGAAAGAAACCCTTCAAAGTTCCCCATTTGGGGTAATAATAATAGTAGTAGTAATGATGGGGTTATAATAGCAGCACTGATGTTTGGGATGATGGGAAATAAACAGGCCATATTGCTTAGTGATTAAGTGCAGGCAGGGTTGCCGAATCAAACGTCCCCATTGTGCCAGTCCTGATACTTACCAATTAGTGAATGACTCTAGGCAAGATACATGACTTCTTGTCCACAGTCCCCTGACCTGTGAAGTGGAGGAGGTAAATATCTCTACACTATAAGGGTGTTATGAGGACAAAATGATATGTGTGTAAAGTGCCTAGCACTGTACCTGGCATTTAGAATGTGCCCAAGGTATGGTAGCTATTATTACTATTACCAAATCCTCCCTGGTGGAGCTTAATTCAGGTCCCCTCTGGCCTTGGTTCTTCCTTATGCCCTAAGGAAGGACGACAGTTCACTGTCCAACAACCCACAGAGATTCCAGCTCAGGATCTTTGGCCAGAAGGTGCCAATTCCACAGGAAGAACAAAAAGGGACCAGAGATACTAGAGCTCCAATCCAAAGAAGCTCATTCTTCCATTCTGAGTTGCTAAAACCCCAGCTCTCCAGTGACCTCCAGAAGCTTATGTACTTCTTAAAGGAATTTTCCAGACAGTTCAGAGATCAGGTGTGCCTGCCTTGCTCCTGGCCCAGAATTAACAAGCCCTCGCGGTCTCATCTTTTCTTCTTTGGTTAGAACAAGGTTAAACTTCCCTTTTTTGCTTCATTCTCCCCTTGACAAAATGACTTCCTCTACCTTCTTTTAAATATCTGAATTCAGAAACATTAATTAGGAATTTCCTACAACTTTATGGAGGTGTCATGATTAGACCTATTATTACCACCCCAAATGAGAAAATTGAACATCTACTGCTTTATGAACCCTTCACCACAATTAATGCTATCTCCCAAGCTTTCCATTTATTGGGTTCCTTGGTGCAATCATTCCTTATATGTATTTCAAGACCTCATACAAGTACAAATAATTTAAACTAATTAGCTTCTTATATAAAAAGGAATGAAAACAAATGGCACATGAATGAATTGCGAGGTTTCATATGGAATTAATTTCTCCCTAATACCCACAAATTTGGTAAACTCATTATGCATCTATAATCAAACCTGATGAATCCCCTAGATAACTCAGAAGTAATTATGCATGAACTGCTGCCACTTATTTTAAAATGCTATCAAAATAAGAGATTTATCCTCAAGATCCAGTTAGGCTCCAAGATAACTAGCACTAACCTGACATGTCTTGTCAAATTCAGCCATTAGAAATTATACCAATTTTGCATCCCCCTGCCATTGACATCTGTAAAAAGCAGCCACAAGCTTCACAATATTCCCTACCTGAGACATGGAGTTGAGTTTTCGCTGGGGTTTGTTTGTGACATTTGGGAGGATAGAGAGGGATCCCCAGTTAAAGCAGCCACCCAAACACAATGAAGCATTGTACTTGGTCACCAATTCCCAAGAGCTTTTCGTGGTCTAGTTGAGGGATCTTGTAGCAAGAAGCCATTGTGTTCTTTTAGCATGACTGCAGTTCTTTTTTAGTACTTCTCTGTAGGAAAATTGGGGCTGCAATTTTAGGGGCTCATTTAACCAGGCAAATGAAATTCTCTACCCTTTGAACTACCATAGCTTTTTATTTCTAACTTTCTTAAGCTATAGCTCATTATTTATTGTCAGACATCGCTCCTATTTGTTTCTTAAAGACAATGATGGTGCTGTTTTATTACATCTATCTATTATGTGTGTGTGTGTATACATACACAAATATATATTAAATATCTGTGTGCTAGGCACTGATATTTCAGTAAATAAAACAGACAACTGGAGTTGCCATTCTAGTGGGGGAGACATAAAATAAATGTATAAATAAGATAAATAACATGTCAGATGGGAAAAAACACTCTAGAGAAAAATAAAGCAGGGGAAGGAATATGGATAAAGAGATACAGTACAGAAATAGGTACAAATTTTAAATAAGGTAGTCAATCCCTGAGAAGTTGACAACTGAGCAATGTCTTAAGGAAGTGAGGGGCTGAGCCATGTGTATAACTAAGGGCAGAGCATTGCAGACAGAGGGAACAGCAAGTGCAAAGGCCCTGAGGTTGGTGCATGCCTGATGTGTCTGGAGCAAAGAGGCAGAGTGACTGGTGCAGAGTCAGTAAAAGAAAGAGTGGGGTATGAAGCTGAAAAAAGCAAGATCATGTAGGGGTTTGCTTTCTCCTCTGAGAGGGTTTGGGATGGAGAAATGACACCAAGTTCAGTTTTAAAAGGCATCACCCAGACTGCTCTGTTGAGAAGAGATTGTGGAGAGGCAAGGGCAGAAGCAGGGACAACAGTTAGGAGGCTCTAGCAGTAATCTGGGCACAGGATCATTGTGACTTGGCCACAGGGTATAGCCGTGGAGGATGGTAAGCAATCAGACTCTGCATTTACTTAGAAGAAAGAGCCAATGGGATTTGCTGACAGATTGAACTTCTTTGTAAACTTTTCAGCTCCCAGAAGAGCACTTTATTCCTAGAATGTGCCTGATAAATGTTTGCTGAATGAATGGAGTAAACATATGCATAAATGAAATATTTTAAAAATTTGGACTACAATTAGGAGTTGGGTTGAATTTGCTTAGAGGAAAAAGCACGTAGCTCATACAACTCAATCTTTCTCCTGGGGCTGAGATTCCTTACCTGGTAGAAACTTATTAAATATTTGTTGAATAAGTGAATAAACAAGTTAATTAAAATAGGTGTGCGAGACCTGGGACCTTGTTTTGACTTCCAACTGGAAGCCCAGCAGACAGACCCTGGGTCTGGGGCAGGGGAAAGAGGTTCTCTCTATAGCCCACAAAATTTCCAAGATAAATACTGTGAAATGGCGCCAAGGCTAAGGTTCTCATTGGACCTGCCCAGAAAAGTGACTAAAATGATCATCTAGCCTCCTGTTTTTCATGGTTGGAAGACAAGAAATACTTTCTTAAATGTCATCATCATTATTAAATAGCTGTAGGAATAAAAATTCAGTTTATGCTATTGAGGATCATTAAACTCTCTTCTAAATCTGGTGCCAAAATTGAAATAATTGGCTTGTCGATGGTACAACATGGAATATAACTACATCAGCTTGTGGGGAAAAGTGTTGTCTCAACATGAAGAATGGAACAAGAACTTGAGTTGGTAGATTGGTTTTGTTGGCAGAGTGTGGCTGTGTTGCAATTACAATTGACAGCACAGATCATAATTAAAAATACTTGGAGCACAAATTTAGAGTTAAAGAAAAATAAATGGATTTTGCAATTAAACAAGAATTTTAAGTTCATTGGATTTTCCAAGACATGGTTAAATTCTGTTTTGGAGGGTCAACTGCAGATCAGACACACTGATTCTCAGTTCAGGAAACATACTAAATAAGAACAAAATAAATAACGATAATACTAAATTGAGCTATAGCCCAAGAACAAAAATGTGTTTTAAATGAAAATCATTACTCACAGATACTGGAGGACAAATCCAAACCCATTTGTTGCTGACTCTATGGTACAAGAGAGACCCACGGGGTAATCCCATTGCTAACCTGCAGGTGCCAATGCTAACCTGTGGAGGGCAGGGTGGGTTAATTAGCTGCAGGTTGTAAAGCATTATTGCTTTATAGAGTATTATTATTTTAATAAAAAAAAAAGGCTCATGAAAATGTCTCCGTTGGTAACTCATGAAGAATCATTTTGAGGACAAGAGTACTCGTATATCATTCTGAGTGCTGCCTGTGTATTTGAGTATCAACAAAAAATTTACTGTTTAAACATAAATCTCTGAAAGAAGTTGAAGTTAATTAAAATGGTTTAACAGCATATGCATTAGTATTAGCACTGGCCCTCTTTAGTATGGAAGGAAGGAAAGGAAATAAAACAAGGTATGTGAAGAAGCAGTCAATGTAGGCATTTAATTAAATGTGGTCCAAAGCATAGGCAAAGATACCACATTATCTGCCTTTCAGTGCAATGAGAATTGGAGGCAGGGAATGCTCTCCAAAGAAATTTTTGTGTTTTTTAATTAACAAAGGCTTTGAAAGTTTTCCTACATATTTTTCTTTAGAAACCTAGAATTTCACCTGGTGCCATAATGCTTTCTGTTCAGATGTGGGAGGCCTCTGGCTAAACACTGTAGCCCATTTTGAGTCTGATGCTTTTGACCAGCCCTCTTGACAAATGGCAATCATTTCAAGTCCTGTGAAGCACAACTGCAGCCTTGGAGAGTCAAGACACATGACGTGGAAGAGGTAGATTTGAGGTGAACCTTGAGGGAAGGGTAGGAACTAAAGAGATAAGTAGAGATAGAGCTCACTGGAGTGAAAAAATCTTGAAACTGAAGAGATCAGGGCCTTGGGAAGTCACTGAGGACAAAGGAGGTGATGAGAAAGAGAAAGGAAGTCTGAGAGACTGGTGCTCAGCTATTGGATTTATGCCCAACTATTTACTCATTGATTGGTTCATTAGCACCACAAATATTAGCGGAGCTCTCACTGTTCATAATGCATGGAGCCCTATAGACTGAGGGGCTGCTGAGATGGACTGGTCTCTGCTCTCCAGTGGCTCACAGTAGAGTATTAAAGACTGGTATACCTACCAACTGCACCATACAGTAAATGCTATGAAAGAAATATGTGTTTGAAATTTGGGATAATAAATGAGAGTGTTTGGGGTCCATCTAAAAACTAAATGCTTCAATTGGCCCACACCTGTGACTACAGGGAAATCAAGTTGGGGATATTTTCTTGCTTTTGAATTCCCATAGCATTAGTCTGCATACCTCTATTCTTCGGTCCCATTATCATTCCCAACTTTGTCCTTCAAACTCCCATGTTTGTTTCCTACTCTACAAACTCCTGCATGTTTCCTACACTAGCTGTAGAATATGCCATCCTCAATCCACTTCTGTTCATCTGTTCTCTCTCCCATTAGTTGGCATACTTTCCCTTCAGTTCCTACCCCTCTCTCAAGGTTTACCTCAAGTATACCTCTTCCATGATGCATATCTTGACTCTCCTAGGCTATAGTGGTGCTTCACAGGACTTGAAATGTTTGCCATTTGTCAAGAGGGTGGGTCCAAGGCACCAGACTCAAGTTGTGTGTGGCCAGTACCACACATTGTAGCACTTAAAGTATTTTATAACTTTATAACTTTTTGAATATTACTTGTTTAATAGTATTCTTTGACTCTTCAGCTTAAGACTTTAACTCTTTGAGGCATTTAGTAGAAAAACAACAAATTCATTCTGTACATTATTTTCCCCAGACCAACTTCAATTTAAGCTCTTTGTCCCAATAATCCCATCTATTGTACCATCTCTTTATCCCATCTACAAGTTTTCTGTACATGACCCTATTTTCCTCTAGGATTTTAGCACCAAGCTCTCAGCCCTTCCCTCTGTTTCTCATCACCTCCTTCATCTTTGGTGACTTCCAGTCCACCTAAGGCCCCGACCTCTTTAGTATTAAGCCTTCTTCACTCCAATGAGCTCTACCTCTACTTCTTCTGCATCTCAAAACTCGCAACCCAGAACTACTAAGCATTTGGATTTTCAAATGTCAAAATCCTTCTCCATCTTCACCCATCTTCTCACTCCCTCTTGACTTACTCTCTAGTTTTCCCTTGATCTTCAGCCATTTTTTCTTCTCTATTTTCCCACTTCTCTCCCTGATTTCACTCAGTCTGAACCCAGCCACCACATGTTTTACCTCTACTGTTGCTAACACTCTAGAACTCCTCACCCTTTTGTCGTTCTGCCTACTTGACTTTCCAGTCCCCTGCTCTCAGGACCCATTATTATTCACTTGATCCACTTAAAGTCTAGAATGCTAGTCCCATAAATTAAGAGTTACTTCTCAATCACACCATTTCACACATTTTTAGTCATCACCCCTAAGAATATGTCTCCACATCCTTGTCTCCAGTTCTAAACCATAGCCTGGCTTCCAGGTGCATAGTTTCAGCTGTATAGTGAACATCTGTATGTGGATTTTCTGCAAGGTTCCTAACTCACCATCTATAACATAACTTACCCTCCTCCAAAAACTCTTGCTTTTTTCTGTGTCCCATGAGAAGACATCGTGGTCTTCTCATTGATCTCCTCCAAAATGCTCAGGGTCAGCTCTCATCTCTCTCGCTCTCTACATCCCATCAGTCACCAGAGCCTTTTGACTCTGTGTCCCTTACCTTCATTTCTACTATTCAGCTGCTTTGTTAAGATCCTCCTTTAATCTCACTGAGATTATTGTTGCCTTCAAACTCCTCTTCCATCTTCTGTTAATTTTCAGTATAATCCTACTCATTTGATCACTATATTGACCTTCCTAAAACATGGTCACTCCTCTCTCTAAAATCTCCAATGATTCAATGTCAAGTCCATATTTCTTAGAATAGCAATCAAGGCTTGCCACAATATAGCCTTAACCTATATTTTCAGTCTTATTTCCTGCTACTTGCCTCTCTCGGAAGTGTGACCTACTCTTTTCCATTGTATCATCTTTTCCACTTCAATGCTTATATGATTCCCTCTGTCTGAAATAGCTTTTATCTATACCCATCAAAATCCTCTTCACCCTTCAAGACTATCTCAAATACTGTCCCTCTTAACTACCAATGAGCTCTCCTCTGTGTTTCTCTAATATTTCCTTTATTTATAATTTACTCATTCAACTAATATTTATTAAGCATTAACTATGTACAAAGAACTTTAATATGCATTATTTTATTTAGTCCTTGCACTAACCCTCTGAGATAGAGATCATTAATATGTGTTATATAAATTTAAAAAACTGAAGCTAAATGAGTTTAAATTTCCTGTCCAATATCACAGAGTTAGTAAGTGGTAGAGGCAGTTTGCAAACCTAATTCTAGTGCTCTTCACAACAGCCCAGAGTTACTTCTGCTTTAGTACAATCTGCCTTGCAATTAATGGAAAGAAGAAAAAAAAAAGGGAGAGAGAAAGAAAGAGAGAGATGCTCAAATGCCTTTTTTTACTCAACTACATTGTAGAATCCTTAAACTCAAGAACCATGCTTGCTTCACCTTTGAATTCTTTGCTTAAAGCCTGACACAGAGGAGATGCTTAATAAATTTTTGCTTTGTTGAACTGATGTACAGTATAGAATTTTTCCCAAATCATGCACTGGGAAGGGACATATAGACATTATGTCATCCATCCTTCCACCTCAGAAAGACTGTTCCTATGCTGCTTTCTAGTTATAGCCTACTCCTTTTTGTGCAATTGACCCTTAAAACTCCAGTATGTTCATAACCATGTCTCCCCATCAGATAGATACTCTTGACTTTTGTTAGTTCTCTTGTTTGTTCATGGCCTGTTCCCAGGTTTTGGCTTGGAAATGGTGGTCACCCAGGGAAATCAGACCTGTTCTTCTTAGACCGAGAGCTTACTTGGAAAAGGCAAAGAAGAAGGAGAGAATAGAAAGAAGAGGGCAGAGTTTGCATCCCTATGAGTCTAGCTTGAGCTAGGCCATGTGCTAATTCATTCTCACAGAGAGATAATTTCATTTCCCTCCTGTTTCCTTCCTATAGGAGTCCTATAGCAAACTAGGTGTTATCTTATCTCCCAGGAAAGCTTTGCCTGGTGTGGGCATAGCCTCAGTACTTGCAGGGCAACTTGGAACAAACAGAGCCTCTTGCTGATATCAGAAGAAGAAAGAGTGAGAACTAATCACCAACCCCAGTGAGGCAGAAGCAGGGAAGATTTTGAAGTTGGGACTAGAAGGTAGGGAAGCATCTTTCAAAATTTGTTACTTGATGTGCTAACAAAATTGTTGGCACTCACTCTCCTCTGATGGGTTGTGGAGATCTATCCTTTCCAGAGGGGCCTCTGGCTCTCCATCAACAGCCTGGCAGTTGCCCACTGGGACCTGGGCTTCATCTGAAGCAGCCAAGGACATCTGCACATTTCACAAAGAGGTTTCTCCCCCACTGGACACCTGCCCTTTGTATGATGGAAAGAGGGCCCTTTCATAACCACCACTTGGAGCTGCAGAATCAACACACTAGCCCTAAAAAAGAATGGCAGTTGAGAATGAGTTCAGTGAGCTCTATATAGAACTGGACTTACTGTGAGTTCTCAAATATCCTATAAATTAATATTTAAATGGCCTACTCCATTTAAATATGGTAGGGACTCAGGGGACAGGGAAAAAGATTATATATATTATATACACACACACACACACACACACACACACACACACACACACACACATATACAAAGAGATAGAAAGAGAGAGAGAGAGAATGAGAGAAACTGACTCATTATGTAATAGGGAAACAGAGCTAGCTGCAAGGGTGGAGTGGAACATCATGGGTTCTAATCTCCTTAAAAGAAGCCAAGAGCCTCACACTGAGTATAGTCTGTAATGTCTTGAAGAGATATATCCCACAGGCTGGAATCTCTTTCGCTTGCAGTCTAGGTGGGAACAGCAATTTCCTACTTTACTGTTATTACTAACATCAGAGGTATCCCTCTACCTCAGATCTTTATGGCCAAACCTTGTAAAACTCCACATGAGACTCTGAACCCTGATCTGATGAGAGTCTCAGAGAATAGCTTTGTTACCGCTAAGAGGATCTTCCGAGACAATGCCTGGAGTAGAAGCCCTACTAAATCCAGTCCTGCGGAGAGACTATAGCAATCAGCTGGGCAATAACAATGATGGCTTGGGCCAGGTGGTAGTAAAGGAAGCGATGAGTGGCAGTTGGTCTGTGTATGTAATTTGAGAACACAGGCTATGTTGACAGATTGTCTGTGGGTATGAAAGAAAGTGAAGAATCTAAGATCACTTCAAGATTTCTGGCCTGAGTAACTGAAAGGATAAAACCGCTGCTAAAAAGATGAGAAAGACTGTGAGAGGGGCAGGTCTGTGGGAGATCAGCAGTTCTCTTTGGGACCTGGTAAATTTGACATGCCCACTAGATATCCAAGGGGAGAGGAGTAGGCAGTTGAGTATATGAGTCTGGAATTAAGGACTGTTGTCCAGGCTGTGGATATAAATCTGAGAGACATCCAAGGAGAGTTGGTGTTTAAGTTCTAAGATTGAGTGCAAAGTAAAAGAAGAGATCTGAGGACTGAGCCAAAGGATTCTGATGTTAAGGAGAGCAGGAAAAGCCAGCAAGGACAGGCCTGTGGCCTAGGGGGAAAGCACCAAGGTGGAAAACCCAGGAATATCCTTTCATGCTTGGCTCTCATGAGCTACTCTTCACAGAATGGGCATAATCCTAAATACAAAGGTCCCATGGTTTACCCTGAGATTCAGAAAGAACCTATGTGAAATAACACCAAGTGATATGAGGTTTATCTTTGAGACCAAGTTGTGTGGTTCAGACTAAGCTCTCTGGGGTGCATTTATCTGGCTACTAGACCCTCTTACTCACACTTTTCAGGTGCAGGCAGCCCAGAAGGAAAAGATGACTTAATACAGGGTCCAAATTCTTCCCTCAGATGTATGCATGTAATGTATGCAGGGAGCAGCTTGGAATGCTTTTCATGTTGCTAATCTGAACTGACAGTCTGCTTGCTAGCTCCAGATGCGGATGCCTTTAAATTCTCTTTAAATTCTGTGTGTGTGTGTGTGTGTGTGTGTGTGTGTGTGTGTGTGTGTGTGATTCGGTCAGTTTTGACAACCTCTTCTCCCAAACCAAAGTGGGACCCTGGATCCCCACCTCTCCACTATCCATGGCTATTCCTCAGGGTGGCCCAAGCCAATCTTCACTCTACAAATGACAGGAGCTCTCAGGGACCACTCAGCAGCTGAAGGCAAGTAATGGACTCAGAAAATCGTAGAGCTTCTATGCCTTATTTTTTTTAGTACAGTGCAGGGAAAAATAAAACAGTAATGGCTTGGGAAGGTGGAAGATTAATTGTCTTCTCTGGGCACGTTCATTTCATATTCATTGTCACACTATTGATCATAATGAAGTTATTTAGTATTCATGCAGATGTCACATCAAGTTCCTCCATAGCTGTTTTACTGTAATTTAGCATAAGTTAATGGATATCTATATTAAAGTGTTCCCAATTAAGCAAGTGGCCTTTCTATTCTACAGGCCAGATTGGATTGGATGGCCATGAAGTGTAAGCAAACTAAGCCTTCTCAGATCCCAGACTCTGAGGTCAAACCTGAAATGAGTTTAGCTCCTTCTTGTATCTATTTCGCAAGAATCCTGGTGGTTCAAAAATAACTTTGTAATTGACTGATCCTGACAGATGAGTTGGAAAGAGGGTGATTGATGGGCCCAATGCATTTAAACAAAATCAAACACTGGGGAGAATACTAATTGCACAAGTCAGGCCAGCTAGCAGAGCAGATGCAAGAATAGAGTCAGGATTTGATGATCATATCTCCAATTTGCAGAGCCCTGAGACTAGCCAGCAACTGTCTTGGGATGTAATCGGTGGTTGTTTAGGATCTGCCTTCTGAACTCTTCTGAATTAGAAGCTGCCACCTTGGAAATGCTTTGCTGAGCTCTATGTAGGTGATTTTTAAGGTTTAAGGGATTGGATTCCATTAAAAAAAATAGAAACAACTTTTAAATGAGGTTTGGTCATCCAAAGGAACTCTTTTTCCCCCCTTTATGCTTACCCAGAAGTAAAAAAAGAAAAGAACCTGAAAGTTCAAACAGAAATACAAACAGCCGCCTAGACCTTTACTGGAGATAGGACTGATTCAGTCAATACATAAGGTTTCTTTTTTTAAAATGTTATCAAAAGGTCAGAGCCAATGGCCTTTAAAGGCAAATCTGATCTGATGGAGGTGGCCCTCCAGAGCTTAAGTCTCCAGATCCGTTAGCACTGAAGTGTTTCTGTTGACTAGGCTTTGGGACAATTGGAGGCTGGCCAAGTCATAAAGACTCCAGACTCTGGCAACACAGCCCAGGGCTAAGAGACACCAGTAGGACAAATGGAGGCTCCTCTCATATAACTTGAGAGTCTTAATTCTCCCAATAAAAATTTATTAAACTTCACTGCTCTGGGTCCTGGTGATATAGTGATGAGCAAAACAGAATTTACATATTCTAGAAAAGGAGATGAGGCTATGGGAGACTGAGTGATATTCAGTTCCTACCTGGCTCTTCAAGACTGAAGTTCTTTTGAGCAATGATCTTCCTACAGCAGCAGCCTTCTCACCAAGTCTATCCTCCCCTGTCCACCTATGGCAAAATGGCTGCCCTTCAGCTGAGTGCTTCTGCTTTTTGTTAATATTTCTCCACATCCATATAGTAATTATTTCTGTCTATATAGACTCTGTGGGCCCAGGCCATACCCAGTAGAGAATATAGAACAACTCTTGTAGTCTTGAGATTAGTTGAAAAGGAGGGTTGGTGAAACATGAAGAGTTTCTGGCTCTCTTGAGGAGAATGCTGACTTTAGTTGCAGCCAGAGGACAGATAAGTAAGTGATGCAATGAAAGAGGAATGTGGTAGATCTTTGGATTCTTTAAAAACAAAGATGTTTTTATTCCAATCGAGCTGGCATGTTTTAGTAAAATCCTATAGAGCAAAAATGACACTACCTAAATGTTCTGAGTCCTCTGATTCTGCGAAGTAAATGCTAAACCCCAAAGCAAAGTTAGTCATCACTCTTGTTCTGAACTCTCCCTTCCCAGGACATTACAATTCTCCCCACACATTGGAGTAGGTCCCGTAGAGACTTTATAAAGATTCCAGAGTTTACTGATCCTGGTACATACATGTGCCTATGAAAGGAAACTCTGAAAAGCTAAATGCTGTTTATTCCTCAGTCTTCAATCCAAGTGTCCCCTTTCTCTGAGAAGCTGTTCCTTCCTGCTCACTGGCTCAGATGGCTTTCCTTATGCTCCACTGCACTCTCAGCATCTATCACACTGTACAGCAGTCATCATTTTACTTGCCAATCTTTCCAACTATCATCTGGGTATCCCCCAAAGCACAGTGCTAGGCTTGGCACATTGTAGACATTCTGTAAGTATTTATTGGATGGATGGATGGATGGAAGGATGGATGGATGGATGGAAGGATGGATGGATGGACAGATGGATGTTGAAGACACTGATTGTTAGTTTTTGCTAAGGAAATTTCTTCTCTATATTTTTAACCCTTTTTAAGTAACCAGTCTTTAGGAGTAGCCAACCTTAGGGGAAGAAATAGATCCCCATTCTCCAAGTAAAGTTTTATCAGCCCAGACAGCACTAAGCCATATTTTTATCAGAATTTGGACATGATTTATTTTCTCTTTTCTTCCCAGACTAGGAAATGAAATAAACACATAAGTGGAATTTGCAAGAAAACAAACAAGTTAAGTGTGCCCACAAAGTTCTGGACGAATAAGTGGTCAGAGACTTGAGCAAGAAGCTGGAGAGGAGAGGGGAGGAGGCTGTTCAGAGACTGACCCATAGTGCTGAGCAGGGAACATAGAATCTGCAGTGGGAACATGAGGCCAAAGGCCAGAGGAGGGTAAGACAGTGTTGGCAAAGCATTTGGAGCATGCAAAAGAAGTGAGAAGAGGATGGTTGCAACGTGATTCACAAATGCTGCTACTGCTAATTACTGAAATTTCCCAGTTCCTCTGAAATCAGCCCATATGTAAATAAAAACTCAGCACATCAGTGGGGAAGTTCTGTCCTCCATCCCTGAAAATATGTCCAGCTAAAAAATCCTTCTTTAGGCTGGATCTAGATTTTTCAGAGTATAATGAGGAGATAAAGATGCAGTGAGGAATGGAGAGTAGGGTCTGAGTCACCTTGGAAGGGAGGCAATCTCACCACCAGGACCTCTACCCCTCCCCTACAAAGGCTTTGAGACAGGAGGAAGAAGAGAGGCAACCTAGTATTTACTAAGTACCTACCCTCCCAGGTGCTATCATATGTCACTTATTATCCCTCAGTAATGTGATGGAATACATGTCACTCTCATGGTATTGTTGCGGACACAGACTCCTCACAGACATTAAACAACTTGCTTAACGTCTCACAATAAATGGTTAAGCCAGGATTTAAAATCAAGCCCATATCATCTGAACTCCCAGTGTGGTGTTGTCCCGTAAGCCTCATTCTAAAGAGGCAAAACAGCCTGACCCATCAGGCCAAGACCATAAACAGCCAAAGACCAAGGGTCCCAGGCAGATACTAAGGTCAAGAGAGAACTGGTGAGACATGTAGTACTGGGTTAGGAGGGCAATTGAAAGACAAGAAGACAATTTAAGAACCAGAGGGTAGTGAGACCTGGGAAGCAAGACATGTTATGGGAGCCCAGTATGAAGGCAAAGCTTCCAATTGTCCCATGGCTCCATACACTTTTCCTGTTAGGAACAATTTGAGAGAACAGGTACAGTAAGAGAGAAAGAGGAAAACAACTCATTTCTAGGACAACTGTCAGGTGCTGCTCACATATCTTCTCATTTTATCCTCCCAACTCTTTGAAATGGGTGTTTTCTCCATATTAAGCAAAGATAATTAACTCAGGAATAAAAATAACCACTACAATAATGAACTGTATTTTTGAGTACCAAGTACTTGTCGTGCCTATATATACCTGGACAGCCCTTATCTCATAATTCTATCTATATCTCAGTATAGTGCTATTATTATTCCCATTTTTACAAATAAGAAAACTGAAATGTGGAGTTTTATGTGATTTTCCCAAGATTATAAAAATAATAAATACCACTGCTGAGATGTATTCCCATGTTTGCCACACTAGGAAACTGGCTTTTGAGAGCAGACTTTGACTCAGGGACATTTGATTCTCATAGGAAACACAGCACTTCCTTTGCTATCCCTCCCACTACCTGCAGACCTGCTGGCCCTTCCTATGACTTAAAAATAGCCAGGTTATTCCCCAGAATCCTTTATTGTTTTCACAATCTTTTATTGGGAATGTGAATCAAAAGAGAATATCTCAGAAGAGAAAGGCAGGAACCCTTATCACTCTTCATGCCTGGACCACACTCTGCTCTTTACAAGATATTTTTATACCTGATGGCTCTCCAGATTCTCACAACAACCTCCTCAGGGAGGTAGAACAGGTATTTTTGTCCCCATTTTACAGATGGAGAAGTTGAGGCCCCAAGAGATTTTACAACCTGACCCAACTATTTACTTGGTGCGAAAGCCATGTCTCCAACCTGAGTCTATTTGACTCCTAACTCCAGACCTCTGCACTCTCTGCTCTGGCAGGGTTCTCACTGTGAGGGATACACAATGACCAGCTGAGAGTCTCCGCTTCCAGCATTCTCCACCCTCCCAGTCTCTTCCAACTGTCCCCTGCACCAGGCCATTGACCACTGTTCAGCGCCTCACCCCACTCTCCCGTGGCCCAGGAGCCTGGAGGTTCTGAGAGCCTTGAAGCCACTCAACCACCCCAGCCCTACTACTGAGGAAGGTTCTCTGCCCCCTCTAAGCCTAATGTGTAACCCTCAAGTCCAACCTATATGGGATAAAGGAAGAAAATAAAAGACAGTAATTTGTTCTGGACCAGGAAAGGATATGCCCCTGCCATTGAGACTTGGAACTTCTTTTAAGGTTGATCCTTGAAAGAAAAAGTGTTATTTGTGCCCATTCTGAGACTTGGCATTACCCCTGATCTAAATGTTTAGGGGAAGTAGGGCCCAGAAGCTGGAACTGTCCCCACTTCCTAACTAGGTGCAGCAACTGTAACTCTAAACTGCATAAGGGGCTGTGCTGGCTTCCTTCCCTGGGTGTTGAGCAGTGAGCCCCTCCTGGAGACCAGAAAGGCAAGAGGCATAATAGAAAGAACACCAGCAGGAGACGTCATGGCCAAGGGCCAGACCTGTGACCTAGGCCTAAGGGTAGCTGTTTTTAAAATCTGATTCTTTACTGAGCAGGGAGCATTGGCCCCAGCAAACGGGTGTGAGGAGGGCTGGATGAGGGAGAACTGTGATCCTCCAACACACTTCCACCAGGTGTGCCCAGGGCAAGACCAACCAAAGATACCTGGTTCCCTTTAGGTACTTTTTTGAGAAGAAAGGCAAACCTTAAATCCTCAGGATCCAAAGGTCAAGCCTCACTTTCTACACAAAGCCCCCCAGCCTCTCTAATACAAGTGGTCCTTTCCCTCACCTCCTCAGAGTCACTCTGCCACTCTCATTTCCCCAACCTCTCAGCCCATGGTTAGGTGTTCCAGGCATCAGGAGTGAGGCCAGACTCTCACCCTGAGAGGCTGGCAACTACGGCATTATGATGAGCACATGCTGTGGAGTGTAGGTTCTTGGTTTCATCCCTGGCCAGCTATAAAATGGGGAGAAACAAAGGCATCTCCCTCATTCGATTACAGTGAGGATTAAATGGAATCATGGCACAAAGCACATGCTCAGCTCCTAGCTCTCACCGCTTGGTCAGGGATGGCAAAGTCAAGTCCAGTTCCACCCAACCTATTGACAGGGCAGTATAGACAACACACAGTCCACATGCAAATTGCCCTTCTGCACTAGATCACCCCGAGGGGCAGGGGAAACTATTTTCCTTTTGATTGGAAGCTTTAGTGGAAGCTAAGCCAGATCACCAAACCAGATCACCAAGCCAAATCTCCAGAGCACGAGGGATGAGTTCCCTGGTGGTCAGATCTGATTCACATGGAGTAGATCATACTTCCTGAAGAGAAGGAAGGAGCATGACTGATCCATGTGAAGCAAAATCTGATTGAGCATATCTAGCCTTCATGTCCTTTCCATGTGTATGCTATAGATAAGTTGTAGATAAGCACTTAGGTTCTGCCTAAATAAATATATTTTCTGGTACAAAAATAGGCACTGATGGATGATGAAAGAAGATGACAAGAAAGTGTTTAAACTGAATTTTAACAGCTAATGAGTGATTTAAAAAAAAAAAAGTTTTGACCCCCCAAATGTGTAAGCAGGTAAAGGTGGAAGGTATAGTCATGACTATATTCCTCACTCTGGTGGCCAGTGCTGTACAGCAGAGGAGCAGGTAGGAAAACACGGGGAGAGGGGCCCTGAGCAGGCTGGGAGCTGCTCCAGGTGCTGACGACTGCCCTGCAGCCTGAGTGCCCTGAGCTCTGGGGGTGGAAATAAGGGACTCAGATGTTGCCCCAGAACCAGTTAGCTGGAGACAGAGGCTTGATTCAGAAGACTGACAGGGGATACAAAATAAGGAAACACAGAGCCTCACACCTTTGACAGGATGTATGGATGCTGCCACAACACTGCAGTAGCAATCGCCTCTCTACATAGAGTGTTTGCCCAGGTCAGCTCACACCTACCACGAAGTGGACAGCGCCTGAGTGGACACACACAGGACTTAGACAAAACTGAAGATGAGGAAAAAGTACATGGACCAATGCGAGCAAGAGTTTAAGCAGGTCTTACCCAGGCTCCTGCCAGGTTGGCCAAGGGGCCTGGAAGGGCTGCTCACCCCTGTCTTCTGGGACCTGCAGTCCCAGTGCTCTCTCCATAGGCCAACGTTATAGGCAGAACAGAAAAGAAGTGAAATGGAGCAGGGAACAGGGACTGCCGGTAGGGAGGGCGGTGAGCGAGAAAGCAGCAGAGGCAAGAAAGCAAATGCTCAGTGCAGAGAGTAGGGAGAAGCAAGGGTAAGAAGGTGATCTGTATTATTGCCAATGTGTCAGTCACAATTACTCACTAGCGAGAAAAGTAATAAAGTTACATTATTCGCACATTACATGGAACAAGCTACTCAATGCTGCCTTCCTCCCAGCCAAATATTGAGATAATTTTAGAGATCATAACTTAATTGAACAATGAATTAATAATCTCATGTGTGGACATTTTCCTTTTGTATGTATGAACCAAAAACCCTGAGGTTTTCTCTCTTTTTCTGGGCCACACAGCAGACAGTGAGTGAAGCAACACACACACAAATTCCCCACCTCGGAGAAAGAGGCCCACAAAAGTAATTCACTCTTTGTCCAGGGTTCTTTAGCCCAGAATATGAACCCGGCTGAACATTTGTAAGACACTGCTTCATATCAGTGGTTCCTGTAATGAGGGGTCCCTGGATCAGCAGCAGAAGCATCACCTGGGGACTTGTTAGAAATGCAGATTCTTGGGCCTCTCAGACCTCTTGAATGAGAAACCAGAAGGGGTGGGTCCTGGAAATCTGTGTGATAGCCTTCCAGATGATTCGGATGCCCAGTAACATTTGAGAATCACAGCTTTATATAATCCATGTGGCCTGGCACCCAGGAGTGAGACGTTTCTGTGAGTCTAGGAAGCAAACCCTTCCCCCCACATGGCTCAAAATCAGAAAATGATGAATAAGGAAGAGAGGCCTGCTGCATATTCCTAAGGCCAGGGTCAAGAGGTCGGGGTTTCATCTGGGCTCTCCCACTTGGGACAAATTATATAAACTCGCTGAACCTATTCATCTGCAAATTAAGGTGAACAATTCCTGCGTCTTTACAAGATTGTCGTGGGGGATAAAACGAGCTAATGGATTTGAACGTGCTCTGAAAACTATAAAGTGCTACACAAAAGCAAGGGACTGTTATGTCAATACAGGAAAAAGCAGTGACAACACGAGAGCACTTCCTTCTCCTTCTACTGCAGATGCAAATAATCTCAGGATGACTTTGCTCCTCCTGCACCTGTCCCACACTTCTCCCTCAGGATTTTCTCTCTGCCTCTCTCTCCATCTTTCTTTCCTCACACACAGTTATTCATTCTCTGAGCAGAGCTGATAGAAGTGCGGCTTAGGGAAGAAGGAAAGATGGTATCTGCTTAGGACCTTCTGCTTCTACATATGAACAATTTCAAATTGTCCGTGAGTAGAAACATTGTGCTGAAGTTTGAGAGTCTAGATTCCAGTGTCTTACTTCCTGCTTCAAACCCCGGCTGCAACATCTACCTTTGGAAAATGTCAGTGATGACAGAGTATACCTGAGAAAGATAGGAGAGGATTAAATGAGATGATGTTTGCAAATTTAGGCACCTAGAGGTTGCTCAGTAAGAATAAATGAATGAACAGATGGATGAATATTGACTGGATACACAGACAACTGAATGAAGAGTGAGAACAAAGTAGCCACTGTGCCACTGTATACAGGAAGAGAGATCACTCCATATTTTGGTGTGGGGAGACTATGGGGGCAGGGGTGGAAGCTGACATGTTAGGCAGGACATATCAGGGAGAAAATTCTCTCTCCCAGTCAGTTCAGGACCCCACTTAGGAGGAGTGGAGTGGAAACAGAGCCATATTAAGGGACAATCAGACCCATAGTACATCTGGTTACAGCATCAAGTCAAGGGCAAACTTACCTTGTTGAGTTACGGTGGGTGGTAGTGCTAAAGGAGTACAAGGCCTTTGGGGTCGGGAACACTAACCCAAACCATTGGGCAAAAGGGCCAATCAGGAGCCAAAGACAGACCCCTTGGCTGGGTTCTGGGCATGCTTCTAAAAGTTCAAGGCCCTGGAATGAGGTTCCTATAGGAGGCAATCAGTCACCTAAGCTAAGAAATCCTACTCAGGGCCCAGCTCCAGGAAGAGGTAAGGAGGTAATTCATTATCAGATTAGAAGGATCTGGGAGCCTGGCTAACAGGTTGTATGTCAATGAAGTATTTCCCAGTCCAAGGTCAAGGCCTTACTCATTTCTGTACAAAATCCTTGAAATCAGTCTTCATAGACATCAGGGAGCAAATAAAAGAAGAAATAAAAGAGGAAGAGATTCCCATCAACTGTTAGAATACCTGCTTTAGTTCTTTGCTAAATATTAGTTGCAAACAGCATGTTCCTTAAATTTTTGTCCAGTCACTCAACCACAGTGGCCTATCTATAAGTAAGAATAGCACATAGCCTACATAAGAGGGGAGAAATAAGCCTTACTTCTATCTTACCACCACCACCACCCCCAAACACACAAAGGGTTCTATTCCACCCTAAATGGGACTTTGAATAAGGTCAAGGACTGTCAATGGGTCTTGGGAAGCAAACTCACTAGCACTTTTCCAAACTCAACTCATCTACCTAGAAGCAGGGATCTTTATCACCCACAAGACTGCATTGTGCTCCACATCAAAACTGCCATTCCAGGAACAACCTGATACCAGCAGGATCCCTCTGTGTATGTGGTGAGAAGAAATGGCCTGGGAGAAAAGAGTGATTCTATGAGGATCCAGGCAGGAAACAGATGACACATTTGAACTGGGTAATCTGGGGAGAGTTTAATAGGGGACTGTTAGCAAGCCTTTGCTTAGGGAGTAACACAAGAAATGATACAGTACCCTGGGGTCAGAATGTTCTGGGGTGAGGAAGTAGTGGTTAGAACCAGGAGTGAGGGGAAGGGGTGGTTAGAGGGAGTAGGAGAACCAGGAAGGAGGGCATCTCACAGAGTAGCTACCTTAACAAGAAGCTGTGAACTCCAGTCGAGAGACAGACCAGCCCCTGATGATATCACAGAGAAAGAGCCAGGGGAATAAAGAGTCTAATCTCATAGTCCTTCTTCCCTCTTATGTCCTGCCAAGGACTTTTTATTGGCCAGGCCCAACCCCAAATCTATGGCAAGGAAGTCTACCAATAGAGTTCACACAGTGTAGAGTCCCAGGGCAAAGGCAGGGAGGAGATGGATCTGGAGAAGCAAACAGGAGGTATCTCCCAGTACGACAGTTACTCTACCCCCAGAGAAAGCAGTGCAAATCCCTTTCCTCACAGCTGCTTTCGCTCCTCACCCCATTAAGCCATTTGGAAAGAAAACTATAATGAGAGGCCCAAGAAACACCCCTTTGGCCCAAAAGTTCCTCAGCTGGTGCTTCAGCCTTCACCCTAGAGCTTCACCCCAGGAAGCTCATGAGCTGGCAGTTGCCACTCATTTATGAGCCCACTTGGATCCCCACTGCGCTTCCTGGGGTTCGGACATCTGCTTGGCTCTGGGCTGAACATTTCTCTGATATGTTCAGAGAAACAATACAGCACTAATCTTGTCTGAGCAAAGAATGTTCCCTGATAGCCCCAAATTAGAACATGTTTTTGCCTTGTTATTTCATAGTATTTAGAGTTCTTATTCCTCAGAATTTCTATAATCTCATGCCTCCACCCACATGTACATATCCTTGACACACCAAGCCCATGTGATGGTCCCATGCTAAAGAAGAGCTCTGCATCCCCCAGAAAGCAGCTTAATCAAAGGAAATATGAGACACATACCTTCTGCACAGGCCTGGTCCAGGGCAAGAAATATCCATCATGGGCGGAAGGAGCGGTAGTGGAGGATGGGCAAAGGAGAAGAAAGGGGGAAACTAAATAGACAGTGGCATTTTAATTAAAATCTTCAGCCTGCATTCCATGGCCAGTCATTCTCGACTCCCTTCATTAGGATGTGCCCTAATGTGCTCATTATCAAAGATTTACAAATTGTGTGGTTTTGATGCCTCTGCTGGCTGAAATCGTCTGCCTCCCTGCTGTAATCAGACACTTTCAAAACACCCTAAGTTGCTCAGACTTTCCCTGGAGTGGCCTGGAATGGCCAATGGGAAGCAGGACTGGCTCCAGGTAGCAGGCTGGACATGGGGAGGGTAGGGGGGTGCTCAGTATCACCATTCCAGTACAGGCAGAAAGAATGCAATCAGTTTTCTATCATCTGGTAGGAACAGATGTGGGTTAGATCTCAGAAGAAGGTCTATAGAAAGGTTGATAATAGAACAAGTGGTCAAAAGAAATTGTGAGATCATCCATTACTGTTGTAAGAATGAGATATGCTGCTTCTCCTGTTCAACGGACATTTAACAACTGCCTACTACATACTATCAGAACACAGTTTAGACATGTGCTTAAAATCAATGGCCGGGGGAAGAGGCAGAGGGGTGAGCTAAGTCTGTCTACACGGTCACTGGGAGGTGGCCCACTTGCCCCCAGAGCCAGGGCTGATACTCTGGCAGCCAGAGGATGGAGAGCGTTTCCTTCTGGGATCTTCTCACGTTCCTTCTCATCGAGAAAGTGAGACTGGGGTGGCCCTCCGAGGAGGGAGAGGGTTTGGGCAGGATCAGAGAGAAAAAAGCAAGGGTTTGATTAAATGAGCGATCCAATAATGCAGGCAGGAAGCCCTGGAAAGGTAGGCGAGATATGTTCAGAGAAACAACACAGCACTAATCTTGTCTGAGCAAAGAATATGCCCTGGTAGCCCCAAATTAGAACATGCTTTTGCCTTGTTATTTCATAATATTTAGAGTTTTTATCCCTCAGAATTTCTGTTTTCTCATTAAACCCACTCCACAAGCCTGGGAGGTGGGTGGGGCTGGGAATTTACCCATTTCTCAAATGAGAGGCTGAGCCTTTGTCTTAGTCCATCTGAGCTGCTCTAATAAGTTACAATAGATGGCGTGGCTTAAGCAGCAGATGTGGTTTTAGCGGCTGGAAGTTTCAGCATGGTTGGTTTCTCAGGGAGGGCCCTCTTCCCAGTTATGTTCTCACGTGGCCTTTCCTTGGAAAGATCTTGTCTCTTCATTTTATAAGAGCATTCATCCCAATATGGAGCCCCACCCATATGACCTCATCTAAACCTAACCAGTTCCAAAATTCCACCTCTTAATACCACCACATTGAGGAGTATGGCTTCAACACATGAATTTGAGGAGGACAGTGACCCTTCCTAGGTGGTGGCAGAATCATCATGAGGATCCAGGCCTCCCAGTTCCTGGGCATACTGCCACCTACCCTATCCTGTCACTACACTAAGGAAAAGAGAAACCCACAGTGCTCTGAGCTGAGTCTTCCCCTGGCCCTCATGAGTCCTCTCTGAGTATCTGACATCTCTCTAATCCTGCCAACACCCACCACGAAGAACATCTCTCTCCCTCTGTCCTGCTGCCAATGCCATTTCCCTTCTCTCAAGCTAATGAGGCAGCAGGCCCCACACAGGGTCCCAGTGACAGCTGCTAGGAGCATGTTTACTGAAGCCAACCGCTGGACCTGACAAGATGTGTTAATTAGGAGATGATGTACCGTGGTAGGACACATCAGCCACATGGCAGCGGATGGGCAGCGTCAGTCACCATGGAGCCAGGGAGGCTGCCATGGCATCATTAATTAAGGAGAAGCTTGTCCCCCTCACCATGTGACAGCCCCAGCCTTATGGAAGTCAGCACCACTGGTTGTCCCAGCAAGGGTTACCCTGAAGCATTCTCAAGCAATAAGATTTGGCTAGAGGGCAGGAACCTGGGAACACAGGCAAGATAAAAATGCTTCCATGTGTCTTTCAAGGGCCTTCACAATCTGACCTCAACCCACTTCTTCCTCAGGATCCCAGTGATTCAAAGCATCATGCAATCACCTTTCCCCAACAGGCTCATGCGCCTTTCTGTGAACTCATTCAGTTTCCTAGGTCTGCAATTCCCTTATTTCTACCTCCTTTTCCTTATATTGAAATATAACTGAGTTAAAGGTTCAGCTCAAATGCTACCTTCTGATAAAAGCTTTGCCTCATTCTTTCATATACACATATACACACATGCATAAACACACACATACACATACACACACCCCTTCTTTTAAGAGTGGGCTCAAAATTTTTTGTTATTCTTTCATCAGACTTATCAACAGGCCAGTCTGCACCAGTACAGTAGTACCAGGGCCAATTGTTAAAATGCTGAAATATTTTCATACTGACTAATAAAGAGTCACTGTTCCAAGCTCCCATGCTCAACATGCTTCTCATATTCCCAGACCCTCCTCCAAGATACCTGCTACCGTCCAGCACCTAAAGAGTTAATGCTTAGTACATAGCACTCCACTTCAGCTCTGTGGCCTGTGTCCATTCTGATTTGTCAATGTACCTTGTGTGCCAGTTATTGAATATTTGATTATCAACCCTGCTCACGTGACAGTCTGATGTCTATCAAAGTAGGGTGTGCTGTTTTCTCTGTTTGAATGTCAGCCTCTGTTCCCCAAGGGGCCCATGGTTGCACATACACTCAAGGTCACTGTGTTTAAGTTCAAAGAACTTGGTGCTAAACGGGCACACCCCTCCAAGATCTTCAACGTGCTGCTGAATTGAGGCTGCTTTTCTGCCTCTAGGTCTAAGTTCCCTAAGGTTCATCACTGACTCAGGACTTCAGAAAGGTGTGTCTCACAGGGCCAACATATGTGCCATAAACCCTACTGATAACTCCTACCCCAACAGCTTTCTAGTCCAGAACACAGTTCTTGCATTCACTGAATAAACACAGAGTTCACCTACTGTGTGCCAAAAAAGAAGGTTACCAAAAGGAAAAAGTCACATCTCACCACAGACATTCAATTACAGTAGAGGTAGACAAGAAAACAGATAAACATAGTACAACAGCGAGGCTGTTAAAATATATAATAAAAGATGAACAGTATTCTGTGGGATCTTAGAGGAGGAACTAACTGCTCCTAACTCCACACAGGAGAGTCAGGAATGGCCCTCAGGGGCGAAATAGAAGAACAGGCTCATTTTAAAGATGGATAGGAGCTTCCAGGGCAGCAGATGGGAGAAAGATGTAGAAGACACAGGGAATCTCATGTATAAAATATACATACTATAAAAGGATATAGAAAGGTCAGCAACAACCAGAGTGGCTGGGAATGAGAGGCAAGACATCAAACTGAAGACTAGGGCGGGGCAAGGGAGTTGGGGTGGCATTAAGATTGTGAGGATTGCACCAAGGAGTGTATCCTGTCAGCAGAGAGGAACTGATGGAGGCCTTGATGCCCGGAAGTGACAAGATCAGATGTGTCTTGTAGCAAGATAATGTGAGTACCAGTGTGCAGACTGAATTGGAATGTAGGAAGGATTGGGCAGCCTACAGAATTTGACTGAAATGGGATTAGTTTGGGAGTAATTGATTTCTTACAATTACTAACACTGAGGTTTTTACAGAGCCTTTTTGGAAAGAAATATCACCTGTTTCAGGTCATATATTTAAATAGTTTCCAGAGATCCTTCCTAAAGGTGACTGAGAATAGACCTGGGTAAGAATTCTTGAGACCTGAATTCTAGCCCAGTCCATGACCACCTTGCTGTGTGACCTTGAGCAAGAAACTTAATCTCTCTGAAGACAGTCACTGCAATCATGCTCAAACGGAGCAGGTCACAGGGTAGGAGCTGTTATTCAGGGCTGATGACTGCAGGATTAGAGAAGTTATGCTTCACTATTATCAGAGCTACGTAGTGTTTGTGATTGAAGAGGGTAGTAACCGTACCCTTTCTCTGCGATAGGGCTAACTTCCCAGGGCCCATCAAGTTTTCATGACAAGAGTGTACTATACTCTCTAACAATCAGTGAACTTTGTGATGAGTCACTAGGAAATGCTGTCACAATCAATGCTGTCACAATCACCTCTGCTTCCACTGCCATCACCCTGCTCCCTACCCCAAATTCCATTGTCCTTACCTTGGTAGGTCTTAAAAAAGTACACAGTACCTCCCCAGGCTCTGCGTCAGTGTCCAAGGGCCCCTTCCAGCAGCCCTGCTCTCACAGTGGGCCTCAAGTCCATCACCCCACCTTACATCATGACAGTTGTTATTGATGCTTAGGAATTGCTCAGCCCTTTGAAAAATCTCAGCCACAGTATTTGTCTCCATTAACATCCATGGCAGCACTCCAGTGAATCAATAGGATACTTAATGCTGAATTACGCGACATGCCCAGGCAGCCTGCTTCTACAAAGTGTAATCTGTCAGGTGAATAACATAGGAGAGTGTTCTAAGCCCACTGTGAAGGAATCCGGACAGGAAAGAGGAGACCTGGGTGTTTACATCAGTATAAATATGCATTTGTTTATCTGCTAGAACTGAACCACAAATTCTTGATCTTTCTAATTATAATTACTTTATAAACACCTAATGGTGCTTTCCTCATCTATCTGGTATAAGTAATTCATGCTTAATGGTCTAACAAAGACCTAGGGTTTTGTTTTGTTTTTTTCTTAGTGGAAATTAGAGGAAAAGAAAAGAATAATCTGTTTAGTGAGAATAATAGATGATCCAGGCTGTACCAACATCCTCATTCTGTGACCCTCCCATCTTTTATTCTGGCTCCCTCTCTCCCATCCCCACTGCACCCTCCACCCAGTTGTTCTTTATTCCTATCGATTTGACACAAAATGCCATTTTCCTTGTTCTTAGCCTGACCTGCCCTCCAGGGATCTCAAAGCTCTAAATCAACATTCATCACCAGAGGATGGTCCTTCCGAAGCCTCGGGTGGAAAAGTAGTCATTGCAGGTGCAGAAGAGACTGACTCTTCTGGCTCTTCATCTGAGCTCTGTCTCTTTGATTCTGACCCAGGTCAAGCATTCTTTATTCAATTCAGACGACTGCCCACTATTACTTTCTCAATGAGCTAAAATATCTACCTGCCAGCCCCTTCTGAACTGGGGAGAAAAAAAAAGCATAACTTTTATTGCTGGGTTCAACACAGGCCCCAATACATGGAAAAGGGCTTTTCCAGTTGGTTTGTTTATTTTCTTGAGAACCTAGAATTTCATCATATAACTTTGTCTTCTAACTTGATATTTAGTCAGTGACTTTCTCTTTTACCTCCTCTGCCTGGTTCTTTTCTTTTAAGAAAGCAAGAGGTACTTCCCTGCACACAGCCTATCTCTGACCACAGATACCTTCTCTTTCCTTGCTGGCTCATCAACCTGATACCCTTTCTACCTTTCTTCTCACACTTAAATGATTTGCCTCTTTCTTCATCATTCAAGTCTCACACAGATGCTTTTTTAATTATTCCAGTGGCTGCAAAATCTCATCGGCACATTAAGCAGGCAACACCATAAGACACCAACACTGTGCCTTCCTTCAAAACATTGGAATTATAGTGAAGAAGCAACAAACATTCAAGAGGGTGCCCACAAAGATACGGGAGAAATGACAGTCCCCCTTTTCAGCCATCTGCGTGCAAACCAGATTGAGAGCATTTTGCTGCTCTGATGCTGCTTCCTAGAGGTCTTGTCTCACACACTGCCATGGAGGGGATGTGGTTTCTGGTGAGGCAGACTGCATACGTGCAAAGGCCCTGGGCTTCCCCTCTATGTGCCATGTTAGTTTATCTGCCACAAAGTGGGTGTGTTTAAGAGTGGGAAAGAGGAAGAAAGTTATCTTGCTAGAGGATTTGGCTATGTCTCGATAGACAAATAATGACCACCCATTTCTGTCTTCCTGTCTTTAAAATGGAACCAAGGGCTGTTGGGAAGATCAAATAAGGTAATTAATGGATAATACCTTGTAGGTTATAAATGTGATATAAAAAAATGTAATAAAGAAGAACCTGGACTCTGAGTCAGGCTGCCCGGCTTGGAATTCTGGATCAGCCACTCCCTAGCTGTGTGACCTTGTGCAAAACACTTAACCACTAGGTGCCTCCGTTTCTTCATTGTGAAATGAGGCCTGAATAACATCTGCCTTGTGAGATCTTGCAAGGTCAAAAGAATGAATACAGATAAAGCACTCAGAACTGCACCTGGCATGTCATTAGCACCACAAAGAGTGTGGCTGTTGTGATTATTTTCCCCTTTTAGAATTTGAGCTCCTGGGAGTCAAGGATCTAATGTGTAATGAAGGTGTCAAGTCCACTGCATTGGGACCTGATAAGCATGTGTGAGACCTGGCTGTGGTGTAGGACCACTGATTGCTGTCCTGCACAGGGGTTATCTATGGCATCATCACTCACAAGCCAGAACTAGTTACTCTCCTCTCACCAAGGCATTAATCCAGAGAATGAAGACTCAAGGTTCCACAGGAGATAAAAATGTTCACCATTTTTGACATTTAGAAGGTGCCTTTAAAAAGAGTAATTGAAACAGCACCCAAAGGTGCAATAACTTTAAGAACACCAAGTTCTCCATTAGCTGATTTAGCATGTGAAGAATTACAAAGTACTTTGAAGATACAGTAAGAACTACAAATCCCAAGAGAGATTAGCAACCATAGCAAAATACAGACACAGATGACATCCCAGATATGTCCTCTAATCCGTGCCAAGGCCTGGATTCCCACTCTCTCCAGTGCCCAGCCGGCACATGGATACTTCCTCAGTGCTGTCCGCACCCGAAAAAACACAATTGACAGGCCCAGGGACTACAAAGTGCTTCCCTCACCTTCAGGTCCCCACTCTGTCAGCAGCCAAAAATCAGTATTTTTCACTCATGTTGGGCAAGATAATTATCTTCATATGTTTTGAGAAACATGATGATATATCTCATTTTATATAGAACAATGATGTTAGAATTTAGCACAAGGCAGTAAAACAAATCTAAAAATATAAGATAATACAGTAAAATCAATAGGGATTATTAGGAGCAAAGTGTTATATCTGAGGCAATAAAGCCTTGGAAATCCAAGTAAAACTATAATAAATGACTATGATTTAATCACTTGGTAAATAGCTTGGTATTTTGATGGGTTTTTATAGTTTGCGGTATAAAAAAATACACATTAGGGATTCACTCAAGTTGTTTCTTATAAAGAGTGTATCCAAGAGTAGTATCGTTTTGGCAATTTAGGCTTTTAAATAATACTATATTATTTTCTACATAGATCTACTCTTTCATCCTCCTCACATGCTTTTAAAACTCACTTATCATTATGCTATCATTCTGCAGATTCTCAAGTCTTCAAGCACACAAAATTATATTATTTACTGCCTTCTCCCACTTCATAGAACAGGCAGACTTGGGAATTCCTAGAGGAACCTGATTTTCCCAACTATTTTTCCTTTAGCTGGGTACTAATTTCAAATGTTGGTTTAGAAAAAAATTACTTGAAGTTCTCATCACCTATTTAAATAATCTAAATCAAAAGGAGTTCTCTCCACCCCCCATGCAGAGCTGTTCTGAATAGTCAAATGAAAATTAAACTCTTGATTTAAGTAGCTACATCTTAGCAGTAATTAACATGTACATCAAATACTTTTTTCCTTTGATATGATATGATACTAGAATTTAAACTCTGATGAAGGTGCCAAAATTAACTGTAATGGGAAATGAATAATAATTCTTTTAAGATGACTTTGCCCTTTGCATCAGTTTGCATTCAAGCCCTTTACCAGACTCTGTGCTCTGCTCTTTAGAAATCTGCAAGTCAGACACACAGGTCAATTCCAAAGGTATATGAGTTAAGGAGAAAAAGAAAAAGAAAATCCTGGGCCCTATGCCCATTTTTCTATGTGTTCTCATCCCCGTTAGCTAGAAGCAGACTTCCTCACTAGTCTCTTCTCTCAAAAAAAAAAAAAAAAAAAAAAAAAAAAAAAAAAAAAGCAGAAATTGTCTTCTCTGGGTTTAGATGATTTATAAGAAGCTAGAGAAGAAATTTAAATTGGGATATGAGGAAGGAAGAAGAGATCAAGAGACCTGTAAAGACATATGGAGCAGGCAGGAAGAAAATGAATGTGGGATCAGAGAAGGGACTAATTGTAGCTTCTACTTAGTAAAAATCCCCTGATTTAACTTTCTAAGGTGGAGGTTCTCTATTCTTAGGGTTGATGAAAATTTGAGACTCAAATGAAAGCTATGGACTCTCTTCCCAGAAATGAGTACAATAATAAGGGAAGTTTACAAAGAACCAAAGGGGAATGTGACAGCTGATAATAAAAATTGAAAGAGTAAAGTAGCATTGTTTGTGATTGTGTTTTGGGTTTTGGTGCAAAAATCATTACTAAAAGAACCAAGTTTCATCAGTAAGAGAGAGAATAATCTTCCCAACAATTAGAAGTGCCTCTTTGCAATTCAGTCTCCACATAGCATCTTTTAAAAATACAAATCAGATTATGTCACTTTTCCAATCAAACCCATCCAGTGGTTTCCCACCACACTTAGGATAAAATCCACAAGCCTTCATTAGGCAGGTGGGCCCATCTGTCTTCCATCCTCCTCTCTGAGCTCATCTCCTCCTACCCTCCTTGTACTTGATTTTCCTCCAGGCCTATGGCCTTCTTGAATGTGAAAAACTCAGTATCTCTTCAAAGCCTTGCCATCTCCTGTTCCTTCTGCTTTAAACACTCTTCCCTAGATGTCTGGACAATGGGACCCTTCCTATCATTTAGATATTAGCTCAACTGTCACCTCTTTAGCAAGGTCTTCCCTAACCATTCAATCTAAAATGGCCCCCATGCACAGGTGTTCTCTGCCACTCTGTTTTATTGTCTCCAATGCATCTATCACCACCTGAAACTCTTGTTTACTTACTTTTTTATTTTCTAATACTTTCTCCCCCAACTAGAAATCAGGACCCATTGAGAGCCAGGCTCTTGACTGGCTTACCAGATCATAGAAGAGTGTCTGACTCGTAAAGGGCACTTATTAAATATCCCTCAAGTAGACAATGAAGGATCAAACAGTGAAACTTCTGCATCATGAAGGAATTAATGAGTCTTCCATCAGTAGAGGGTGAATCAAGTCACAGCCTTTATCAGGGATGCTCTGGGAAGCCCCCCTTACATTAGATAGGTAAGTTTAGCTGAACTTTAGCTTTCAGTTCTGAGATTTGTAGATTTCACAGCCTCAAGTCAGACAGGCCTGAGTTTAAATCTTAGTTTTGCTACTTATACATGGGGAACTCTGGGCAAATCAGTTAATCCTTCTGAACTTCAGTATATTTCTCATCTAAGAGATGGGAATGAAAACATCTATCTCACTGGGCTGTGGTGTGTATTTAAGAAGAAAACATGTGTGATGGACCTCACAGAGTCATACATCTAGTAGGGACTGCACATTGGCAGCTCTAGTTACACATTATAATGTTCTCTACAATCCATCAATGTTTGATAAGAAGGCTATTCGTTGGCAATATATTCAATCTAGCAGAACTTTTAGTTGGTGTCTTAGTTTCCTAAGAAAATAATATGCCTCTTTAAATTCTTTTTGAAAGTAGACACATGTAAATTCTGAAAACCAGAAATCAAAATGAATGTCCAGCCTTGTACTTCTGTCCCAAATATCAGTTTACCTATGCCCTAGATATAGCACTGAGCTTTTCTGCAGTGAATCTGGGGATCCCCCTCCTGTCTCTTCCCTCCCTTCAGAGTTAAATGAGAGAAGAGGCTATTGTGTTTCTTCATGACCTGCCATCTAACTTCATGGCATGTCCACTGACCAGACCCACGTCTCTGTGATGATGAGCACACCTTTGCAACCTACAAGTGACCTGGCTTCTCCTGACCTATGTCCTGAGTCTGTGATCTCAGCCTGGTCAGGCCAGGAGAACCTCCTCTCAGAATTCACTTCGCAGATAAACTGGACTACTTGCCTGTGAAATCTTTTAAATTCCCAAATTACTCCGGACTGCCCTCATGTAGCTCATCTGGAAGATGGCCTAATACAGTAAAATGAACACACAAGTTTAGTCATGTTTAAATAAGACTCACGCACTCTAGCTTCTAATTTACCTTAAAAAAAAAAACCCTCTGAGCCTCAGTTTCCTCATCTGTAAAATGGAAATCTTATCACCTATCTTATATGTTTGTTATCAGGAATAAATGTGATCATGCATTTTAAGTGCCTGGTTCTCAAATGTCTGCCCCTTCTTTGCCCTACCTTCTCGTCACAACCACCCCCCAGTCCCTCCAGAGAAAATTTTCTGGGACACCTCTCTGCCTAACTCATCTAACAAGAGGGTCATCACTGCATCTAACTAAATTCCCTCTTTCTACTTAAAGTTTGATTTTGGTCATGTTTGAAAAGAATGCCACAACCTTTAAAGCATCACACACCATCTTAAAGGAATCACCAATCTCACCAACATCTCCTCCCCCTCTTCATTTTTCTGTCTCTTCTCACTCCAAGCCAGCCTTCCCTCCCATCTATCTTCCCAAGCCTCCATTTCACAGTCCTGGTAGCGTTCCACTAATTGGCAATGCCATCTCTGGAACATTATTTCTGTGCCTTTAGCTATGCCATCACTTTGATGAAAGACTTCTTTGGAGCACTTCCTCCTTCATCAGCTGCTTTTACCCCTCTGCCTTGTACCCTGAGCCACATGGTAATGCAATCACTGTGTCTATGTGAAATGAACAGAGAAGCTATACAACGTTTCATGGCCAGAGCAGTCATGTACCCCCACAGACATACCCAGGATGCCTCTCTTTATTCTGTCCTGTTACCACAGGCTTACAAAAGAATCTGCTCCACATGGTCACAGACATGGTGGCAGAGGAGACTGATGGCAGAGGAGACCACAATACCCACTATTTGGAGATGACTATAGCCACCAGGAGAGCATTTTCATTCTGGAGCCTTTGTGACCAAAGGTAGTGAGGCTCTGCATCCACACCAAGCCAGGCCCTTGCTGGTGGGGCCCAAGATAGGATGCCAATGGCAACAGTAACCAGGACTTTAAAATCTTCCCTGCCTCTGGCTCCATCACCACCTGAAACTATCTTAACTCAGTCCTTGCTCTCTGTTGTGGCTTAACCAGGTCACCCAAATAGTTATCTGCCTTCCAATTGAATGCTTCCAGGACCGGGGAGCCCTTCCAGGTTCTTGGCAGACAATTAGGAGCACAGGTTTTGAGTCAAATGGGCTTGAGTTCACAGCCAGCCTCTGATTCATACTGCCTATGACTGTGCACATTACTTAACCTCCCTAAGCTCTGACTTTAACTGCAGATGGAGTGAGAGCTATACCTACCAAACAAAGCACTGGAATGATTAAAAGAAATAAAGCCGAGAGAAATGCTTTGTATAGTGCCCATTAAATGACAGTAATTAAAAATCACAGAAATTATAATAAATATTTGTTGAGGACTATGTCAGGAACCGAATTAGGTCCTAGAAATAGAGATGAAAAAGATATGGTTTCAAGGTAGAGAAGATGGTCATAAAAGCAGGTACTAAAACAGGTATGCACAGAATATGGGAGCACAGCTGTACATTATAATAGTTCTTCCTTCTAACACAACAAAATTAGTTTCCCCAACTCTCTTCACTAGCCTGAGTTCAGCTCCCTGGAGCATCAAGAATCACCCCAATCCCTCTTCCACATGATAGCCTTTCAGCCTCTTGAAGATCACAAATCATGCCCCCCGCCTCAGTGCCCTCTTTTCTAGGCTTAAACAGTCTCAGTTTCACTCTAAAAATAATAAACCTGCCTTATCTTTCTATGTGGCTTTCTCCAAGGAATAAAAGCTATTTTGCCAGCCCCAGCTCATCCATCTTCTCAGCACTAAGGGCTCACAAAGAAAAGAAGATTTGCCTGCCCAACCCAGGCATAAAACTTAGAGAAATTCAATTCTGTTCAGGATTCCCCCCAGAGTTCCCAGCTGAGACACCTCAAACCCTATCCTAGAATCACATCCCAGTGACTGTGGTCCACTTGTCTGCCAACACGTCTCACCAATTTTGGCCAATGAGACACCACTGCCCAGCTCATAGAATCGGGCAACTGGAAGTCTAGAGGAAGCTTTAAGACTATCCTGGACCAGGGGTTCTCAGCCCTGGCTTCATGATAGACTCACCTGCAGAGTGTTTCATAAAGACACCGATATCCTGGCCTATTCACCCACTCACAAGAAATTTCAATGTAATAGATCCAAGAGCCTGGGTATCAATATAATTTTCAAAGCTTCCTCAGGGCTTTCTAATACACTGCCAGGATTAAAAACCCATCTGCCTAGCTTACTTTTTCCTTCTGCACTTGAGAAAACTGTTCAAAGAGTAGATATGATCTATCCACAGTCACAAAGCTAGTTAAAGAGGGGCACAGGATTAGATGTACTGGCTTTGGACTTCCAGCCTTGTGTCTTTTTTAGTGGGCAACCTGGTTAATACACTGACTTCAAACTAGAGTCCAAGGGCTGTGCCCTTAGATGTTATAGAGAAACAGACAATGGATCTAACTCTTCCAACCCCTAAAACCCACCTTTTTCATCCCTCTCCTCCTTTCTAAGTCTCCTCTGCTCCTCCCTCACCTCTGTACCTCAGTCTTAAAATGTGGTGTCAAAGTGCCATCCACAAAGGAAGAGCTCTATTCAGTTTTCAGCCAAAAGAATTACATAGGAAAGAACCTCATTGAAAATTAAATCAAAAACAATTTTTAAAATCAAATTAAGGTCCTGAGCATTCAGCAATGCCTTTTTACAAATCAACACTTCAGGTTCACTCCCTTGCTAGATAAAGGCTGGGGGTGGCAAGGGAGGAGCAACAGTATTAAAATTCCAGAAATGTAATCTGAAATAAATAAGTGATATTTTCTGGCCAAGGTAATGCAAGGGTTTTAGTTCCCAATGTGATGGAGCTACTTTACATTTTAATAAATGCACATTGAGAAAATAATATTACTGTTCTGATATTGAGAGATTATTTGTGAACATAAAATATTAGAACTTGTCAGCAAGGCATTTATTTTCTTTTTTCTTCTTTCTTTGCTGCAATATTCTTTCACCTAATAGGAGATGATTGCAAAAATAATTATATCAAGCAGTGGCCAACACACACAAAATAAATGGGAAAAAATGAAGGTTATCTGGCATTGGATTACAAACATAAGATGGGGAAAAAGCGTGTGTTGAAGCAGGGAGAGATAATTGCACATCAATCAGATGATTATAGAGTAGGTAGAAAAAATTAAGGCGACCAATTGGCTGCTGAATATTTGGATCCCAGATGGAAATCAGAACATGGATCAGAAATCATTAGTCAGATTATCTATTTCTTATATCCATGTGGAAAATCTAAAAATACAGATGGAGTTTTGTGTTTGAGAAAATAATCTAACCTTAAAATGCAGCCATATGTGAGCCTGTAATCACAGAACATGGGATCCATAGCCAGCTTCTGATAAACCACTGAAAATTAGTACTTAGAGAGAAGACCACCTAAGAAGACCAGGTGCTGTAGGCATAAAAAATTTTTTAAAAAGTAAGGGATTGTAAGCTGACAAGGTCCTTGCAATCTGTGAAGTCAACCAAGGATTACCTCATCTAAAAAAAAAAAAAACTCTGAAATTATGTGTATTCACACCTATGCATATATCTGGAAAGAGATCCCATGGTTTTTAATATATTTCTAAAGATCTTTATCAAAAGATCATCTCCTGAATTTAAAAATAAATAAATAAATAAATAAATAAATAAATAAATAAATAAATAAATAAATAGATAGATAATAAATAAAAATAAAACTCTCCCCAAGAACCCATTTAGCAGTTCCACAAAAAGTTAAACATAGAGTTAGCATCTGACAAAGCAACTCTACTCCCCAATATCTGCCCAGGAGAACTGAAAACATATGTCCACACAAAAATTTTACACAAATGATGATAGCAGCTTTATTCACAATGCCCAAAAAGCAGAAACCCAAATATCTATGATGAATGGATAAACAAAATGTGGCATAGCCATACAATGGAATATTATTCAGCCATAAAAAGAAATGAAGTACTGATACATACCACAATATGGATGAACCTTGAAATCATAATCTAAGTGACAGAAGGCAGTCACAAAGGGCCATATATTGTATGATTCCATTTATACTAAATGTCCAGAACAGGCAAATCCATAGAGACAGAAGGTAGATTAGTGGTTGCCTGTGGGGGAAGAGGAATGGGTAGCAACTGCAAATGAGTACAGGGGCTTATTTTTAGGATGAGGAAAATGTTCCGAAATTAGCTAATGGTAATGGTTGCAAAATATTGTAAATATACTTAAAAACCACTGAACTGTACATTTTAAAAGGGCAAATTTTATGTTATATGAACTGTATCTCATTTTTTAAGTACGTGTACTAAAAAATACATATTTCTTATAACTTATTCACAAGTTCACCAGACAGTAGCAGAGCCAGATAATAAAAGAGTATAGTGAGAACAAGTATAAGATAAAGAAAATTAATCCAAATTAATGCTATATGTATTTATTCATTTATGTGGTGATGGAGCATTATTATATGCCAGGCATGCCTGGGTCCCACCTATGACACCACACTGAGCACATAGACATCTTTGCGCTCTCTTGGACTGAAATCCCAGTGTGAAGGAGACAGTCCACCAAATATACCACCAAATATGTAATTACAATAGTAATGAGAGTTGTGAAGGAGAATGCTATCAATCTGTCCTGGGCTGGATAGGGCCCCAGGCAAGGAGGCCTCCTTGAAGAAATGAGTCTGAACAGGGAGAACACGGCACATTTAAGGGACTGAAGACAAGCCATGTGGCCAAAGGCATCAGAGAAGGACAGAGAGGTATTGTGGGCTCTAGAGAGATGGCAGTGGCCTATAGGCCAGTTACAGATTCAGTCTTTAGCCAAAGCTGATGGGTTGAGCTGAGATGTGACTTGTGCCTAGTGCATCAGACTGGCTGGTCTGTGGAGAACAGATTGGAGAGAGGCAGTGTTAATGAGTGGAGACCAGCTAGGAGGCTATTGTGGTTTTATCTGCCAGAAAAAATAAAGGATCTGGGCACTGATGTACCCAACACGCACATGGGCCAGAGAGAAGCCAACTGTGGGATATGTAAGGGAGACACAGGAAAGTAAACTCATGCAAATATTACAACGTCTGGATCTGGAAAGTCATTCCACCTGCTACACCTTCCAGAAGGATATGAGACCTAGAAAATAATAAAGTGGAAAATGAAGACAACGAGGTGGGAAACATGAAGATGGCCTGGTGTCCTTAAGTCCAGTTTGGAGCAACATGGCTTCATTATACATGCTCACTGAGGATACCAACAGACTAAATAAACATGGATGTATGAAAGAAGCCCAAGTCTGCAAAAGACATTGACCCTTAAAGGTATTAGAAGCCAAAAATGTAAATAGGGTAGAGAAGGACCGTGATAAGAAGGGTGTTGATGGTGGCAGTAATAACAACAGTAGTAAGAGCTAGCAGTCATTGAGCACTGTGCACCAAGAACTTGGCTAAGTACATTACATCCCTTAACTCATTTAATTTCCACATACCCTTTGAGGGATATCCTAGTATCACCCCCACCTCTCAGACAAAGCCATTGTGACATCAGTTAAAGAACTTTCCTGAGGTCACATGGCTAGGAAGAGTAAACCCAGGCCTATCACGGGTAATCTGGTCCTCTACCTGCCCTCTCAGCCCCGAAAGCAGGCGGCCTCTTTCTTTGAGTATTTCCATCACTGGTTGAGGCTATCAGACAGATCTGGATGCCTCTTGAATGTGGGAGACCTATGGCCAAAACTCCCACCTTCAAACCTCTACTCCAACCAGGAAGTGAAGGCCAAGAGCACTTTAGGGAACTGCTCCAAGAGAAACAGAGCCCTCTAAATGACCACAGGAAAGCTGGGTTTCCCCAGAAGGCCCCTGTTCTCCTTCACCCTGTCAGTTGTCCGGGCTCCTCCAGAGTCTCATGGGCTCTTTCTCCCCATTGGATCACAGCATCAGAACCTTATATTTGTGGACCGCTCTAAGCCTACAGAGCTACATCATAATACTGTCTCATAGTAAATAGATGGTGGTAGTATGTCCCATTACCATGATCACTTGATTTTGTTATCCTAGGTAGATGATTGTTTGTTTATTAGGCTCAGAGTGAATGACCTTACTACAGAGAGAGCACCCTCAACCTGGTCTTGTCCTGGAATGCAAAGCATTCATTTCTTAGTATGAAGCATTACTTGGGAAACTGTTTAACAAATTCCTCTTCCAGAGGGGACATCAAAATGCCCCACCCACATGCCACCACTCTCATATTCTTCTGAAGTAGGGTACAGTGTGGTATGAACGTTTAAGAGCACAGGTTTTGGAGAATAGTCTAGCTTTGCAACTGAATAAATGTGTGGCCTGAAGCCAGTTGACTTCATCTTCCTAAGCCTCAGTTTCCTCATCTGTAAAACAGAAATGATAATAGCATCTTCTAACAACATTGGGTGGTTCATTGAAACTACCTACATAACATTTTTATCTCTGTGCCTGTCTCAGAGTAAATATTCAATTAATGTTAGCTGCCATTATTAGTAGTGATTAACAGAAAAAAAATTGTCACAATAGGAATGAGCCAGGACAGAGTCCTTGATCTTTGTTGCATATAAGAATCACCTGGACTTCATCTTCCTAAGCCTCAGTTTCCTCATCTGTAAAACAGAAATGATAATAGCATCTTCTAACAACACCTGGACAACATCTTAAACTCAGCATCCCACATCGAATTTCTGTTGAGGGGGCCAGTCTCAGTAGTGTCCAAGCTCTCTCAGGTGATCTCAATATGCAGCCGAAGCTGAGAACCATTGGCCCAGGAGGAGCTGCACCCCTGTCTCTTTCCAGCTCCACCAAGCATGCATCAGAGTTCCCCCAGAAAGGGGCTGAGCTAAATGTGAAGCTGTTTCCTTACTCTGGTTTAAGACCTATTCCCCTGCTTCTCCTTTTCAGCCCATACTGCAGGAGCTGCCTTTCCTGCAGCTACTCTTGGCTCCCAAGTCACTTCAGGCAGGTTGAGAGGGAGACCCTCCTCCCACATCTCCCAAAGCAGAAACTACTCTGGTCAGCTAGCTATGATTGTCACAGTCAGAATAGGCAAAAGGAAATTGTTAAGTAATAGATTCTTCATAAGCAATGTGTATTTAACCCAGACAGCAGCCCTGGGGGAAAATACATATCAGAAAGCTGCCTGGGGCTGCACAGATGTGTTTGGAAAACTGTCCTCCAGAAAATGTCCCCTATTTCTCCCTTCCTTCCTGGGATACTGGCCTCAGTGCTACCCACCCAAGGTGGATGGGCATTGTCAAGTTAGCACAATTAAAAGTGGAGTTAAAGTTGGCAGTCACTTTAGCTCTGTCTCCATGGAAGAATTTTTCCATTCTCCTATAATACTGTTGCATTTCTCTTTCATAACTGCCCCACTGGCCTGAGTGTTTCTGCTGCCTACCCCAAGGTGTTTTTTGTTTATTGGGCTCATAGTGAGTGACCTAATTGCAGAGAGAGCATCCTCAGCCAGGCACAGGAGCTGCTTGTCAGGCTCCCTCCCTCCTGCCCCAGGCCTTGGTCTCCTGGTGAGCATCCTCATTGCACCACTCCCCGCAGTTAGGCCCCAGGAAAGTGCAAATCACCTGTGCTAATTACCAGCTTGCCAATGTGCCCAGCACTCTGCCTCTGTAACAGCATCCCCTCTTGGTTGAGTTCCTGCACAACCCAAACCACCATCCCCTTGAGCATGGATGGGTGAGAAGGGGATGCTCCTACTGGAGCCAAGGGACTGTGTGGATGGATCTGTTTAGGGTGATTACTGGCTCAGGAGAAAGTTTGTGATTAAGGAAGCCATTTTGGGGAGGGATGAGGAGGTGCATTCCTAAAACATCTGCCTGGGAACCACTCCAGTAAGGCCAGACACGCATCTCCCACAGCCTGAGAAGGGCTCCAGAGTCTAACTGGTGGAAAAGCAAGGTTAGTGAATTTAATGAGGTGATCTGAGGCAGCTTAATTCTGCTCAATAGCCTGGAGCTAGAGGAGGAGCCCCATGTAGAAAGTCAGAAGTTAAGGCTGCACTAATTAGATTTCACAAATGCTTCATTATTCAACCTGCCAGGTGGATGCGAGGCTCCTATGGGCCCTTTGAGACCACCCGTTCAGGTTGCTCCCACCTTTCTTTCCCACTTGTCTCAGCCCAGCACCACCTGCCCCCACCCCACCTCCAAACAGTGTTCCTGGAACTGGCACCCGGCTCAGACTCCACCTGGGCCTTCCCCGCTCCGTGGGATGGTCTAAAGGGTGTGGAAGGGGCAGTGGCACCACCCTCCCCTCTAACTGACAAGAATCTGATGTGGCAGGCAAGTGGGGGTGGAGAGAAAGGCTCAGAAGAGAGCTAAGTGGCTTTTTGGCCCTGGTCTCTTTTCCCCAGCCTTGCAGCTGCAGGGCATATGCAAGGGTGACTTTTGTCCTTTGGTGAGTGAGGATTCTGCTCATCCTGTCTTAGGGACTCTACTAGTTACAGCTCTCCAGGACAGTGCTCCTCCCATTCACAGGTGCACTCCACAGAGATGGGACCCAAAGAGGAAGAGGCCCTGACAGGAAGGGAGGGATGGCCCTGAAGCGAGGAATGGAGGACTCAGGTTTTCCATCTGTAAAATGGCAAACTACAGAAGGCACTTACGGGAGGGGCAGAGATATAAGCGCTGCCACAGCGAAACTTTGCTGTGACCTTGCTGCTCGAGTGTTACAACTCCAAGGACAGAGGAAGCCACTTAGTGCCTCCATGGCCGTAACAGCAAGAGTTAGTAATGGCAATAACAGTTCTCTGAACAGGAAGGACTTCTTCTCTCAGGACATGTGAGAGTAGAGGTCCTGCTCCCCAAGGAGGGCCCTCCGTAGAGGGCTGCTTCCTCCAGTGGAAGCCGAAGATTATGGGCAGCAGGCAGCCTCCCCATCTTTCCTTCAGCCCTTTTTTCTAGCAACTAAGAGCACTCACATTCAAATCAGAAAACAGCCCCAACCATCGCAAACTCACAGGGTCTGACACCAGAATATGATAAAGTGAGCTGATCACCTTGCCTCTCCAGCCTCAGTTTCCTTTACTGTAAAAGGAGGAGATAGACTCATCTTGGCTCAGCTACTCTAATGTTCTCTTGGGCTGGAGAGCTGGGGCCCCGACTTGTCTCTGTGATGGAGTCTCGCACACACTCTGATGGCCCCTGGGAGGTGCTGGCTACTCTTAAGTCCCATGACCAGGCATGTGTCCACTTCACCACTGCCCAGGAGAGCCTGGTGGAAGTGTATAGCTGGCCACTGAGATCAACATGCGGCATGCAGTTAGTTTACGAGGCCTTGGAATTGCAGGCTGTGTGGCAGGCCAGTTCTTGAGCTGCTTACTTCAGCTAGAAAGTACCTGCTGGCTATGTCGGTCCCTCCCTGTCGTGACAGTTCAGAGAAGTTTTAAGGATTCTGCAGAGTTTGAGGAGAATGTCCTCAAAAAGCTAAACATGCTCCCCAGGTTCCCACCCCTCACCACCAGCCTGTATCAAGTCACTTGGCTTGAGAACTTGGACCAGTGAGTAGCCCACTGGGATGACTTCCCAAGTCTGCCTGAGTCCACTTGGCGACACTTACCTCCCAGTGACTCCTTCCAACAGGGACGATCTGAGTACCATCTTGCCCTGAGCTGAAGAAAAAGTGGGAACATCTCTGGATGTTCCCTTCTGCCTGTGCGCCTATGATTCTACCCTGGAGAAAAGGCACAATGAGAGGACTCTCTCCACTTAGCTCCCAAGGAGCACGACACCCTGCCCTGCCCTCCCAGACCTGGCTCTACACTAATGTGCCCCGTGCTTTCCAGGCCTCCCTCTCTCCCCCAGCTTCCAGCATCCCTGCCCACCCCAGGCACTATGCACAGCTCCAAGCCCAGCATGACGGATATGTAGGGCCAAGAATAGTGATGTATTTATTAAGTAAAACCGACAACTTTCATTAACCCAAGTAGACATTATTAAAATGTGCTGGTTGTCTCTGGGAAATGAAGTACCCAGTGCAGGCTTGAGAAGAGGCCCTACTAGCAGCTCTGAGCTGCTGAGTGTGAGCTGGGCCTCCCTCCTGGCACCCTACATCTCATCCATCATTTCCCTGGAAGTCAGTCCCATCCTGAGCCCCCACATTTTTTCCCTATAGCAGTCACCATGGGACTCCTCTCTTAAGCATCCTTCTGAGACAGGAATCCCAGATCCAGGTGGTTCCTTGCTGGGGTCCCAGCTTTCCAGCCTACTGGAGGCAATTACTAGTTAGAGTTATCCATGGAGCGCCAGCGGAGGCAGGTGGGATGCAGGATAAGAGGCAGCAGGTGGGAAGAATCAAGTTGAAAGGGCAGGACCAACGAGGGTGGGAAAAAGGGCTGATGGGGTGGGACAATCTTGTGTTGTGCGTGGTCTGTGATCATGAGTCTTTGCTGATGTGCATGAAGCATTGATAATAATCACATCTGCTACTTTGCAATTTACAACATGCTTTTACATTGACCATCTCATTGCTCCTCCTAAGTCCTGCTGTGAGGGAGACAGCATCAGCCTGGCTTCCCTTTCGTACCAGTGCTGAGAGGGGGCTCAGAGAGGTGAAGCAACGCAAGCGAGCTTGCCCAGTTGGAAGGGCAGCCCAGGGAGGAACACCTGTCCTCTGACCCTGACTCTAGTGCTGTTGCCCACCTCACTTTCTCCTGCAGTTCTTTTATTAAGTTCCACGAATGCCTGTCTTAGCTGGGAAACCCTTGTTTGCAGAGCACCATCCTGTGCAGCCTCAGGCCCACACACCACGGGTTCAGGCAGCACGCTGTGCACACCACCCACCTGCCCCCGTGGACAGAGGAGCAACACAGAAGACCATCTAAGCCCACCAGCAAGGACAGTGCCACCACTGACTGACCTGCCTGACTGCATCTCATATCCATACAATGAATTCTCTCCAGGCTGTGGAAGAGACTAAATGAGATGCTGTACACACACTGTCTAGTGCAGGCCTGATGCATAGTAGGTAGGTGTTCAACAAACGTTGGCTCTTAATGTTCTTAACGGCAAAGCTCCTAGACAAGAGGGCAGTGCAGCCAGTGTTGTGTGAAAACTCTGTTTTGTCCCAGTTTCGGACATTCAGGGATGGTCTGCATGCCTGTTTCCTGTGAGAGGTTACTCTCACCCCGTAACCTCTGTGTCCTCACGTTTGGTTCAGAAAGATAGTCATCGTAATACTGGACATCCTGAGGAGACAGCAGAAGGACAGGAGCTGTAACTTATCCATCTTTTATTTCCACTGACCAGCATTTTGCCTGACGTGATGGATTATCAATAAATGTTAATAGATTGATAGAAGGGGGTGAGGGAAAATGCCACATAAACGAAAGGTAGACAGATAAGAACCGTGACATTCTCCAGCCGACTGGCCATCTCCATAGATTCAGGTTCCTCTTCAGAACAGGACTGTGTATTTGATTCTTGGTCTCGGGGCCAGTGGGAGGAGGTATTTATTTGGGAACTAGGATAAAAGCCTTGTGTCAGGGGAGTGTGGGAACTCCCCTGCCCCACTGGCCTGCACACTTTTCTTTTCTTATCAGCAGGCCTGGCCCATCTAGAACTGCCAGCCCTCCAGGGCCAAGAAGGGTGACAAGCCCAGCTCACCTGCCAGGGTTGTGGCTGCTGGGAGTCCGACAGAGCCTAGAACGCAGTGCAACCCATACTGCCAGCAGCAGTTCGGCCACATCAGTCCTCTGAGGCATGGCTCCAGCACAGCTGCTCAGACAGCCGAGACCCGCACCCTCTTTCCCTTTCAGCAAGTCTGTGGCGAGAAGGCAGGGCTCAGATCAGGGTGTTTGCTGAGATGTCTGTGCTCTCTCTTTCCTTCTGTGCCTCGCTCTGCTTCATCAAGACCTCCTATCCTCTGTCCACTTCCAAACTTGGCCCCAGCCCTACCCCTACCCATGACTTCTCCTTCCCTAGGCTACATGGCAGCTTCTACTCTCTTATTTATCAGAAACTAGTGCTCTCGCCACACGGAAGGAGATATTTCTCTCCAACCCAGCTGCTACAAGATGGTGCCAGGAATGAGCCAGAGCTGGCATTAGTCCCCACCCACCTGCTCATTGGTATTTGATGTGACTTTATTGTTTTAATTGAAGCACTAAGCGAAACAGGGAGCCCTAGTATCCTCACTCTGGAATGGGGTTCAGCAGCTCTGGAAATCAGTAGGGGATTCTCAGAAATACAGCCCATCCAATGCAAAATGATTCCTTTCTCAGAGTAGCCCTAAACCCCTTCCCTGTGAGTGGCCAGGAGTTGGGGATGAGGAATCATGATGTAGGTTCTTGGAGTCTAAGCCGGTAGAAGGAGTTCTCAAACTCATATCTATGCCTCAACTAGTCAGGCCCCCACTCATTATTTATTAAAACTCCTGCAGACATGAGTGAGAGAGGCCTGCCCTTCACTTGGCCATGCTTCCTTTGGTTGACTCTCATTGTGGCCATAAACTTCCCAAGAACAGTTCCTGAAAAGGTCATCCCTTCTTACCTGTCCTTCCAGACATTACAAAGTGTCCCAGACAGAACAGCAAGCCCATGGTCCCAAGGTCCAAGTGAGGGTCATAAATTGGAACCCCAGCCCAAGTAATTTATGTCCATTCTTGGGCAAGGCTTCCACACCGATCATGGAACCACACTCTTTCCTTTCTACCATAGAATGGTGAAGTCAAAACACTTGAATGCAGGTCCCAGTTCTGTCACTTACTAGCTGTGTGACTCGGGCAGAGCACTTGGCCTCTCTGAGCCTATCCTTTATCTGTCAAGTGAGGATAGTTTCACAGAACGGTTGTGAGGATCAAATGAGATAATGTATGCAGTCATGCTGTATAATCCTCAAAGTGCTTGACAAAAGCCAGCTGCTATTATAACGGCCTCTCTGGCCATGGCCGAAAGTGCAGAGGGCCAGGAGCCAGGCCTCAGGGAGAGGAGTTGGAAGGCGTGCTTCCTCCTGAATAACCCCACACACCACAGGCTCCATAACCCCCAGACCTAAAAAGTCCCAAGGGCTAAGGTCTCCCAGCTGGAGCCACCGCTGGCAGCATGCACACACTGAGCGCCCTTCCACAGAGCAGCCAACTCAGCATTCATCAAAAGGCAAACAGAAGCGCTGCCGGGCTGACCCTTCTGCCACCGCTCCTGGGGAAAGACTCTGTTTTGTGAGGAGGTGGGGAGTCATTCTTCATCTCGGTAAACAAACTCAGCCATTCAATTAGCTCCTGCATGGTACTGGTCACACAGCAGGAAAGGCCACACTGCCCTCAGTGCCTGACAGTCACTTGCATGACTTTGCTGGGAGAATCAAAGAGGCAGCCTCTGGTGACCTGTTTCATCTCCAATGCTCACAGGATCCCTTGTCTCCTAAAACTCATGCTGTCCTATGTGCACAGCTCTCAAGCTGCTTCTGTCCACTTTTAATACAGAGTCCTTCAGGAGGGGCCAGATGCCGAGGTAGGAAGGAGGGAGCTGCTCTTTATTGGGCACCTACTTTATGCCAGGGATAAAGAGGGTGTAGACAGAAAGGTGACATTGCATGCTGAGAAAGGAAGCCGGGATCCCTCACTCCCCATGCTCTCTTTCTTCTGGATTCTGTATCTCAGGTCTGCAGCATGAGCTGCCACCATCTGAGAAGGTGCATCACATTTAGAGAGGTGGTGGGTTCAGGGGAACAGCACTCCAAAAAATGAGCCCACCAGGGAAGTTGTGACATGGGGATTAGCAGGAGACAGAGTTCAGGGAGATGAGACTACAAACAAGTGTCTAGGGATGTGGGTGAGAGGATGAATGGTATTGCAAGATGCAGGAGAAGGGTGAACAGGGTGTGGCCCCAACCAGCTGGGAAAGGCAAGGAAAGGTGGAGAAGGCAGGGAGACGTCAGGCCCACTTTCCCAGGTTCTCTTGGGTGCCACACGGAGAAAGACCAGCTGAATGGTGAAGTAGAAGGCTTCTCTTTACAGCCATCTATCTCCCATAATTAGCCATTTAGGAAGAAAATAGCCTTCAAATTTAAAGGTAAATTGACTTACATTGGGATAATAACATTTGATTGAGCACGGGAAGTTCATCTTTAGAGTATGAGAGCAAACAAATTGCTTTTCTTTCCCGGTGCTTGGGAAGAAACAAGATGAGATTGCAGGTGCTCCCAGAGCTGTGTTCCCATCACCTCGGGCCATTAGCAGGCCCCGGGTTCGACCACCGCACTGCACCGAAGGTGCCAGCAGCTCAGTCCTTGCCAGTTGTTTTCTGATCCTTATTTTGAAGGGTTTTTAAATTATATTGCATCACATTGATACAGCAATCAGTTATTATTGTCAACAAGAGCATAAAGAGACATAAATTCCCACCCTTAGACAGAGGCTGCTTCATAAATACATTTCTTTATTGCTTCCTACATTGGAGCAATTGCTCCGTGCTTTGGCTTTCTGAAGCATGATGGGGTTGGGAGTGGCGTGCAAAAGGTTTTAAATTTTTTTTCTGACTAAGGTTTTTAAGTCCTGCATGATTTCCTGTAGATATCTCTAGCTTCTGAGCTTCCTGGGTTAGGGGATCAGTGGAGAGGTGAAAGAGTGAAAAGGGAACATATAAATAATTAAAATATAACGTGATATGTGCTCTGATGTAGATATAAACTGATGTGGGACTCAAATAAGGAATAGTCACTGCCAGTGGAGAAATCAGGTAATTTTTTTCAGAGGAGGAAAATGTGAGTCAGGCTTTGAAAGGTGAACCAGGGAAGTAAATTATCAGAAGTGCACAAAGACCCTCAGGGCCTCTTGGGTCAAGCCTCTCTTGGCACTTTGGGTTCTGGCAGAAATTCAAATATTATTTAGGATACTAATAAAAACAAGGAATCACCTCAATAGAGATTTATCTCAGCTGTCTCTCTTCCATTTATTCTGATAATGTATTTTTGGAATAAGGATAAAGGGACTTCAGCAGTGTGTGTGTATGTGTGTATGTGTACAGGTGCATACAAATGCAACACCAAAGTAGATCATGGGTGTGAAAGATTTAAGTCCTTGAGTCTAAATATAGAAAAGCAAATCAAAGAAACAATTTTTTTTAAGCGAAGGACCTGTATTAGTTATCCACAGCTGTATAATAAATGACCCTAAAATTAGCAGCTTAAGACAATGCACATTTATTATTTCAAAATCTCTTTGGGTCAGTAACTCAGGCCTGGCCCAGGCTATTCCCAAGGCTGTCGCCAAGCTGTTGGCCAGAGCCGCTTTCATCTCAAAGCTCACCTGAGAAGGGTCTGCTTCTGGGCCCACTAAGGTAAGTCACTGGCCAGATTTAGTTCTTTGCAAGCTGTTGGGTTGAGGACCTCAGTTTTTCACTGGATGTTGGCCAAAGGACACCCTCAGTGCTTGCTACGTGGACCTCTCTAACATAACAGCTCTCTTCTTCAAAGCAAGCAGCTAAGAAAGCAAGAGAAAAAGACAGAACACAGAAGTCACAGTCAGTTATAACTTAATTCCAGATGTGACATCTCATCATTCTGGCCATATTCTATTCACTAGAAACAAGTTACTAGGTCCAGCCTGCACTCGAGGGAGGAGAGCACTCACGGATTTGAAAACCAGAGACAGAAACCATTGGGATGCTGCCTACCATGGCACCTTATCTATCATGTCAAACCCCCTGAATATAGACCAACACAATAAAAACCCACCTGGAGTTGAGACCAGGAGTAGAGTCCTGGTCTTTCAGCTGTGCCCTCAGTGTCCTTTCAGCTGCAGAGAAGGTCACACATCAGAAGAGTTGTTAGTGGATGGACTGGGGCTGGGGGAGTGTTTTGGAGAAGGTGGCCCAGTGTTTATCTAGTCACTGGCTATAAACAGTGGCTCATGGTGATCCCAGGAATCTTCCCTCAGCATCCCAGACCTCTAGAGGTTTTCATTTGAAGAAAAACAAAGTGAGCCCACTTTCTATGAAGGCCCATATGTGCCTGACCCAGTTCCAGCCGAATGCCAGGAGAGAGAGAGAGGTGAAGTAGGGAGTCATGCAGAGGGGTTAGAGGAATAAACAGCCTAAGAAGAGCAGTCACTCTTTCACTTTAAGAGTTAAAGGCAGTAGAGAAGAAGAAACGAGTCAGGGAATGAAATAGCAGGCTCAGCCGAAAGCGCACCTGCCTCAGAGAGAGTCCATTAGGGGCCAAGACGTCCAGTAGGAACAATGCGGCTGAGACAATGGAAGCAGCTGAAAAGCCCTGAAAATAGGGTGCACAGACTCCTGCTTCTAGGACGTCTTAACAGATTAATAAGGCTTTTGAGGATTTCCAGAAACGTTTCTGTGAGTCAGAGCCTAAGAGGGGCCATCGTGGGACTCTTTGAAGCCTCCTTTTCAGCAGCTTAAAACAGCAGACATCTCTGTGCCTGCAAGGAGGGGCAAAGCCTGGGCAAGCCGGGAAAAGCTATTGTGTCTCTAGAAAATGGGAGCCCATGAGGGGACTTTATAACAGCCCCAAGCAAGCCATTGAAGTTGGAAGGTAGGCACATGCCTTAGTTCGGGAACAATTATCCAGCCCAACAATGGGAGGGAGGCAGCTGCCCGCTCAGATACAAAAGCCACGTGACCTTCAGAGTGTGGAGCAGGGCATTCTCAGAAGCCAAGGAGTAGATCCTAGAAGGCAGAGATAACATTTTCAAGGTAAAACTAGAGTTATTGTTCCCACTGTAGGGGTGAGGAAACCGCAGCTCAAAGACACCCAATAACTTACCCACAGTCCCCTAGGAGTGAATGACAAAGTGAACAATTAATTGGTTAGTCTGTCATTCGATGGTCAGTAGCAGAGAACAAAGCACTGGTGGCACAACAAGCTAGGGGTTAACTTTTCTCTCACAGAACATGAAGTCTAGAGGGAAGAAGGTGGCCCATCCTTAGCACTGGCTTCTATGCTTGGGTTATACTTCATGGCCACAAAATGGCTACTGAAGAAGAGCCATCAACTCCATCTTTTGGGCAGGAGGAAGAAAGAGAGAAATACATTGACCAGTATGTGCTATCTCTAGTATGTGCTATCTACTCTACTCAAATGAACTCAAGTCTCTGCTTCTGTTGGGACTGTGTAGAACTAGGACAGGTCTTTGCTCTCATTGTAGGATCATTATTGGATGCTGTAGGAGAATTAAGTGGCTGCTGTGCTCTACTCTAGACAAGAACTGTATTTCCCAGCATTACTGTATTGGTCAAACTGTGCAGGAAACTGTATGTAAGTATCAGAGCAGGAGAATGGAGAGTCAGTTGCATATAATTTCAATTCCTCAGAGACCAGAGACAAGTTGCCATATTCTTCCCCACTCACAGCAACTGTCTCATTTTTCACTGGTGCGGCAAACAAAGAACCCCCAGTACCAGCAGTGAGGGAAAGTCCTTGAGAGAGTAGAGTGAGGCCACTTGCCCTTTGAGAGACCAAAATAGTTTGGAGTTCCAAATGGAAACTGCGAAGCTGATGGCAGAATAATGTGACAGGATCCTTCCCACCAGCCTCCACTTCCCCCTTTTCCAAATTTCTTTCTGTGACATTTCCAGTTACAAGGCTCCCATCTCAAAACTTTGACTTTGAATGTCTTTTCATATTGGCCTTAAAGAAGATGGTGTCATCAGTGACCTTTTTAAAAGACCACGGGGGCTTAATTAAAAACTAAACTTGGCCACTTAATTCAGAAGATCCTGTCGACTCCCCAGCACTGGTGAACTCAGCCTTGTCAGCCTGTGGCAAGCTGCTGTCACTGCCCTTTGGTGTCCCCACACTGCGGAGCTGCAGAATGACAGGCAGGCTCTGGCCCAGGACCCAGCACACTTGGCTAGAGAAGGATCCCATCACTGAGAGCCAAGGGGCTCTGGGTGGAGGGGAAGAGCCCGTGGGAAGACTGAGGCATTTGTGCAGGGAAGGGCCCTCAAAAGAAGAGAATGGGGGTGGTGTGGGTTTCTTTTGATGGTGAGTCTAGAGCAAGGGAACTTCTCCTGCATCCCAGCTGTCTTCTGAGTGACTCAGTGGAGGGACTAGAACATACAGTGACCCCATCCTGCATTAATGATTCTAGAAATCAGCAGGTGGATGTGCCAACACATGTTTCCTGGGCCCTAGGACCTGCATCCCAAGCTCCATCCCTCTCTCCCAGATCCCATCACCAGAGCCTATCAAAATTATCTAAAGACCAGATCAGAGGGTGCTTCTGTTCTTTCTCCTCTTAGTAATAGCTTTTATTTCCCCTTCCCAAAAGAGGAAAGCGGATGCAAGATATGCAGGTGTACTGAGAAGAGATGAGTGCTCCTAAGAGAGCATGTAGGGCCCTGGATAGAAGCGTCTTCTCCCCACTGCCAGTGTGCATGCCAGAAGGGAGGTAAGTTCTTTCCCAGAGAAAAACCATTTCTTCTTCACCCAACCACATCCAATAACTGTAGACTCAGTGCAGCTAAGAAACTTGGAAAGAACTTTTCACAGGTCTTTCCCCACCTCTAGAAAGAAGAGCACTAGTGAAAGGAAACCTGGATCTGGCATTTTTCTGACCACTACCTGGCTGTGCAACCTTAGGCCTGTTAACTAACCTCTTTGGGCCTCAAGTGCCCTCTCTGTAAAATGGAGTGAATAATAATCTGCAGGTCATAATCTTCTAGGTTTTCTTTGCACGTAATCAATTTTAGTGGAGAGTTTGTTGAACATTTACCATACGCCCAGCACTGCATTCAATCTGAGCATAAGGCAATGAACAGAGCATTCTTGCTACACGGCCTCATGGCACAAATGCTGGGCATCAGAGTCACTGGGACTTTCTGGCAGGTGATCCTCAAAATTGGCAAACTGCCTCTGGAGAAGGCAGCTCAGCCACGAGGTAGGTTTGTATGGCTTTCTGTACAATCCACCAGAGCCCAGAACAGAGAGATTCACCTGGGAGTTGTTCCTGCCTTCCTCGGGCCCACGTGTCCCTGTGGAAGACTTTAGCCACTACCCCCAGCTCCTAAGGGTAGAATCTCATTGCCAGCCTATGACTCTGGCTCTTAAAACATAATTTATTACAACTCTTTATGACCATACGTGCATCCCAAAGAAAGTTTGAAAAGCAGACAATGCCTGCAGACCTGGAGAAGTATCTAGCAAGGAGATTCTGGCCAACTTCTGTCACGGCTGGTCAACTAAGGCTTTACATGCTATCTGGGGTTGTCATTTCTGGCAATCCCCTGTCACTCTCGAGGGAGCAGTGTGGCCTGGATGAAGGGACTGGAGGCTGGTGGTCAACTGGGTCTTCTTTGGAAAAGGAAGCCTCATTCTAGTCCTGACTTTGGAACTTACTGGCTGTGTGACTTTAGACAGAGCACTTAATCTCTTTGAGTCACAGCAGAATCATTCATAAGATAATGCTCACAATACATACCTATGGGTCATTATAAAAATTCTTAATGTAACACTTGGTAAACCAAATTCTTTTATGTAAACACTTGGCTAAAGAGGCTTGAATCAAAAGCCAGTTGTGATGATTAAGAAGACCCTGACCAGGGGTACACAGGCCAGGACCCAAGTGTAGACTCCTGCTCATTCCTGTCCCCATTTCCTCCCTCCGGACATGGCTGGACTCAGCACTGCCTGCAGGGCTCTGCCAGCTCTCCCCCACACCCTATCCCCCACCTCCAAGTGTCTGGAGCCAGGCTAAAGAGGAGGCTCCTTTGTCTGCCCAAAGTGGGTGCTCACCCCCTTCAGGCCCCTCATTCCTGCTCAAGTGGGTTGAGAGCCTTAGAAAGAAAAGAGGAGGTGGATGAAGTGGATCTTGAGTGCTCTCCAGCCGGGCTGGCAGCCCACAGACCTTGTCGCCATCCCCACAGCTGCAGGGAGGCAGTGCCATGGGCAGCCGAAGGAAACTCCAACATACTCAGTGCCTGCTGGAAAGAGCTGCCACACGCAAAATGGAGAAGGCCCCCACTGGGCCTAGAGGCAACTGCAAAGTGGCTTCTGTCAGGAAATACCATTCTCCCGCACCTCTACCCGGGGGCCAGAGCCCACTAGCACAAAGGGCTGAGAAATGCATGGCAGAAAGCTTGCAGAAAACACATTGCAGGTCCTAAACACAAATTCCCTCACTGTAACTTCAGAAGTTTGAATAATCTTTAGGACACTGGCTTGTTCTATGTTCCATTAAGGGTCTCTGTTTTTCTAGAAGGACCTGTGGCTGGACAGAAAAGGGGAATCATCCAGGAGTATGCATTAGAAATCAGAATATTTTAGAGCTAGCAGGAGCCTCAGAGTTTCTGCTGCCACTTCTTTGCACCCTTAACATCTTACTCGTGAGGCCCAGAAGGCCTAGGTTAAAGGGCTGTTTCAGTCCCTCCAGCAGGGGATGGCCTGCTGCCCAGGTAGAAAGGACTTCCCTCCCACCTGAGCCAACCCCTGCCCTTCACCTCCCTTCTTAATTTATACCAGTACCTCCCTCCTTCCCTGCCTACTTCTCCTGCCTTCCTCCTTCTCCAGGTAAATGAGTCCCAGGTCCTACTGCAGATCCTGCACCACCCAGAACCTGTGCCTAGCATGAGGATGGGGTCCTGAGAATGGAAGGGAGGTACACTGTGCCACCACGTGATGGAAGGAGGAAATCGAGAGATACAATTTCTTTTCCAGGTTAAGGCAGAAATGAAAGGCAGGAGGTTCTGCAAATGCATAGTCTCCTCGACCTCTCCTGTGATTTGTCAGCCAGTCAGCAAACACCCACCCATCCACAGGGCACAGCTGAGCCAGAGCGAGGACCTGGCTTTTTCCTCTAGGAGGAAGAGGACATTTAGGGTATCACCTGACATCCAGAGTAGCATGGCAATAAAAGCAACAATCCAGTGGGTTAAACCGCACTGCTCACTGGCGAGGTGGTCTGACAACCATGACTTCCCAGGCTTTTGAGTGTCAAAAATCCTATTGAGAATCCACTAAAAACTGTGAAAGCTATGAATGTCTTCCCTCCCTAAAGCTTATCTGCACATTCATTCAAAATTAAGGAATCGTACAAGTCTTACAAATCACTGCACTTTGTGCATACCCAAACCCCAGGTGAGGACACTGTTCTAGATTGTCTCACATATACAGAGCAAGGTGGCCATCGGGAAATGACCAGCAGGCAAGCATGCCGGGATGACCAGATAGCAGGGAGCATGCCAGGAGGGTATTCCACTGCCTGCCCTGTACGCAGAGGGGATGCCTGCTGTACCCACATAGTTCACTGCCCCGGTGCCCTCAGTGAGGAGGTAGGGACTGTGTGACATCACCCAGAGAGAGCTGGTGGAGTGGAAACAGTCACCCCTGCAGCCTCCTGATAACGGTGCTAAAGAAAGGTAATTTTCTAGCTACCAGTTAACAATGGCTGAGCACACAAGCAGTGACCAAAGAATCTGTCAATGACTGGGTGAGCCATTGAGGAACTGCTCTAAGAGCCACCTGGCTCGTGGTTTGTGTCCACACAAGGATGACCTGCAGAAAACAGCATCTTGGCTCCATGGAAAGTCAAGTTCACACATTTGGTTCTCTAAAGCCTTGGCATTTTCCCTATTGGCAAATTGTTCAGACCAGCCGCAAGTCTGTGGAAGGGGCAGGCTCCACAGGCTTATGGCCAAGAAGCCCTCTGTGCCAGCCTCCTAACGTGGCTGGGCCACATGCCTCGTCCCCGGAAGCCCTCCCAGCCCCAGCCACTCCAAGGCCCCTCATGTGAAATCTATGCAGCCGGTTCCCATGAAATAGGCCTCTGCCTACTGAGCTGATATTCTCCAGCTCCAGACTCTGTTTACCCTGTGGCCACACTCAGCCTTCACTTCCCTGAGTACACACAGCCCAACCTGGGACCGGTTCCAAACTCACTTCCTCTTCAAGGCCTCCCCACATGGACCTGCCAGGCCCACTACCCTGACTCCTCTGGCTCTGACCCAGAGCAAAGGGCTACTTCCCATCCTGGGCACTCTGCTCACCAGGCAGCAGGCTTACGTGAGGTGCCATGCTTTCTCCTCCAGAGTCTTTCCATGGGGTGTTCTGTCTTCCCCACTGGATAAGAATCCTCAAGGAAACAGCCTCCTCCCAACAGAAAGTTCGGGAATTTTATTCCATGGCCCAACCAGGCCTGTGAACAAGCCCTTTGCTCTCTCGGAGACCCATCTCTGGAGAGCCCAATGGCCAGGAGCCCCCAACCCTAGCATTGCAGGCCCCCAGAAGCTGTCAGTGCCCTGAGGGGATAGATTGGGGTGTGGGGCTGCTTGGGCTCCAGGAGTGGTGACTTTGGGCTGGACACAGAACCTCTCTGAGTTTCCATTTCCTCATCATAAGGAAAATCTCCCTATCAGCCTCAAGTGTTATCATAAGGAGCAGTGAGAGTACCATGAACATGGTGAAGTGCCCGTTACATGGGACGTGATGCCCAGATGGTATAACCAATGAGTGTTCCTTGCCCAGCTACAGCTCTGCCAGGACTCGGACTGTCGCCACAGGGTTTAGGCCTTTAGGTTAACGCATGCTCTTGTTAAAGTATCAATGCCCTTGGGTTATGGCTGCCTACAAGCACCAAGCCAATTGATAGGCTACAACCTTTTACTACCACATTAGTGCTTTAGATCACTTTTTAATAAGACAAGTCCTTGAGGAAATGGGATGAAATGAGACACACCAGACAAATAAACTGTGGTGAAAGCAGGAGCAGAGAAAAGAAGGAAGGAGGATCTCAGTAGAGTGCCCAGCAGGGAGGGGTCCTGAGAAGCCTGGGCTCCCTTATACCAAGGTGGGGACAGGGGACAAGTGAAGATGAAAGCTGGAAAGATGAGAGGGAAACAGAAATGGTTTTATTCCCTAGAAAGTTATTCTAGGGATATTTCCTATCTCACTTCATCCCCATCTCACTCTTCTTCCTCCACTCCCACCTACACATTCACAGGAATGGTCAGAAATTTGCAGTTACCAGGTCAGAAAGCCTCACCACCCTGGACGAGATGCACAGTCCTCCTGCTCCCCGCAGGACAGAGACTACCGTCTGTGTCCCCAGCCTCCTTGAACCTGGAGAGCTGCCCCCACAGGCACAGCTCAGGCCCTAATTACACCCTTCATCACTTTCCCAGCGAGGCTGAAATGGGAACAGATCGCTCACCAAGCAGTGGCAGTGACCTTCACAGGCCATTTCACCTGCATTCGCCCTGCTACTTACCGGGGACCATGTTCTCTTTCATCTGGAGAGTTCACTGGGCGCCACAGCAGAGCTAAGTGCAGCCAACAGAGACACAGCCAGCAAGGAGGGAGGCAACTGGCTGAAACACCTAATAGTTGCCAATCCTATACTTGAGGGCCAAAAACGTGAGTGCCATCTTCAGCTGCATTAATTGCAAAATGGTGTGCAAAGCATAGGGAAATGACATCCCCCTGGACTTTGCTTGGTCAGACCACATCTGGAATTTTGCATTCAATTCCACAAATTGATTTGAAAAAGGATATTAACAAGAAGGAAAAAAAAGAATAACAGTGTGGTTTAGGTCAAATGCCATCTGAGGAAGAGGCAGTATATATAATGGTTAAGAACACAGATCTCGAGAGTCAGTTTCCTGAATTCACATTTGAGACTCAATAAATACTCAACAAATATAAACTGGTATTAGTATTCATATTAATATTTATATTTGTATTTGTCTTAATATGGGTACCCTAGGGATATCTCTGCTGTGGTTGAGCCCTGGCTGGTATTCAGGGGGAAGCTCCTACCCGTAAAGATAAGGCACAGCAGACAGAGGGGTTTTCAGGTTGTAACTGAAATAGGACCTCAGACAGCAGCAGAGGGCACCAGGACAGAACCAGCCCCAGCTTGGCGGGGTGAGGATGCTGGCAAAGTTCGGCAAGGCAGCAGGATGCTAGGGGTTGAGATACAAGGCACTTATCCCAAGCATCATAACTGGAACACCGGTCAGGAACCAGGTAAGGGAGCATCTGTACCATGCAGGCCCCAGATGCCAGAGAGGGTAGATGTGCTCTGCTCTCAGAAACACCAGAGTCTTCCCCAGCACTGCCACTTAACAAGCTGGGTGACCAAGCACAGATCACTCAATCTCCCTGAGTCTCTGTTTCTTCATTTGAAACTGAGAGTAACTGCTTCACAGGGCTATTAAGAGGGGGAAGCACTCAGTAAAACACCTGATGCTCTAGGCCCTGATGGGTGCCAGCTCCCTCTCATGGTGCTTTTCAGGTTCCCAAGTGCATAGGACCCTGAGCCATTGGCATTACAGCTGTGCCACACCGTCTCCGTGGTCAAAGTGACACTGGTCGTGGACAAAACAACCACAGACCCCAAATCCTGGCAGAGTCAGAAGGCAGCTTGTGCCCCACACGAGCAGGCCGCCTTTTGTGTTCCCCTCCATGGGGACACGGCCGCAGCCACAGCCCAAAACCCCTCCAGATCTAGAGAATTTGGAGGGCTCTTCATCTGCCATCGTGTTATTTGTTGTCTCTGTTGTCATGAGGAACAGAAGAGAAATATAGCCAGCCAGGGCCCAAGGAGGCAGGCACCACTAGGGGCAGCAGCTCAGGGCAGCAGTAATTTCTCTGATTGGAAGGCAGTTCCAATATCACGTGGCTGGGAGGGAAGGAAAACGCAGCAAGGGATTGGGGGAGAATCCTGATGGTCGTGGCTCCATGAAGAATAGGTACCAGGCTCCACTCAACAAATTGCTGTTATTTCTTTCTCCCTGTAGCAAACTCCCTCCCAGAGTGACAGGTGCCTCGGTTTACTCTGGTTTCACCACCACCATCATCTCAGTTATTCTCAGGAGACAGAATTCTAGCTTCACTCATAAACCCATTCACTGGACATACATTTCCTGAATTCCTACTACTTACAAGCTGTGCTCTAGGTGCTTAGGATCTATCAGGAAACAAAACAAATCTTTGAACCAGGGGAACAGACTCTAAACAAAAACATAATAAATAAGTAAATTATAGAGAATTGCAATGTGTTAAGTGCTGGGGTGGGGGGTTGGGGGGTAGAACAGAGTAGGACTGGGCGGCCCAGGGCGGAGCAGGGCTTGGAACTCCAAAGGAAACTTTCTACAAGGGCTCCTCTCCTTTCCCTCCCCACCCAGAGCTTCCGGCTACGTTCCTCCAAAATACTCCAGGTTGCTATTTCAGCAAAGGAGAGTCCCAGCCTCCTCCAGACTCCTGCTCCCACCCCTACCAGCCAGTGCTGGCCTCCCAGATGGCTTCCATTTTGCAAAGCAAAATCCCATTTAATTCTCTCAAAAAGGATAGCTGTTGCCAAGTGCACTTATTCCTATTCTGTGGATTAGGAAACTGGCACCCTGACACTCTGGGTAACAAAGGCCAAGGTCACATGGCCCTAGTAAGAAGCAGGGCCAGAACTTGGCCAGGACTTTGACAGTCGTCTGAGCTCTCAGCCACTCTGCAGTGCTGTTCTCACATCCCTGATCTCATTCTGCCCAAAATGATCCCGTGAGCCAGGAATGATGAAACCCAGTTTTCTAATGGGAAAGTAAGATTCAGATAGTTTAAGTAACTTGCCTGACATCACACAGCTAGCCAATGACAGAGCCAGGACTTTTCCCAGATCTGCCTCCTGTTTCAGTGCTCTCTCCCTGCTTCACAGATCCCACCTTTCCTTAAGTTATCTGCTCCCTCTTTCCTCAAAGTCTGCAAAGGCAGATCTCAGCCCTTCTCTGCACCCAGACCCTGGCTCTCCATCGAATCATTCGTTCCATGTGTTCATTCACCCCATGAACACTGAAAAGAAGAGAAGAGATAGATGGCAATAAGAATCTATTCAACTATTTTACTTAAGTCATAATCATTCCTAATCTAAATTTGCAGAAATGTATTACACAGTCTAATCATTCACATATATTGTGTCGCAGTTTCAATTTAATAAAAAGAAAAAGCCATTCAGGAGGCAGAAATATGCTAAATGAACATCTCCCAGATTGTAGTCCTTCTGTTGGATAAAGCACGGCCAGGGTTTTTGATTCAGGGGTTGGTGCTATCTGCTAAGGTGTGAGTGTGGTTTCGGCTCCATCTTCAAGCACAGTTAAAGACCGAGAGAGTCCAGGGCAAAACGAAGAATCTCCAGGCTGTGGGGTTGAGGTGAAGGAAGGGATGTGGGTTTGAGAGATGTGGTGGCACTATGGACTCACTGCTGATGAGAAATTCCCAGTTAGCTGGGGTCTGCTAACTGCTCCTGGCTGACCTCTCAGCCTCCCCCCACCACTCACCCTCCAACATTGCTCAAGTCTAGTCTGAATATGCTGTCACTTGAGGTCTTCCTGAACTCCTGGCCTTTGCACACACCATCCCCTCAGCCTGGAACACTCTGCAGCGCCATCCTGATTCACCCTTTTCTGTGTGTTCCTGGGCTTTCAGCTTATGTCCTCTGTAAATGTCCTTGAAGATGGCCATTTCTGGCTAGTGAATCCCCTTGCACATCATCAGGGTGCCCTGGACTCCTCTCGTTAGAGCATCCATCATACTGTATTCTAATTGTCTGTTGACTTGTCTCTCCCACTTAACTACTAGCTCCTCAAGGGCAAAAACTCTGCCTTGTCTACAGCTGTGTCCCTAAGCCTCACCACATTGGAGCTTGATAAATCTCTATTAAATGAATTATACTCCTGAGCATTTGCACACTGCTTTGCCCTGCTCCACATGAGTTCAGAGCCCCGTCACATACTTGCCTCAAAACCTCTCTGTGAGCTCTGCCAGGCCTACTTTTCCTAAGGGACCAGCAATGAGTCCCCTCAGATCAGTGACCAGATGATCTGGACCCAGAGCCTAGCTGCTGGCCCTGTCTCTCCCCTGCAGCCCCTTGTAATAGCTACTTCAACATGGGGAAGGAACAGCGCCAAAGTCCTCACAGCCCAATAAAGACAATAAGGATTGATGTGGTGTTGTAATAACTGGAGTTGAAGCCAAAAGACCTGAGGTCAGTTCCCACTTCTGCTATGTATCTCTGTGACCCTGAACAAATTATCTGATTCATCTCTTTGAGCCTTGGTTTTCAGGTTTGTAAAATGGAGAGTAATGATACCTGCTACTCGAATTAAAGTGTTGTTATAAACATCCAATGATAGTCAAGTAGAAGGGGGGTTATATACTTCAAGGAAACAGTGCCCATGGAGCAGAAAAGACACAGGACAGGACAGCCCCAAACTCACGTACAGCATAGGGGCTGAGCAAGACAGCTTTATACTAGATTGTGAATTCTCAGCTCCAGCTGGATTTCCCAGTTACTTAGTTACTCCATAATGATTCAGACCAGGGAAATGGCAGCGCTAAGCAATGTGATTCTCATTGATTTGGGCTCTGTGTGCCTCGTGAACCAGGACATGTCAACGGTGGCCTCTCTAATTCAAGATCCTCAGGTGCCTTTTCCGGGTCCAACGTCTGGCTATGTTTTCCCAAAAGTGCATTGTAATCTGAGCTCATCACTCACATCGTACCAACCAAATGCAGCCACCCCACTCCCAGCCCACCACCCCCAGGGATTCTGTGGCTGAGTAATGCTCACCAGTAGAGGGTTTGTTTTTAAAGAGAGGAAGTAAAGAATAACGTTCCCGTTCTGAGCTGCTGAGGGAATTAGGAGGGCAGACGGCCATTACTCAGATTGGAGTCCTGCCAGGGCTTATGAGATCATATTTATTTGCCAAAAAAAACCCACCTCCCTCCTGTCTCTCAGGCAGTGCAGGGAAGCAGAAGTCCAATTCCGCTCACCTTTCGTGCAGAAGGTTTAAGACACACAGATGGAGCTTAGTGATAATGGCTGTTTACATTTATATAGTACCTTTCAGCTAGATGGACTCCTGGAGTTTGACAAGCATTATGGACAGATAAACAGACAGGAGTGAAGTGCCGGGCACAGGTCCCTTCCTTCCCACATTTCTTACAGGCAGCCTCACTAGAGCTTTCTTTGCCACTTGGCATGAAGGTGGAAAATCAAGCCATTTCCTACCTAGTACTCTATTAAAACAAGGGATGAAAGTGCATCCTGATGATAAAAGTCCACAGACTGTCTGGCAAAGGTGAATTATTTTATGAGGCACTGCGGAGAGCTACACAAAGGTGCCCAAACTCGTCTAAGAGCTGACATTGTTGAGATAAATGGCCATCATGATCGAGGGCTGCCTGACTTATTGGTTGCGAGACACGCGGGGCAGTGGCATCCAACCTGCCACTTTCATGGTATTGTGGTGAGGATGCTCTTTCTACGCTTAATGAAACCCATCCTCCTTCAGCTCTGGTCCAGTAGGATGGAGGGAGAAGTGCTGGTTGTTCCAACATCTGTTATTCTGAGCATCCTGGTACTAGAGGAGAGTGTAGCCCACATGGAAAATTGTGAAGAGCCACCTTTGCTTTACTCTGCCTGTCTGGACAGTAAGGCATGGCCAAGCCCATGAGACTGGGACCAAGCCAGAGTAACATGTACAAAGTGTGTTTTCAGAGTCCTGGGGGCCATGTATCAGGAAGGGAAGAAATGGACCACATGAGAATCCATCAGCATGGGAGCAGCTGTCAGAGAGAGTGAGCTTTGACAAGTTCCAGTGACCCCAGGAGAGGAAAACATCAACAGGAGTTGACCAGACCATGTAGAGGTTTTGTACATATCTAGATCTGGGCAGCAAAGAGGTGTGGAAGGTTTCCCAACACCCTACTTCCAGACCGCCGGCCATGAACACCCTCTCCCCAGTAGCTAGACCCTGCTCCCAGGTCCCACATGCATGCATTATTTCCTTTATTCAAGCACGCAGCCCATGCCTGCAAGCACACACCACGTGCCCTGATCACCACCGCATTTTATTTCTCAAATTTTGCTCATGAGGACGGCTTTGTGGCAGGTACATCATCTCATTTTCCTGGAGGTCCTGAGGGGCAGCCACCAGATTACATGAGCTGAATGTCATCTACACTAAACTAACACATTTACATCACTGAAAAACCTTATTTACACATAATAAACATGGGGATAGCTGCCACAGAGGAAATAATATAGTATTGATTAAAACAATGACCTGTAATGCCTTCTGAAAGTCTGCAGTCACCAGCAGCTTCCTCTGTGGGCCGCTCAGAGGCAGCCTCTGTACCTGGCGGCCTCAGGCTGTCACTCTCCAAATTGAGAAGGCATGCCTTTCCAGGCCCTGCAAGGTGGTAAGACCTCCCTTTGCGAGTCCCTCCTGCATGCCAGGCACTGTGCTAAATGCTTGATCTCATTCATCCCCAAGGCAGCTCCTCAAGGTGGGTGGGATTATTATTTCCATTTACAAGGAAGGAAACAGGCACAGAGAGGATTGCAATGTCTGCCTGGGATTGTACAGTTAATAAGTGGTGGAGCTGGGATTTGAAGCTGGGTCTGTCCAGCTGCACAGCATACACAATGCTCATTATGCTACACTGCTCTGTGTATTCAGTTGGACAGTGAGAGAAGCTCTTGCACATTAGGCCGTGCCCTAGGCACTGGGGTTCTGAACAGGACTGTTACCACTGATGGAGTGGTGGGGGACGGTCTTTGAGCAGCTCAGCCTTGGCTATGATCCCAGCTATCCTGGGTTGGGAAGAGAGCCTGCAGTTTGGCAAATCTGGAGCTTTTAGAATCTCAGAAATGGAAAAACCTCATTTTAGAAAGATAACTTATTAGGTCTGCTGACAAGCCTAGAACAAGAAGAGCACATTCTACATATAACTACACAATTCCCTTGCCTCTGAAGTAGTCCACAGCCAGCTGAGGACAGCAGGAGGGTCTGTGGACTCCACAGATCAGATATCAGATGGAGGAGCACACAGTGGGTGGAGGGCCACTGACCCATTGGGGGAATTTTTCCTAATGACAGTTGGCTGGCGTGGAAATTGGGAGAGATGGGAGGGTCCAACTGTCAAGAACAGATAGCAGTATCCCCTTGTCAGTAATGAGCAGCTCTGTTCTGTCATCCACTGATTGTGTGACTTTAGGCAAGCCAGTTGAGCTGTCTGAGCCTCATATCAGAAATAATCCTACTTCTACAGCTTAATAGGAAAATGAGTGTGACTGTAGGAAGTGGTGGTCTGTTGTGCAGTCAGCCCAGGATAGAATCTTAATCTGAGCTCAGAGGGGAAGACTAGGTGACCTGCCCTTTCAGTCCTCGGGAGCTTCAGACCTGTGGAGATCCCAGAGACCTTGGGGAGACCTAGAACCTGGGGAATCTGCCTGCTTCTCAGCCATCCCCGCCCGGCAGCCTGGGTTTGGAAGGTAAATGGACAGATTTTACATCTGCTGAAATCCTTGTTTCACTGGGTTTCGCTTTCTTCTGCTGTGGTGGAGGATTTCCACTAAACCCTCCGACTGCGTCTGGATTATTGCTTCTGGCAGCACCAAGGGAGTGTGTTCTGATACCAGGTCTCATAAAACACCGAAGGCAGAAACACAAACCAGGGCTTATGAAGCTGGTAGAGGCACCCACTCCCTAGCTATGTGGCCTAAATTGTGCCACCTTGCTGATCACTTCCTGTCTAGATGCGATGAGGATAAAACACGAAAATATATGAAAAGCGTCTTGCCAGGTAGAAACTTGTTCATAGACATGGCTATCCTTTTTCTTCTCAAAGTCAGTAAGCCCAGACCTGATGTGATATGAGAAGCTGGAATGTTTACAATTCCAAGAATGTGAGCCAGTCTTGGAAACAGAAGAAGCAGAACTTGTGCCAAGTCAGAGGCACAGAAACTTGTTGGGCAGGAACAGTTGAGCACCACATTCAGGGAGCATTAGTCCAGCCCCTCCTCCAGGGCCTGCATGCGTGAGCAGCATTCACATGTGCACACACACCTCATACACTCATACATGCAAGACTCTCCCTGCTCACCACATATTCACTCCATAGGGACCTGCACACCCATCTTCTCACCCCGTCCTCACAGGTGTGCACACACACATTCCCATTCTTATTAGACATACTGGACTCATGCCCACATGAAAGTTCATGCCAAGACCCAGATCATCGTCTTTTCTTTCCTAGACACACAAGAGAAGGATTCCTTTGTGAATTCCCATTAGGCTCTCCTCCTGTTTCAGGAGATGCTGAGGAAGCACCAGTGAATGAAGACAGAGACTTAAATGAGCAGAAAAGCCAGGGGGCATTCCCTGGGCTGCAAGCAACTCAGACCCTAAACTCACAAGGTTGTTTCTATTGGAGAAGATAAAACTGTCTGCTAAATTTTGGGGGAGTTGGATAGAAGAGGAGTCAGTCCTGTTCTGGGTAGCACCATGGAGCAGATTCAGGACTAATGACTTGAAGCAGCAGGTCAATAGGAGGATACTGAAACTCAATATAAAAGAACTTCAACATGATTTTATCTCTCCAAAAATGAAAAGTATAGCCTTGCAAAATAATGAGCTCCTTGTCACTAGAAGGACCCAAGGGGAAACCGTGTGACTATTTCTTAAAGATGCTGTCTCATGAATCCTGCACTAGGTATAAGGATGAGACTGAGTGATCTTGAAGCCCCTGTCTATGAGAAAAATCTAGAACTGGGAAGTCATCTCTCAGCTACTCTCCCTGAAGGCAAGGATGAAGTTTAGAACAGAGGAGGGACAGCCAGTTTCTAGGATGCTGGTCTCCAAACAGGATCCCTTGCCTGGGTTACTAGACCCACATTGGTCCAAAAAATGCCCCAGACTTCTCCTTCTCAGACACCTGGGCTTCCTTGGGCTCTGCCCTCTGTCCTCTGCCATGGACCTGACTGAGAGCAGAAGTCCAGACACTGAATTTGTTTCAGGTGACATTTTGATGAATTTAGAACAAACTCACTCAGCTTATTAAGCCTAGAGAAAATGTTCATTCTTTAAAGACCACACAACTGCCTACTACATCCATGTGCCACACACTGGGTCAACAGGAAACACTGCCAAGACAAACAGTTGCCTAGCCCTTTATTGAAAAAGGGCTTTGTGACATTCTAGCTCTTCCATGCTTCCACACTGTCGGAGCCTTCCCAGCATGTGAAGTGCCCCTCAGAGGCTAAGGGCGATCAGCAGGAAAGGTGGGGTGCGCAGCCCACTGTGTGCTCACTAGCTGTGGAACTCTGAGCCGGTCCTTAAGCCTCTCTGAGCCTTAGTTTTCTCATCTGAGAAGTAGAATACTAAAAGCTCCCTCACTCGTCATATGTGGAATATATGACATAAGTGCATGCGTGACAGTGCCTAGTACATGGTAGCTGCTCAGTAAATACTTGTCCCTTGTCCTTCACGTTGCATTCCAGCACAGAGAACTTAATCTGTGGCTGAGAAGTCTCTTGATCCTCAGATGATTTTAAAAAGCCCTCTCAATGTGCCTTCGGGAAACAAAGCACTAAGGAAGAGAAAGCAAATTAGCAGGCTCCCACATGTGTGTGTACCCACACTCAGAGCAGCCAGTGGTGCTAGCCTTAGCCACATGCAGGGCCATGGTGAGGCACTGAACACACTGCCAGCTCCAAGAAGGCTTGAGCAGCAGCATTTTGTAGATGGAGATGGTAAGATCCAGTGACTTGTCCAAGTGATGGGACACTTCCTACCACTAAGTGATGCTGTCGAAAATGGAAGCCCAGGAAAAGGCTTGCTTACTGCGTATCCACAGCAACCAGAACCAACTCACAGTGTGCTCTCAACAAATATGGAATGAATGAAGATTAAGTGAATGATGAATAGAAAAAAAAATCAAGGATGAAAACCCAAATAACTTGAAACTTAACCACATAAGGTTGACCCACATCTGAGACTGACTTAGGGCACATTTCCAAAAAAGGAAGGGCAAATGAAGGTAGAAGAGGCAGAGTCTTGCTCTCAAATCACCAGATAGATTCTCAGACCTGAGTTCTAACCTTGGTCCCCAATATTTAAAAGAAACCTAAGGTGCCAAATTAATTGACAATCTCTTAGACATAGGATAGACTGTCCCTGCCCCACTCATCACATATCAGTATATATTGAGTGCCTACTATGTGCCAGGCTCTGTGCTGAGTAGTAGAGATGGGAGGATCAAGAGATGGTCCTCCCTTCACAGTCTACAAGGGTAGAGCTAAAGATAATAAACCAACATCACCTCCATAGGATGTCTCATAGCAAAGGTGTGTGTGAGGTGTAGGGGTGTCCAAAGGAGGAGTGCCCAAGGCAGGGATGGGTAAAAGAAGACATTTCCTGAGTGGGTAGAAGGAACAGCATGATCCAAAGCATGGAGGAGGAATCAGCAGGGCACATTCTCAGAACTATTCAACATGACTAACCTTATGGTTAGGATACAAGACCTGGAAGAGAGGCAGGCAGGTGGGAAAGACACGCAGTGCTCCCCCTGGTGGCTCTGGGCAGATCACTCCCCCTCTGAACTGTTAGTTTCCTCCTCTGTCCAAGGTTGAATGGGGTGATTTCTAAGTTTCCTTCCTCTTCTAACATTCTCTGACATTTCTGATTAATGCACAAAATCAAATATGTACACAAGACCAGAGGCATAAGAAAACACACAAAGAAACGTGGGTTAATCTAGTGCAAACAGTGTAAGAACTGAATAGAATAGCTATACTGGCAACTCTTGAAATACCTATGTAGTCGTCCCCAGGGTGGCCAGTCCTGGCTTCCAGAACCCTGCGGCTCCTCCTCTAGCCCTCAGGCAAAAGGGAAGTCTCACCCTGCATGAGCTAAGTGACCCCAGCCGAGGTTACAGAAAGATGTGCCAGGGGCCTGAGCTGAAATTGCATCTGCTTCCACAGAGTTCCTGACACTGAAAGAAATGCTCAAAATAGTCCAAAGTAGGAGGAACCCTTCCCAGGCCCTCAGTTCCCTGCAATCAGCTTCATTTTCTAAGCCACAGTCATCAAGGAAGAGGAGGCTTTCCGTTCTAACAAACCCTAAAGCTAATGATCCTTTTGGCTAGAGCTAATAGTTTGGGGTGGAGGGAGTACCAGGCCATTTGAGAATACATGAAAGCCACATTCTCTCCCTAGAAAAATACATCCTCACTTTTCATATGCAAATTCAGAATAACAACCCCTGATTGAGGTCCACTGGAAGTCTCAGACCTCAGGTAAGTCTCCTGCCCTGCTCAAATTCTCTATTTTGCAAATAAAGAAACTGAGGCCCAGAAAGAATAGGTTACTTGCCCAAGGTCACCTAGCTAATTAGAGCAAAACCTGGTCACCAGGAAATTAGGCCAGCACCTGTCCCAAGCAGGGAAGCTCCCAATGGGATACAGAATCACTGGCGTCTGACCTGACATGTGGCCCGTAGCAAATGCCATGGCTTAACTCTGGCCAGGAGTGCAGAAAAAAGAGGCAACCAGGCCCCGGCAGTCAGATGCTCTGCCTCTTGGAATTGGCTGGTTCCAGAGCCTTTGTGCTCTGCTGCCTCTCTGTCCAACTTTCCCTGTGGCTCCAGCCAGGAGAAGAGACTTGCATGACAATTCCCTGACTCAGCACCCTCTGAGCAGCCAGTAAGCTCCATTCCATTCGCCACACAGAATGTTCCTCAAGGAAAATTGGGGGGACTGTGCTTCCTCACTGGAACTGCCCGCATCATCATTCATTCCTATGAGCGGGAGATTTGGGATTGAGAGTGGTGAAATTCTACCCCTGGATGTACATGTGCATGCAGTTTGGCATGGAAGTGTGCAGGATCTAATAGAATTCAGGCAGTGAAGACAGACAGCCCAGACCCAAATCTGGGCTCAGCCACTTTATGAATGAGGTAATATTTGATGAGGTTTTTAACCTTCCCAAGCCTCTGTTTCCTCATCTATCCAACCAGGATCATCACACCTCTTCCTAGGATTGGTGTAAGAATTAAATGAGGTAATTTATACAAAGTGCTAGACACCATTCCTGGCAATATACTTTAGCTGTTTTTGTCACACTGCCCAGGGGTCCCCAGGGCTGTAGATCCTCACCTTCAGAATCTCATACCCAGCTACTTACTGATACCTTGGTAACAGCAGAGAGAAAAGAAATTCCCTGTCCCACTCTTCCAACTACTTGCCAAAGAGTACTGCAGGAGGCCTCCGCAAAACACCTGGAAGAACTTGCTGCCGTTAGCAGGTGGTTCCCATTGCAAAGTTGTGGGTTTTCCCCCTTTGGAGATTTTAATGGCAAGTCAGTCCTGACCTTTCTGTAATAATTAAATGGCAATCATGCCAGGTGGCACAAGAGTGAACTCTATGAGCTATCATGGCCATCAACCAGCATACTTCTCTAGCTGGACCTCGCCAGCTTTAGCTCAGTGGTCAGCAAAAATAGGATGAGGTATGGAGAGGTGGTGACTCACCTGAAATAAAGTGGAAATCACAGATGGAAGCCCTCAGTCATATCTGTGATAGGCCTCACAGCCAGAACCAGGATAACATCCCTCTCTTCAAATGTCAGAGCTCGGAGCCCCGATTGCAGCTTTCCCAATGCTCTTGGTGTAAATGCACTGACTGTGGCTGATTTGGGGCTGCCTGTGTGACATCACTGAACACAGAAGTAGGAAGAAATGCACATGGTTGGCTCATCCAAACTGGTGCAGGTCACGTAAGAGGACTACAGTACCTGGGCTCCAATCTCACCTGAGTACTTGTGAAGAACAAGCTATGCCCTGGACAGCTGGCACTGAAGGCCAGTTCTTCCTTCCAACTTGGAACCTCCTCCCCAGTCCCCCTACAGCCCTGCAATCATTCTCTGCTAGACTATGGCAAGGATGGGAGATAATTTATCTGCTGCCTGCTCAACCCAATCTCCTCACCTGTGCCTCTTGTGGCCGGGCTTGCAGACCCTTGCTCGCCTGACACTCTCCTCTGGGTGCCCCAGCTTTGGCCATGTGTCCCTTAAATAATGGCTTACACCACCTGGTCTGAACAGTGCCAGGTAGAACCTTTCTTTACCTGCTTGAACTGGACATGTCATGAGAGGATCTTTATCTGGGTCTTTGTGTATTGGTTCTAACTCCTTGACTAGTCTATAAGACCCAAGAGTGGATCTCAACTTTTTTTCTCCCTCATATGCCTAAAATGTGTCCTGTGCTCACTGCAATTAATAGCTGCTGGCAAGGTTGACAATGACTCTTTTCAGGTCCCATTTGCTCTTCTGCTTCTACAAAACACAGACCTTGGACCTATAATGCCATGAAATACAGGGATGACTGTCCCCATGAGGACCACCATGAGCCAGCCCTTTTCCCTGAGAGCTGGACACAGTTGCCCTGGAGCTGCTATGGGCATTATCTTCTATAATAGTATAGGAGCCTCTATTCAGGCCACAGAACCAGAGGCCTCAGGCTAAACTGAATGCTTACAGTATTTTAGTCTTGTCCTGACTTTTAGCACACCCCTGTTCTTTTTAGTAATGTGTTATGTTGTTATTTTTCTAACTGATCACATTTACTGGACACTGACGATGTGCCAGCCTTGGTTCCAAACCTTTGTACATTATAGGAACACACCTCTCCCCACCTCCCAGCTTTTTGCATAAATTATCTCCCATCCTTGCCATAGCCTAGGAGGTCTCCATTTCACAGACTGAGGAAACAGTGAAGGTGGACCTTCACACCAAAAGCCAGGAGGCAATCAGAAGGATCATATTACTGTGTTAAGAGTCCCAAGGGCACATGCCATCTCTCTCTGTCTAATTTCACACAGTGCCTCGTCCTCTGCTCTGGTGGGGCTGTCAGGTTGGATGGCTCCAAATGGGGTCACCTCTCTGGGTCCCAGCTATTGATGTGAGCGTTCCTGGCATGCCTATCAGCAATCAACTGGGCTGATTGCTGCTGGGCTGGCCTCGTGGTGAGTAAACTTTCATGTTCTTATTAAGTGATAGCTACTGCTTCAGAATCACTCCCCTGGATCTCTTTGAGGTTGATTCCTTAATCAAAGCTCTCGACTCTCCTTCATGCCCTCACCACCGAAAGGTTATCATTAAAGAGAAGAAAGGTGCTTTGATTTCCAAAGCTGCTCTGCCAGCTTGGATCTGGGGCTCTAGGGGAGATGGGGGCTTGTTTGTACCCCCAGCCTTGTGTTTAAATCCCAGCTCTGCCATTACGAGCTGGGTAACTTGGGGCAAGTCAGAGAACTTCTCTCCTCCTCAGTGCCCTCTTCCAGGACTACCTCAGGTGTTGTGAGCTTCAAGGAGAGCTTGTGTTTGATGAGTGCTTCTTAGACTGCAAAGCCCTCCAGGTGTGTTAGCTACTGATACAACCATGTCCTCCAACCCATGTTCTAGTCCCTCAGGATGAGGCCCCTTATCCAGGAGGGGACTTCTGTGGAGCTTTCTGGGACTAGTGAATCTCCCATAAAGCATCTTGAACAAGAACAGAGGGGAATACCCAGCCTATGGCATGCACACTAACCATCTCTTAGAGGCATCCCTCAGCCAGTGCTCACCCTGAGGACCCACCCCACTATGGCCCTTGCCTCCTCCCCTCCTGTCCCAGCACACACATCAAGTAAGACAGACTGCACCTGCACTTCCTTGTTTTTGAAGGCAAAAGAAACAATGGGCTGGGGCTCCATGTAGTGACATGGATAGCTAGATAAATAATAAACAAACAAACAAATAAACAAATAATAAAAACAAAGAAAGCCTCCAGTGAGCTTGAATCACTGCCATGCCAAGAGGTAACTGGCAATTCAATTTAACTATGAGATGCAGAGTTGTAATGAGGTGTGTGAGGCTCAAGGAGGATCTCAGTAATAAGAGGACAGCAGGGTTCCCTGCCTTCTCTGCTGGTGCTTCTCCTGGTCCCACCGCCCACTCCCCTCCTTGCCGTGTGAGCGGGATAAGAAGCCTTGTGCTGCCCTGGAGGTCTGGCCACCCCCAGGTCCCAGGTCCCTGTACCCTGCCACCCTCAGCTCCCAAGACTGCCTACGTAACAATGCCCTGGTGGGCAGTTCTGGCTCAGCAAGCATGTGTGGAGGTACAGAGCACGTAGAGGACTCACACTCATTCACACCTGCCCTCCTGCTCCAGGGAAGGTATGCATTTTCTGAATGAACATGCCGCACATGCAAAGTAAGGCGTGGCTACTGCCTGTGAATAAGGCATCTGCGACTGTGTTTGCTAGGGGCAAACATACGCTATCCCTGGCTGCCCTCCTGTATGGCTTTGTCACCCAGAAAGTGGAGGCCGCCTACTGAGGTTTAGATTGCCATTTCCATCCCAAGGACCCTAACAGACCCTACACCACCCCTGGGAAATTTTTTCTTTCCTTCTCCCTCTTGCTTTGTGCCAGGTGCAAGCAGACATCCCCCTCTAGCCCACCCCATCCAACAGGACACTGGCTCGAGGGCAAAGCCTGACTGTTCCTGCCTGATTTCATGACAAATCCTTTAAAGCCAACTCATGACCCTCTTGGTTAATCCTCAGCTTTTATGATTTTATTTGGGCCATAAACAGGTGACAAGGAGGTGTGTAAGTACGTACCTAAACAGCAGCAGCACTTCTGCCATCATCTGTGGTTCCCTGCCCTTCCCTTCCCCCTGCCTTCTGGGGGCCAGCATTCCTCCTCCAACCATGGGCTCACTAGGGGCCTGCCTCCCGTGGGGCTGCTCCGCTCCCTGTACCACCCAGCAGCAATGTCTGTGACTCCATCGGCCAGCACCCCCTGGGCACATGTGGTTTCCTTCTTCCTACCAGGATCTCTGCTGGTCACCTGGGCTTTGTGGGCAGCATCCAGACTGTATCCTGGCAGAAGGGCAGAAGTCTCAGTTGTGTGACCTCAGGAAAATCACTTAAATTCCCTGAGCTTCACCTTTGCAATGAGAATAATAATTCATATCTTCATAAATCTGCATGAAGATTAAATACACAGATCAGCCTTATATTTATAGCCTCTTATTGGGCCTCTGCCTCCTCCAAAGATCTTGGCCTCCAGAGAAGTGCAGAGGTAAGGTGAACATGTGGAGATGGGGGGCTTGGCAGGCCTCCTATTCTCAGTCCTCATTTTTTTTTTTTTGGTACTCCAGTGGCCTTCCTAGAAAAGAGAGAAAAAAGAAGGCCTCTTGCTGCCATCTCCCCACGTGACTAACTGGCTGTACAGGCAGGCCCCTCCCCCTCAGGGGGGCTCAGCACACAGCTGCTGAGCATCTGGCCCTCAAACATTAATCACCATCTTCCAACTTTCTCTCAGGAAAAGTCTAAAAGCCTTCTAGGCATATGGCCTTCAGCAGTCCCTGTTCCTCACAGGATAAGTGGACCAATGACAGGGCAGGGGGACAGGAATGGCCTTCATGGTCTTGCTTCTCTGTCACAGTCCCCAACAGAGCTATTAACCCGCTGGGAAGAGACATCTTAAACCAGAGAGGTTGAGGTACTCTTGTACATGCGATAAAACCCTTTCCCATAAAATTCTTCAACCAACCTTATCACATCCCCCCCATCCCCTACACCCTCATAGAGATTATACTAGGAGTCCAAGAAACCGTATTTATAATCTATTTCACTGGCCTCCACACTTACTAGCTGTATGACCCTGAGTGAGTTAATTTTTTGGATTCTCAGTTTCCTCTTCTATCAAAAAGGAATAATAATAGTATTTACCTCATAGAATTTTTATGATTGAAGAAGATAATGTTTGCAAAGTGCTTAGCTTGGAGACTAATAAATCATAAGCAATCAGTAAATGGCAACTTAATTGTGGTAGTGAATTAAATGAGCTTGGCCCCAAGTGGAGGAGCCCTTAGTGCTACCAGCCAATGGAGGGGGCAAGGCTGTGCTTTGTCCAGCCCAGGGATGGGTGGGAGTGCACTCCCACCGTCCCAATTCCAGTGTGCAGAGGGGTGCGTAGACTCTGCCAACCTTGGGACCTGCTCTGATGACCCAGTGGCCCAGAAGAGGGTCATATTCTGAGTCAGCTTGTGTCTGTGTTGGAATTCCAAGTAGCTAAGCAGTTGGAAGAAAGACCCCAGGCATTGTCTTGAGGGCAGACCCATAGGTGTACCAGGCATGGAATCAGACGCACAGGTGTACACCAAGCTTTGCCATCAGAACTGAGGGACTCTGGGCAAACTCCTGACCCCCTCTAAAATGTTCATTTCTTTAAAAATACAGGAATAAGAATATCTATTTTCATAAGGTCAGTGTGGGGATGAAACAAAATGAGGAGTGTAAAAAGTCCAGCATCACTCAGTCATGTTTGCTGTCTTTTTCATGCCCATGATGTACAGATTTGGGCCAGTGGAGAAGAGATTTATAGAAGCCAAATACTTGATGACCACATAGGCACCAGATTTCCTGTAGGCACATGGCATCTGGGGCCAGGAGCAACACAGACAACATGGACCTCATAGCTGGTGGTGAGGACTTGCTAATATGCGCCTGCCTTTGCCACGCTGTGGACAAGGCTATGCCAACTAGGAAATGGCATGGCTGAGGCAGTTGAGGAAGGCAGGGCTGGCAAGGGGCTACCTTAATGTTAGTCCTTGCTGTTGCTATAGGAAGCTGCAAGGTGCTTATCAGGTGTCTGAAACAGCCTTGCTCACTGCAGAAGCTAGTGAGAATGGGCTGGTAGCCACAGAAACTTTTGGAACTATCACAATAATTGTCAACTCTTCCTAAAACACAATAACGCAACATGAGCTTTTAACATAACTCATTAACTTAAAAACTTAATTTAAGACCACAGCTGTTTCAGGTTTCTCTTATAAGAATTTAATTGGTATGTAATAGCATAGTTAATTAAATACAAATCAATAATTTAAAACAACTAATTGATACTTAATATAAATGGGGGAAACTTAGTTCTAATATAATTAACTTATATTAAATATGCAATGAAATAGCAATTATGTAAAGTTTAGAGTTCCTTTAATAAACTTAAAACTTGGAAGCAATGAGGTTCAAAAATTATGAAACAGGTATTATTAAGCTATTAAACATCTATTACTTGTCCTAGAGGGCCAGAGCCATGTACTAAACCTTTATTCCACCTCTCCTCACGCCTCTTCACTAAAGAAGTTGACCAGAACATTGTGGTTTGCATGATTTATGGGCAGCATTATTGCCTGAGATATGAGGAGTTATGCTGAAACGAGGACCAGGCAGAACCAATGAAGAAAGGAATTTAGTAGAATCAAAGAGAGAACCTTCCAAATGAGCATCCAGCATCCTGCCATCAGCAAGGCATTGCTGTGAGAGAGGCCTGCAGTAAGGACATTCAACAAAGGCAAAACCCTGGAGCAATCTCCAGTCTTCAAGGCCCTTGGCGAGGGCTACCCCATGACCTGAAGCTTTTTCCTCCTCCAGACTCCTACAGCAATTATTGTCATTCGTGTGGAAGTAACTCACACACTGCTACATCTCGCTTATTTTACTGAAATGTTACTTGTCTTGACTTTTATTTACCATTTCATGAGTATACGCATAAGCAACTGGATTAAAATCTTGCTGGAAAAGGAAGCTTGCCTTCATATTGTGTCTTGTTCATAGTGCCTAGCACTTCATAGCCTCTTGATTAGTGTCTGCATGTTGGTTTTTATGCCTGTCACATTTTACTAACTTGCGGGTAGTGGAGAGTGGTACTAACATTTACAGCAGACTCTACTCATATTCACCCACTGCTTTTTGTGTAATTCATTACATAATGAATTAGTCTCCAGACCAAGACATCCATTCTCCAGGGTCAATAAACCTGGTTAAAATGTATTTCTTCATAACTAAACCACTGCTTATTTATCGTCCAGGACTCCTTCACTTGGGAACCCCATCATTTCAAACACAAAGGTCCAAAATGCATCATCATCATCGCAGGGCCTAATCAGCTTCCTTTGTCAATCACCCCCTTCTGACACAGATACCACTCTTCCCCCAGTCCTCCCAACTAATGTCAAACTCTGCCCCCTTCCTCTGTTTGAGCCACTCTGTCCTTTAGCCCATCGTCTCTACTTAGAATGTCTCTCAGCTTCACCATTTCCCATTCACTCCCAGCACCTTCGAGTTCCCTACTCTCACCTGCTACATCCACCTGGCTTCACTCTTCCAGTCCATCTGAGCCATTGCTACCACACGAACCTTCACAGAACACCACCTTGAATGAGTCATTAAACCTCTCTGAGTGTCACCTTTCACATCTGAAAAGAAAAATGGAGGTGCATTTGTTGATCTCTAAACCCAATCTGACATTTTATTTCTATTTACTTATATTTATTGAGGTCACCTTTATCAGATACTTTATTCTAGGCACTTTTCACCAAGTAATGTCTCATTTGATTTTCATATTAACTGTGTGCAGAGAGTTTTACTATTAAAGCCAGGCTCCAGCCAGCCCTGGTGGTTTTGAAGCACAGGTAGCCTCCTTTGCTCCCCATGGCCTCCCCCATGACTCCAGCAGGTCCAGCTGCTGTCTTCCCCATGAAGCCTTAGGAACTGTCATTTGGGGAACTATTTTCAGCCCTTTCACTGCTCTCCTGAGTCAAGGTAGCAGGAATAGAGTGTCTTCTGAGTGTCTTCCCAAGGAAGCTCAGGGTCCTCTCACTTGCTTTCTGATCTCAAGCTGTCTTCAGAGAGCAGGAAGAGAAAGCAGATGCCAACTTATCATCTCCCATCAGGAATACTGTGATAGTCTCATAACTGCCCTCCAGAGCCAGGCTTCCCTTCCCCAACCTATCATCTGCTCCATTGCTAAAATGATTTTTATGAGATTCAAGTCTAGCCTGTCTCTCTTCTACTTAGCACTCTGTAGAAAAAGTCTAGACCCTTAGGCGAATCTCCTCAGGTCCCACAGGACCTGGTCCTTGGCTTATCTCCTGCTTCATGTCATTTCTTCTGCTCCCAAAATCTTTGCTACAGACATACCAATCTGCCTGCCAATAACACACCATTTTTTGCTCATAGGCTTCTGGGGATATGTTCAAGTCTCATAGCTTCAGGTGGGAAAAGGTTAATCTTCAGCAAGAACCCCTGAACTATTGTGACTGGGCAAGCTGAAGACAGGAACACCCCTAAATGTACTGGACAGCCTCAGAAATGGACAGCCTCAGCACATTTTGCTGTCACCAGCTCTAACCAGTTATTCAGAGCTCAGTAGTTTCTGGCTGGCGCAATAAGCAAGCCCTGTTTTGGCCAACATACTCCTCACAATGGCAGCAGGAATGCTAAAGTCATCGTGGATCACCACAGAGGGCTCCTAAGCCTGCAGACACATGGCTAGCCCTCCCTCCCCACCTCCCCTCTTTCCTGTCATCTCTTGTGCTGACCACTCCCACTGTCCTATTTAGCAGTCCTACTGGCTATTCTCTGGTTAGTTGGTGCTCCCTGATGAGACTTTTGAGTGGTCATGAGATGCTGTCTTGCAAGTCTCTGCAGACAACTCTGGGGCCTAAGGGATCGGCTTCAAAGAATTGTGGCCAATGGAAATAACCATGTCCTAAAAGAGACCAGCTCCTCCCCACCTCCTGTCTGTATTAGTTTGTTAGGGCCACTGTGACAAAGTATCACAGACTGGGTGCATAGTCTCATAGTTCTGGAGGCTGAAAGTCCAAGATCAAGAGGTTGGCAAGGTTGGTTCCTTCTGAAGACTATGAGGAAAGAACCTGTTCCAAGCCTCTCTTTCTGGCTTGTCGATGGCCATCTTCATGTTCATATAGCATTCTCCCTCTTTGTGTACCTGTCTTTTTATGAGGACACCAGTCATACTGGAGCAGGACCCCCTTAAGGACCATTTTCACTTGATTACCTCTGTGGAGTTCCTATCTCTAAATAAAGTCACCTTCTACGGTGCCAGGTTTAGAATTTCAACTTGAGATTTGAGGAGGACACAGTTCTGCCCCCTGTCCCAGCCAGGACCGCTGATCTCTGCTGTCTGTTCTCAGTTCTGTCTTCATTCACATAATCAGCAGCACTGAGATCCCAGACCTCACCCTGAGAACCAAGCCAGAAATCAGTCCTGGATTCTAGCCTGAGCACTATTACCAACTAGTGCTTTGGCTTTAAATTGTCATTTTACTTCTCTGAGTCTCATTTTCTGAAACCAAAATGAGGAAAATAATTTTTGCCTTGCCTACTTCACAGAGCTACTGTGAACATATAATGAGATAGTGAATATGACAGCATCATGAAAAAATTAAGTATTTTACAAATATGAAGTATTATCACTGTATCATTGTTAATACTGATAAGAATAAAGAAATCCTAAGGCCAGAAAAAGTGCCATCTTCATCCTCTGAAAGCAAAGGAAAACCAATTCATTTATAAAGCTTTTTATTTCTCCCAAGAGGAAATCTTATGTTTCTTAGACTCCTGTTCCAATGAATTACAACTTTCATTCATTCCACAACCATCTTTCACCTAACCAAATCCATTGTGCCACATTGAAGCTCGTCTGATTTTATTCTGACCAGGGGAGGGGAAAATTGATCACTACCCAATATTTTTTAGTCAGCCCTTTCATTAAATTGCAGACTTTCTGAGCATTTTCTATGTGCCAGGCACTAAGCGTGTGACCAGGGGCTCAGAGGTTTTTTTTAAAGGCACAATCTAGACCCGTTCACAGATTAGAGGCCAGGAGTGCCTGTGGTAAAATCTTCCCTTCTCCTTAAGAAACATCTCCTTTCCCAATAAATATTTCTTTGTACAGCAGTATTTGCTCTCTTCAGGCAATTCCCTCCACACCCCACTCTGCAGGTAACCCTGGTCTTTTTTGTTGTGAATTCTCATTTTAAGCTAGGACAATTTGTTTCACATTAATCGATTTTCTATGGACACCTTTGGTGCGACTGGTGGTTCTACTACTGATAATCACTCAGCCAAAGGCTGCAGACCCAAAGTCTATGAAGAGAAGACCCCATCATCTTGCTGTTCTAAAATGGGCATATGTGCTCTGACTCCATCATCCATCCAGGGTCACGTGACAATGAAAGTGGCATTCTGGTAGCTGGTCTAGCTCACAAAGTGAAGATTCCTGTCACATTCTATCATCTCTCATTTGGTGGAGCTTCTCTAAGCCAAAGCAGTTAGTTCTTGCTTCCCCTGGTTCTCTCTCTAGTCAGTATCTTTGAAAATACCCCACCTCCTACCTGTGTTTCAAGATTCTCCTCCCTCCCCGACCCCACTTCAGCCCTGCTTCCTCACATGGACCCAGTGACCTCTAATCTAACTCTGGCAAATCTCTCAAAAAAATATCTCAATTGTTGATATATAGATAGCTAGCTAATTCTCACTTTACTAATCTTCCAACCTGCTTGTTCTTGCAATGATCCCAGTGGCTTCTCCCTACTTCTCAGTAAAGGCTCAGTCAGAGAGTCCTCTCACTTAATAAATTTCTTCAGTGCACTTATTAGCGCCTTGTAATGTAGCTGCCTAAGTAATTAAGACTAACCTATACGTGTCAAATTAAATGAGCCAAATACATTGAGAAATTGCCTTGTCCTTCATTTCTTTTATTAATCAGGTTTTTTTAAACTTCTTTTCCTGGTCATTTGCAAAAACCAAACATAGTCAGTGAGGCTCTTAACTTATAACAACTGTATTTGGGTGCTCTTTGCTCCAGCAGTCACCCTGGGGGTCAGGCAACCTATTATGCTGACATAAGATGGGTTGAGTTGAGATGGTAGAGACAGCCCACATAGATAATCTGAATTCAACAGGTTGTCCACAGTCTCTAAATATTTAAGAGTACTATGTCCCCTCCATTTCCCTGGGAATTTAGGGGACTGTTCAGAAAGATCAACAGGAACATTGCCTAAATTTATCCGGCACCTTTTGCCCCCATGCCCCAGTGCTCCCCTAGGCTCCTACTGAGCTCAATCCAGGAACCAGGCTCCCTTTCTCACTAGGAACCACTGCTGATGTGCTTTAGATAGACATGAGAAGTCAATGACAAATGTAAGAAGAATCTCCAGCAATTGTATCATCCTCTAGCAATTATAATGGACTGTCGAACTCTGCCTGTCATCAGCATGTTAAGGTTTCAATACTGTCTCAGGCAAGAGGCTATTTTTGTTCACGGGAGCTCAGCGCCTCCTCACAGCTTGTACTTCCGCAGGCCCCCTCCTGACTTGCTGCATTCCTGCCTCTTGAAAGTGGTTGTTAGAAAGAATCCACAAATATAGTAAGTAAACATCAAAGGGGCTTTGATCCGCATGGCCCTCGACAGAGCAGGAGACCCTGAAGAAAGGGCCAAGGCCTTGGATGAGGGAACTTAACATCGTCAATTTGGGTGCCTGAGATGTAAGGCTGTTTGAAGTGAGGGCGGTATGGCCAAGCCTTCAGATGAGTGAGCGTGGAAGGAAAGGAAAAGAAGTGAGTGCCTTTGGATAAGGCACACTCAGATCTGCTTCTCTGCTCTTTATTGTTAGTCAATAAACCCTTTTAAAGAATCAGGAGATCAAAGCTAGAGACCTCCCTGGGCCATGGCATTCTGCTACCACCTGCCACGCTTTTTTTCTCTAGGGTAAGAGCTCCTAAGCTTGACCTGTCTCTCATGGGCCCTGTGCTCCCTTTCATCCTGCTACTCAGAGAGGATGGGCAGGGTGACAGGAGATGGACAGAGACTTAGGGAGGAGCATGAGCCCACCTTGTCACTCTAACAGCCTAGAAACACCCAGTGCCATGGGGGAAGTTGCTATAACACACTGTTCAGTGGGACACTCCTCCAAGAAACTAATAGAGGGGGCACATGGGTATCTAGAAAGCCTGGCAAGGCCTAGGAGACAGTGCAGTCACATTCTGTCTTCTAGAAATCATATCCCTTATCCAATTACCCAATTTATGTAAGCTGTCACATTTGTATGACTTCTAAACAAAGAGGTAGGGGTGGGGAGTCTAAAAGAATGACTGGAAGCCATTTCGCATTTTTGAACTCCAACTTTCTCATCTGCATCATGTGAAGAGCAGATCCATCATGTGACCCATCTGCCTATCTTATGGGGTTTGTATGAGGGTAAAAGAGAAATGTGGTGTGGAATTATTTCAAAACCCAGAAAGTCCTTAAGACAAAACAGGATTAGAGATAAACACCAGAGAGGAAAGCTTGACTTCTTGGGAGGTAAATGTACTCTAATCTAAGGCTCACATACAATGGGCACTGAGTTACAAAATATTGTGAAAAAAATTGCCTCTTGCATTTTCTCTTTGATACTTAGAATTGTGATTCTAATTCTTTTTGCAATTGGACCAAAGTCTTTGGGACCAGAGTCTGTCTTGGATCTCTTAGTTATCCCAACCCTTGTGCTCCTCACTGAGTCTACACCTTAAAAGTGCTTGATGACAGTGCTGAATTGTACCTGAATATAAGGGAACAGAATCCCTATCCCCAGAAACCTCCTCTCTCCCAAAAGGCCATCTCCTATCTCAGCTCCTGTGTCTTTCCCTAAATCTATCCCATCATTTCTTAATCTTTGTGAGTCACTCCCTGTGTCTGGTGGCACTGCTCCATCCTGGACATCACTGACCTGACTTTGCCTCTTCTCTGGCAGGCCTGACCACAATCCTACGGTCATCAAAGCATAGTCCCCAAAGCTGGGATATACTGGGCCTCATTAGCCTATAGGTAGTGGTTATGAGTGAGGACTTTGGATCCATATTGCCTAGGTTCAAACTCCTGGCTCTGCCACCTACTTAGCTCTTTCATTTAAGACTGTTGACTTAACACATCTCTAAATAAGGATGTATAAAATGGATAATTATACGTACCTCATAGGGTTGTTGCGAGAATCAAATGAGGAATTATTGGCTTAAAATTATGCCTGGACCATAGTAAGTGCTATGCAAATATTTGTTAAATAAATAAGAAGCCTTGTTTGTAAGAGCAGCAAGCATCACATCCCCTACAAAGGGGGTTCACTGATACCTGACTCATTCCTGGCTCACCCATCTATGCTTTTCTTCCAGAGCTGGGCCTCCAGAAGAGAGGATGCTGTCTGGTGCTGGGCTACATGGCCAAGGACAAATTTCGGAGAATAAATGAAGGTAAGTGAGAATCTATCCACCCTCTCTAGGGTAATGTGCCCTACAACTATGGTACCAAAAAACAGAACCTGGAACATCTCAGAAAGGACAATGGCAGATTAGTTTAATTTCTGTGAAGCTATTCATATAGTAACATGGGGAGGAGTGGCTAATGCCTAGAACAGAGTATGCTGATTCATAAGCGTTTTTCCTTATACTGTCTTTCCTCCTCCCTCTGTGTCCCCTCCTTTTCTTCCTCTCTCTCTCTCCCCTACCTTTCATTTCCCACTTACCCAAGCAGCATGACTCGATCTACTTCTATTATCTTTTCTGATCCAGACCTCTCTATCTTTCTCCTCAATCATTCCCAATTCTTAAATGCCTTCTGAATAAATGGCACCTTATAGGGCACTTGGAAAAAATACTAAAGAACAATAAGGCAGAGTTTTTATTCTCAAAGAACTAACACTTGGAAACCTGCTTTCTTTCCCAGCTCCATTGACCCTATGTCTTCCTCTTATTCATAAGCCATTCTGCCTGCCTCTTGCACTGAGTCTTTTCTGAGGCTGGACTGGGTCACACAAAGCTTGGGAAAGTCATTGACAGTGACGTGGAGGCTGGAATGTGAAAGAAGTGCTGTCATTTATGGGCCTGTTGTAATAAAGAGCCAATCCCCTCATCCCCAGCCATCTGTCTCTGTGCAGCTAATAAGCCTCTCCATCAGATGCCACGGACTGTTTGTCAGGATTAAAAAGTAGGTAAACAATGGCTGGAGATGCCATTTATTCATTAAAGTCAGACAAATGAAGCCCTGGCTTCCCACCAGCCCAGCTTGTCATGAGCCCGGCCCCTCCCCTCCCAAGGCCCTGGGCCCCATTCCAGGCATGGGGGTGACAGCTCACCTGTACAATCTCTATTCCAATAGTTATACCATAGTATAATTCCAGTGCCCTCTTCTTATGCTCTTCAGCTGGCTCTCTTCCTAACCCACAGCTTATGACATCCACACTCCCCTGTGTTCCCCAGACCTAATGCCTTGCCAGCTATAGGTTTGTCACTAGCACCCATCATGATGACAGTTTGACAAGAAGTAAGCCAGCCCAATTAAGCACAGGAGTATCAGCTCCCCTATTTTGCTGCTCATCTGTGTAAGAAGGCAGCAGCAGCAGCAGCAAGAAGCCACTTCCTATTTGTGAGAGCCCCAGGGCTGAGCAAAGCTGGGGCTGCTGGCTGCATTTTCTGCATCCTGCCAGTCAGTCTTCACTTCCTGACTTTTTTCTTTCTCAGCCTACCCCTCCACTCCCAACACAACCTTCAGGAGACTGCTAGGCAGTAACTTCTAATTTGTGGGAACTGACAGGGTGCCTCTGTCCGTGGTGCTGAATAGACACATTCTCTTGCTGGCGATGCTCATTAGAGAAACTGGGGACTAGGGGAGCCAAAAAGTCAGGAGCTGGGCTGGATTTAAAACCTCAAGCCCTGAGTGTCTGACTCAAGTAGAAGGACACTGACTCTAGATCCTGGGCGCCTACAAAGATTCGTATCACATGACTCATGAACATAATTTCACTCCCCCCACCTTTCTTTCACAAATGTCTAAGGTCAGAGTCGGGGGTTGGGGCACAGAGGGATGGTCATACTAGTCATCGCAGGCTGCTCTAACAAAACACCACAGACTGAGTAGTTTAAACAACAGAAATATATTTTCTCACAGTTCCGAGACTGGAAGTCCAAGGTGAAGGTGCCAGCATGGTCAGGTTCTTATGAGGGCTCTCTTCTTGGCCTGCAGATGGCCTCCCTCTCACTGTGTCCTCACATAGCAGAAAGAGAGCAAGCCCTCTGGTGTCTCTCCTTATAAGGATAAGAATCCTATTGCATCAGGGCCCTACTCATATGACCTCATTTAACCTTCATTACTTCTGTAAAGGCCCTATCTCCAAATACTCTCACGGGGGGGTGGGGGGGAGGGGTTGGGGCTTTAACATATGAATTGAGAGAGGAGGGGTCACAGTCCAATCCACAACAAGGGGTCCAAATGAATTTACCATAGCAGAAAGGTACAATGATAATACTCTGAACCAGGAATTAGAAAGATGGTAAAATGAAATGAATTGAATAATAAAATGAAATGAAATGAAATGAAATGAAATGAAATGAAATGAAATGAAATGAAATGAAATGATAAAATAAAACAAAACAAAACAAAATAAAATAAAATAAGCATTAGATAGAGAAGCACTTCTTAGATATTGTTTAAGTAAAGCAGGAAGGAAAGGAGTTGAGGAAGACTAGATGAGGACTCAGAAATAAGACCAGGACCTCATTAACTCTGAGGGCAATTAGTCTTACTTTGTGCAACAACTAAGCTAAAACACCACTTTAACAGTTTTTTCTTTTGAAAATGGGAAGCTGCCAGAACATGTCTATTTTCTCCAAACACATACACTCCACACAAATGGGCTATTCCTTTCAACTGATTATGGTTGACTGCGTTAAGAATGATAGATCCCAGGTGCCTTACCCCACCTTAAACCCTCTCCTTAGTGAAGGCTAATTAAGAATCAAGCAAAGTATTCAGAAAGAGGGAGGCAGTAGAGGCATCAACAATGGCCCAGAGTAGCCAGGGTAACAGAGCAGCTAACTTCTTACCCCTCCCTCCCTCTCTGCATGTGGTTCTCATCCCTCTCACATACTGCAATACACACATGCACATACTCACACACAACCACACACACACACACACACACACACACACACACAGTAGCTGCTGCTGCTTCTGGGTGAAGGAGATGAGGGGGTGGTAAGCAAGTTAAGCCACCATGTGTGAATGGTTACAAATATCAACTAACAAGGAAAAGACAGGATGGGGGGTGGGGTGAGACAGTGGGGCAAAAGGAGAGATGCACAAGGTGGGTCAACTTTGGTTCTGGACAGGTGGAGAAGAGAAAGGGACCTGGAAGGATGGAGAAGGCTCTTCTGCTCCCACTACAGTCAGTCTTGCTACCCCAAGTGCCACATTATGCATTTTTTTCCCTTTCTTAAGCTCACATGCCCAAACTCCAACATGTCTAAACGTAAGGCATCAGTGAGCATAGAGAGCTGTTTTACGGTTTATAATTATCTTGTACAAATACCGAAAATAATTATAACTCCCACATATTAATTATTAAACTGGAATAGCAGCCATGACGTAGCTCAAGAAACAGAAATCTCCATCCATGCCGCACCATTTACCTTGATATAACTTGAACAATTGGTAAAATAGTAATAAAAAAAAATTCTCCCAGCTGCTGGTATTAGTGAGCTATTGGAACAATTAGCTGCTTCTTCCAATAAAGATAAGGTAGTGATCATTATATTTCCAATTTAGAATAACTATAATAGACTTACTTGTGCTATATTAAAGCATATTTGTTCTGTTTTACAGTAAATAATAGGTGTCTATCATCTGGAGAGAAGTGGTCGCCTATTTCATTTGTTTCCTTGTTAAGTTGGTATCTTTTCATTTCCTTCTCCTTTTACTCCCCCCTCCTCACTACATTTGCAAAAAATAACAGTTTGAAAAGAAGCAAGAGAAAAATAATGAATAAACAGGAGTTTTATAGAGCTGAGGTTTATCATAAGCTAGAGGAATCTCAATTGGTGTCGTTAAACTACACAAAGCAATAAAGAGAAAATACTATTCGAAGATCATTTAAGGAGGCATGTGATAGTCAATGAGAGTTGCTCTATTTGGGAGTGCTTAATAGCCTCTCAGATAGAATTTGCAACATCTGCAGGAACAGAGGTGGTTAGTTAAATGTGGGGGGTGTGTGGTGTGTGTGTTTGTGTGCATGTGTGTGTGTGTTCTTTCTTGTTTGGACTCAACATATCTGCAGCATCGTATGGAGAAATGGACAAAAATTAAAGAAGGGCAGACAAGAAAGGAAGAAATAAAGATAGACTAGGCATAAGAATATCTGACTTGTTTGACATAATAGCCTTCATGTGATTAAGTACATGGTGCTTTAAATAGGAACTGCTGGAAGTAGGTCACTTATTTATTCATCAAACATTTGTTGAATACCTACCAGAGAAAAATAAAACTAATTTTATAATAAGTTCCAATCATCATCCTAAACATCAGGGCTAGAAAAGTAAGACATAGCCTCTGCCCTCAAGGAGTTCATGATAAAAACACACAAGTTAATCTCAGTATTACTGTCATCTCCACAGAGAGATCTAAATTAGATATCCCTCTTCCCCCACCATTATGCTCCACTGGGACAACCAGCCTATTTATTTTGTGGCACTTACCCTAGCTGGTAATTATTTATTAGACTGTCTGCCCCACCTAAAAAGTTAGCAAAGATCCCACTCCTTTTCATTCCCTGGCCCTTAGCCGAATGACTCTCACTAGGGAGTAGTCAGTCAAGTTTAATTTAAATAATTAATTAGTGCCATGACTGACAATGGAAGAATGCACCAGGTTGCTCACAGGTGTAAGGTGGGTCTTGCAAAGAAGCTCTTCAGGCAGAGCAAACTGAGGTAGAGCATTCCACCAATGAGTCTCCACATCCCCAGTGATTCCATAAGCCTTGCCTTTCAGCCACTCCTCCAAGTCCAGTACTATAGCTCCTCCTGGGAGGCCAGGACCCAAGTCAGCAGAACAGGAGGGCTAGGAGGGGAGGCCCCCAGAAGTGTCCCCCTCCTTTCCACACCAGCTCTCCTTCCGCACCCCATGCACTTCTGGCCTATACTCCCGCGACATAGAGCTCTAAGCAGATACATCACAACGGTTATGCAAATGGAATGGTTCCCACTCTTCCCTCACCCCACACAGCACACCACCAACAACAACAACCATTCCTTTCCTTTCCCCAGCTCTTCCAAGTACCCATTCTTCTTAGAGATCCCAGAACCACTCATCCTCTCAATGAATATTGCTTGCTCAAGGCTGATCCTACTCATAGGGAAATAGAAAGCTTTCCACATTGTATCTGATGAGGGGTTCTGCTTGCCTGAAAAACCTCTCCTACTTGAGAACAGTAAATAACCCTAGGGATTGATTATGGAGCAACCCACCAAATCATGGTGGCCTGAAAGCACCAAGCCACTAGCCTGGGATCAAGAAGTGCTAGAAGAGCCAGGACCACAACCCCCGGCTCCTGACGTACAGTCCAGAGCTCTTCAGTTTCTGAAAGAGGAGGCTGAGACTGTGAACTCTTTAGCTGGTCTGCTTGTTCAGGGTAGCTTAAAATGCAAAGAAAGTGGGAGGGGCTGGGAGAAGATGGGGCAGAACACAGCAGTCTCTAGTTGATGTAGGAGACAATCAAGAAAGATCTGGAGTGAGGGTCACAGACCAGGGAAGACCATTTCTAAGGAACCAGAAAATTCTATCAGGCAGTAGAACACTTAAGAAGGAAAATGAAGTCAAAGATGTCTAAAGGAGGAGAGAGGAGGCGGCGAAGCCCAGGACGCCGTTTTCTGCCAGCCGTTTGAGGCCCAGGTGTGCCTGCTCCGGGCTTTCCCTCTGCACACAGGGCGCCCTCTCCGCTGCCCATCCGGTTTGGTGGCGGAATCACAGCGACCTGCCACTTCTCCCAACTCAGTGAAGGGAAAGTAGAAATGCCTCCCAGCGCTGTTGCTTCCATCTTTCCAGGAAGAAACAAGCACAGTGATTAGCAACGGCAGCTTCTGTTCACAGAGACCCGGCCTCTCTGAGAGGGGCTGGAGCACCTGGAAGGAGAAGTCCAGCTCCACACATGGCAGGCCCCATAAAGGTTGTCGCAGGCCCCAGAGCTCCAGGCAGCATGACCCTCCTAGTCCTAGGCCTCAGCATCCCTGAAGTTCTTTGTGATGGCATGGAGACTCTTATATTTCTGCATCCCGGTTCTCTAATCCATAAAAATGAGTCTAAAACTTCCACTGATTTTTGCCTAACCCCCAGCAGAGTTGAAAGAAAGATGCCCTCATCAGCCTGTATAGTGGAAGGAGCCAGCTGTATGACCTTGGGCAAGTCCCTGAACACCCAGATTTCAACCTTCTCATATATGAAATTGAATAATGTGGCTACAATCATTTATAAGCCTTTTAAATGTGATGATTCAAAATTTATCTTGGTTCTCAACACCTTGCTCACACCTGGTTCTTACCACTCATCCCATAAATTTAAATGCTTTGGCCACGGAAGGAACCAGTATTAGAAAACGGACTGACTGGCTTTGCTCAGCAGCCTCAGAAGGCAGATCTTATTTACTTTTCCTATTTGTTCTCCAAGAGTGAATTCAGGCCTATATCAGCTATACCCTGGGTGGCAATGAGGCAGGCGCCCAGGCCTACAGGGCAAGCTGCATTTTTTTTTCAGAGCAGGAGGGGAAGCAGCAGTAGGGAACTGGGACCTTGGCCCAGAGACCTCACCCAGCAGAGAATGGGTCTAATGACACATGAGCCCCTCCCATCTGACTGTGGCAGTCACCACAGTCTAGCTATGCTAAGGGCCCACAGTCGTTTCTTCCGAGACCATTCCTCCACTGTCTGCTCAAGCCCCCAAGATGTTGGCTAATATTGTCATTTTGTTATTTGGGGCTTTGGGGCATTTTTTCCTATTCCATTTTTCTTACTGATGTGTTTTCTTCCACTGGGGCTACAAAGCTGGTTATTTGTATAATGTCCCTGTTTATTATTTATAGCAAGACTCAGATTTCCAGGGCACTTTATGATTGTTATTTAATTCACTCGGCATCTTGGAGCAAGGGACCCGCCATTTCACTCTCCTGCCACAATCTGGAGATTGGAGGATTCCAGAACTTTGTTGTAGGCCCATTTTTCCAGCCACCATTCCTACAGCAAAACATGCTTATTTAAGGTGATCTAAGGGCCCTCTAAGCCAGTGGTCCCCAAACTTTTTTGCACCAGGAACTTGTGCTCCTATGAGAATCTAATGCCTGATGACCTGACGTGGAGCTGAGGCAGTGATGCTGGTGCTGGGGAGAAGCTATACAGATACAGATGAAGCTTCACTTGCTTGCCTTCTGCTCACCTCCTGTGTGGCCTGGTTCCTAACAGGTCATGGACTCATACTGGTCCTTTGCCTGGGGGTTGGGGACCCCTACTTTAGGCCACAGACCCTGCCGAGCTCCTTTTTAAATTTCCTTTTCCCTCGCAATCATACCCAACACTCACTAAGACCTAGAAATGTTACCTCCTAAATGTCTTTTGAATCTGTCCACCTCTGTCCATCTCACGGCCAACACCCATGTCCCCATCACTACCCTCCCTCACCTGGACTACCTCAGTGTTCTCCTAACTGGTTCATTGTATCCATCATGCCCAACCCCTTCCCTCCCAGTTTATTTTCCACACTCCAGCCAGAGCATTATTTCAAAATGCAAATCTGATGTCACGTTCTTCTTGGAAATATTTCAATGGCTTTCTATTGCTTTTAGGAAAAATGCCAAAATCCTTGGCATGTTTCATGTGGCTGTACGTGATCTGGTTCCTACTCACCTCTTTGCCCTCATCATTCCTCCTTAACACTCTGTGCTCCAGTCACATCCATCTTTTAGCTCCTCAAACAGGGATGCTTCATCTGCCACAGCAGCTTCATTTGTGCTGGTCCTTCCTCTTGGATGCTGGCCACGCTCGAATACCCCATCCCCAACATTTACCATAGTAACTGCTGCTCATCTTCCAACTCTCAGCTTAAGTATCACTTCTCCAGTGTGGCCTCCTCAGAACTGCTCCCATGCCCACCCAGTCTATGCTCCCATGGAACCATATTCCTTCCCTTTAGAGCTCTTAGCTGAGTCTCTGCATATACGTTCATATTGCTGTTATTTAACCACTACTTGTCTCTCCTACTGGTCTGTAAACTGCATTTGGTCTCCATTATATCCCAGGAGCATAGCATAGTGTTGGCACAAAGTAAACACTGAAAGAAGTCAGTGGCTCCCAAGCTCCTGGGACTAGGTGATCTGAGAGTCATAGACTCCTAGAAGAAACATTAGAAATCATGCAGAGAAGAGGAAACAGAGACTCAGGAAAGTACTGTGACTTGCCTGGAGTGACACAGACTTCTGGTCCTAACTCCAGTCCTCTTTCTAATATGCTGAGTCCTTAAAGTTTGGAGTGACAAGGTAGAGATTAGGGAAGTCTACTTACTAAAAATGGGTTTGAAGCAATGTTTTGAAAGAGAAAAGAAGCAAAGAACCCTGGAGAAAGGAAAGGAAGTCGATTCTTTGATATAGACACGAAGTACAGAGTAAAATCATCACCCCCTATGAGCCCAGCATTGTGCCAGGCATAGGAGATTTAGAGAGGCTGGGCATGGCTCTGTCCCCAGGAACTTTGCCCTCCACCTGGGGAGATTAGATATATTTATACCAAGTGGATTTTGTGGTTATTTTGGTTTGGTTTGGTTTGGTTAATACGCTTAATGGTTAAGTACTGTGGTTTGGGAGTCAGAGAAATCTAAATTTAATCCCAGGCATAGCCAGAACAATTTTATAACCATATTGTCAAAGATTTTCAAGGCCAGAAGGTACCAAAAGTCATCTAGTTCATACCTCCTTCTGATGGTTCAATATTACTGCCAAGTACTTATCCACATAAATTGTTTTGAATACAGTGGTGCTATGTGCTCATTTCTTCACACTCATGTATCAAGTGCCTACTCTGTGCCTTGCACTGTGCTAGGTAGGTCTTTGACATGTAAAGATACAGTGCCTGCCCCTGGTAACATCAAGGCAATCCCAATACAGTGCCATAACCATTGTAACGAGGTATGTACAGGAGCTACAGGAGCTACAGGAACAGAGAAGGAGAGTCCAATAAAACTACAGGCCAAGTATGCAGTGCCCAGACAGCTTTCTGGAGAAAGTGATATCTGAGCTGAGCCCTGAGAGCAAATTTCATTATAAGAGGCCATTACAACCTATGCTTGAATCTTTCCAAAGACAAGAAGTTTGCTGCCTGCCAAGACCATGGGCAGCTCCTCAGCCAGGCTCTCATAAGGGCCTTCAAATATAATTACCCCTTCAACTCCAGGTATCTACAGTTTTATCATTCTAACTGATGACAGTGGGACCAAGTGACTTAGGTAGCAGCCACTGGCAAAATCCTGGGGTCTCGCCCTATACCAACTGTTTCCTAAGGAGGCCTCTTTTCTTTTCTTTTCTCTGTCTCCCTCTCCCTCCATTCTCAGCTAGCCTCAAAGACTTCATCACTGAATGCCGAGACCTACCTCCACCCCAATCCTAGGGTGAAAAGTCTGAATAAAAGAGGGTGCTTAATGGCCTGCAGTGCCATGAAGTTTTTAGTGCTGTATGTTGGAATGAACGGGTTCAAGCTGAGATGAATTTTCCAGGTCTTTTATCAAGGAGAGTCAGTAAAAGCCTAAAGGAGCTTGTCCCATCTCCACAGAGTGACCATGTCACATCACTGGACCCCACGCTCTGGAAACAGTAATCAAGCAGACACGTTTTCTCCCCTGCTCTGACTGCTTTCTTCTCTATGCCTTTCCTTCTCAAATGTGTTAGTTTCTATGGAAACTGTGTTGTTACTGGTATGGGAGGAGTTTAATGACATTCAGAAGCACCAAATCAAGTGCATTTATATAATGGTTTGAAATATACATAATGGCCTATGGAATATGGGACACGGTGACAGTTTCAGTAACTGCATACAGAGTGTGGGATAAAAGAGCAAAGGGATACTCCCCACCTCCAAGTCAAATGCACCAAGACTAACCACTAGTCTTAGTCCTAAAGAACAGCACTTCTCAACCATTGTTCATGAAAGGACCTCAAAACACTACACCAAGCTGCTCTCCTCTCATTGAGGAAGGATGCCAGCTGGACCACGAGTCCTCTGCACTCACCAAGGTTTGTCAGATGCGACAGGTACAGAGGAGAGGGTGTGAACTCCTAGATGGGAGGAAAGATGAAGCCATTCTGCCCTGGGCTTCTCGGGCCCCATCCCCTCAGCCAGCATGCTGTAGGACAATCTCTCCTTGTGTCTGTTCCAACGGCTCATTTCTGTCTGATTCAGAGAAAAGTTATCAGACACCTAGTGTGTGCCTGGTGCTGTGGTGGATGTAGAGATGGATAACACATGTAGGATGCTCTTACCTGATTTCAGGTTTCCCCCGAAGCAGATACTTTAAAAAGTCATGCATGTAATTGTCCATGTGGGAGTGCAGAGAGGATAGAGATTTGACATGGTAAAGGAAAGGCATCCAACACAGGGGGCATCATCAAGCCTGCTGCCACCATGGCTGGAGCCTAGTCCCAAAGGGGAACTGAGAAGTACTGTGAAATTCACATCTCAATATCAGGCCAAGGAGTGGAGTAAATTTAGTTCCCTGGCACTTCTAGCCTGCTCTTTGTGAAGGCAGAATGGCCTTTGTAGCTTAAGAGAAAGACTTCAGAGGAAGGTTGCAAATATTGGCAATTGGTGTTGGCCTGCCATCACTAATGTGGTCAGGCCTGAGAGGTACTGATGGGGTACTGTGAGAATTGACACAGCCCTCAGAGGATTTTGAGTCAAGTGGGGAGACAGGAGTATAATAAAATAGCAGAAGGCAAGGTGGTGAGAGAGCCAAAGAGGAGTATAGGTGACGTGCTCATGGAGCATAGAGGTGAGGAAGTCGTGCATTCTCAGTAATACCAGGGAGCTTCCAGAAAGTGAGAGAGGTAGGGGAAGCTAACCAGGGCAGGAAGGCACTTTCACCCACTCACTTTGCTTAATCCTCACTGCATGACAAGGTAGGTCTGTTATCTCCATTTTGAGGATGAAGAAACTGAGACTCAGAAAGATTTAGTCATCTATCTGAAGACATACAACTATTAGGTGATAAAGCTAAGATTCAAGCCCTGGTCTTCTTACTCCCACTCTGCCTCAGGGAGCTGTGTGTGTTTGGGAGATGAGGGTGAGGTGACTTCCCCCATCACCATCAAGGACAGACGTAACCAAATGCCCACTATGTGTTCACATAGATTTCTCCCCACAGCCAAAGTCTGCCCTGTCCCCTATCTCTCAGCATCGCACTTCCCACAAACCCCACCCCGTCAGGTAGCCCCTCTAATCCTGCTCCAGATGTAGGCTAGAATGACTAAACCTAATATTGAGTGAATTATCTGGAATTCATTGCTCTGGGGGTACAAGAAGGAGAAGAGGCAGCCTAGGGAAGGGACACATCAACTCTGATAAGCCCCACAAATGTGCTTTCTACCCAGTCTTCACCCTCCATGCTCTCCTGTCCCAGCCCTGCTCCAAACCCCACTGCATACACATTTCCCTAGGGCAGCATTTTTGTAGCATGTTAATAGGTTTCCCGTGAGATGTAGGCTCCATAGTTAAATAAGGTGGAAAGATGCTGGGTTAACCCAAATTAAATATGTCTTTTCCACAGAACTTCTCAGACTCTATATGCCAAAGGACATGGCAAACTCCTAAAAGGGTGATGTGGAGAACCCCTAAAAGGGTGACATGATTTATGGAGTTTCACAAACTTATTTGACCACGACACATTTTTCCTAGAGCATGTATTAGGACTAGTGTTTCTTGGAATCCACTTTGGGAAATAATGGTTTAAGACCCAGATCTGCCACTAACTCGTTATGTGAGCTTTGTCAAATAAGAATAAATCAAGACTGCCTTGTGGGAACTAGTAAAATAATAGGAATGAAAACTTGATATAATCTGTAAAATAAATGATGATAGTATTTATTTACATAAAACAAACACACTCAGTTTCCCAGAGAACATTTTATTAGGAGTCAAATAATAATAATAATAATAATAATAATAATAATAATAAATTTTTTAAATAATAAGTTCTGTTCCTGACTAGGTATGTGACCTTGACCTTGATCTCTCTTGAACTGTTCTCATTTGCAAAATGGACTACTCATAACGTTCTTCCCTCCATGCATATATTACAAAGATAAAATATGCTTAGCGGTTGTACAGATGTTTTGAGAAAGTATACAGTACCACGAAGTGCAAGGCATTATTTTTAGCGTTCCAGGTTGATACCCTCAATTCAGTCCCATTTTGCTGGGATGAAAACAAGAGGGGTATTGAGAGAGGGGAGCAGCTAGTGGGAAAAATAACAATGACTAATAATTTTCATCCATATGTATGATGTTAGGATCCTTGCATGAGCACATCGCTGAGGGGAGAAAATGAATATTTCATGAGTAAATACTAAATGTAGTATTTTAGATGAAGTGGTCAGGAAGACTCACATGTGCCTCTGCGTCCAGATGGAGCTGGAAAGATCAGCACAGGCTGTGTGACTGGGCTCCAGGAAACAGGCAACAGGTCAGCAGGGAACAGCTCAGCCTCTCAGCAGAGATGGAAAGCTGTTCAGATGACTGATGGAGGGAATCCTGCCCACCACACCCACCAGCTGCGTAGCCTTGAGCAAGTTCCTATAACTACTCTGGGACAACTATAAATAGGAATGACAAAGTCAGCCTTGCACAGCTCTGAGGTCTCAATCAGAGCTGAGCTGTTTGGAAGAGGGCTTTGTAATGCACACAAGTGGGAAGAGTTATTATTCATTTAATCATTTAACAGACATTTACTGAACATCTACTATGTGCTGATCACTGCCATAGCCACTTGTTTACCATTTACTATGTGCCAAACATTGTGGTCAACCCTATGCTCTCCACCCCTTTATACATATCATATCATTTAATCATCACCACTGCCCTGACAGTTTTTCTTATCACTGCCATTTTCCACATAAGGAAATGAAATTTTGGAAAGATAAATCACTTGCCCGAAACCATATAGCTAGGAAAAGGCAGAATCCAGAAGCCCAAACTCACTCCTCATTCTACACTAAATGGCCCATCTTTGTCCGTGATACTTTTGCAGAGCCAATGGAGCACCTTGCCTCCAACCCCTGCCAGCTCTTACCTGTTCTGTTCATGCCTTGTGTTCCCTACTAACAGTGCCCCTTCCTCACCCAAAGAGAATGCTTCCCCTCTTTTGGCTTTTCACAATATCCTCCCTTTGTTTTCCATTCTCACTCTCTTCTCCAAAGCTTCACTGATGGTCTATCTTCCATGACACAGTCACCATCAGGACCTCGTTCTCCCAAGCCCCTGGGAAACCTGTGTCTCTTATCTGGGCCAACCATCAGGTGGTGTGAAGATTGGACATCTCCTACCCCTAAAACGCCCTTAGAGGATAGAGTAAGGACAGAGGGGCAGTGTTGGGGTTAGACCCAGCCAAGTTGTCCCACTTCCCAATGGATGCCTCTGGAGGTGGCTCCTGGCTGTCTCCGTCCATCAGACAGCACAAGGACACAGCCATCTCTGAAAATCTCTTCCCTATAGGGCAGTTTCCTGTTATCTTGGCTCATTCTCTCTCCAGAGATGAAGAGATTGTTTTAAACCTGCCGCCCCACCAGCTCTGCTCCTGGCTTCCAATGCCATTAAGTTTCATTATAACAAATAAACACCACAATGACATTTATAAGTTACCACTGAGCACAGAAGCACAAATATGAAGCAGATAAACTGCATTTGATCCAAATAATTACTGCAGGCAATATTGGGCTTAGTCTGAGCTGGCAGCCGGGTACTGAGTAATTTATTAGATTGCGTAAGGCAATGTTGCATGTTGCGTTTTTCATTATTGTGTCACTTCCCCTCTCCCTGGTCTAAATAGGTTAGAGGAGTTTAGACAGTGCATGGCCAAACAAAGACAGACTTTGCTCAAGCAGATTAAGGCTGACAATGTCGGCCAAGTGTCCAGGAATGGCTGCTTCCCAAGCAATGCGGCACTAGCGAGAAAAGAGAAGGTTTAGGATTATCTTGATGCTGCCAGCCAAGGACAGTTCCCTGTGCTCTCCACCCACTGGCCCAGATACAAAAAGAGGCCCTGTGGAGGGAATAAGCGGAAGGGTCGGATGGAGGCCCTGCTGGGTTCCTTTGTGTTCGGCCAAAAACTTTCTGTACCAAAAGGCCCTCTATAACCTGGGCAGCCCCAGACCCCAGTCTCATACCCCTCCTGAAATAAATAAAGCAAAGGAAGCAGTCTGCCAGCCAACTTGCAAAACAAAGCAATGAGAGCTGGCTACTGGCAGCCGCCTCCCTGCCAAACTCAAACTCATAAAGTTTGATTCAAGGGGTTACAATACCTCCTATTGAGTCCCTCCTGCCCCATTCTTCCAGCCTTAGTAAATTACCCAATAAGCAGCAAGGACCTGTAGTTATTGTGCAGTTAAATGGTATTTGCCCAGTAAATCCTGAGCAGAGTACTAACGGTGATATACAGTAACTAATTACAGACATGAATTTTCTCCCCAAGACGCCAAGTGTTACCAAATATTGTTGCCTTTGGGGGAGGAGGCTTGAAAGCTGCTCTGTTTCTTCCAGTGAAGCCATGAGTAACTCTCCTATTAGAGAAGCTGTGGGCACATCCAATGGCACTCCAGACTGGAAAACAGAGATGTCTTGAGTGGGTAGGCAGGAAAGGGTCTCATCTTCCAAAAAGATTCCTATTTGCTGATCTCGATCCTATGCCCAGCATAGAGCCTGGCCAGGAACCAGCAGGTCCTCCCTGGGTCATCTCACCGCATATAAGAGGCTCAGCACCACAGTGAATTTTGCAAAGGCCCGTGGAAGTCACTCCATTCACTTCCCCTCTCCCTGTTCTGAGCTCAGAAAGCATTCGCAGGGGCCACGCTTTGCAAAGGGCTTCTGAACAGGGATACAAGCAAGTAGGATTTAAAAATGGCCGTGCCTGTGCCTGAGTCTGGATAACTAATGCCCTAAATTGTTGTTCATGGAGCTGATCAGTCCGTGGGGTCCTGGGACCACCAGAGCTTTCTCTGGTGGATTGTGGTCTGCAGGTGGGACACAGCCTATGCTCGGTGACACAAAGCAGATGTCCCATTAGCTTCATGATTGTTTTTGGAACACAGCTGGGGACAACTAGAGGACACAGTCATCGGTCTCTGTTTTCTGAAGAGAAAAGCACAGGGCTCACACATCCTCTGTGCTTACCCACTACTGTCAAATAAACAAAGGCCCAGACCTGAAGCCAGATAGTTCAAATGCCAGCCTCCAGCATACATTGTGACATTGGACAGGTTACATAACATCTCTGAGCTTCCATTTCCTAATCCATAGAATGAAAGTGATTCTGTCTCTCAGAACTGTTGATGCGAAAATAGGTAGCCTGGAATTGGGACTGCTCCTGCTTCCAAGGAGCTCTGTGCCTGCCAGCTCCATCCTTCCTGTCACCAACTCATCTTTCGTGATGCCTGGATTCAGTGACCCAGCCTAAGCCTCCTGGAAAGTGAGAAAGCTGCTCAGCCCATCCTGGCATCTCCAACAGTGTGCACACTCCTTCTCTTTCCTCTCAAGTTTCCTCCAGCACAAAATTCTCTCCTTTACCAACATTGCCACTTCAAACAATCAGAACAAAGACTGGAGTAGCAACTGCAAACTAGTTTTATTTTTGATTGTTTGTTTGTTTGTTTGTTTGGTGGGATTTTTTTGCTTGCTGCTGCATTCTCGAGGTTGATGCAAATCATTGGAGCCCTTGTCAGAGCCACTGTTAGGTGGGGACAAAAGATACCAAGTGATGAAGAAGAGGACTGGGATGAAGGCATATATTTGCTGTGGTACCTTGGGCCAGTCATTGCTTTGAGTTTTGGCATTCAAGTCTCTGTCAGGGCTGATGATAGAGCCTTCTCCACAGGATGTTGTAAAGGTAAAATAAGTAAAATAACATTATGTAAAGTGCTCTGTGAAGTGTAAAGTGTATACGAGAGTTACTTGTGGTTAATATCCCAAAGCAACCAGAAGACAGGGCCCAGAATCCCAGGGCAGTGAGAAGAAGAATCACTTTTTTAATTAGGACACATATATAGTCAGTTCTCAATTATCTGTTGGCAAATTGTCCCCATTCCTGGAAAATACTATCATGAAGATTGCTTAATGAAGTCCTCAGTTAACATTTCACAGCTTCTTATTTTGCTCTTATTTGCATGAGGCCCAAAGGGAATGAAATTTCTTTAAAGGCAAAATCAGCTAATATTCCCATCTGCTCCTTGGGAAGGTGTAACCCATAAGACAGAGAGCCAGGGACGGTGGAGGGTGCCCCAACTCCAGCTGTGGGCCAGTACCAGAGGTGATGTTCTCTACTGGCTGAGCAGGAATCAAAAGGGAGCTCCATTATTAGAGCTTGTTTTTTTTTTTTTTTAAGTATTGAGAATTGCCAGAACATCAAACACATCCGTATTCAGACATGAATACGAAAATGCATCCCAAAGTTGAAAATAAGTATTACTTAAGACTTTTCATTATTTTAGAATGTCTATCGTTTTGGATTTTTCGCACCCTTGTTCCTCTTCATTAACAAATATAATTGAGTTGATTATATTTGGGATCCAAGAGTGGAGAAATTCAGGACATGGCACTGAGATAATCTATTTCCATTGGGAACAACTCCAGCAGCCATGAAAAAGAAGATTACTCTATAAACACCAGATCTAAATTGTGGTCTTCAATGCAGGGTTAGTGACTGATACAGAAGTACCTCATGCTTCAAGGCGAGCTGCCTTAGCCACGCCGTACATCCTAGGCCCTCGGCCTGCCTTTGTGCCATCAGTGGGACAAAACAATATTGCCCCTCACCAAAAGCTAGAGACCATCAGAACTGTACAGGACCTTCTAATTCCTTAAGCATTTCACAGAGAGACCTTGGAGTCCACTGCAGGGTGGCCAAAGGGCTGGACTTGGTCCCTCCAGCTCTGGCCCAGCTCTGCCTCCACCCACCCTATACAATGGGGTTCCGCATGAGATTCCATTGACAAAAGGGTCACAAACACTTTTAAAAAGTATGAAAACTGTTCACCTCATCCAACTCCTTCACTGCATAGTTAGGAAAACCAAGGCACAGCAGAGAGAAACAATAGCTTGACCAAGGCCGCAAGTGACAGAGTCAAAACCAACAACAACCTGGTGCCCCTGAGCCCTCCTGTTTGTACACAGTGTTTCTCAGAGGTGGACCAGAAACGCCTGGGGCAGGATTACTTGGGAAGCTGTTCAAATGCTGACTCCTTGGCCCAGCTCAGATGCTATCTTAGAATTTCTGGCTTAGAACCCAGGAAGCTGTATTTTTAGCAAGTTTCCCAGGTGATTCTTATGCATATAAAAGTTTCAAAACAATTTCTAACTGGCAAGGCCTGTATCACCATAATATGATTATTTTTATTTTTTTAATGATGTTCAGGACATGGGTCTTCCCTCAGCAGACCAGTATCCTTGGGAGATTTTCTTTTACTTCCTTGTGCCTTGATTTTTCTTTTCAGCCCTAAGCCCATCAAAAATAAGACTTTGAATAAATTGAAATGTAGATCATTAGGGCTGGAAGAGAAAAAGACCTACCAGATTGATTACTAATCTAAATCCTATAATTTACAGATGAGGAATCTCAGTTTTAGAGAAGGAAAGAGCCAGGCCCAAAAACACACAGCTACGAAGTGGTAGAGGCAACACTAGATTGGAAACTTCTGGGCCTGGGTGCTCACTGTGAGGACACAGTTTCCCGTGTCCATACAATATCTCTTATAATAAAGAAAGAGAGATGCTGGACATCATGGGGTCAGTCAGTCCACGGCCCCGCATCTGGCCCACTGCAGTGGTTCCCAAGCTGGCCCACTCTGAGAGGTCTCTGTCTGCCCCTAGCAGATGCTTACAGCCACCTCTCGGGCTAATGACTTCGTTCTATCACTGATCTGCAGCACCACCTTCTCTCATACTGCCTCTACCCTTCCCTAACAATGATTTACTGAGCATATATTCTAAATCTGAGGACACAGGAACCTGAGACTCAGAAAAAGAAAGGGGCATAGCCTGGGCCCACGGCCGGCCAACAGCAGGCCTGAGATGCTATCTGGGATCCTGACCTTCATGGGCTGCCTGTGCATCTCACGTCTACACTCTCTCCCACCATCACCACCACAGCCCACACTGCTCTGCCCTTCTCATATTGTTCAGACTCCAGGATGGCCTCAGTCAGGGATGGATGGGCTCCTTCACAAACATCGATGTGCCAGTATTTCCAGCAGCAGTTATCAGTGTCTTCTTAGCACCCAGAACTTGGCTGAATAGATGGAGGATTACCTCTCCCTGTCACTAATGAGCATAGTGCAGCCTCTGGCTGGGGCCATAGGCTGATAATCAGTAAGCAAAGGATTTATAGTGACTTTGGAGTCACCCTGCCTTGGCCAGCCCCATTGCTCTTCATTAAAGACCCATGCTGTCCGGGACAACCTTGGCAAATGAGGTGTCTTGGGAAGAGAAGTGTAAGGCCGAGAGAATCCCACTCTGCCCTAGCTCAGGCAAAGAACTCAGGTGGGAGAGCTCCTGCCTCATATCCAGCCCTGGGAAGAGCAGTCGGTTCTCCTATATGTGCCCAAGCAAAAATTTAGCGCAATTTCTGGAACATTTGTAATACTGGTAAACTTCTCCTCACCTGTGTGCCAGAACCAAGCTACCAGTAGCTACAAATGCCAATATCAGGGTCAAAGTGTTTTCAATTCTCTCTCCCTATGATGTCTAGGAGAAACAGACAATGAAGAGAAGGCCCATCTTCCACCCCCACCTTGTTCTTCTGGCTTCTCTGTTGGTATTTCCCATACTGGCCCAAAGGAAGAGGATGGAGTTAGATAACCTCTTGTCATCTTGACAGAGCTCTAAGCCTCTGCAAACTTTGACAGGAGTTAGAGGTTCAACCCAAGACAGCTGCTTCCAATACTCCCAGCCTGGAGTAACTGTGTCCCTCTTATATAGTCACATCAACATCCATAACTTCCGGTATTTGGAGATGGAGTCTCAGGTCAACACCATATTAAAGGACATATTGTCAGAACATGTGTCCTTCTGCCTGAGCCATAGTGAGTGCTCAGCAAGTGAACCTATTCACAACCTCTTCCTCCAGATCTGCAGATCCAACCGCATCCAGTACATCTTCTCCTGAGTGATTCGGGGCCCCTCTCCAGCAACATATTTACAATGGAACTCACTGACACAGAAATGGCTCCTTTAGTCACATGTCCAAGAAATTCTGCAGGCCAGGGAGAGAGGGGCCTTTACACATTCATCTTTCTTAACCATTATTGAGTGCTATCAATTCATCCTCTGCATGGCTCCCAAATCTGCATCTTCTTCCTATTGCTGCAGCATCAGCCTGAACCCATGACAGCAAAATCTTCCCACTCCATCTTCTTCCTTTAGAGAGTCCTCTGTGACTCACCCTCTTCACTATAGCTACTGTGGTCCTTGTAAAGCTCAGACCTGAGCATGTGGGCCAAAATCTTAGATGATGTCTCGTGGAGTGCAAATTTCCCAGCATGTATCCCAGGGCTTACATTGTCAGACCTATCACCATTCCCTGAATGTGCTTCCTGCTAAACACACCCACAGGCACACATGCCACGTACTGGCCTCAGAGTGGCAGTAACAGCTGCCATCGTAGAGGGCACACAGAGTTCTCTGCACTTTACACAAAATGTCCTATTTCATTCTCACAAGCAACCCAACGAGCACTGATGACTATCCCTACAAGGACACTGAGGTTCAGAGAAACTAAGATTTCCCAGGGACACAGCTGTGACGGCCACGCCAGAGATCAATGTCCCCATCCCAGGGACATTTCCTCGATGTCCTCATCTTGCTTCCCCTTTGAAGCCAGTTCAGAGGCTCTCCCTTCCCCTGTCTGTGACCCCTTCTGACATTCTCGCAAAAGGAAATTGCTCTTCTCCAGGACTTTCTTTACGCCTCATGTGGGCTGATCATATAGCGCTTTTTATTCTATTTCCTTGTGCACATATTAATCTCCTCCAGGCTCTGAGCTCCTTGTCGTAGACGATGTATCAGTCCCTTTTCTGTGTCTTTATACCCTACCAGGGGCCTTGGTGACTGCCAGCGTGGGACTTGCCCCTGCCTGTGGTCATGTGGCATTCTTGGCACTGGCACCATCACCAGAGCTACCTTTACACCCTCCACAACAATTATAATTTTTTGTTTTGTTTATTTTGTTTTGTTTTTAATTAAATTTATTGGGTCGACATTGGTTAATAAAATATGGGTTTCAAGTGCACAATTCAATAGTACATCATCTGTATATTGCATTGTGTGTTCACCACCCAACGTCAGATCTCCTTCTGTCACCATATATTGGATTCCCCTTACCCTTATGTCTCCCCGCTTTCCCCAACAATCAGTTTTATTAGTGAGTCAGTGGGCCAGGACATGACCCTGCCACCCCCGATTTCACTCTCCTGAGTAGGTCACAACATGGCACCCCAGAAATTTCCCAAAGTTCATCCTCCTGCATTAGGAGCTGGCCCTGTGCTGAGCATTAGGCCAACAGCGGAAGCTAAGACTTGGGCTTCCAGTTTGGGTCTGAGTCATTCTCCCTGGTCCTTTCCCACCGCCTGGCAGTGATGTGTCAGTAAGGGGCCACTGAGCTGGCTCCTTCACTTGCCCTCCTCCCATCTGCCTGCTCTTTGGGACCAGGGCAGCTTCCTTTAATCGCATAAGAAACAATTTGCGTGTGCCAGGCTGGGAGAAAGAAAGCTGGTGGTAAATATTCCCAGTACAAGCATTTGTAAGTCTGCCCCAATTGGTCACTAATAACAGAACAGACGGTGACATGAGAGCCTTTTCCACATGGCTGACCAGACAGCTCCAGGGGACTAAAGCCAGCTTGTACCGCAGCCATGGCAGAGCTGCAGGAGGGCTCAAACATTCACCTCTTTCACCTGTGTGACTCACGAGAGAAGTGAATTCTATTCTAACTTCCAATTTCTGATTTGTGAAGCCTCTCCCAGCTTGGAGACCAGCATCAGCTCCAACAGGTGCTGTTCTGACCCCAATTTGACAGACAGTCCTGAGCTCAGGAAAGACTCCTAGAGAGTGATGAAAATAAGATCAGCCCTTTATGGAACCCTTCTGCATGCCAGGATCATTTTACACACGTCTGCTCATCCTCACAGCAGCTTTGCAAAGTAGGTGTGTCACTCTCCTTTTACAGATGAGGAAACAGGCTCGAGGGGGTTGAGAAATGTGCTCCAAATGGCAGTGCTCGTGACTGGATCAGAGTTCCTTCCCAGGCCTTTCTGATCCTGTGTTTTCTACTGTCCGCATTCCAGACCCTGGCAAGTGACCAGTGGTTAGGTATTCAAAGCTGGTACCTGAGGTTATTCACCCTTCATGCCTTTGCTTTTAGTTTTTCCCACCCCAGAATGCCATCCTTCCACCATCACATTATTATCTATATCATGAGTCCTCCAGGAAGCTGCTCTGTTTCCTCCTCCTAAACCCCATGCTTTCAGTAGGCCTTCCTTAAACCCCAAAAGAATTTAACGGCCTCAGAGTCTAGTGCCTTATGGTCAAGGGTGACCATCCAGATTCTAAATGAGTTTTGCTGGGTGCTATAAGATTGAGGCAGGCAGGATTTTAGCTGGGCCACCCCCATGTGCAGCACAGGGTGGCGGTGGATGCTTCCCCAGGGCGCTGGGGTGGTTCTTACTCTACTTGCTCCTGGACCATTAGGCATCCTTGGAGCATCACCCAGCCTCTCTAAGCCCCACTCTCCTCTGAAGGAGCAGCAAAGATGGCCAACCTCATATGTTTGCAGAGCACTGGGATCCTTAGAAGCCAGGGCAAGCATTCCAGGTGGTCCTCATGTTGCTTACAGGTCTGGCTTGGATTAACCCTAAGGGAAGTGGCCCACCCCTTACAACCTGCTGCTGGAGCAAAGGCCTGGCCAGCGCAAGGTGGGGAGGAGGGTAGTGAGCATACCCCACACCATCTCCTGACCACCTTCAATTTTACGTCTGAGCATGGATTAGAAGAGGGGGACTGCAGGGAGCACAGGGATGTCTACAGCCCCTGCTCTTACATCAGGCAACAGTGCAGAGTTTGCACAGAGCCTCTCTCTCTTCTGCTACATTAACTAACCCCAAACCCCTTGCTTTGGCACTAGTCCACGCTGACCTTCTCACCATCACCATGAAACTAGCTGACCACCAGATTGGTGGCTGAGGGACAAGAACAAACACATCTGCCTGTAAGGGTGGCAACAGACTTGGGACACTAGAGTACAAGAATGTGTCCCCCAAAGACTTGGGGCCAACAGTTAAGGGTGGCATGGGTGGGTGAGCACCATGGCTCCTCTGAGCCCAGCATGGGGGACCCCGATGATGATTGGTATGGAGCCCCCGGGCCATCTTCTCACCTGTTACACATACCCAGAGCCAGGGTCAGGTCACAGTACCAAGGGCTCCTGGGACCTTAGAGATTATCTAGACCATAGGCCCCTCCCAAGGTCTCCATGAGGCTCTGACAGCAGAGTGAGGCCTAACCTCCTTGGCACACATTTTAGTCCCGGAAAAAATTTTACTTCCAAAATTCTAAACCAGAGGCTTTCAAACGTTCTTTAAGAAGAAAAGGTGGTTGACAGGAATAAAAGCAGAAAAGGTCCAGCTGGAGAAGGGGTAGAGCCTAGAAGACAATTCACACACACACACACACACACACACACACACACACACACACACACCAGAAAGCCAGGCTTCTAGGACTCTCCTGTGAAACCACACTCTGGGTAATAGACCCTTATAACCTCAGCCTTCCATAGAAAAATGCCTCTTCCCTCCCCAGGAACTAATTGAGAACTGAGGGTGTGACCTCAAATCAAGAGCCAGAAAAATGTGAGCTCATAGAGAATCATGGGGTCTTCAGCATTTTAATTGTTTTACTGGAAGATGGAGGGGACCTCTCAGAGCCAGATGGCGATGGTTCAGTCCTTGTTAATGTGTGGCATGAGTCCCCAAAAGGACACCAAGGTGAGGGGCCATGTGGTCAGGGCTGGGAACCTGGTGGCTGATGGAGATAAAGGAGGGAGTGAGAGAGGGAGATCTGCAGGGAAGGTGTTGGAGAAAACAGTCTGGAGAAGTCATGAGAGAGAAGCTGAGCTGCACTGCTCTGAGTAGACAAATGAGGACTGGCAGGAGGACAAGGCAGGCAGGGCAGCAGGAGAGCAGGACCCCAGACTGCACTGTGCAGGGTAGTGGAGGGGCAGCTCTGCCTCAGGCTGAAGTTCTCTAGGTGCTTCCAGTGCCCATCTCCTCCACGCCTCTCTCTGGGCCAGACTGCAAGTACATCTGTCCCTTTCAGCACTGAAGAGCTGCCACCATCATCCCAAGTTCTCTTCCCAGTTGCCAATCACCAGCACCTGCTTTGCCCCTGCCATCTTGACTCATAACCCCCCATGTGCAGTGCAGATATGGCTCATCCAGATGGGGTGCCTCAGAGCCCACCCTCCTCTTTATTCTTCCCAGTCAGAAATGGCCCCTGCTTCCTGCAGTTTGGAGAGAAGCTTCCCAAAGTCCCCACCTGCTCAGCATTTCCGTCTCCTGCTCCTCTCCTGCTGAGCAAGTGGACCAGAGGATAGAGCCAGACTCTATCCTAAGCCTCCACAGACCTCAAGGGCCCATGTCACCTCTCTGAATTCAGTGGGAAGGAGCAGCCTTCCTCCCTGACTATGGTGCTGTAAAGTCCACTTGGATTGCTGGTGAGGTGCTCTCTTGGTCTGTGCAGGTCTGGGTGTGCAGAGAGACACACCAGCTGTGGGCATTCACCTCGGAGGCTCTGAAATGCCGCTGGGACCCCAGTTCTGCAGGGCCCCTTTCCTGGACAGAACTATCCTCCTGGGAAACAAGCAGGAAAGTTTGCTTGCAGCCACCATTAAGACCGCATCCCACTCCATGTGACCAGCTACACATGTGGGAGCTCCAAGTGTGTTTCCAACCACGTGGTCTCTTACAATTCCCTCTAGACTTTTCAATGATGGACAAGGGCAAGGGAGAGGGTGTTCGCAGGTAGGTTCTGTGAGTTCCCGGGGGCCGAGAACTGTGCAGTAAAGGACCTTAGGATACAGCTCTGAAACAGGGCTGCTGGACCTGATGTCCCCGCTCCACCACTTAATGACCTGGAACCCTGGACCGCCTCACTTTCACATGGATCTGATATGACCCCATCTCATAGGGCAGACTGTTGAGAGAATTCAATTCCGTAACCCTGTAAGTTCTTAATCCATGTTTACATCCAATGAAAGTTAGCTATTATTAACTCTATAACAGTAGAAATATTATTTATAATATATACCTACTTATACAATATGTACTTAATAACATAATTATTATATAAATCATGACTAGTTACATAACAATAATAAGTGCCAATAATTATTATAACTCCTTTCTTTTGTACCCGCCATGGTAGCCAGTATATCAGACTTCACTGCAAACCCTAACTGGTGGTATTGACCTCCAGCTGGGAGGAAGCTATGTAAATGTAGGAAAGAACCAAGAAATTGCTTTTCACTCCAAAGATCTTCTGCCTCTCTTTAGATGGTCTGAGAGGGCTACCTGATTGGTGGGGGCAGTACTTGTTTGAGAACCAAAATCCAGATTTCAGTCCCTTAATTCAATAGCCAGCGTGGAATAATGACAAGAAAACAGGATTTGCAACCAAAGGCATTTGAGTTTGAATTACACCTGGGACCACTTTGTGACCTTGAATTATACGTAGGCCCACTGCATGACCTTGGAATATACATGGGCCCACGGTATGACCTTGAATTATACTTGGGCTCACTGTGTGACTCTGGTCATGAAACTTCTTTTCTTAGAACCTCAGTTCATCTGTAATCTGTAAATAATAGGAGCTAACTAGCATTGTAGTTACATTCAAAGGCCTGGCATGAAGTAGGTCTTCATGAATAACTCAGTTATTTTTGTCCCATAAAGCCTGACTCCTTGAAACTCTCGCCTCTATTTCTCCCTTAAGGCCTTCTGTATGGTGTGCTCAGCACAATACCTGCCTACTCAGTAGTTTACAATGTAAAAACAATTTTCCTACAGTAACCATAGATTTCAGGAGACAAACTAGCGTCTCTAAGCTACAAGTACCGCAGGCCATTAAACAGAGATCCATTCAATGCTTACACACTAGGCAAGGCAGTGAGAATGCTAGACAGAAATGACAGCCCTCAAGGAGTTTACCCTTTATTACTTACTTTTGTCTTTTTGGTGTCTAATATATACATACATAGTAGGTACTCAATAAAGTTTTGAAGAGATTTAGGGAGATGAGGAAGTGGGGAAGAGGAAAGAAAGAGAGAAGATGAAGATCCCTTCCCAGTTTTTAGCAGTCCAGGCAAAGATCAAGATCAGGGGTTAGAGCTGGACCCTTAGCAAGGTCAGGACTGGTTAGGGAGGCCTAGGGAAGAGGTGCTTTCTCGGATGGTGGAACAACCAGGACTCAAGCAGGTAACATCAGTGAATGGCCAGTGCAGAGTTGCTACTAAGCACCCAAGGAGACCAGGATCGGATTCAGGAGAGGTTTATAATCCAGGGTGGAGAGTCAGGTGCTGTCCCATAGACAGTGGAGAGCCATTAGCATTTCCACTCCTTGAAAAGGGGAGAAACATAAAGAAAGTGGTGATTCAGAAAAAAAAAATCCAGGGCAGTACCTGAAAGCATTCATAGTCTGTTTTCAGAATCCAGGCTGAGGCAATGAGGGCCTGGACTTTGGGTTGTACAGTAGGAATGGAGAGGAAAGGGTGGATGTGAGATATTATGAAAGGAAGCTGGGCCAGACATGGTAATGGAAACAGATTAAAAATAAAGCATAAAAGGGGAGGCCACACTGACTTCCAGGCTTCACACCAAGAGAATTTTATGGGATAAAATGGTAAACTGAGGCAGAAAACCTGAGACAGGTGATGCTAGGTGTGCTAAGTCTACAACAAGAGCAGGACCTTAGTCGATGCAGGTCTTACTCTGCACAAGGCCAGGTTGTCTGGGTGGTGGGGTACGCACATAGGCTCCTGGAGGCGGGCACCAGGCTGTATTTATTTGTCTCTCACAAGACAATGCAATACTTGCCTCATAGCAGGTCTCAATAAATGTGTGTTGAATGAACTAATGTTCTCAAGAAGCTTCTTGTCTACTTAATATAATGCCCAGGAGGTTATAGAAAATGGTCCTGGTCCTGGGCTCATGCACATTTCACTTCTTTGGAGTAAGAAAAATGGGGACTAGGAAACGGGAAGTGAGAGAATGGATGAGGGACATTTTTGGGGCAAGGACATACCCCATGGCTTGCACAGTTCCTAGGGGCTCTTGAAAGAAAGTGGGCCTGATTATTCTCTCTGATAACACAATCTTTGGCAGCTATTGCAGCTGTCTTGTCACTGTCCTTCTTTCAAAAAAGATTTTTTGGAGAAAAGAATGAGCTGAGAAGTTGCCATTGGAGCCCAGAGAAGAGCCTCAAAAGGAATGTTCTCTTCAACACCACCACCATCACCACCAGCACCCCTACTTCCGCCCCCCACCCAACTCTCAGTCGCATCCCCTCCTCCCTCCCTCTTCTCTTCTCTTCTTCCTACTCTCTGTCTCTGCGCCTGGCTCCTCTTCCTTCCTCTCCAGACCCTCTTTTTTCTTGCTCTCCTCACCCCACCCCTCACCCTCTTGGCCTTTCTCCAGTCTCTTCTCTCTTTCTCTCTCTTGTTTTCATGCCAGAAACAGTCTAATTACAACGGAGAACCTGAAGACGCAGAAGGAAAAAAAAAAACCACCACACACAGCTGATTAAAATGTCCTATGAAATCTAATTTGTAAAGCTCAAATCAGAATAAAAAGTGTTACTCTTAAAATTCAGGGCCAATTTGATTGTTAATGAGCCTCCTCAGAGACCCAGCCAAGATCTCATCAGGTTGTAGATTCAGCTACTTGCCCACTTGCCACAAACTCTCTCATGGGGTCTCAGCGTCTCCTGTTGGGGTCACCCCACATGCTATGCCACCACCCAGCTCCACTCAGAGCTGCACACCAGCTGTTCCCTTCTTAGGGCCATCTGCTACTGAGAGCTCGACACCATCTGTGGTCTGAGCCTGGGTTTTTGTGTCCCCAAGGTAGGCAACAGCCAGTGTCTAGGACCTCTGTGACCATCTTGACTCTCCCAGATTAGGTAGGAGAAGCCATGGCCACTTCTCCTGGGCTGTCTATCTGGATCTACAGAGCAAAGTGTGGGAAAGGATGAGGGCTCAGTGGACCCCAGATCAAACCCCTGCTCCACCGCTCATTAGCTGTGTGACCTTGGGCAGGTTACTTTGCCTCTCTGATCCTGGTTTCTTTGCTATAGCATAGGATATTTCTTCTCTGACATGTAATTAAATGGGTTACAGGAGAGAGGGCATGTGAAGCACTGACTGCACTATGGGTGGGAGATCAGTAAATGTCATTGTCCCACTGTCCATTCAGCTGTGACCTCCCAGGAACGTGGTCATGTTTTTCAACAACCCCTCCAGGACCAGGCTTGGGGGTCTGCGTGCAACATAGCCCAGTAGATGAGAACATGGTCTTTAAAGCCAGAAAGTCTTGGGTTCACAGCCCTAGTCCTGACCTTAGATGCTCCCTGGATAGTTTAGTTAAGCTGTGGTTCCTAATCTCCTAGGAAATGGCATTGGTAAGGTCCACAGGGTGTTGTGGGTGCTGCAACAACTCAAGATGAAGCACACTCAGCACCTAGGAAGTAAATAACGAGTGTGGCCCCTGTGACTATTTTCATCTTTTTGTGCCTCATCTAGAAAACGAAATAAAAATATTACCTAATTCACAAGTTGATATGAGGATTAAAATATGAATGAGTTAATATTTTCAATCCTAGAACAATGCCTGGCATGTTGTACATTCTGCAGTTGTGTCTGTTTAATAAAATTTGAACTGGCTAGCTTAGGGGGTTCAGGGCCGGCCCTCTTTGAGGTATGTATGGAAGGATTGTGGTCATGACTTTCTCCCAAATGACATTGAGGCTAAAATAGAGTGTGCTGCAGAAAAGGAAGGGACAGGGAGGATGTGTGAAGACCAAGACAGGATCCCTCAGCCACATCCTTCACCATGCCACCACTCATCCCATCCTGGAGCCATTAGAACGATAATGTTGTTTCTTGTATTCTCAGGATTAATCAATTCACACTACACCCCATGGCCCCCACAGAATGCTGCCAGCTGGGGGCTCTGTCCTGCCTCTGTCCTGTAGTGGAAGTGGGCACTATTAAGTGATGATAAGTAGGAATTAGCCAAATGGAAAGGGAGAAGCATGTCCCAAGGGCAGCGAGTGGCGAGCATGGCCTGTGTGGGTGCAGGAAGATGGCTGGACCACAGTGTGTGTGCATGTCAGTTGGGGACTGATGAGACTGCAGCTGGGAGCCAGCAGGAGAATAAGCTGGGGACAGTGAAGAAGCCACTGCTCACCCCCAGGCAGGATGTGAGGTGTTCTGGGGGCGCCTTGTCCCGTAGGCCAGCCTGGGCTCTGCTTCCATAGCTTGAGGAGACGCCCTCTAGTCACTGCTCCCTGCTGTAACTGACTGCTGTGCTTGTCTCCTTCCTAGGCCAAGTGTACTCCTTCAGCCAGCAGCCCCAGGATCAGGCTGTGGTGTCGGGGCAGCCAGTGACACTGCTGTGTGCCATCCCAGAATATGATGGATTTGTTCTGTGGATCAAAGACGGCTTGGCTCTGGGAGTGGGCAGGGACCTCTCAAGTGAGTACCCCAGACTTCCTCGGGAAGGCCTGGACCCATCCCTGCCTTACCCACCCACCTACCCTCTTAGGAAACCCTATCTTCACAGGTATTGGGGCATTAAATCTCCAGCTGTCAGTGCAGATCCCACAGGCAGAATCAGGCTAGGCAAGCCCCAGGTCCAGGATCCAGAGGACATCAAAGGCCTGTCTAACCACTGGAACTGAACTACAATTGAACCCTCAATTCTGGTGATCAGTCCTATACCTAAAACAATGTTACCCTGAAGGGTCTATTCTAAAATCATACATGATTCACACAAAGTCACATTTCCAAGGAGAAAGTGTTGTTTCTTGGTCCAAAATTCATCCGCACTGAAGTCACAGCCTTATTCTTCCCAGCTCCCATCCATCAAAAGGAGCCAAATAGATTGAAAGCTGACAAAGAAGTCTGGTGATTTTAGGGGCCACCATGTGATGGAAATAAAAGAAAATAAGTGTTTGAAATAAATTCCAAACCTTGTTCAGCTCACCCAGCTGATATTCATCAAAGATGGTGGGCTCCTGAGGCCATTGATGGCTGATGGCTAGCATCTGAGCACCCTGGCTGGTGCCATGCCCAGGCATCCATTAACCACTGTGAATGTCAGTCCTTAAGCCCAGAGAGATGTCTGAACGATCCACCCCCTGCCCCAGCAGAAAAAAGAATGGAAACATCCTCCTGGTCACTCACCATCCACCATTATTATTCTCCCTTGGGGATGAGAGGAATGTGACTATTCACTAAGTTTAGCATAAACTGTAAAATTCAGAACAAAGGACCTGGGTGTCCCATCAGGGAGTAACTGAAGGTGGGGGAGAAAAGAAAAATGTGTATTCAACTGAGAAGTCACTTTGCGTCTCTAGTGGCATACAGCTGAAGAAAAGTAAAAATCAAAGTGCACTCAGCAACATGTGGTTGGGGAATTAATATTTAAAAATGTGAGTTATGTCTGGCCAAAAATGTGTATTGAAACATTATAGCGATGGTCAATAGCATCATACGGTTTGAGTGCTGCAGTCCAGTTGAGTGTGGATGAAATATACAATAATATCTCCAAAATATATGGCTCTGCCATAAAATTTAAGTACTGTAGAAACCAGCCATGTTCAGGAACTCTGAATTTCCTTTACCCTAGAGAAACGGGGGGAAGGACATAACCTAACCAGACTAGAATCGCTCATACTCTGCATGGCCCTGAGTTTGGCCCAGGATTATTGCTAGTTAAACAGCCTCTCGGGATTCCTAGTCAGTGGTTTTCAGCCTTCAGTCAGAAACTGGGGTCTCATTGAGTCGGTGGCCAAAAGGAGGTCCCAGGTCACCATGGATGGTTCATACACTGGTCATCACCACACAGATCACGGAGCCTCTGGCATACATTTCCATGAAAGGCTTTTGGGATCCAGCATTAGCTACTGCTAAGTGCTAAGTGATGAACTTTTATCAGCTTCCTCTCCCACCTGACTCCACTTATAGAAAGGTTTTCCCTATCTATGCAGAGCCAATGAACTTAAACTCTTGATAAAGTGTTTTCTCTGTATTTGATCACCTACCCCCAAAATAGCATCATGACAGTAATAACAGATATTTACATGCCCGACAAATAATGACAGGAAAGTGAGAGCAATAGATCCCAATTCATTTCAGCAAGTTATCTGCAGAGCATTTAATACCATGCCCATTTTCCAATGGGGAAACTGATGCCATCTTATGGGACTTCTGCTTGCTGCAGCTCTGCCATCTTCTTTAACTGTGCGGCCCATTTAGTCTAACTGAAGACCTCACTACCTTTCTGGTCACTACATCTGAAAAAAAAAAAAAAACAGTCAAAGGAAGTGATTTATAAATGTATACCCTCATATGGGTAGAACATTTTTCTTCTAAGAAGACCAAGTACTTCTCAGACATTCTCTCATAAATCTACAATGACCTACGGGGAGAAAGAAAGATTTTCCTCTTTATGTGACAGGTAAACAGAATCACAATTGAGAAAAAAATATTGACTTAAACCTTGGCTCCTAACCCCCAAAACTCCCAGGCACCCAGTCCACTCTCACTTAGAAAGATGAGGACCTCTTTGGTTATCCTACCTCACAGTCACTTTTATTTAAACCAGTATTTATAGACTACCTACCTACTATGTGCCGAGATTATCCTGTCTAATCTTCACCAGAACTCTATAAGATACTACTAGTATTACCCCTATTTTACTAATAAGGAAGCACAAAGAAGTGAAAATAACTAACCCCAGACAACCCATCTAGGAAGTGACAGAGCTGGTATTTGAACCCAGGAAATGTGACTGTAGAACCCAGACTCCCAATAATTTTGCCTCCTCCGAGAATAACAGGAGAGAGTAATGATACTGTGGAAGGAGCTAGAAATTCCTCAGGATCTATTCTTCTAGATAAATGTTTTTCAAAGATACTGCCAGTCCTTGGGATAACATCACAGCTCGTCGCCTAATTAGGCAAATACAAACAAACCCATCACTGATGTTTTTAGCAGCTCCTGAGAGCGAAATCGTTGTGTTGATCGCTTGCAAGACAACAAAAACACAGGCTCCAGCCAAGATGCTTGCGGGGGACCAGGGACTAATCACAGGACAGCAGGATCCAGAAGCTGGGTTTGAGGAGCTGGCATAGTCAGCCAGCTACGTTGCTGTAGGAGCATCAGAGAAGAGACTGGGCTAGAATCCATTTCCATACCCTCACCCTGGCCCTAGGGAGAGCCAGCTTAACTCAGCTGAGTTCCTTCTCCAATCCCAGCAGAGGGCAGGAGGGAGGCAGTGCTTTCTCAGGAGTACAGCTGAATGCCCTGTGAGCATCTCTGGCCAGGACTGAACAGCTATGGAGGACTGAGCCATTTGATTGCATGATAGGGACAATGCCAGCCATGAAGACATGAGCCTGAAGGGCTCAGCTGCACAAGAAGTACCCACAATGCATGCTGGGAAATCTGGCAAAGGATTACAGCTATTTCCAGGGACCAAGAATAGGTGTCCCTGGACAGCCCACCCCCAGGAAGCCCCACCCCACCTCTGAAAGACCCTTAGTTTATGGAAGGGGCCTTACAGTTTTAAATTTTCAGCAGAGTAGAAATCTCTGCAGCATCCCTGACAGGTAATCATACAACCTGTGCTTGAATACAGTCAGTGATGGGGGCCTCACTATTACCTTCGGCAGCCCAGATTCTTGTTAGTTACCTCAAATCACTGACAATATTCTCAAAGTATTTCCCCATGTTAATTCTACCCATCAGTGCTAATGCTGTCCTTGGGTGCTACACACACACATCTCACCCACACTAAGAGCTTTGAAATATCTGAAGAAAGTTATTGCCTATCTCTCTGTCTGCCTCTGTTTCTGTCTCTCACTTACTCAAGCCCTAGCCTTCTCTTTAAAAGGCCAAATGTGGTGAATCCTCTCCTCCTATGACATCTTTCTGAGAACACACTCTGTCCTGGTGAAGGCTCTTTCAAAAGAGGAGCAGATTGGGGCTGCCAGAGGGTGGGTGGGCCTCTGAGGAGAGAAGGGGACCAGGACAGGAAAAAAGTAGCCTTTTTCCCTGTAGCCTTTAAGGCGAAGGGCAGAGCTCAGGTAAGGGAATGGGTGGAAAACAGATCCAGTTGAGAGAAACTAAGGGGGTATAAGGCCCAAGACCCTGGAAAGAGAGGATCTGCCGAACCGGGCCAGCTACAACTTATGCTAGCATTTATATTCAACCCTAAACAGCAGTAGGAAAACTGACTAATAATTAATCATATTCAAGCTTTTATTTATCTATTATTAATCTCTAGTGGTATAAGGGGCCCCAAATTTCTAAGAGTCCTGAGCACCTCATAAGTGCTTAATCAGGCCCTGGGGTTTGGAGGCAGGTAGAAGGAGTGACTAGAAAAGGGCCACTTATGATTCAAAGTGATCAGTGCTTCCTGGGCACTGGTAGGGTTGTCCTAGATATCTACTTCCTTTCCATCCTCAAACAAAACTTTTCCCCAAAGTCACTCTTGATCCTTTCCCCAATATTTCTGTTTTCTTCTTTCTCTCTCTCTCTCTCTCTCTCTCTCTCTCTCTCTCTCTCTCTCTCTAACTCTGTCTTCTGTCTGTTTGTGGATCTCAGCCTGGGTCTCTCTGTCTCTCTGTGTGTGTCCTTATCCAAAGGCATGCCTACTTGGTCAATGGGGTGCTGAGCACACCACCTCCCAGAGTGATAACCCCACTGCGTCTGTCCACACTAAGCATTGCCCTCTCAGTTCTCTCCTCCCTCTACAATAATAGCTTCCCCAACATTTCTGAACTTAACACTGACAATTCCCTCATGTTCAGGCATATACTCTGCCCCAACACCTAGGGAAACTCTCATTTTTGTGCTCCTCATGCTGAGATCAGAGTCCCTCTTCTGCCAGCCTCCAAGACAGACCAGCCCCTGTTCATATGTGTCACTGCTGTGCCTGTTTGTCATGAGCATTCCCTCCACCCCCAGACCAGTCCCCTTGATATGCCTGCTGTCTCCACAGGTTACCCACAGTACCTGGTGGTAGGGAACCACCTGTCAGGGGAACATCACCTGAAGATCTTGCGGGCAGAGCTGCAAGATGATGCTGTGTACGAGTGTCAGGCCATCCAGGCTGCCATCCGATCCCGCCCCGCACGCCTCACCGTCCTAGGTAAGAACCGTCCACACGTGGGGGCTCAGATACTACAGTACTACAGGAAGAACCAGGGCTCAGCTACAGAAGGGTTCCTTCCAGCCCAACTGCAGAGAGAACCCACTGGGCAAAGCCCACAGGCATTATCCCACATTGTGTCAGTCACCCTCTCCCCACCAAAAGGTAAAGTGAAAGTTCCTGCTCTGAAAATCAGATGGCCAATGCCAACTTACCGATGACCTTGTCCAACCCCAGTGTGTTTGACTCCAGCTTTGGGAGTAAATAAGGTCTCCTGGATGCCCATTTATTCAATCAGAAAACATGTCCTGCATGTGTGATGTATCAGGCCCTGTGCTAGGTGATAGAGATAGAGAGAAGAATGTGACACAGTGATTTCAGCAGCCATAGGAACCACTGCTCTCTGTTCCTCACACCTTTCTGCTCCTGGGAACCCTGGGCTGCTGACGTCATCCCTAGGAAAACTCACTTCAGGCTCTTATTCCAGATCATAACTTTTCCCTTGATCTCTCTTTATCTCAGTTTCCCAGGATCCCAGTGTCCTTGGGACATCCTGCCTGAAGAGGTCCCCCTCCCTCACTTGAGCAGATCTGACTGAAGACAGGGAATGGGTTCACTACCCTTTAAAATGCCTCACCCCTGTCACCTCCTTCCTCCAGCCAGATGTTACTGAGGATCCAGGCCCCTAGAAACTGAGCTTTGCACAGAAGTAATCATGGCTCAATTTGCATAGCCCTTGACAGCAACTCTCGAAGCACTTTCACTTATACTTCCTCAGCTGTTCTGATGCAAATATACAGGACAGGATTGTTGCCCCAGATGAAGCAAAGAGTCTCCCCGCTAGGGCTCCATGCACCACCTTACTGCCCACTTAGGGAGTCCCTACCAGGCCGCCTGAGGGATGGAGCTCAGCGGCCAGAAGAGGGGAGTCCAGGTTCAGCCCTCCAAACCCCTTAGCAGCTGTTGAGAAGCTTTGACAACAGAGTCAGCAGCTGGGTTACTGCCTCCTCGCCTGGTAGATGAGGTGCATGGCTGCGCCAAGATGAAATATTTAAGAGTGTGTCAGGTTATCTTCAGATCTACACGGCCAAAACACGGCCAGATTAGCCCAAGCTCGGCAGCAGACAGGCCCCGGAGGACCACTTACCAAGCACGGAGGCTGGCTTCTAGAGACAGAGAGGAGGAACTCAGAGCCAACCTCAGAACCTCCTGTAACCTTTGAGTCTCCTCTGGCCTACAATGAAAGCAATGAGAAACATAAACTGGGTCTGACAGGGTAAATAAACTGGGAGTATGTGGTGAGGAAGTGGGCCTTTAGGAAAGTAATCAGGGACATTGAAGGGTGTGGCAGCAGTGTCCATCTCTCCTGAGATGGTGGATAAAATGGGAATGGGTATAAGGGTTGAGGGAGGAGAGAAGAAGAATTTAGTGCCAAATACATTTTCTGGGATTTGAGGATTGCAAACACCAGAACAGATTTCCTAAGCGAAATTATAGGATCTTCATCATCAGAGGTTATTCAGCCTCCATTCTCAGAAGAATCTGCCTTCTGCTATCTTGTTTCTGCCAGTGGGTACCAAAGAACACTAAAATGAGAAGAACCTAAGCATTGCCTACCCATGACCTCACGCAGGACCTAAAATAGATAGAGATGCATCTCGTCCTTAAGCTGTTGTCCTGGTATCAGAACTTCGCCAGTCATACCCAACTATTTACAGATTCCTTTTCTTCTGCTATCACAGTTAGATAACAAAGTCCAAATTATTCCAAATGTTTCATAGGTAAGGAAATCGAGACTCAGAGAGGCAAAGGCACTCACAGAAGGTCACATAGCCTAATTACACTCAGTATAGATGCCAGATTTTCCAACTCCAGCCGTAGAATCTCCTTTGGCTGGTTAAGAGCCAGGCTTCTGATACACAGCCTCAGGGTCTGCTCTGAACAGATCAGACTTTGTCTTGGGTACATCTGAATGCCATTCATTTGCCCTTCTCCTTCTCTGGTGCCATGGCCTGGCACTGCCTCTGGGTACAGAGCTGGGTTCGTACAGAAGAGACATTTTAGTCAAGTCTAGGGATCAGTTGAAAAGGCAGAAGTGGGTGTTTTCAGCGGGCCCCAGCAGGCTGGCCTTGAAATTTCTGAGCTGGAAAAGAAGCCTGAGCAGGAACCCTTCATGCAGACTCCATGAAAATCATTCCTCCTAACCAAGTAAAAGCTTCCCCAGGCTCTGCCCACAGTCTTCCCTGACCCTTCAGGGCCACCCGAGGTGCCCAGCCCTGAGCTGTCCTGCTGGGCTCTGTCTGAGGTTCCGAGCCCAGCTAAGTTTCTCTGTGGTATACAGCCCCACCTACTGCCCTAGAGGGAGGCCCTGCATGCAGAATCTCACCTAGCCTTCTGCAAAGGGAGCCCTGGTCTGTCCAAGATGGTGGATAGTCAGAGAGGCTGTTCCAGCAGAGGGGAGAGGGGTGTTTCTGCCATGGCCAGCCAGTTTCCCAACCAAGGCCCCATCTGCTTTGCTGTGACATCTCAGTCTGGGAAAATGTCCCAGTTCTCCAAGGGGGTTGGGGGAGGGCTGCATTCCCTGTGTTCCAAGAGTGAGAGAGCTTCCTAATTTAGTCTGTATTTGCCCGAGATCGATTTTTAATTAAATAAAGTAAGAGCCTGATTAGAACCTGCAGAAGATATGAGAGCTAAATCAGATGGTATTCTGGCAAAATTGCAAAGCAAACACTTTGGCTGGAACAGAGGGAGACCCCCCAGGGGTCTTCCATCAAAGCACCAAGTGAGAAGGGCAAATACTAGAGATTATATAGCCAACAGATGTGCACTGTGAAAATATGCATCTGCCAGCATCACTCAGAGAAGCCAGAGGGCCAGCTCACAGAGCCTGCTGAGCCCCAAGGAGGGCATGGGGACTCGGGCCCAGCAGCCAAGCCTAGAGTCACAGACACATTAATTAGCCTCATGTTTCCAGCTCTCAGATGCAATCAGGCAAGGAGCAACTCTGATCTGAGCATTTGCTACCCTGGGAGGCACAGGAAGATGGAACTAGGGGACTAGGAGGGAAAATGGGGGCAGGAACTGCACTTGGGAGGCTGAGCCAGGCAAAGATTGGGGAGCCCAGTCCAGGTTAATGGACAAGATGCATTTTCTCTGTGACCCGGCCAGCCAAGGACCATGGTCTGACTCAAGCCAGGTCAAGACATGCGTCTTTCCTCCCACATGAACATCTGGAAATCATGGTAATATGTACAGAGCATCAGACTGGAAGGCAACAGTCCTGGTCCTATCATTAACCAGTTGTGTGATCTTGGCCCTGTTAATCAACCTCTCTGGGGCTCTGTTGCCGCAACTGTAAAATGAAAGTAGTGATAAATAGGACGATCTCTAAGAGCTATCCAACTTCCAAAGGCATGACTTCCACAAAAAGAACCTACACACTGTACCATTTTAGGAAAATGCTCTAACCTGCACTGGACTATGGATTCATGTGGTAACTGAAGCAGAGAAGGTTAAGGTGTTGTAGATAGCGTCTTACTGTCAGGCTGGAGATTAAATCTTTCAAATTCTGTCCAGCCCTGGGATTCTGAAGTTGGCTGTAAACCTTAACCCAGGACTCTCCTCTGTATCTTGCCTCCACCCATCCCTAGCCATCTCTGCAGAGACACAGCTTAGTTGGCTGTCATAGACCCCCAGGCACCGGTGCAGAGCTGGGGTCTGGGACAAAGAGCCTTGGCTGAGAAGAGGAATAATTGCATGCAGCTTACTCCTTATGTGACCTTAGGCAAATTCTTAGGCTGGTACTGGGCCTCTGGTTCAGTTCTCTTTAACTGGAACTTAGTACATAGTAGGTCCTCAATAATATTTGAGGTTTTTAAATAAATGAGCGAAACAATTAATGAATGGATGGAGTGAGTGAATGAACGGCATTTCCAGTTCTTCATTTATAAAATGAGAATAATAAAAATACCAATCTCCTAGAATTGTGTGCATCAAACCAACACACATGCACACAAAGTGCCATATACTTTAAAGTTATGTGCGTGCGTGCACATACATACTGCTTTTCTTCCCACTTGCAGGAACCCCAGGGTTGAAAATATCTAAACTATTCCAGTACCAGAGTTGTAAGAGGGATATTGCACTTGATTTTTCCACCTGCCTGGAAACGGGAATCAAGGTGTTCAGGAACCCAGAACAGGGAGGAAATGGGTGCCACAGATTTGATCAACAAACATTTACTGAGCACCGATTATGTGCCACACACTGATCTAGGCACTTGAAATTTATCCATAAACAAAAAGAAAACCATTCCCTGCCCTGGGGGAGTGTGTGTTATAGCAGAGAGACAGTCATAAATAATAAACAGATTAAACAAGTACACTGCGTGGTTATGTGGGACGTCAGCTGGGATAAACACTATGAAAAAGAGAAAGTAGAGCAGGGTAAGGGGGACTAGAAGTAGAAAGAGAGGGTGGTAGATATCAGAGTAATTATTTAAAAGGGTATTTTCCCAGTCTTCCTTCCCTTCCCCTCTTCTTCCTGGCCTGTTCTAATATTAACTCTGCTGTCTTGTGGCTCCCATCAGAAACAAAGCTTCCTAAATCAACATGAATTATTTAACATGGAGACTAAGTCAATTTAAATAAAGAAGGCATCTTTAAAATGATGTCAGGCCCCAAATACTGAGAGTGGCAAACACATAAGGTCCAAATGTGTCCTTACCTTGCGCCACAAGCTCCCTTTAAAACTCTCTTACCAAGGGATTGCAGGCAGAGGTCTCCTAAGTCCACAGTGCTGGCAGCATCCCCAATTCCTAATCCCCTCATCTTCTGGGGAGATGTATCCAGAGAGAGACAGTGAATAACTCAGGACATGCAGCAAGAGAAGGCAGAGGTGACACAGAACCCAAGAGCGCTGGCTTCTAAAATTGTTCTAAAAACTGGTGGCAAGAGACCCAGTCACAGTCACCCTGTCAGCAGAGGACAGTCTGAGTAGTTCTTCAGGGATGAGAAAGCACCTTCATAGAACAAAGTTCAAGCTCCCTCCACGGCACACAATTTTCTCTGAGACCTACCCTCTGCTTTCTCGCCAGCCCCAGCTCTACCACCTCTCCGCACTTGCTCTGGGGACAACCAGGTTGCAGCTTCCTCCACTCTCCACACCTCTATACCTTCTCTCATGTGTGTTTCTGCCTGGAATGCCCTTACCACTATCTTTCTCCTTGGCTAACTCTTGCTCACCTGTCAGGATTCTTCTTAGATATTATCTCCTCCAGGAAGCCCTCTCTGAACACCACACAGCCTGACTGTCCCCCTAGCGGCTACCTTTATATTTTAATCACAACAGCCAACCCAATTATATTGAAAGTAACTGTTCACTTGTCCATCTCCCCCACTGGGTCTGTTGGGGGCATTATGTATCCCTCACACTAAGCACAGCCTCAGAGCATCTACTATGTTCGTCTTATAACTGTAGTAAAAGGGTTTGGGGATGAACTGCAGGAAGTTTACACTGATCCACGTCACAAGGAGCAGCACCTGGCAGATAGTAAGCCCCAGATACATGTGACAGTTGTGTTGTGTTGTATTGTGTTTAGAGAGGTGATATGACTTCACGGTTAAGAGCCCACTCTGGAAGCCAAATTGCTGACACTTGAAACCTACCTGTGTCACTTTCCCAGTGGTGTGACTTAGATCAAGTTATTTAACCACTCTGTGAGCCTCAGGTTCCTCATGTGTAAAATGAGGGAACAGTTGTAATAACCTCACCCTCTTAGGGTTATAATGAGGATGAAATGGAATAAGATATGTAAGGCATTTTATGCAGCAAGGCATATCAGTGTTGATAGTTATCATCATACCTGTAATTGGTATGACTATGATTCCTGCAGTGTTAGGAGACACCAACAAGCAACCCCTCCTTCCTGGGGGATCAGGCTCCAGGTCCTAGGGAAGCTATTCCATCCAATACACAAGGCAGGAAAACTCACTCACTGCAGCATCTCCCAGCTCACACGCCTGGGAAGACAAGCAGAATTGATTTCCTTATCTCCTCATTAGGCATGTTTTGCCTGGGCCCCAGCCTGGTCTTGAGTGCTGTATCTCGTTTGTGCTGTATGCCTGTTTCCTGCCACATTCATTACCCTGCAATCACCCCCAAATAGGGCAGCAAACAAACCAGAGATGGGAAAGCGGAACAAACAAAGCATTCTTATCTCCTGAAGTTCCAGATGGGAGCCTGTACCTGCGCTCTTGTGTCCTCTACCTCCCACCCCTACCTCAAGCTCCTCCCCACTTTCTTCCTGCTATGCTCCCTTCTTGGGGGCCCAGGCCATCCACAGTGTCCCCTGAGCCAGAAATTGATTCTCCTCCTCCCCTGTCTTTTGGCCAGGGCACATTCTTCTTTGCCCTCCCAGTTTAACTCTGTGCTTACCTAATGGGACAGGTTACAAGGTGAGCGTGGCTGAGGGTCACTGGGTGACCTCAAGCTAATAGTCTCTCTCCTAAATTATAATATAAGCTCACTGGTGGTAAGAGACCTGGTATCTAAGGTCTATACTGTGAGTTCAATGCCATATGCCCCCTGAGAGGCTGCCCATTGCAGTTGTTGATGGAGGGTGGGGATGTGAAATAGAGGTTCTTCCAGGAGCACTCTGTAGCCATTGGGTCCAGGTGTTTTGACTTTGGAGTTGGGTTACTCTGGGCCCTCCCATGCTAAGATCGTTCCCCCACCTCCAGGCTCCCTGCCCCTCTAATATGCCATGTTGCCATGGAAAGGAATGGCCTCTCTGCTTGCCCCCCACCATCCTTCTCCTTGTCCTTCATCTCAGCTTCAATGGAATGTCAGAAAAGTCCACTCATCTAGCCTGTCCCCATCCATTGTGGTGGGAAATGAGGTGGGGAGGGAGGCTCAGATGCTGAAGGCTTCTAGACTCCTGGGGGCTGGGGATCCATCAGGGACAAAGGCAAACTCAGTGCCTTCCCTCTTGGCCAAAATTTAGGTAGCAAGGGATGGGCAGGGTCCACTCCAAGCAGGGGAAGACCTGATACAAGGGACACACGTCCCCTACCTACCCCACCTGGGCCAAGGTCAGTTGGAACAGACTCTGCCAATGAAAGGAAAGCTAACTGATCTAATTAAGTGTCCTTGCTGGAGTGGCTCGATGTCTGACACTGCCTTCGGGGAAAGTGTTCACCCACTTAAAGCTGGAGGCAGCATCCCAAACGGCCACCCCAGAGTCAGCCCCTCCCCTGCCCCTTCCAGCATCTCTTGCTCTCAACACTAGCACACAGGAGGGCCTGCAGGAGCCCACCCAGGGTCTGCTGCACATGTAAGGTGTTCAGCCTCCTACTCCTGGACCCCACCATCAACTCTTTCCTCATCCTGCTGACTGCGCAGTATTCCCCTCCCCATCACTAAATGACTTAGGCTCTTTAGGGCAGACTGCAGTCCTGACGTGTGCCTCCACTCTATCCAGGATGCTGGCACTTCTTTGGGACCAGGGTCCCTGCCTGGGAGTCCAGAGATGTGCATTCTTTCCCCAGTCCTGCCACTGACCAGCTGTGAGACATGAGATAAAAATGCTTAACCTCTCATGACCTGCTGTCTCCTTGGTAAAATCAGAAGCTGGAAAGAGGATATACAAATTCATTCCACAGTTTGACTGTGAGTCTCATGTGATTATGGTTTGAGGCAGGGCATGAGGGTCATTGTTCCAAGTCATTGTTCCCTTGTTCCTAAGAGCAAAGATAATAAGTCCATCTGGTGCTTTAATCAAGCATGACCCTAGGAGAGGCTGAGCAGGCTCCACTGCTCAGCAAAAAGAAGTATAAGCTCAGACCATGGAGATTTGCAAACGTCAGGGCCTTGACCCTCTGGCAGCAGCCATTCAGCATGGAACCAACAGCTCCTGGGAGCCATGAAATTTGAGCCACTTTCTCAGGATGCAACTGCCTTGAAGAAGGCTCACCCACTCTGCCCCTACTGCTTCCTCTGGCCAGGCATGGCTTCCAACAACCTGCTATCCTGTGAAAACACAGACAAGGACCCACCTGTGTCCCGGGGCCCTACTGGGCCCTCAGTCAGGAATGCAGTTGGCCATTGGCCATTACAAGTATATGCACTAGTCTTATTCATATACACAGACACCTCACAACAAGGACAAAGCACTGATGTGCACACAGTTCTACACACACATAAACACACACACACACACACACACACACACACACAATCAGAGCAAGGACAAATCATCAGTGCCCCCTGATGATTTGTGTCTTTTTGTGAAAGACACAAAAACACTCAGTCAAGAGAATCAATCACTGATGGGAAAAGGACAAATCTTGGTGACTGGACAAAAGTATTGACCCACCCCGCTTGTCAGGCCCAGAAAAGAATGGAGTAGGTGGAGCATGATATCCCCAGCATGAGGCCCCGCCACTCTGCTGATTCCCCCTAATGAAAAATTAAGTGGAAAAAAGAGAGTCACAGCCACCTGAGAGGGGGCACTGGCTCAGCCAGTCTCACCAGGACGAGTTGCCGGTCCCCTGGCTGAGCACAGTGCCTGTCCTACTCAGGATGCTGGCTGGCCTAGGCTAGCCTTGGGAAAGCCTGAGAGGCTGAGCTGGGTGGGGAGACTTTTAAGGATAAAAATAGCACACTGCTTCTTCGCTCTGACCTCAGCCTAGACCCAAGACAAGGGTTTCATGGCAAATTATGGATTTAAAACTAGCAATGAATCTCCATTACAGCATGAAATGAGAAAGGAAAATGCCACTAAGTGGAAGCCTTCCCCCAGCAGCCAATGAGCAGTGAGGGGTGTTGCTTTAGGGGAGAGTTTAGAGCCAAAGTCACAAAACCCAAGGCAGACTCACAGAGCAAGACCTGGAGTGGACCCAGAGAGAGAAGGCCTTGGAGAATGGGCAGGAGCCAGGTTTACAGGTGATACCCCACTGCCTATGGCCAGCACAGGACACCACAGTGGCAGAGCAGGCTGTGCCGACCAGCCGGAGACAGGACCTAGTTTCTCAGCTGCGGGTAGTTTTCTGCAGAGGAAAGATGCATGGCTACCTCAGGAGTAGGACTGACCAGAGCTTGGTTATTTTGTTGCTGTGTTGAGACAGACCCTATGTTGTAGGTGCAGCTAGAGAGAGGCATTTCAGGAGCCTTGGCCTACTGCCTGGGTAATGCACATGTGTGCTTTTATTCAGCTTCTCATCATCTCTGCTAGGCAGGTGCATGTTTTCTCTCACAGATAAGAAAGATGGCACATAAAGAGACCCATTAACTTGCCCAAGGTCACACATCAGGAAAAAAAGTTAAAATCTGAACTCAGTTCTTTCTGGTCCCACAACCCTTGCCCTTTCTAAGTCGGACCCCTCCCTTTTTTCAGAATTCTGCTCAGACTTACTGCTGCCTGACCCATCCCCTTTGGATATGGACTGTTTCTTTTGCGCCCTGTGGAATTCTAGGAGCCCTGTCTGAGCCCTCACACTATCCCAGGGCCTGCAGAGAGGTGGCCTGCACAATGAACTAAAGATTTCAGAAAACCCTTCCTGGCAGGCCCCGTTCCCCAGATGCATCTTGGGAGCCAGGCTCCGAGACCCACAGCATCCATTTTCCATCCCATTAAGTCTCATTATCAAGGGACTGCCCAATCCTTCTTTCACAATCGCTCTGGGCCGCTAAATTATTCTGTCCATGTGGAGGAGGTTTTCCTAAGTGGGAGGTTCACAGGCACACAGGAGCCCACACAGCTGCCTCCAGCTCATCAAAATAAATAGCTGAGCCCCATAGCCCAGGAAGGCTGGCTTCCAAAAGAGTGTCACATTTTCACAAGCCCATCAAGGTGTTTGTAAATGTTTATAGACAGAAAGAATTTTCCATATGTAAATATATCAGGAAAGATGTTCACAGCTAAGAAATCACACGGTGCCAGGAACACCACTGAAGCCTCAGTTGTAAACAGCAAGAAATGGGGGGCACATTGGTGGCCACATGACCATCTTCCCAAATGAGCTGGCACTGCTCTACCCCCAAACGCACCGCTCCCTCCTACTCTCCAGGTACGTGCCCTCTATGTATACAGAGATATATCTATATTGAAATACAGAGATATATCTGTATACAGAGATGGACACACAGGCAATCACTAGGATGCTGGAGAGAATGCATTATGCAGACAGTCAACTGTGGTCCAAAAGGATAGGAAATATGCTAGAGGCTGCAGGATGCATGGGAAGGAGGACTCTTTGAGGTAGAGAAAGCTGGGCTCCGAGCACAGACCACTGGAACTGCCCTGTCCCTCTTCCAGCCGCAACCCCAAATACCAACTTGGCCTGGGAAAGAGTTCTACTAAGGAAAAAACCCAACCTTGCGGAGGAAAAAAAATAAAGCTAAGCTTGATTAGAGAATTTTAGAGCTAGAAGAAATCAGTCAATCGAGGATTCTTCCTTCCATTTTTCAACGTATATGTATATATACACTTCCATGCTCCAGACACTGGCCTAGACACTGGAAATATACACCGGTGAGTGAAACAGATTAAGACCTCTTGCCTTCGTGGAACTTATAGCCTAGCAGAGGGAGTTGGACAATAACAATAAACATAAACAGAAAATGTTATAATTTATTAGAAGTTGGTTAAGTGCAGAGTATAAGGGGCCGGGTTTCGGGGGGGAAAGAGCAGGTTGAGCAGTCAGGATAAACTTCACAGAGAAGTTGACCTTTTTTTTATCTTTCCCTTTATTTTTTTAATAACTTTACTGAGATATAATTTATATACCATGAAATTTACCCATTTTAAGTGTACAACTCAATGATTTTTTAGTATATTTACAGACTTGTGCAACCATCTCCTCTATCCAGTATTAGACCACTCCCATCACCCTAAAGAGATCCCTTGTCAATCTCTATTCCCACCCCAGTCCCAGGCAGCCACTAATCCTCTTTCAGTCTCTATGATTTGCCTTTTCTGAATAATTTCTATAAACAGGATCATACAACATGTGGTCTTTTGTGTCTGGCTCCTTCCACATAGCGTAACGTTTTCGAGATTTATCTGTGTTGCATATGTATCCGTAGTTCATTTCTCTTTACTGTTGAGTAGTATCCATTGTGTGGACAGACCACATTCTGTTTATCCCTTAATCCCTTGGACATTGTTTCCAGTTGGGGGCTGTTATGAATAATGGTGCTGTATACATTTACATATGAGTCCATGTGTACGTATATATTTTCATTTTTCTACTAGTGAAATAGCTACGTCATGTGGAAAGTTTATGCTTAACTTTTTAAGAAAGTTTCAAACTGCTTTCTAGAGTGCCTGTATCATTTTATTCCATTCCGACCAGCAATGAATGAGAGTTCCAGTGTCTCTACAATATCACCAACACTTGTTACAGTTTGGCTTTTCCATTATGGCCATTCTAATAGGTTTAAAGGGATCGTCCATTATAGATATAATTTGCATTGCCTAATGACTAATTCTGTTGAGCATCTTTTCATATGATAATGATCCATTTTTTATCTTCTATGGTGAAATGTCTATTCAAATCTTTTCCCATTTTTAAATTGGTTCATTTGTCTTTTTATTATCATGTTATAAGCATCCTTTATGTATTCTGGATACAAGTCCTTTATCAGATATTTAATTTGCAAATATTTTCTCTCAATTTGTGGTTTGTCTCTATCTCCTTAATGGTATCTTTTAAAGCAGAGAAGCTTTCAATTTTAATCAGATTCAAGCTAACATTTTTTCCTTTTATGAATTGTGCTTTTGATATTGTATCTAAGAACTTGGTCTAAACCAAGGTTACAAAAATGTACTCATATTTTTTTCTACAAATTTTATAGTTTTAGCTCTTATATTTAGTCTATGAATTATTTTAAGTTAATTTCTGGGCAATTTGTGAGTAAGAAACAAAATTCATCATTTTTGCACATAACTATCAGTTGTCCCAGAATCATATGTTGAAAAAGACTATCCCTCCCCCTATTAAATTGCCTTTACACCTTTTTCAAAAATCTACTGACCAAAAATATAAGAGTTTAGTTCTGGATTGCCAATAATGATGTATTGATTTGTATGTCTATTCTTATGAGAGTACTACACTGTCTTAATTACTGTAACTTTATAGCAAATTTTGAAATCAGAAAAAGTAAGTATTCCAGTTTTGAAGTAAGTCCTTCAAAACAGTTTTAGCTATTATGGGTTCCTTTGTATTTCCATTTAAATTACAGAACCAACTTGTCAATTTCTGCAAAATGATCGCTGGAATTGTTAAAGGAATTCTGTTAAAGTCATAGACAATTTGAGGAAAATTGACATCTGAACAACTTTGAGTCTTTCAATCCATGAACATGGCATGTCTCTTTATTTATTTAGGTCTTTTTTCCCAGCAACATTTTATTGTGTATGTCTTGTACATGTGTTAAATTTATTCCTAAATAATTTATTCTTTTTGATGCTATTATAGATGGAATTGCCTTAATTTCATTTTCGGATTGTTCATTGCTAATATATAAAAACACAAATGATTTCTGTATACTGATCTTGGATCCTGTAACCTTGCTGAACTCATTTTTTAGATTTTAGTAGGCTTTTTGTGGATTTAAGATTTTCCATATATAGGATCATTTCATCTAAGAATAAAGATAATCTTATTTTTTCTTTTCTAATCTGGTGTTTCTTTTTCCTTATTGGACTGTCTAAAACTTCCAGTACAGAGTTGAATGGAAGTGGTTAGAGTAGACGTATGGCTTATTCCCAGTCTTAGGGGAAAGCATTCAATCTTTTACCTAAAGTATAAAGTTAGCTGTATGTTTTTCATAGGTGCCCTATATCAGGTTGAAGAGGTTTCCATCTGTTTCTACTTTGTCGAGAGCCTTTACCATGAATGGCATTGAACTTTGTGAAATGCTTTTACTGCATCTGTTGAAATGACTATGTGTTCTTTATTCTATTAATATGTTATATTAATTGATTTTTCAGATGTCAAACCAACCTTGAATTCCTAGGGAAAATTCTATTTGGTAATGGTATATAATCTTTTTTTTTTATGTTGGTGGATTCAGTTTGCTAATTTTTGGTTGAGAGGTTTTCATCTATGTTCATGATGAATAATGGTCTGTAGTTCTATTGTGATGTCCTTGTCTGTCTTTAGTATCAGGATAATACTGGTGTTACAGAATAAGTTGGCATGTGTTCCTTCCTCCTCTACTTTCTGCAATGTTTTGTGAAGGATTGATATTTTCTTCTTTAAATATTTGATAGAACTCATCAGTGAAGCTATCTGGGCCTTGAGTTTTCTTTGCAGGAAGATTTTCATTTCACTAATTCAATTTCTTTACTTGATAGAGCTCTATTCAGATTTTCTCTGTAGAATGTGATTTTTAAACAAAGACATCAAGAGGCATAGGAGTTAGTTGTGAAACTTGGAGCAAAATCCCTACTTGAAGTGAAAAAGCAGTCATTGAAGGGTTCTAAACAGATTGACATGATCTGACTTACATTTTAGAAGAATCACCCTGGCTACTGGCTTGAGAACAGACTTGACGAGGACATAGGCAGAAGATTTACTAAGAGGCTCTTGCAGTAATACAGATGAGAGAAAAGGGAACTCAGACCAGGAAGGTAGCAAAGGAAATATGACAGTGGATATGAGAAAAAGAGGAGTCAAGGTGATGATAAAATTTTTGGTGCGAGGCCTTTTACTCCTATAAAGTTGAATGAAAAATTACGAGTGCAGAAGTGCATGTCTGGGCAAAGGTTTCACATTGTCAAAGGAGTCAAACAGTAAGTTCCCAAAAGTTTAGGAATAACTAATCTAGACCGAACTCTTCATTTTTAAACTATGACTCAGAAGGGTTGGTTAGTTCTCCGAGGCCATCCAGTGAACCAGAATAAAGCTGGGGCTATTCTGGGTGCTTTTTCCATTACTTTGGGGCTTGCCTACTGGTACATGTGATTATGACCCCTCCTCACAACTTAGTGAGACCCACTGACCTTGCCTAGGAACACATGGGAGAGAGAGAGGTTCAGGGAGAGGGCCCTTTTCTGTGTCTAGTTTCTGGTGCCCACCCACCTTTCAGGCCAGGATATCCCTCCCAGAGACCACATCTGCCTTGACAGTCACTCGCCCTTCTTTCTCATTGCCTTTGGTCTACCCGGGATCCAGGCTCTGAAACTCCTCAGGAAGAACTGAGGGAAAGCCTCTCTGCCATTTACGGCTTTCTTTTCACATAGAATTGCAGGAAAGTAGCAGCTTATCTACCTAAGAGAATGAGAGCCCTTGGTTTTTATCTGTGAGGGAATCTTATCTAAACAGGTTCAGGTGGCAAGAGCAAGAGAGAAAAATAATTAAGGGGGAGGCAGGTGAAATGTTGACATTATTATTACTTAAGTGCTGCAAAGCTTTTAGTTCATGTTTTTATACCAGTGACACCAGTGAGGGGAAATCAGCTTGGCCCATTATCTGAGCCGCACACCCATTCACCCCACCTCCCCACTACCTATAAATCTTATTAAATGGGTTCCATTGGCAAGACGGAAAAATAATTAAGGCAAAGGTAAGTGAAATGTTGATGTTATTACCGTAACACAACAGCCTGTTTAGTTTCTACACCAATGAAATGCAACCAAGGGAAATCAGTTTTAAAGATTACCTTTCTGAGATGCAAATCGGAGAGTCAGAAAGCTGGGCTGAGAGAAGAAACCTGTATCAAACGAGGAACCATTTCCGAGTCTGTGCCAGTCTCTCAGGGGCTTTTAAGTCCACAATTTACCTTTCGACTACATTCTATTTTCTTGCAAATCCTTTATTTCCTACTTATTTATTGACTAGAGACACAGTACCAAAAGATTTTTTAAAAAGGGAGAGTGATTCTCCTGCCGCTGATCTTAAAAATCCATAGCAGGAAATGGTTCTCTAGGGGCAGGATTGTAACCCTCACTGTGAACCAGTGCTTAAGTCAACCTCCTTTCCTCCAGTGGGCTCGCCAAAGGGGACAGCTTCTTCTGACCTCAGCTGGATGGGGGAGCTGCCCCCTCTTATCTCCCTAGGGGAATGGGTGGGATGCTGCGGGATGTGCTCCCAGGACAGGCCTCCCAGGCCCCACACCCATGAGGAGTCTAAAACTCTGTCTTTCCCTAATAGATGTGTTGATCCAACAAGGTGTGTCAAATGCCTGCTCTGTGCTAGGGGTCAGTCAAAGAATGAGGGACCACCAGAGTGGGCAGAGACCATGGGAATCACTAAATTCATGTTCGCAAGTGGCAGCTGGCAAGTGGCAGGCCAGATCGGGCCAGATGAGACATCTTGTTAGCTCCCAGAGTATCTTTAGAGTTTTTTTAATCTGTTGCCAACATTTAAGTTTCTAGAGGGCTTTAAATTAAAAATTCAGATTTCTGGCTTCTCTTGCAAAGATCTGGCAACATTAGTCCCATTTGCCTGCTTGGCAACAAATGTGCAGTGGCTGCTCCACTTAGTGTGATGTGGCCCACCTGTCCCTACTGGCTGTCACCTCCCTCAGCCACTTGATGCATTGAAGTCTACTGCCCTTGATCCCCTAACCCTAGGCATAGACGTGTTTCCAGGAGACACAGTGTGGACCTGGGATAAACTAGAAACAAAAACATGAGGAGGAGGTGAAGGCAGGTAGGAGGCCGGCAGCCCCTGGTCGTGCTAGCCGAGTTGCCAAGGGCAGGCTGGCAGGAGGGTTTTAGGTGAAATTTGAAGCAAGAGAAAAATTTCTCAGAGATAAATGGGCAGTGTTTTCCTTCCCTACTAACAGCTGCTATGTTGTAAGGAGCTCAGAACTTGGCACTAAACACTCTCTGCCACTCACTGCCTGTTATGAAAATGCCCCAGAGTGTGTCCCATAAACAGGACCCTGGACAGGCTGAGCGGGATCTGCTCAGCAGGCAGCGAATTAGGTAAACTATACTCGCAGTTCCCGACCGGTCAGGGAGTGGTGTTTCCCTGGTTAATGGAGTATTATCAGATCCACGTCGTAACCACACCAGGACTGAAAAATGCAAGAATGCGTTGAAAATATGTCTCATTTTTCAACTAAACTAATATGAATCTTCAGAATAACTTGCAGCCAGGTTTGTTGGACACAAAATAAGCTTTGGTTCTAGACCCTTCATGCTGCCCTGGGCCTTGGGGTCTCTGAGGACTCCCAGCGGAGCCTCTATTGCTTCATGGACCAGTCCAGCAGCCACTAGCACAGGTAGCTATTTGACTTTTATTTTGGATTAATTAAAACTGAATAAAACTAAAAATGCAGCTCCTTAGTCACGTTAACTGTCCTTACTGCAAGTGCTCGATAGCCTCCTGTGGCTTTGAGAAGGCTGGTTTAAACAGGATGCTGGCGTTCCTGGGTCTACTGGCCAAATTCTGCCTAATCCTACCCCAAAAACCCAACAGCATCCAGTAGCAGGGACAAGTTCAAGGGCGTGGACCTGGACATGGAGAAGCTGGCTTCCTGGAAGCATTTACCTTAATATCATATTGTAGTCAGTGAGTGCAAACTTCCCATTAATTCACTCACCCCTCCATTCACCGAATCTTTATTAAAGTCCTACTATGTGTAAAAGCATTGTATTAGATATGAGGGTGAGATGCAGAAACAGTAAAACATCATCTGTGCCCTCAAGGAGTTTATAGCCACAGGAGAAAGAAAATATAAACCACTTACTATCATACAAGGCAGAATAAAAATGTCTGAATGTATAAGCAAAGTAGAAAGTGTTCATTTCAACTGAGAAAATCTGGGAAGACTTCACAAGTGACGTGGTTATTGAACTCTCCTTTGGTAGAATGGGTAGGATTTTAGTAGGTAGAAGATGAAAAAATAATCATGATAACAGGAACAGAGGCACAGGGAACCCAAAGAATGCCAGCCCCCACCCCATATCCAGGAGAAGAGCCAGTGCTGGGGTGGTTGGGTGGAGGAGGAAGCGGAGTGGGAGGTGGGGCTCAGTGGGAGAGGCCTTGAGCTATGCTGGAGCTCTCCAGCATGGTTTTGAGCAGTGGGGCCCCATCATAGGTGTCTGAGGGAGTTCATCACCCTGTCTGATGGTCCTGGGAAGAGAGCCATGTGGTATATGAGGCACGCATCTGAAGGCAGGAATGGGCTGGTTGGTAAGATCCTGGTTAACAGAGGTAAAACAAGCAAGACGTTGCCAAAGCACTTGCTAGAGACAAAAAAAAAAAAGAGAAAAAACGGAGACAAGCTCAGGCTACTAAAGTGGGAGTGAAGAGTTACTCTCCTCATTTTTGTTAGCCAGAGGATGCCTATGTAATTTTTTTAAATCTCATTCAATTCAACAATGACTCTAGCAGCAAATATCTCATGATGTCTATACAATGTGCAGTTTCTTGAATGATCCAGGAATTTCCAGGCCTCAGAGTCCTGAGCCATTTAACAACTGGCATTTGCAGGTCCCAGTGTGGGTGGCCCTGTGGAATAGGGACCTCGACCTCAGATGCATGGGGGGAAAGTGCTGTCCCCAGGAATCAGGTGACCCAGACGCCCATCCACTCTGCCTGAGATGCCCACCCACCCCCTGACCCCCAATCCACACATTCTGGGAGTCTCTTGTACTCACTGGAAGATCAGAGGATGAAAGCGATGGGGTATGAGGGCACAGGCTCCTCAAAAGCCCCTTCTCCCATATCTGTGGCACACAGCGTGCCGGGAGAGACTTTTAGCACCTCTCTGGGAATATTTAACTGAAAATAATTTCTAGTCAGGATCTGTTATAATTACTAATTAGATCTGATTATAATTATCTCTCACTGCCATCCCTTACCTGGCACAGGATAGGACGAAGCCTCGTGACAATTAGCAGCAAGTCTTTCCTGATACATGGGCTGATTAGCAACACAATTGCAGGGTCGGGGGAAGAGCCTGACTTATTAAAGGTAGGCTGCTGTTTACTGAGGAATGTTGTGATCAAATTAGATTAAAATTAATGAGGGGAATACTCGGAGTGCAGAAATGCTTGTTTTCTCCCCAACAATCCCCTTTCCATCTCAGCTGATACATCATTTGGGGGAAGAATCTGAACACCACTTTATGGTCCCTTTCCTTTCCCTATCTTAAGGTTTTGGGGTTTGATGACCACCTAACTCTGCATCTACTATTCAACTTTTCAAGTCCGGCCCAGAGAGATACAGTGACCTGACAAAAAGATGTGGGGCAAGTCCTCTGAACCATCTGAGTCTCATATCCTCATCTGTCACATGGGGAGAACACTTGCCTCTGAGCTTGACACCTGCCCAAGTTACCTGCAGGCCTCTGGGGAGGGTGGGAAGGGCCATGTGTATAACAAGAGCTAGAAACCATGGCTTAGTCATCTGGAACCTCTACTCAGCCCCAGGCTTGGCTCAGAAAATGTGCTGGCAGCTGAAGAAGGAACTGCTCTAAACTCCTACCAGGACCAGTATAGAAACCTCTCTGTCCCCAAGAGCAGCAGTCTCCCCTGAAAAAGTGATGCCTGCTGAGATGGGCTAGCCATTGTTGGGCACTCACATGTACACTCAGCATGGCTTTTGCACCTAATGAACAAAATGAGTACCTTCTCTTTCAGAGTGGCTCGCCATCAGGAGAGGAACCCTGGAAGCCAGGTGTGCAACCTGGTGTAAATCACCTTACATCTCGGGGCCCTAGCATCTTCATCTATAAAGAGTCCTCTAGCCTCCTTGAGCTGATTCTGAAGAGCAGAGGCAAGTTCTGACAAGAGAGCATTGTGGCCATTATATGATCAGTCAGCTGGCCGTGGTCGGTGGCTCTGGGGAGACCTGAATGATTTGTGTGAACCACAAAAGTACCAGGCAGGTCTACCTTTGTTGTGCTACATACACGCTGGTGAGAGCAGAGAGATGCTGGGCACACAGAAAACGGCCCCCTTCTGTCATTTTGATGAAGAGGGGGAGACACACGCATGCACGTACACACACACGCGCGCACGTGCGCGCACATACACATTATTATCATTATTATCATTAAAGGTAAACAGGCACACAGGCCCTGAAAGGCCTGGCACGCAGTTACATCCCCCATGTGAAGTAAGCTCACTTATGTAGCTGCCCTGGCTAAGTGTTCACCCTGCTATTTAAAAGGACTGAGGACTCCAGGAGCACATTTCTTCTGCCATCACCCCTGCTCTGAGAGTGGGCCCCTCCGCATCCCACCACTTGGTTCCTCACCAGCAGGGCCCTCCCACCCTCCTGTGCCTCCAAGAAGCAGTTGTGGGTGATTGTAGCACTGGGGGGCCTGCCCAGCTTCCACAGTCCAGAGACAAGATCCCAGGACTTAGGATCTGTGTCTGTCCCCTTGGCTGAGCCCTGCTTCCTGAGCCCTGACTCCCTGCCCAGCACACCTGCCCTGACATCCTCGTGCCTGCCCCCCAGCTTTTCTGAGGGTTTCCATTTGGAACTCTGACCTGGTAGAGACAGAAAGCCAGGACTAGCCCTCAATTCCTAGATACCCACCCTGGACTTAACTTCCTTTTCCAGGAATCTCTGCTTTACCCCACATTCGCAGAGGTCTTCCTTTCTATTGTCTCCATAAAACCCGCTCCCCATTCTGAACTTGACCAAAAACCTGGGATCTCATGGAGTTGAGAAATGAGTTACAGAGGAGCCACGGTGTGGTAGAGAAGGCACCGGAGTGACAATCAGATTCCTAGGCCCTAGTAGCACTGTGTGCCTTTTGTCCAAATCACTTAGACTCTCTGACCCTGTTTCTTCAATTATACAATAAGAATTAAGAATACTTGCCCTTCCAGTGTTCAGGGTTATCAACAAAAGCAAGACGAATGTGTATAGGAAGGCGTATTACAAACAGCACAGTGACTCACAATGTTCTGAGCACAGGTACCTTTGAGAATTGGCTGGCCATTTCTGCAAAAGCTGTTCTAGTTGTCTATTGCTATGTAACCCATCACCTCCAAACTCAGGGGCTTCAAACAGCAGGTATCACTTAATAGCTCACACAGTTTCTGCAGGTCAGGAAACTAAACACAGCTCTATGGAATGGTTCTGGCTCAGGGTGTCTTGTTGTAATCAGATGTAGGAGAGGCTGGGCCTTTACAGAGTGTCCTTTACTTGTGAGTCTGATGGCTGGGCTGGGAAGACATAAGCAGTTGGGGATGGATTTCTGGGGCTCCTAGGGCATCTCTCTTGAGCACTGTCACTTCTTACACAGCTGCTTAGGGTTTCTGTGGGGCACCAAGAGTAGGTTGGGGCCTTGGCCATCTGCCCTTCTTTCAGCCATCCACATGTGAGAACACGACCCCACCTCTCTCCCTGACACACAGCATGCCCTGCCAGCTCCCACCAGCCCTGGCGTCTTATGGCTAAAATCCATGTGTGGGCACCTGCCGATCCCACACCACCCCCATTCCCTGGGGACAGGGAGGGCAGGGCACAGGCCTCTACTGATCTCTAGGAAGCCAAGGATTTAAGACTGGCAAATAGGAGGTCAGTTTGCCAAGACCTGGAATCCAAATGTGGTTTTGAAGGACTCTGGCCAGGCTGGATCTGCCTGATGGCACTCCAAATTCTTAGTAGCAAACTCACTTCAAGATTCTGACTCAGAATCTTTAAGCCATGGAATATGAGAGCTTGAAAGGCACTGGGGATCAGGTGATGCAGAAACAGAAGGCCTGGGCAAGAATGTCTGACTTAGGATCCACCTGCCTCTGGCCTTAGCTCTCTCTGCTATGTGCTCCCAACTTGCTCGTCTTCTCACAAGCATTTACACACACAATCCTATCTCACTTCCTGTTCATGGAAGACTCCTCTCACTCTCCCCAGTTCCCTAGCATGCTGCATAGGCCCCTTCCGGCCTCAGCCCTCTGAACCTCCCCAATCCTGTTTAGGATTCTTTCTAGGTCTCCATAGTGTCATGCATCTCCCCGTGACAGCACGTACCACACAGTCCTGAGTTCTGTGGGTGTCTCACAGTTCTATATGTCCCCTGTGGTCAGGGACCAGGCCTCCTTGTTCTCTGCACCCAGCACCCAGCCCAGGCCCAACAGAGAGCAGCACGCAGTAAAGTCGGTGAAACAGATGAATGACCACCAAGGTCACCTGCAAGCTAAGGCAGCTTGACCTTCAGCAGCATCCATCCAGTGTGTTCCAGAGCCCAAGGACTGCTCCAATTGATTGAGAAGTGACAGAGGACTTAACCAGGCCGGGTTTTCATCACTCTTTTCCTGTCCCAGCTTCACCAGTCCCTGTTTGGCCAGCACTCCCTGCAAGGGCACATGGCCCCAGTTTTCTCTTTTGATAAATGGGAGTAATAGTTGCCTACTAAAGGGTTGTTATTCAGCTGAGTGCTGCCTGCGCAAGTGTTTTGTAGACGGTCAAGTTCTGAAGAGAAGTGAGAAGCTGTCACCCTGGCTCAGTGCTGTGCTGGAAGCAGCTCATACTGGCCCATGAGGGCCGGCAGGCACTCAGTGACATGTAGATAGCTTGAAATTGGCTATAATGAAAGTATTTACACCATAGAAATTGCCAAACTTCACAATTAGGGTTTTGTTGGGTATTGCACCGTGCTGTATTTGCTCTAATCCCTCCCCTGACTTACTCTGAGACCTTAGGCAAGTTATTACAGCTTTCCAAGTTCCTGTTTTCCTAACTACGAAATAGCAGCAAGTGTTTATGAATATCCTCACTGTTCACAGAAGCTTTTGAAATGAACAGAAGCACCCTGAGCTCTTCAGCAAAACCAGGCTAGAGAACCCACAAGTGCAAGCCATCATCATTCCCTGTGATTAATGTCCTTTATTGTAATCATTTCTCACCATAAAATAAGTAAGAGCAGTGACTCACATGGCACTGTGTTCAGACTGGAGAGACCCAGGATTTCCTCAGAAACCTCCCCAGGGGCTGGCCTGAACCTGGGCCTGGGCCTGGGCCTCATAGAGCACATGTGAACCAGGCCACAGGCGACCCTGTAGGGCTGGAATGATGAGGCTGGGCCCCAGGGCCCAAGCTCTGACTCAGTCTCTACCTCTAACTCGCAGGTGACCTGGGACATCTCACTTTACCATTATGAGCCTCAGGGGATTTCCAAGAAGATGACTGAGACCCTGTATGTGAAAGCTATTAGAAAAGTGTAAAGCACTAACCTAATGCAAAGTGGGGATCATCGGGTGCAGAAGGGCCGCAACCAGACCATGAGAGTTGGACATGCCCTGACAGGATGGAAGTCCATCCAGCCCTATGCAGATGGGAGAACTTGGTGTCCCATCAGGTAGCTAATAGGGGCTAAGCCATTTATATTAAGCACCTACTATGTACACTGCTAGTCTAAGCACTAAAGTTGTAACGGTGAAAAAAAGAGCAAAAGTCACTGTTCTCATAGAGCTTCTCTCAGTGGAAGGAGACAGACAATTAGGAAACAAATACTGTAATGTCATGAGTGCCATAAAGCAAAGCAAAGCAGGGTGAGGAGGTGGAAAGTGGGGTGCAGAGGTGCTGTTTGATACGGATACCAGGAAAGGCCTCTTTGAGTAGTAACATATAACCAAAGACCGGAAGAAAGCAAAGGCGTGAGCCAAGCAAACATTTGGAGACAGAGTTCCAGACAGGGGGACAGTGAGTGCAAAAACCCTGGGGCAGGAGAGTTCTTGTCATTTTCCAGGAACAGCCAAGAGGCCTGTGTGACTGACACAGAGGGAATAAAGGAGAAAGTGATGGAGATGAGGTCAGAGGGGACAAGGGGCTTATCTGGTAGGATCTTGCAAACCACCATAATGACTTCAGATGTTTACTCTTCTTGAGATAAGAAACCACCAAAAGCTTTGAGCCACTGTGTGGTCCAGGTGTTAGTTCATAGCAACTGCCTAGGGCAGTAGCAGTGCAAGTGTGAGAAGGAATAAGCTCTGTGTATATTTCAATGGTGGAGCTGCAGCAATTGGGGTATGAGAGAGCAAAGTCAAGGGCACCCCAAGGCATTGAGCCTGAACTGCTATTCGGATGGAGTTGCACTTGCTGAAACATCAGAACTAGAACTCTCGAGACAGACTAGGTGTGATCTCTGAGCTCCACTCCTGCCCCATAATCCTGATTGTGACACTAACAGGGCCCCTCTCTAAGATAGATACCCCGCCTCCCGCCCTCCACATACCTGAGAGCCACAGATCTGAGAGCACCCTCAAGGCCATCTCATTCCTAAGGCATGGCTGCTAGCACATGCTGGCTCTGAGGAGGAAACCTCAGATGTAAGCCATCACCCAAGCAAGCCCTTGGAGAATTCAGAGTCTGCTTAGGGAGGCTACTTGTACATACAGGAGATGGTTCCATATGGCCACTAGGCTGTGAGAAGAAGTGGGACAATGAGGGGACAGTGAGAGAAGTGGATAGTCAGGGAGGGCTTCAGGGAAGAGGCAGAACTTGGAATTGGAGCATAAACCACTCTGAGGTCAGCCAGGAAGGGCAGAGAGACCTAGAGATAAGGAGAAGAGAGGTGGTTCATGTGGAAGAACTTGGGTGAATCAGGGGCAATAGAGATGGGAGCTGGCTGACAGAGGGCCTCAAAGTCAAGCTGAGGGGTTCAGACTCCATATTACAAACAGGGCAAAACTACTGGAGGTTTCTGAAGAGGCAAAGAAAAACAAGTTTTCAAGCCCACCCTTATCCTGTTTCCTCCATCTGCTTCACTCCCTTCCCTGTCTTCTCTCAGTCCCTCCCAGCCTCCAGCCCAGCCCAGTCTGAGTACCAGGGCTGGAGCCTGCCTGGAAGACAGGCTAAGAGGGTACTGGCTAAGTGCACAGCACCCCTAGGAACTGGTCAATGTACAGCTTGGTGGCCCTAACTGGTGTTACCACTTCTGGGCACTAGCTCAGAGCCTGCTGCAGCCTCTGCTCACCGAGTTCCTCCCTGCCTCCCACTCCCTGAGAACCTGGGAACTTTTGGCCTGATTAAGGTGAATGTCATCACAATGGGGACTTGATGGATGGCCCTGGGAATGGCTGCACATCTCTATCTGTAGGGCCTCTGGAGCCTATCTATCTTCCCCTGGCAGCTAGCTCCCACCCCAGTGCTCACTTCCCCTGGGACAATTCTAGGCTTGAACAGTCCCCAGGTGGGTCCAAGAGCCTGAAGAGTTGGCCTGCGTTTTGTCCTCAAAGGAAAGGAGGGGCACCTTTTCTCTCTGGGGAGCGGTGGAGTAGGACCAAGGTTAGGGTGAGGCATAAAATTTCAAAAAATGCAGCAATCTAGATAAACAATAGTCAAAGCACTATTTTTAAAAATCAAAATTAATGCAAAAAAAAATATTAGTTTCTGAACAAAATATCAAAATATTAAATAAAAACAGGATCAATAACAGCACCAAGGTATACTGGAGCCTGAGTCGGGAAAAAAAAAAAAAAATGTGTGCCCCTATCTACATGAATTTGTGTAATTTTTAAGGGTTAATTTTCTCTTCAGAACATTAAATTACTTTAAAATTTTTGAAACATTTAAAAGCAGGTGTATTAAAACTCAATATTATTTTAACCCTAAATGTTTCATTTACAGCAAAAACAAGAATTTATTATCGTTTTACCTTACTGGTTTGATGGAAGCAAATGCACAATAATAATAATCTGCTTCACTTTGTTTATCTCACTTTTGAGAGAATTGCCATGTTTCATCGTTTCTCTTGACCAAGTGACCATCTTAAACCATTTTTAAATAATTTGTTTATTGTCCTTTCTTTATTTAAAATTGTGATATTTTGTTGATCATGGGTATTTTTACTACTTTTGATATTTTTAATTTTCATTAAAATATTGTTTATCTCCATTACTGAGGCTTCTGGCATGCCCTTAAACTGTGCCAGGCCCTGAGTTGGAACAGAGGTGCTGGACCACCTGCCCTTGAACCAGGAAAGGGCTCCAGAACCCAGGGCTGGAGAATGGGAGCACAAGGAACACAAGCCAGCTCAGGGTCAGCGATGTCGCCTTGTGTTTGTCCAGGCGGGGCCAGCTGGGGACGGTGAGTGCAGGATGCAGGAGGCTGTGGGGCAAGGGTGATATGGGGAAACCACTCTGGACCTGTAAAGTTCAGGTTCCAGCTCAAATCTGCTGTGCGATGCTGGGCAACCTTCTGAGCCTGCTGAGCCCACATTTCCCTGCCCTGACCTGCCCTGCTCTGCCCTGACCTGCCTGCCTCATGGCTAATCGTGAGGTTCAAGGTAATAACTGAGGGAAAAATCTCTTCAACGTGCACTGCAAACGACCACTCCTTGCTGTTCAGCCAGAACACCTGAGGCTATTCCATGACCTCTCCAGTAGCTCAAGGCAGTGTCAGAAAATTCAAATTCTGCTTATTGTCTAACTTAATTCCTCCATTCTCACTGCCTGATGCCTCCTTTCTGGAAGACCAGCCTCCCTGCCCTGCCTAGAGGTCTCTATTTAGTTCTGTGGCCATTGGCTCTCAGGCAGGGCTGCCATCTCAACATCCCTCTCTGAGCATCAGAAAGGTGGATTCCATGGACTGGGGGCTCAGAGCCAGTAAGAGGCCAGAGTCCTTTCCTGCACAGTCCACCTCAGAGCCCCTTTGGCATCTTGATATTTCACTAACATTTGTTGAGGCATAAACCATTGCAAGAAAGGGCTCTTTCAAAGACAATTTTTCAAAGGTTCATAGGAAGCCATAAAAATTGCCTGATGGCTTTCCCCCACCAACAGCAGGAGCAGGGCCAGGAGCAGAGGCTTGCTGCCTGACAGTGAGGATTGGCAGCTTTGTCCTACCTCTCCCCACCTCAGCCCCATCCTTCCCTGCACCCTTCGCCCTGCACTCTTCTCCTTCCTCCTCTACAATTAGAAGCACCTCTCAGAGAACTAGATAGGCAGAGGCTAACTGAGAGCGGAGAAGAAACTTTAGAAAAACCAAGTGTGTCAGTAGACATGAGCTGAGAGAGCTTTGAGAAACTATCACATCCATCCCCCTGCCTCGGGGTCATGTCACCATGCCACACTCAACTCATCCTGATGTGGTGGGGAGTCTCTGGAGAGACACCAGACTCCTCAATTCTAGCTGTGTCTCTAACAACAGTTCTTCCTGGCATCTAACCGCACTCCTTCATGCTGCAGTTTAAACACATTTTCCTCTTTCAGTGCGGATGGAGACTATATATATACCATCTCTATATATCAGTGACCTCTTTGTTACTGGGTGTCCATCTTTAAGTACTAATAAGCCCTTGATAAGCCCTGAGAAAACCGAGGTGAGCAAGGCTGGGGTTATTTGGCTCAGCGAAGGCAAGTAAGAAAATAAAAGTCTGGATTCTGAAACACTGAGAAAACAAATCTGTGTTGCAGGACACCCAGAGACATGATAACTTGCTGTATCATCTTGGGCAGGTCACTTGACTTTTCTGGGCCACCTCCCTCATCCATCCATCAAAAAAGGGAGATACATGGGATTTGATCAGCTCTGAAGGTGCTTCCTTTCCCCCTTAGAGCAATGAGGGAGGTGGAAAAGCACCCTTATTCATCCATACAGTAAGCAGCCCAGGCAGAGCCAGCTCCCACCCACTTCCACAGACCTCACATTCAATCTGGCACCCGTGCAGAGGTCTGGGTTTACATGTTGGCGCATCCTCATTTGGCCTTCCTGGTACTCTGACAGTATTTGCTGTTGTGCCCGCTTTACAAATGTGGACCCTGAGATTCAGAGAAGGGAAACTTGCCCAAGTTCACACAGCTAGAATGCGGTGGTCCTGAGACTCAGGTCTTGTCTTTGGGGCAGGAGTTATCTGAAGCCCTCCCTTCTCTCTACTCAGATCCCCATTCTGCCATGGGATGGACACAAAATCTAGACAAAGCCCACCGCCATTCTCCAGGGGAGCACCATGCTCTCCTCCTCTCTAAAACCCCTTCCTCCCTGGGCAGGTGAGCTGCGCACTCACTGCTTGTTTAAGAGCAAAGGACCAACTCTGCCCAAACTCAGGCTCCATTAGAAAGCAGTGGGGTCTTCCTATCTGACCCCAAGGACTATTCTTGGCTTTGCTTGGCCTCCTGAATTCCTAGATTACCATCTGGCCAGAGATGCAGGAGGTAGAACCATTCTTTGGGAGATAAGGAGGGAGGAAAGAGAAGGAAGGGGATGAACATTAATAACAATGTTAACAATAAATAATTCCAGGGATTTTACATGTGCCATCTCACATAAGCAGCCCACTAACCCTCAGAGTAAATATTAATACCCCTCCCATTTTGTGATGAGGACACATGCTCGGGCAGCTAATTATCTCATCCAAGGCCATGCAGCTAATAACTAAGAGGCCTTCGTGGCATGTTCACTGAGGCAACATCCTAGTCCTGAGGAATTCTGAGCACCTGTGGAGTGCAGGCCTGGACATTTCCGATGACCTCTGAACACTGCTTAATGCTGAGAATGCTCTGCTCACCTTTCCTGATGGCTCTGACCAGTGAATGCAAAGTAACTCTAATGGGAGTCTTAAATAAACATACGCAAAGAGTAAAGCTGCCTGTCTTCCCCCCATACACACACACACACACACACACACACATGCGTGCGCGCACACACACACACACACACACACACACACACACACACAATGCATTCCAAAGTCAAATGCAAATGATATATTCAATTATATACCAGGTTTGGATTATCCAGGCCTCTGGCCATGAACCTTGATGCCTATCCACAGGGAGCTGACTGGCTTTAAGGCACATCCAATACATTTCACTTCCAACCAGCATTGAGCATCTCACCCCATCCACTCGTCAGAGCAGCTTATGGGCTGCTCCCTAGCGACACTTCTGCATTCAGACCAATACGTGCAGTACTTACTCCCTCAGGTTCCTGCATAGTGACAGAGATGCAGACCTGAGCTGAAACCCAACTATTCTGACTCATGCTGATCCCAGGACACTCACAGCAAGTCAGTGCTGTCTCATCTCTTTTTATAGAGCATCTACCATACCCGGACCTAATGGCTAATCAAAAAAAAAAAAAAAAAAAAACTAAAACTAAAACAAAAAAAAAAACAAAGGGAAAGCTTGTGGGGAGAGATAGCAAAAAGAAGAAAGGTGATGAAGGATCCAAGGATCCTAGGCCTGCCTGGTGGGTCCCAGAGAAAAGGGTGGTTGAAGGTGGAGAGTGGGGAGCACAGAGGGTAAGAGACAGGCAGAAGGTAGGCACGTTCAAGGTCTCAGGAATGCTGAGGAGATGCTGGCTGCCTGGGCCCAGGTTCAAGTGATTCAAATGCCTATAGCCACCTCCAAATCAGCAAGGTCCTTAGGAGCCCAAAAAACAGCTGCTTCTAGAATTGGCCTGTGAATCCAACACGGAGTGCCAGCAGGGCCAGAGGGAACCTTCTGGAACATAGCAATACTTGATACGTCCTAATGTTTTCAGATCTGCCCCACCTCAAAGCATCCCCATCCATAAGCTTTGTGCCTCCTACCCCATCCTTCCTGTAGCTGTCCCTTCTTACACTTTGTCCACTTATTCAATGCTCATCTGTTGAGCCTGGCTCTGTGCAAGGTCTCAGCTGGAACAGAGCTGCTCCCCACAGAAGTCACCTCCAGCCAAGCTCCTCCACCCAGCCACCCTGAGTCCCATGCAAAGAAATCTTCAGGGGCAAAGGGGAGCATTGGATAAGGTGTCATACTGAGCACAGGGACACAGAAGCGGATGAGACTGGTTCCTGCCCTCTGATGCTCAGTCACAGTTTAGCAGAGGTGAGAGGAGGCATCTGAACAATGCCTAAAGGTTGTGCAGGCATCTGCAGATCAGAAAGGAAAGGACAGACCTTCCAGGAAGAGAAAACAGCTCCTCCCCACCCACCTTCCAGAGCAGTAAGGGTAACTTCACATTGGAGTAGCTGTAGGGAGAGAACCTAGCCCAGCGCTGCCCACGGTAGGGGTGGGAGATGGGGGCAGGGAGGGGTGATAGAGAGTGTCCATGCTGCTCTCACCCAGATGAGGGCCAGCCTCCCCAAGCCCAGCAAGAGTGAGGCCTGCCAAAGTAAAAAGGAACGAAAACATCCTTCCATGTCAGAAATGATCACTCAGACTTAGAACAAAAAGAACTGACCTCTCAGTTGAGTACTAGTCCACACACTAGTGAGTGGAATTTCTCATTCTGGGTGATGATAACACACTGAGGATCCTTTCAGGATCTGCCTTCCCTGAAGAGTGAAAGGGCCAGAGTGGGCCCCAGGGTGTCAGAGAGAGTGGGAGCATGTGGGGTCCAGCATGCAAGGAGACCCAGGCATGCAGAGTTCAAGGTCTTCATGCCACAATTAGGGCTGGTGGACAGCTAGCCCATCAGGCCACCTTCAGAGGTGGAGGGCCCTTCACAGTCTGGACATGGGTACCCTGAGCTCTCACACTACCCCAGGCTACCCAGCCCCCACTAGAGAGTAATCAAGTAGAAAAGACTCTAGGCTTGAAGTCAGGAATGTGAGATTAAAACCCTCATTCTTTACCAAAAAGCTCTGTGGCCTGAAACACTCAGCTTTGATTCTTCATAGACCAACCAACCCTTTCCTCCTAGGGCCATGAGAGTATCTACTCGTTGGGGTGACAATGGGAAGTGAATCCAGCACAGTTCCTCACCTAGTAGGTTTAGTGTATAGTGTAAAATGGAAAGCTAATATAAACATTAGGGATATCTGGAGAGCATCCTTCTCCATCCCAGGCCAGCCCCACCCCCAAGTTTTTGTACCCTGTCACCAGCTTGCCTGACCTGTATGGCATTCCAGGCAGATATGATAAGGTTATGCATGGCATTGTCACCATGAGGCACCATGGTTCTTTCCGGGTTGTTTCTCACACATTGCACATTATCATTTGGCTTAAGTTTTCTTTTTTTCCAGCTCTTTTGAGATATAATTAAGGTATAACATTGTATAAGTTTAAGGTATACAGGTGTTGATTTGATACATTTATATGCTGCAGAATGATTACTACCATTGCATTAGCTAGCACCTTCATCCCATCCCACAATTACCATTTCTTTTTTGTGGTGAAAACATTTAAGATCTACTCTCTTGGCTACATTCAAGTATATAATACAGCATTATTAACTATAATCACCATGCTGTACATTAGATCCTCAGATCTTATTTATCTTATAACTGCAAGTTTGTACCCTTTGGCCAGTATCTCTTCATTTCCCCATCCCCTGGCAACCACCACTTTACTGTCTATTTCTCTGAGTTTAGCTTTTTAAGATTCCATATACAAGGGATATTATATGGTATTTGTCCTTCTCTGTCTGACTTATTTCACTTAGCACAATGCCCTCAGGGTTTATGCAAATTGTCACAAATGGCAGAATTTTCTCGTTTCTCATAGCTGAAAGTATTTCATTAGATATATGCATAAACATTAGGGATGTCTGGAGAGCATCCTTCTCCATCCCAGGCCAGCTCCACACATCTCATTTCTCTATATCCAAAACTTATAAAGAACTCATACAACTTGATTTAAAAACAACAACAACAACAAATAACCTGATTTTTAAAATGGGCAGAGGAATGGAATAGACAGTTTTCCAAAGAAGACATACAAATGGCCAACAGGTATGTGACAAGGTGCTCAGCATCACTAACCCTCAAGGAAATGCAAATCGAAACTACAAGAGATCCCCTCATGCCAGTTAGAATGGCTGTCATCAAAAAAGATAAGAGATAACAAGAATTGGTGACCGTATGGAGAAAAAGGAAAATCTTGTAGGACTGCAAATTGATGTGGCCCTATGGAAAACAGTATGGAGTTTCGTTTAAAAATTAGAAATAAAACTACCATATGACTCAGCAACCCCACTTCTTGGTATATAGTCAAAGAATATGAAATCAGGATCTTGTAGAGGTATCTGCACCTCCCACTTTAATTGCAGCATATTCACAATAACCACGATATGAAAACAACCTAAGTATATATCAACAGATAAATAGATAAAGGAGATGTGAAGGAATACACAATGGAACACTATTCAGCTATGAGAAAGAAGAAAATTCTAAAATTTGAATGGAGCCACAAAAGTCCCCAAATAGCCCAAACAATCCTGACAGCGGGGGAACCACAAAGCAAGAGACATCATACTTCTTGATTTCAAACTATATTACAAAGCTATAGCAATCAGAACAATATTGTATTGGCATAACAATAAGACATATAGATCAATGGAACAGAATAGAGAGCCCGGAAATAAACCCGCATATATACGGTCAATTAATATTTGACAAGGGAACCAAGACTATTTGATGGGGAAAGGACAGTCTTCAATAAATGCTGTTTGGAAGACTGGATAGCCACATGCAAAAGAATGAAATTGGACCCTCATTTACACCACTCACAAAAGTTAACTCAAAATGGATAAAGGCTTAAATATAAGATTTGAAACCCTAAAAATCCTAGAAGAAAACATAGGAGAAAAGCCCTTTGACATTGGTCTTAGCAGAGATTTACTGGATATGACCCCAAAAGCACAAACCACTAAAGCAAAAATCAACAATTGGACTATATCAAACTAAAAAGCTTTTGCACAGCAAAGGAAGCAATCAACTCAATGAAAAGGCAACCTATTTGCAAATCTTATATCAGACTTGACCTTTTGACACTCTGCCTTAACCCAGGGGAGCAGCCCATTGAACAGGAGCAAAGGCAGCGGGCCTTCAGCCTCACCCTTCCCCTTAGTGCAGACCCCACTCGCTGTCACGGTGACAGAGCTACATCTGACAGTGTTCAGACGTGTTGTTTGTTCATCCTGCAGCGTGCGAGGCTGGTGTTTGCTCCACTGTGCGGAGGATGAAACCGAAGCTCAGGAAGGTTTAGAAACTTGTCCAAGGTCACCCTGTGAGATGGTTCCCAGGTCTATCTGAAAGCAGAGCCCGTGCTCTTTCCTCACGCCCCTGATGCCTCTCCCCTGGGGCTGGAGAGGCAGGGGTTGGGCAGCCCCAAACCCAGACCCACTGACATGAGCAGACACTAGCTGTGGGGATGACCAGAGGCAGAAGGAGAGTTCTTCCCTAATCTGGTGAATAGGGCCAAGATCACACAGTAGGGTTAGGATCTCCTCCTTGCCAAATACCCAAGCTCTTCCCCTAAGGAACTGTTTTGTGAAACGGAGCATTCTCATGCCAGAACCACCCCACCCCACCTCAGTAGTGATGAGAAAAAGAGGACATTCTGGGAGAGGAGGCTATGAGCACCACTCCTACAGTGGATGCTGTGGTGTGCCACCCAACTCGCCTTCACTTTTCAAGACAGAAAGACAGAAGGATTAACTCCCTCGCAGCTGGGGTATTGGAGGCAGCCAGTGCTCTGCCGAGTCCATCTGGGGATTATCTATGGCTAAAAGGAGGAAATCTACTTCCAGTGACTGGTCCCCCACAGGATATGGGGGGCCATCCCCTGGCCCCAAATGGGACAACCCTGAGAGCCATCCCTTTACAGATCCATGTAGGATCTGATGAGACCTTCCCAAGCCACCATGAGGGTTCAGAATGTTTCTCTGTCCAATCCTAATTCCTTCACTCTCATCAGGGGGTGGTTCTGAGCAGATGCCCCGCTAAACTTCCTCGGATCTCCATCTGAGTCAGTTTGCACAACTCTAACCTGTGACAGCCTCCACCGAAGGTGCATGACTTGCTTTCTCTGAGTGATGCCCTCTAGTTACAAAGAGGCAGCAGCCTTTGACTTCTTCCATTGCAACATCCTGAAAGATTGTAAAGTGGGAATATTATAAAATGTATCTTCTCCATGTAAAGTGAAATGCAATGCTCACCAACTTCTGAAGAAAAATGTGGTCCCTCTCTCTTTCTTTCTGCAAAAAAATGAGGAAGATAGACTATTTCAAAAATATCTGTAATGCCAAACTATAGATAAATGTTAAAACATTTTTTTATAATGATTTCCAAAAGCATGCCCTTTTTTTAAATCTAGAGGCTTATGCTTTTTTCAAAACAGGCTCAGATCAGAAAAAGAATTTGATTTTTCCTTTCAGTATTCTGGCAAATAGCGGACTCAGAAAATTTGCATAAAGTTGAAAGGTACATTTAGTGGTTTTCTGAGATTCCTTGAAATGAATTTTTGTGGCAAAAGGCCTGAGAAAGCCTCTCACTTCTCTTTCTATCCCTGGCGTGCTGCCTGCGGCATTCTGGTTCCCTCTTAGGAGAGACACTGATTTTCTCTCCCCACGTTGATCTTTGTCCCAGTGGATGACTTGCCCCTCTCTTGGCTCTGCCTCTTTTTCTCATTACCTGTGTCTTTCCCTGCGTACCCTCTCCCTGCACTTCTCTCTGTCACTACTCTGTCTCCTCCCCGGTCTTCTCCTCTCACCTTCAACCAACTACCATGTGGAACAAACGCACATTTTTATAATGTAAAAACCAATGTTCCTAATCTCTCATTTTAGAAGCTGATCGTTGGAATTTCCCAGGTTTATTTTTTAAACCCCTTTAATGGTGTGACCCATTGGCCGCACCCCTCAGTTTCTGCACAGATTTTTGAGGCTTCTGGGTACCAGTCAAGAAGGTTTCCCTCTGACCTCCTTTCTCTCCTTGGTGAAAGCACCAAGCTCCTCCAGGAGGTTCATGGCCACACAGGGAGCCCGTAGCCAAATCAAGCATATCAATTCTGCTTTCTATTTCTGGGACCAGCCAGACACCCACAAGCCCCACTGGTCTTCTGCTGGGTCAAGATGGCTGCCTTAGAGCTAGGAAAGCCACAGAGGGCACAGAGACAGATTCTCATTCCCCTGCAGCCTGTGACAGCAAGGTTCCCAGTGGGCCACTGGACTCACAGGGGCTGGATCCAGGTGCCTGGCTCTTCCACTTACAACTTGTGTGACTTGCCTCATGAGGATTGGCCATCTGTAAAATAAGACACTACAAGGGCCCACAGCTTGAGGTTACCGTGAGGTCTAAGTAAATAAATGGTGGGGCAAAATAGGTGAAGGGGATTAAGAGGTACAAACTTGCAGTTATAAAACAAATAAGTCATAGAGAGGTAATTGTACAGCACGGGGAATATAGTCAATAATATTGTAATAACTTTGTAGAATGACAGATGTCAACTAGACTTACTGTGGTGATCATTTTGTAATGTGTAAAAATATGAAATCGCTATGCTATACATCTGAAACTAATATTGTATGTCAATTAGAAGTCAATTTTTTTTTAAAAAAGTGTCAGCCCGTGCCACCATACTCAGCTTCTCCCCAGGGCTAGCCACGCTGATCAGGAGAACCCCAAAATCAAGTCAAGGTCAGAACTAGCTGAAGAGCTTTGAAAGGTGCTGCGAAGTGGGTATGCACCAGTTACTCCAGCAAACACATCTAAGGAGGGTTCTCACGTTGTCCTGTGGCCATCTGTACAGGAGCTGAGCTGGAGAAGGGAGCAGCTACCCCCAGCAGGACACCCACCTCCCAGCTGGCCCAAGGGGGCCACCCACACCCTCTGATTGTCTCCGCCCCACCCCCGCCTTAAGTCCCCATGCTCCCCCTCCCCCACCCCACGATGTTCCTTTGACTGCCACTCTCACGGGTCTCCCTTCCCCAGCTGGTTTCCCCCTCTGCCCACAGGAGAGGCTACCTCGGCCCCCCACGTGTGCTCTCCACACACTGGTCGCATACCACCCACTAGCACCCAGAGCCAGGAGAAGTGTGGACACACATGTGCACACACACAGACACACAGATGCTCACAGAGGTACACAGAGGCACTCAAAGGCCTACACACATGTGCGCATGCACGCACACACAGCTCTTTGTGCGGGGGCACGCTGTCCGTCCCCATCTCCCTCTGCTCTGCATACATCCTGAGATTTGTCTGTTCAGTATTAATGAAACATCTTTTTCCTCACGAACAGCTCCTCACTGATAAGATGGCTCAGACCCTCTCTCAAGGTTTAATGGAAAATAAACAGAATGCTCACCCCTCCTAATGTGAAGAAGAAATCAAGTGACTTGGCCTGACTTTGTCCCTGATAGCATCTGTCTCCCTTGCCCTCACCCACCAACCCAGCCCCTCCTCCCTAGGAGGCTCCTCCCTATCCTGCCTCCACTGCTCCCTCATTGCTATGGCAGTGCTTGGAGGCAAAGTGCTGACCATGATGTGTGGGAGGCTGAGGCTGAGCCACAGAGACTGAAACAAGCTATATCATGTGCAATCTGCTGCTCATTTGGGCGAGTAGTTTAACCAATTTGTGCCTCAGTCTCCCCATTGCTAAAATATGCGTAATAACTGTATCTATTTTATCTAGGCTTGTCGTGAAATTTTAATGATGAATTTTATCAACTGTAAGTTCTAGAAATGTTGTTAGCCCTACATCAATGTTAGCTATTATTTATATTATTGTTGGTGTTTTATTAGAATTATATCCAAGGTAATACACTAGGTGGTGGGGGGGAATGCAAAGGAGCATCGAGGCACACAGATTCAGGCACTCGGACCAGGCCAAGTGCCAGCGGAGAAGGCCCAGTGCCATGCTAGAGGAGCAGAAAAGTTTTGCTTCTAGTTCAATGGATCAGGCGAGGCACCAGGCACTAACTATTTATTAAGAACACCGTATTAAGTGCTGAGATAGAAAGAAAAACCTGGCAGGGGCACGCCCTCCGGGAACTCATGCCAGTGGAGCAGTCAATGGCAGTGGCACTGAAACCCACATGAGTTTATTGAGGTGGCACAGGGTTTTAGGGCAGAGCAGAGGCTGGACCAGAAATGGGAGGGGCTGAGATTGAGAGGGGCTTCCTGGAGAAGGTGACAGTCTTAAAGAATGACCAAGAATTAAAAAGGCAAGGGCAGCCTGAGAGCTGACTGAAGAGAGATGGGGTCCAGCCAGTTAAAACGGTGTCAGGACATTCTCAGCAGAAGGAACTCCACAGGCAAATGCACACAGTTCTAAAAGGGCAGGCCATCCTTGCAGGGAGATGAACAGACCAGTCCCATTCAGTCATGGGAGAAAGAGCTGGACAGCGAAGACCTAACTGCAGAGAACCTTGAATATCCTCTGTGCTAAGGAATTGGTTTTTATGCTGGAGCAGCAGGGAGTCAGGAAATTGTGAGTAGCAGAGACTGAGTTTCCAGAATAGAGACCTGGTCACACTGGAGGTAGAAAGGATCGAAGTGGAATGGAGAGAGAGTCAGTGCTGTGGGACCAGTTCCGATATTACAGGAACCCAGAGATTTGGGTCGTCGCTAGATGGTAGGTCACCACTGAGTATATCAATTAGGTTTTGCTGCACAATCAACCACCCCAAACGTAATGAACTAGTGATTTGGCTGAGCTCAGCTGAGATGGCTCATCTCTGCTCCACATGGGGTCAGCTGGGCTCACATGTGCCTCTGCAGTAAAGCCTCACTCTCATGGACACAGGATGTAGGAAGACTGGAAGGAGAAGACAAGCCAGGCAGGGCAGCATGGAATCACCCCTGGAGATCCTGGTGAGGACAGGGCAAGGGAAAAAGAGAGATCTTTACTTTCCCAAGAAGACAGAGCACCAGACCAGTAAAGGCGGGACCTAGGATTTGAACCCAAGCTGCCTGGCCTTTAAGTTATCCAAGCAAAGAGAAAGAAACAATAGAGGAAGAGTGATTTATTCCAAGAGGTGATTCTTATCCACAAGGAGAATTTGAATTAAAAAATGATAAAAAATGAGGCTAGAGAGGTCTGCAGGAGCCAAGAAGTTCAGAGTTGATCCAGATGACAATGAGAACCTATGAAAGATTTTAAACAAAGGAATTCTAGATATTCAGCAAATAGGGAGTGAATGAATGATTGAATGGATGGATGAATGAATGACCAGACTTTTGTGACGATCACTCTGCGGCAGGAAGACCAATGTTGTGGTGGGAAGAAGACAGAAAGTGACAGTCAGAGAGGACAGGAGAAAACCAGAAAAGAAGCCTGAGAGCCATCTCAGAATTGGTCTATTCCCCACCTGTTCTTCTTTTCTTCCGAATATTTATCAACACCAAACAATATATTATGTATGAATTCTTTTATTGCCTTGTCTCTCCATTGGGATATCAACTCTACTAGGGCAGGAGCTTTGTGTCCCCAGTGCTTCCAAAGAGGGTGCTCAATACAAATTTTCTGAGTGAATGAATGAATTTTCTGAATGAATGATGCTCTAGCTCTGAGAAGCAGATCCTTAAAAGCTGGCAAGTCCCCGGTTGTCTTTACATTCTACAGTTCTGCACTTTGGCCATTAGGTGGCGCATATACGTGCATGAAGAACAGAGGTTGAGATTCCAGGTGTCGCAGAAACCAACAACGCAGCAAAAATGAGCGGGAAGCGGATCTAAAAAGCAAAGATCATTTGTCCACTCCCATAGCAGACATCTCTCAAGCACCTACTGCGAGCTAGGCACACGCCCCTTCTCCTTCTGTAACTCAGTTTGAGGGAGGGAAGTGCGGGGTCTAAATGGCCACAAGCATTCAGGAATAGCTTATCCCAGGATTGTGATAATGATCAGGATGTGGGCAGGAGGGGTGACAAAAAGTCTTGTGAATGGGTGTCTGCAGCTTCCAGGGCAGCCTGTCAGCTTCTCTGACGCTAGTGGAACAAATTACAGGATCAAACAAACCTGGGTTTAAATGCCAACTCTACCACTTACGTACTTGGCCAAGTATTCTGACCTCTATGAGAGTCAGTTTCCTAATCTATAAAATGGAGATCTCCAAAATTCCTCTTCCAAAAGAAATTGAGAACAAAACAAGGGGGGCCTTGGCACGGTGCCTGTCACGTAGCAAGAAAACTAAAAATTAGACATAACAACTATTTGCACAGCTCTTTATAAAGCTCTCTCTGTGTTTTTCATATCATAGAAGGTAATTCCCCTAATAACCCTGCAAGTATCTTTATTACCCCACTTCCAAGATAAGGGGGCCAAGGTTATCAGATTTATAACTTGCCCACAATCATACAGCTTATAAAGTAATGGACTCAAGCCAAGTTCTGCTCAGCAAAAATTACATGAGCTATCCCCAGTGTGGCAGGTGCTAGACCAGGTGATGAGAATCAAAAAAGGATAAGATTGCAATCTAGGGGAGACACAAACACATGCAGATCATTTTCATAAAATAGGTTAGCTATTGCGACAGAGGAGGATACTATGGGATCACAGACAAAAGTCACTTGGTTCAACCAGGAGACTCCGGAAGGACCTCATGGACTGGGCAAACCTTTAGCTAAGTCTTGAAGGCTGGAGAAGAGAGACCTAGGAGAAGAAGGGAAAAAAGAACCCCAGCATTCTAAGTCAAAGAAATGCCCTATGCCAAGGAACCTGTTATAAAACAAGACTGCTAACGGCAAACCCAGTATCCGGTGAGCCATCTAGGCCCTTTATCTAACCTAACCCAGGAAGTCGGGAGGGAACAGGGCACTAGCCAAGGGCTGAAGGGCCCTCCATGTGCTCTCACTGTCCAGTCTTTTCTGCAAAGCATTCATCAGTCTGTAATCATTCCTAGAAGCCCTCAGAGCAGTTCTCCTCTAACACTGACTTCACACAAATTGCCTGGAGTCTTTTCTCAATGGGAGCCTGATTCAGGAGGCCCGGAGGTGGAGCACCAGTGACTGCATTTGTAACAAGTTCTCAGGTGATGTGGTGCTGCAAGTCCCTCCCAGCCACATGCTCAAATAACAAAGGTCTCCAAGAGGACAGGCAGGGTCTGGTTTTCTCAACCATTATATGACCAGACTGTGACATGGAATAGGCTGAATGAAAGAAATGGAAGGAGGAAGTTTGGGAGGGGAGGCCAGAAGAAGGAAAGAAAGGCTGGCTGGGCAGGACTGCAGCTGGGACACGGGGATGAAGAAAGATTCCAAAGGTGTGAAGGTGTTGCTCAGGACGAGCCAGAGACCCCGGGTACCCTTCCTCCACTCCAATCAGCTCTTGGACCCCCAACATGAACTCAGCCCATTCCCCGCCCCTGCCGGAGTCCCTGTGGCATCTGAAGTGGTGTGGAGGGAGCCCCAATGGCACAGCCTACGGCATGCTTCCAGAACCTTCCTGGCTTGTTCAGCCAACCAGCAAATCAAGACCAACGAGGCCATGCAGTCGCTGGGCACAGAGGCAACGAGCAGGTCGAGTGGGATGGAAACCCCCTGACCCCAGCTCCACTTTGCCCTCTGCCCAGCTGAAGTCCTATGGTAAGGACAGTCAGATGGTCACCCCTAGCATATGCTCTAGTCCAGAAGTCCAAGGCCTTCTGACCATGGGAGGTAGGGTCGTGGCCTCCCATGAATTGCTTCCAGCTGTGGGGACTGGCTCTGCCAGGGATCCACTCAGGTCGCCTTCAGGCCTCAGTCACCCAACAGTTAACACATTTTTTCCTGACTGACAACAAGCACAACACCAAAACAGCCAACTATTTTTATCTGCAGATTAATCACAAAAGGCTAAAGCTCCCACCTTCCCTGTGATTAAAAATTAGGAGACCAAACTCTATAGTGGTTCAGGATAATAACCAACCCTGTGAGAGGGGTGCATGAATAATGCATCTCCAGGCTCGGGCTGCTCCAGACTTTCTTCCCTCCCAGTGCCCCAGCTCTGGGACCCAGTCTGAATGGAGAGGTAACAAGTCGCCCCCACCCCTCCCTTCCATGGGAGCTGCAGCTGCCAGAGCGGCTGTTGATTTCTATTCAGCCTGCAGGCCCCCAAACATCCTCCCTCTTCACCCACCCCGCCCCACACACCCCAGCCCCATCCACACTCCCTCCTACCCCATCTGGTGTGCAGCCAGCCGAAGGCCAATCAATAATGCATAGCTACATGAATAACCGGCATGATAACCACTTATTTGGGAAGATGTAATCAGGACCCATTCTGAGGGTGGATGTTTGTGTGTGTGAGTGAGTGTGTATGTGTGTGTGTTTGTGTGTGTGTGTGTGTGTGTGCATATACACATGCCTGAGTATTCACACAGCATAGTCCTACGACCCTCTCTCCTCATCTGCACTCTCTTAATCCAATATTTCAAAGAGCACTGTAAGAGCAGGAGGGAAAGGCTTGGCCCCTCACTGTCTTTGTTTATGAAAAGACCTCCTCGTTCTCCACACTGTGGTCACAGAAGTTATGCATCTGAGCAAAGGCCCAGAAACACTTGGTTCTCAAACTTGGTCACACACTGCAATCCTCTGGGAGCTGTAACAATTCCTGATGCTTGGGGTCTACCAGCAGAGCTTGGGTTCAATTGGTCAGTACGTGGCCCTGATTTCTAAAACCTCTCGCCAGAAGATTGTGCTATGCAGCCAGGGTTGAGAACCACTGCCTCAGACCCAGCGAATGCCAGTGCTGGAGGGAGCTGTCCAGACCCCCCTTTGAACTTCCACATTTTATACCTGAGGAAACAAAACTGGGTAAAGGAATTGTCTTCACAGCTTCACCCTCCGACTCAGGGCACTTTACACGTTACTGCACCACTGGGCTTATTTATTTTATTCCTGAAGTTTCCAGTTGTTCTTTCCAATGTGCCTGGTCCTCAGCAAGCTCAGCTGGAACACTTCCATCCCAGACAGGGCACCTTGTGGGGAGAAAATTGCCACCTCAGAAGGAATGAAGAAGCCCCAGCCCCAGCCCTCCCTTCTGGAAGGGACCCGCCCATTGCACAGAGATAAAATTCTCTCAGCAGCAACTGTCACACCCACCGCCATTTGTGGAAAGCTCTCATTAGCCTCCCTATTTTCTCAGGCCACACCAGCACCCAGGAGGCCTCCGGCGCTAATGAGTGAGTACAGAGTGGGTGGGGTAGGTATCCTGCCCACACCCACCATCTGCCTACACCCAGCCCCCATCCCCCATGCTGGGCAGGGCTGGCTGAGGCCAGCCTTCCTTCCTAGGCCAGGATCCCTGGTGGAGTCCTGGGGCTGACAATGACATCTTGGAAGCCCTGAGAGTTTGTATTTCCTCAGAAAATAGAAACTTGGGGGTCGGCACTCACTGGGCCTCCTCAAGTCAGGAAAGAAGAGGCACTAGCTGAAGGTGTGCCCCAGAGCCTCCTGGAGGTGCACCGGGAGAGAGCCAGATTAAGGGAGACCCTTGGAAGGGGAGGGAAGGCAGGCAGGTCGTGAGAGCATGTCCTGGCAGGGAGGAGGAGGCTGGGAGGCAGAGTCTGCTAGGTCTGGAGCTGCTGCAACCATCTTCCCGAAGCCCACAAACACAGAAGCTGGCACAAGGCCTGGGTGGAAAAATGGACTTTCTGTGGCAACTGGGGAAAGAACAGGGCAGGAAAGATTCTTTCTGATTCTGGGGTGAGAGAGCTGGAGCCATTTTTGAAGAACAAAAGGCTGAGGAGATGCCAGGGTTTGCACAGCCCTCTGAGATGCCATCTCAGACTTGAAAGATTGCCTGTCACCTGTGCCCTAAGAAAGGGACAGCCTGGCCCTTCAAATGTCAGGAGCCTACCTTCCAGCCCCTGCTCTGCCGCTCACTGGAAGCGTGACCTTGAGCAAGTCACTGAACCCTGCCAAGCCTCGTTTTCTGTAAGTGTCTGTGTCGTTGAGATAATAATAATATTTAGCTAGCAAGATTGTTGTTAGGATTAAATCAGACAACAGATGTGACAGTGTTTTGTTTTGAAAAAAAAATTAAAAGGAAAGAAACTACAGATACTATGTAGGGGAGGAGCTGTGCTCCCAGGTCTGTGAAAGAGGCTAATGATGCCCGCCCTGTCCCCTCACAGGCTCATCTTAAGCAGACGAAGATATGAACATCCTCTGCAAATAAATATGCAATGCGTATGTCTGGGATTATTGCTGTTGTTGCTATTATTACTATAATACGAGAGGATTATACATTTTATTAAAGTATGATCATTATTATTTGTTATCCGCTCCACAAAATCCACCATCCCAGCCTGCCTGCTGGGTTGGAGGGGCAGGGTGCCCTCAGCCTGACCTCTTTCCCTTCTCCCCACAGTGCCACCCGATGACCCCGTCATCCTAGGGGGGCCCGTGATCAGCCTGCGGGCAGGGGACCCCCTCAACCTCACCTGCCACGCAGACAATGCCAAGCCTGCAGCTTCCATCATCTGGCTGAGGAAGGGAGAGGTCATCAACGGGGCCACCTACTCCAAGGTGAGGCCTCCAAGGAGGCAGGAGGGATGGGGATTGCATGGGGAGGGGTTGGGCTCTCCCTATCTCTCTGCAGCTCTTGCTCTCTCTTAGTGTATGTTTTCCTGTCGCTTTTCGCTTCTTCTCCTTTGTCTCTCTGTCTCTCTGTCTTTCTTTCTATGTGATTTTTTCTCTCCTATGCTATGGCTCTGTTTATTCAACCTTTCCTATCTCTTGGCTGTTTAGCTCTATCTCTCTTCCTCTCGCTCTCTTTCTTGGAGTAAGTGCTCGGCTTGGCAAAGACCTTAAGCATAGGTAATGTAGGACAGGAGTGGCCAGGGTCCAGGATTGACAGATAAAACATAGAATGGCCAGTTACATTTGAATTTAGGATAAACAACAGTAGAAGTACACTCCAAACAACAGTAGAAGTACACCCCATATATTGCATGACACCGTATTTACAGGTCATACCTAAAATAAAAGTAAATTATTCAATGTTTATCTGAGATTCAAATTTAATCGAGAGTCCCATATGTCTCTTTGCTAAATCTGACCACCTTTCCAGGGCTGCCAGATAAGGCTGTTTAGGTGTTTTCCTGTCTCAATTGCCTGGCTTAGGGGCCAGGGAGGGCCGAAACCCAGCCCATCCCTCACCATGCCCTGCACCCTGCTCTACCTGCCCACAAGGGTGCTTTTCTCTAATTCACACAAGTTAGGTGCTCTGCAAGTGCCCTGAACTGGCCTCGGTATCAGTTGTGTTGTTTATTTTCTATATTTTATGATGCTTTGACATCTTGAGGCCTTGCAGTATGGAGAGACTTCCCCTTGCGGGTTAGCTAAGTTCTAGAGACATGCTGAGAACACAGCTTTGACATGCAAACCAAACAATCCTGGGTCCAATTCCTTATCACCTCCTTTTACCAGTCTCCTGCAGAACTCCTGCCCCCAGTAACCCCAGGGCCAGGGACTGGATAACTAAAGGCCACCCGCATAGCCTACAGCCTGATGAAATGAATCAAACTATCCAATCCTAAACCTGTTTGACTGCTTACCCTACTTTGTCCATTCTTCCCCACAAAACGACGACAGGGGCTCACATTCATGCTTTCTCCTCTGCTCCCTCTGCCTCCTGATCACCCCTGGTAGCTGCCCCATGTGGCCTCGTGTGGCATGCCAAGGCCCTTCTCTTGGATGCCATAACCAATTACCTTTATAATGACAGTTGTCTCCTGATCTGTTGGCCTCACCCTACCTGAATAAAAACATTTTAAAACAGTGCCCACCAAACTCTACTCAAGGAGACTGTGAATAGAGTTGCAGACAGGGTTTCTGTACCACAGCCCCTATGAAGATGAGTGGAACCTGGGAGGATGGATGGTCCAACTCCCTGATCTCCAGATAGAAAACCGAGGCCTGAGGAGGGAGTCACTGCCGTGCTCAGCTGACAAATGGGCGGAAACCAGTCTCTTTTCCGTGAGCCTCTCTGGCTTCAGACAGATGGGCAGTTGCTCAGAGGTTGTGTCAAGGCCCAGGGCAAGTCAGCACCACTGGGCTCTGAAGCTGGAGGTTCAGGCCTACAGAACCCCCACTCTCCATTCCCGGAGGCATCCTTGGCCTCAGAGAATGGAAGTACACCACCTGCTTCCCACTGCCAATCCACCCCAGGTCCTCTTCTAAGGCCCTGGAAAGATAAGCAAGGCCTCCACCATCAGCAGAGGATATGAAGCAGGCTGTTCATTCTTTGAGGCTGTGTCTTTCCTGTGCAAAGCTGACCAGCTTCCAAGGAGTCAACCCCAGGGCTGCTGACAGAGGCCTGGCCCCTGCCCACTCCCAGGGCCTGATGCCAGAACCCAGGACAAATGCCTTCCCTCAGATGTAAGCCCATGCAAAGGAAAGCTGACTACTGAGAGATAAGTTCCCACACTCAAGTCCTGGGTGGGAGCCCCCCTGTTGTGCTATGAAATACAAAAATATGTCACAGGGAGTGTGTCCTCCAGACAAGGGTGAAAGGAAGGAAAGGGGTGTTCCTTCCAGTCTGGGCATCTCTCCAGTCTCTCCCTGGAGTTGGGTCTGCCAAGGTTTATGTCCCACAGAGGTTTATGTCTCATCTGGTGACAAGAAAGGTCAGAGTCACCTTGCTGAACCTGTCCAGGGGCCACCTTGACCCCTTACCTGGCACCATGCTACTACAAACCACAGCAGGAAGGTCACACTCCACCCTCTGCCCACTCAACTCTATTCATACTTCTGCTAGCCTGTGACGAGAATGACAGCACCAGGCAGCAAGGAACCTGGGTTCCAGTCTCTGCTCTGAATTACCCCAGGAAAGTCATTCCCTGGGCCTCAGTTTTCTTGTCTATGAAACAGAGGGGTTGGATCAGACACTCTGTATTAACTAGTAGGCTAGGACTGCGAAAACAAAATACCACAGACTGGTGGATGACACAACAGACATTTATTTTCTCATAGTCCCGGAGGCTGAAACTCCAAGGTCAAGGTGCCAGCAGGGTTTGTTTCTGGTGAAACTCCTTTTTCTGGTTTCTACTTTCAAGATAGTATCTTCTTGCTGCGTCCTCACATGGCTTTTTCCCTATGTCCACCGGCGATCTCTGTCTCTTCCTATTTTTATAAGGGCACCAATCCTATCGGAGTAGGACCACGCTCTTATGACCTCATTTAATGGGGAATCAGGGCTTCACCATATGAAATCTGGGGGGACACAATTCAGTCCATAACAGGTACCTGCCAGCTTTGACAAGCTATGAGCCTATGACAAGCTATGAGACTATGGAGCACATGGAGAAAGATGGATAATTCAGAATAGCTTTCAGGGCCCAGTCCTCTGCAGTGACACTCACACAGGCACTTCTGATGCCCCAAAGGCAAAGTAGTCTGGACAGGCCATACATGAGATGCGGCTGGAGCATGAGCAGCTGACACAGAGACAGAGACAGAGGCTGAAAACACAGACAAGTGCATACATATTCAGAGGGTTCCAGATCCTTGGAAAAGACCCTGAAGGGCAGCCCTGACAGCCCCGGGTCTGAAGCCCTCAGCATTGTCACTTGGTGGTGGTTAAACCTGTGGACCTGGAGCTGGGCAGCCTCAATTTGAATGCAGGCTTTGCACCTTCTAGCTTGTGACTGGGGGCAAGCTACCTAATCTTGCTGTGCCTTAGTGTCCCCACTTATTCAAGGAGAGGAATAACAGCACCTGCCTCAAAGGATGATTGTGAGGCTTGAATGGGAAAAGTGCCTGGCAGAGTGAGTTCACAATAAGCATAGCTATTAGGGTCACTGCCTGTCCCCCCCTTGATCTTCACAGGCTCCAAGGGTCCCCTTGCTACCCACATTTCCCATATGAGAATGTCAGTGTCATACAGAGCAAGTCCTATGATCCTAAGGCCTGGGTTCAACCTGAGATCCACCATATATTATGGTAACTTAAGCTCTCTGCCTCAGTTGCCCCAGCTTCAAAATGGGGTGATGATAACCAGACACCTGTTAAGACTGCTATGAGACATAAAGGGAATTATGCACTGAAAACACTCTATAAAGAGCCTGGCACAGAGTCAGAGCTTTACATGTGTTAGCTAGTATTACTGGGTCCCACCTTTCAGGGCCCTGTCTCACTCACCCCAGTTCTTCCTCCTCAGAAGTCACATAACTCTGGTCTGTAGAACATTATTTCTACTATTTCAACATGTGGCTAGCGTCCTGCTCCACCTGCTACTTCTTAGCAGCTGCCAGCTAGGGAGATGAGTCCTTGACCCTGGCACAGGGACAGGTGGAAGGGGTGCTGGGTCTTAGGGACACGTAGTTGTTTATATATCTACCTACCTTGAAGCCCAATTTCCTCCAGCCCTACCTCTCTACTTCCTCCAGCTGCAGGTTGCTGCTTGCCCAAGGGGCTGCCCACCCAACAACTGCCAGGATGGTGGGCCTCACTGGGCCCATGCTAGGAGGAGCTCTGGAACAACACCCCTCAGAGCCCTCACTGGGACCCAGCTTCTTCCATGAGCCCCTCTCCACTGTGCACTCCCTCCTCGCCAGTTACCCCATCACCCTCCATCCACTCTGTCCATCTTAGGGACCTAGAGTCTCTACCCAGTGCAGAGATTGCTGGCACTTATCCATGCCTTCTTTGTGGAGGGTATCACTCCTGGCCCCAGGGCACAAGAGAGGGGATCCCTGAGGTTGCAGGGCCTGCACAAACGGCACTGTCACTTCTCGACCTTCCTTCATGTCCCTATCCAAGAGACGTGACAACAGGCACTAGAGGATTCCCCAACCAGCTAGTAAAAGGGGAAGCAGAGAGATGATTTTAAAAAAAAAAAAAAAAAGAGACAGCAGGTGGGGGAGGTGAGTGGGGAGGATAGAAGAGAGAGGAGGTCCTGTTGCCAGGCAATCAGGTCTCATTCAAAGCCTTTCCAGGCTGTTTGCATATCAATGAGCATCCCCTAATTAGCACTGGGGTTGGGGCCCCAACCACTGCATTCCCTCCAAACCCCCTTCCTCCCTTGCCAGGAGCTTCCATGCAGGCATCATCAGGCTTCCCATCTCTTGGGCTCAGCCTCACTCTACACTGCCCAGGTGACCCCCAGAGAGCTTTGGAAAAAGCAGTGCAGCCACTGCTGCCTGCACTAGACAACCAAACACAGGGTGCATTCTCTCCCTGGCCAGGCCAGCCTCCAGGGCCACTGTCAATTAAATGCCAAGTGCCTGCCCCTGGGCTGGGGCAGTGGGGCACAGACAGGAAGCAGCACCAGGACAGGAGGGATTTAGAGATGAGCCCCAGGTCTCACACAGTCACTGGAAATGTCAGAAAAACACCTTGGAAGAAGGCAGTAGACAGAAGTCCATGGACACACACACACAAGCAGAGGGTGGAAGCCCATCCATGAAGGCTACTGCTCTGGGACGCTCACTCCTGTGACGTGGATTATATAGGCCCCGCCCTGCTTCATATCTGCACACACGGATAGGCTGGGTCTTAGTGGACCTGCAGGAGCTGCCATCAGGGTCACATGGGGCAGCAAACTGGTGCCACCAAGATGGAGGAGGGCTACCCCAGGCTTTGGAGGTGGTGGCCTCAGAAAAAAAAAAAAAAAAAAGACTCACCATTAATAATCCACTGAGTGAGCTGATTTGCATACTAATGAAGGTTTCTGAGACAGGAAGTGGGGAACTGGGGCCCATGGAGCATCCCCAGAGCCAAGCTCAGTAAAGCGAAGAGGGGAGAAGGAGATAGGAGGAAAAGGGAAGTGGGAGTGTGACAAGAATCAGTAAAAGGCAGAATGTTTAACCTGACGCATACTTTCCAGGCCAGAGGCCACGCAGTCCAAAGACTTCATTTGCATGTGAGAAAGGGGAGATTTGTAAGAAAGGAATGAACAGAAAAGAAAGAGAAAGAATAAAGTAAAACTGAGATTAGGAAATAATGAGAAAAGTAAAACTAGGCTGAGAGAAGGTGAAGGCCAAACGCTGGCTGGGGCAGACAGGCCACCCCGCTGCCTTCTGGGGGCGGGGACGGGGGGCGCCAGCGGTCAGCCGGCCTCACTGGCCCAGCTCTCCCTTTCCCAGGACACCCCGTGGCCCAGACCTGCAGACCCCCCAGGGACCCCAGGACCGGGTGAACCTCCCGTGGGAGCCGCCGAGGCGCCTGCCTTCCCCGTGCTCTTCTCTTGTTTAATGAACACATCTCCCTTTTCTCTAATTAGGTGGAACAAACAACTTGAACCAGAATTTTTATTTCCCAGAAAAAGCACACGCCCGGACACAGTAAATATGTCATTAATCATCATTCTGAAGCAGAGGAGCACCCTGGGTTCTGGGAGGAGGGAAGCAGTCCGGGGACCTAATTAGGATCCCAAGCCGCCTGGCTCCCTTCCCAGCCGCACTTGGCCAGCCCTCCACCTCCAAGAGCTGATCCGCAGAGGGGCTGCAGGCAGAGTCAATCTTATATAAATCCCCCCTGATAGCACAATGGAAAAGTAAAGTGGGGGTGGGGGGAGGCGAGTGGAATAGCATGGACCTCCCTCCCCACCTCCCCCGCTGCACCTTACTCAGGTCTTATTTTCATCCAGGAAATTGTTCTTATTATCGCTTGGCTATTTATAGGCACAGGAGGTCTGCTGCAGAGCCAGAGCCAGCGTGCTGCTGTGGTGTGGTTGCAGCGCCCTCCGCTGGGGCTTGGCTGTGAGCTAAACCACACCCCCACCCCGGTGCGGGTTCCTACGCAGGCCTCTAGTCAGCGCTCTGGCCCTGAGGCTGATGCCCACCTACTGCCTGAACTGCCCCATAGCTGGCTGGGACTGACCATATCCCTCTCCCCTAGCTCCTCTTAGAGGATCCCTCTGCCCAGGCTGAGGCTACCACCCCATGTGCCAGGGATGCATGTGCAATGAGGCCTCAAGCCACTGGCACCTGCCTAGGCCCCCACCATTTTCAAACATCCAGGAGAAACGGCCCAGATGACCGCTCCCTGGGTCTCTCTGGCATCTCAGACTCTGGCTTTGTCTATGCAGGATGCGCTGATCAAGACAAGAGGCTCCAGTCATGTTCTAGTGCTGGAGGCCACAGGCTTTGCCCCAGCTGAGGAGAATCTCACTGACCTGTGGACCCGGAGAGAGGTCCCAGGTGATGCCACTAACTAGCTGAGTGACCTTGGAGGCTACAAAATGGCTCTAACCCTTCCCACCTTTAAGTGGAAGATCACACTAACCACCTTCCTGCTCTCAGGGAGCTGTGGTGGGAGGGTCATGGCTCAGGGGTTACCATTCTCAAGTACAAATCCCAGCCCTGCCCAGCAAGTTTCTGACTCACTCTGAACTCAGTTTTCTCTTCCGATAAATAGAGATAATGTTTCCTTCCTTCCACGGTCTGGTGAGATTAGAGACAATGCAATTGGTATTTTAAGGAAGGTTTTGAGGAAGTAAAGTCTGTTGATCTATTCCCCAGTTCTAATCATAGCAAAATAGAACCAGGCCTCACCTGACTGCGCCTGGCACCCCTTCTCTGTGGGAAGTTAAGTTCCTTCCAGGATCAGAGGTCTCTGAGAACTGAACGTCCCGCCCTGAGAGTGGCCCTCCTGCCCAACACACCTCCCATTATGCACCCCACCTTTGTGGGTCACCAGTGAGCTCAGCATGCAGGGCGCCAAACTGATGGGAAGGGAACTGGAAAAGGGTACAAAGGAAGGGAGGGGGTGCAGCACTGAATGGGAAGCTAGCTGCAAAATGGACTCATGGTCCTGTGGAAACAGAGAAGACAGGAGATCAAAAGCCTTAGGATTTGTATGAGTCTCCTAGAGCTGCCCTAACAGCCACAACTGGTGCTTAAAACAAATAAAATTAAAAAAAAAAAAAAACCTGAAATTTATCGTATTACAGTTGTGGAGGCCAGAATTCCACATGGAGATGCTGAGAGGTCTGTGCTCCCCTGAAAAGGCTCCAGGGAGAACACTCCTTTGCCTCTCCCAGCTCCTGGCAGCTGCAGGCTCTCCTCGGCTTGTGGTGACATCACTCCAGTCTCAGCCTCCTCCTCCTTATGGTCTTCTCCCTGTTTTTCTCTGTGTCTCCTTTCTTCTAAGGACACCAGTCATTGGGTTAAGGGCCCACTCTAAATCCAGAATGCTCTCCTCTCAAGATACTCAACTGATTAATAATTACTTAGCTAATCTGTGAAGCCCCTATTTTAAAATAAGGTCACATTCCAAGGTTCCAAGTGGACATGAATTTGGGGGGACACTACAGAACCCTCTTACTTATTTTACAGAACCCTCTTATTTATTTTACCTCCAATCTGAAGTGTAAGTTTGGTCAAGCTCCATGGCCTCTCTTGGCCTCACCTGTTTTCTCACCTGTCACATGGAAGATAAGGGCATCTGTCCTGCCTATAACCTGGTCAGGGCTCTAACGAAGTCAGGAAGTGAAATAATTTTAAAAATTGAAAGGGTTTATATATATAAAGTAATAAAATAGTTAGTGGGCATTGATTATGCCCACACCCACACCCCAGCCCTGTCCTTATTCCCATGCCCTAAACTGCACCCCCTTCTGCGGACTATATCACTGTGGCACACATCTCAGGGCTTCCTGCAGACCCAGAGGCTCCCTAGACACCAAAGGTAGATAAATGGGGGTTTCTATATAGGACTCACAGCCTGGTTTCCATTGGACCCAGACTGGTTTCCTTTACGATTTAAGGTCTGCAAGTCTTGGCTGAATTTGATGCATGATGAGAAGCTTTCTAGTTCTTTTTTTCCTTCTGCAGCCCAGCACTCAGTCAGGCTGGAGAGCCACGGGTAACCCCAGCTCTGTTCAGAGATGGGCACCCTAGGGTCCTGAGCTGCCTGTATCCATGCAGAGGGCTCCTTCCACTTGTAGCCACCACCCCAGACAAATGACATGGGGCCTTCTCTCCCTATGCCCCCCAGACCCTGCTTCGTGATGGCAAGCGTGAGAGCATCGTGAGTACCCTCTTCATCTCCCCCGGAGACGTGGAGAACGGGCAGAGTATCGTGTGCCGAGCCACCAACAAAGCCATCCCTGGAGGGAAGGAGACCTCAGTCACCATCGACATCCAACGTGAGTACTGACCAGGCGTGGGCCAGGGAAGGAAACACCTGCACCCCTGTCTGGAGCACAGTCTGGGGAAGGGACAGGGCCTGGACACTCAACTCACCAGAGTCCCACCCCAGCTCCTTCAGGACATCTGAAGGCAGGAACTGAGACAACTCCATGGACTGGCAAGTTTGTATTTGTGGTCACCCAAAGGTCCTTATTGTCATGTGAAGTAAAAACATCTCAAGTGAGGGTCCTTGGCAAATGGCATGCTTTAAGCCACATTTCCATACCTGTAAAAGGTAGAAGTTCCACATCAATAATTATCCTGGTCAGCCCCTGGCCCTGCTGGCCTTACCAGGTGGCCCCACACCATCCCTTGGAGGGGAAGCCAGAGCAGAGATACTGGGAACTGAAAGGGCTCTGGTTTCCAGACTTGGTGAGTAGCACCATGCCCTCTAGAGCCATGGTCCCCAACCTTTTTGGCATCAGGGACTAGTGCTCCTATGAGAATCTATTGCCTGATGACCTGAAGTGGAGCTGAGGTGGTGATGCTGGTGCTGGGAAGCAGCTGCAAATACAGATGAAGCTTAGCTTGCTTGCTGCTCACCTCCTGCTATGCAGCCTGGTACCTAACAGGTCACAGACCGGTACCAGTCCATGGCCCAGGGGTTGGGAACCTCTGCTCTTAGGTCCATAGGAGCCCTCTCAAGGAGAAAAGAGGAAGAAGTCAGTCAGCCCATACTTTGCACCTATTATCTCATTTAATCTGCACAGCAACCATTTGGAGTAGTTATGAAGGTGGCCTCTATCTGGGGAAACCAAAGCCTCCAAGGCTGATTAGCTTGCCAAAGGCCACATAGGTTTCAAATATAGGCAGCCTAGCTTTGCAGAGCCCACACTGGTAGCCCCTTTTCTGCACTTTCAGATGGTGAGCCCTCAGCAAGTGTCAGGTATTAAGAACAACAATGTTTTGAAGCTCCACCAGCACCATGTCCCAAAAGTCACCTAAAGGAGACTCCTAAAGCACCTGGCAGTCCCAGAAAGCACAGACAGGCCTGGCAAGGTGCTCTAGTGGTCTTACTCTCAGTGCTAGAACAGTTTAGGTTTGAACTTTCAGCACTCAAAAATCAATTTTTCTTCTTCTAAACCCCCCTCTCTGCCAGGGAGCATGATGCCACCACATGCTTGCTGGTGGCTGCTTTGGTCATAGGCCCTGAATGACAAAACCAGAGCTTCAGGCTGATATCCATTTCCTCCTTATCATTTTATTTATTTTAAATCATATTCATTAAGAAATACTTCCCAACAGCCCTAGCTCATCTAAGGCTTCTGGATTCTGCCAGAGACCTGTGTCCTCAGGTTTGTCAAGCCCATCTCGGGAGCCTAAGAGCAGACATTCCCACTCAGTATCTAAAGTCCTGGCAGCACCATTTACATTCCAGAGAGCAGAAGAAATGGTTGTAACCTCAGACGGGCTCACCATAGATACCAGACACAGCAGCTGAGTTCTTAGAATTTTGTCTTCGCTGTCTTCACCAGGTATTAGCCCCCCTCTCCCTAGTCCACACCGGAGGGTAATTTTTTAATTCCTTACTCAGTGAGAGCCGAGAACAGCAGGCCTCTTGCCAGGCCTAGGACCAGGGTGATGGGAGGGAGGTGCTCATTCCAAGGCTCACGTAAATTCAGAGTCCCCCTGAGAGGGACGCCTCCCTCTCCCTCCCCTGGCCCTAGTCTAAGCCTTGCTTCTCACATCCAGTACCTCTTCCATATGCAGCTGTGGCATAGGGCAGTAGGCCTAGCTACAGAGAGGAAGCGGAGTACTGTGGGCATCAGGTAGTCCAGCGCCTACTAGAAAAGCTCCTGAGCTGTAAGGGCCTGAGAGTTCGCTTCAGGCTGGGAACTCCAGCTCCTTGTCCAATTGGACTGAATGATGTCCAAGGTCCCTTCTTGCCCGAAGACTGACCAGGAATCAGACCCCTCTCCAGGCACAAGCCAAATCTGGGAGGAATGAGAATGGAAGGCACAAGACATCCAAGCCTCCTACTGTCCAGTTACCAGCTATGGCCACTGAGCAGCCCCTCCCTCCTTCCCACACTAGCCCCCAACTTGGTCAGGAGGCTTGTGCACCTACAAGGCCTGCACAAAAGAAATCACCTGGTTGTCACCCACAGCAGAGACCTGGGCCCTGGCTGGAGAGACCCAGAAGCAGTGCTTTTGTTCAAGGCCGTTATCCGCCACACCAGGAGAACCTCTCCTGTCGACAAGAAAGTCATCATCATGCAGCAGCCCACCAACTATTAAAAAGTCGTTGCTCTAAATGCACGCTAATGAGATGATCAATTTACCAGGGCAGAGATGACAGTGTGCATCAGAGGAGGACACCAGCTTTGTCAGCTCTCTGGGTCCTTTCTGGCTTTTTTTCTAAGGCCGTCTCAGCCGCATAAGGAGAGAAGTGTCAGGAACGAGGTCAGAGTGAAACTGAGGACCCAGGTGCCTGATTTCCTAGAGCTGCCCTATGCGAGGCAGGGCAGGGTCATAGTTAAGGCCACAGCATTCTTCTTGAATTCTGACTCAGCTACAGTTAACCTGGTTATTTCACTTCTTTGTGCCTCAGTTTCCTCATCTGTACATGGAGGCAACAATGCTATCATAGGGTTGCTGCGAGGATTAAATTAAATCATCTGGGCGACATCCCAGGCACAGTGCCTGGCACATAGTGAGCACTCTGCACCTGTTAGCTGTTGTTACCATGCACAGTCATGGGTGTGTAGCTGCCCCCTCCCAAGTGCCCCCCACAGCCCCAACAGGGTCAGGTCTCTCTCCATTTGTCCCCTCCCAAAGGTATTTGCACGTGCATGTGCATGTGCATGCCAAGCAAAAGCACGAGCTCTCTCCACCCACTCCCTTCCCCTCCTTCCTCCTCCATTTATTCATTTGGTTCATTCAATAAGTATCCAGCTGTTTACTGTGGACACCATGGGCTGGATCAGAGCTGCCTTTGCAAACCTGCTCATTTTCTCAGTCAACCAGGAAGCATCACACTCAGCAAAAGCACATTTGTTGTTTGTTTCCCTTGGTCTTTAAATGTTACCCAACGGAAGACAAAACCCCCAGATTGAGTAATGGGAGAGAAAGCTTAACACCCCCAAATTCTGGCTACATCTGGACTCTGCATCCAGCTGCCAAGTTGCAAATGGATGTGCTATAAAATCACTGAGTCATGGAATTTCTCTTTTCCCACCCCCTCCTCTACGTAATACTTTCCCTGAACACACACACACACACACACACACACACACACACACACACACACGCACTCACACACACATACACAGGTTGCTGATGGAAACACTAGCAGATTCTCAGCTGTAACATCTGTTCGGTGTGATCTTGGTTCCACCAGCTACATCAAAGCTGCACTCTGCAAGTTATGCAGCCAACATCACAAGTGGGATTAAAATCATGTTTAATAGTAGGATATGACATAAACTATTTATGCCTCTGGAGCCTAGTAGACAACTGAAAATTCATATTCTGCACATCTAGAGGAGAAGAGTGGAGAAAGAGACACGAGCACCTGTGGGCCAGGGGTGGAGGTTCAGGTGAAAGTGAGGAGTGTGCATGCTTCCTTGGGGCCCATTCTCCTCAGTTCCTGCAGGAAAAGCTGAGTACTGAAAATCTTTGCAAAGAGGTGGGGGAGCTGCAAGAGAGCTACTTCCACACGATAAACTGAGCACGAGGTATGTGATGGAGGAGGGACTCAGACAGCAAGAAGGGTCCCCAATAGATATGTGTTCCATCTCCCTGCTCCCCAAGACCTCATTATTTGACAAAGGACACTCAGGTAAGGATGGGCTTCCTGGAACTGCCCCCCATGTTCTGTGTTGGGTTTCTAGATTCTATAAAACTGGCACCATCATCTCCTTAAACAGGAGTTGGATGGAGGAGCTCCACTCCACCTCCCAGTATTGATTTCATAATGTGAGGATAATGAGCCAACTACTCATTTGCATCAGGATGGCACAGACTTGACGCCTATGCCTCAGGACATGCTTCTTCAACCTTCAGTGAGATGTGAGCTCCTCCCTGGGTCTCCATGTCTCTGCAGGTGGCGCCATCAGAGCTCCAAGGTTTCACTGATGCCCAGCTTAGCTGGCCAGCTATGCACGAAAAGAGGGCAGGGTGGGACTCCTGATTTGTCTGGCCATGGAAGCTAGTGGTTCTTGGCTAGGAGTGGCTGCAAGCTTCTGGGGGTCGCAGCTCTCCTGAAAGGTGGGAAGAGAGTCCCCATGGCTAGTTCTTGCCACACGCATCTTTGTGATCATTTGAACTACGCTTTAAAAACTCAAATTGAGATCACCAAAACATCACTTCTCTGGCAATTCACTAGGAAAATACAGGCAGGCTGACTGCTCCAGGAGCAGATGCTCCCGGACTGTGGTCCCCATCAGGAACTGGGGGATAGCGTGGGAGCACAGGCCCCCAACACAGTCAGCCACCAGCTTCAGGAGCCCCTGTCTTAACAAGCTGTCTGCAGAAACCAGCACAGCACCTGTGGGTCATCTCCCAGACCCCTGTCCCTGGGCTCAGCACTGGACAAGGAGATCTGGCCCAGCTTGAGCTCCAGCAGGGCAAAGAGGAGCCAAGTGGTCAAATGCCCCCAACTCTGTGGTAGGCTAGGCTCAGTCTGCTGCTGGAGGCCTCTGCATATGATTCTCAGAGGAGCTCAGGACCCCACCTGTCATGTCAAGCAGGAGCGGGGCCAGGCAGTCTAGAGTCCTGCTCCACTCTTGGGCCCCTTCCTGTGTGCCCAGAGGGGACAGCATTTTTTCTCAATGGTCTCTAAGAAACTGGTTTCTTTATTTCTTTTTTCAAAAATGGGCTATACCCCTAGAAAGTCCTCAAGACCTTCCAGCAATTTGCTCTGCTTATTGTTGAGGACTGGCCAGAAGAGGCTGCCCAGGGCTCAGGCCAGGCCATGAAGACCACCCTGCCCTCTTAACTCACCTAGAGTTGAACTCCAGCCAGACCCCCATGCCATGACAAGAAGGGATGGGTACTAGCTGTCGTCGCTCTTCCCTGGATTGTGAACAACTGGTGTGCCAAGGCTTGGGAGCCAGTGCATGCCCAAGAGCACAAGTGACACTGGCTTTTCCAGAACGTTCCAAGCCAGCTTCCCTGAGCTCAGGAGGGCCAGCTGCCTCAAAGCCATTCTCTGGACTAATTGTCTACCTCTCTGTCTCTCTGCTGTGGATCCTTCCATCTCTACTTCTATCTCTCTATCTCTCTCTCTCTCTCTCTCTCTCTCTCTCTCTCTCTCTCTCTCTGTCTCTCCCTGTCTCTTTTCTCTATTCCTCGTTTTGTTTGGTCTTCTTCCCCAATGCCCTGTCATTTTCTGTTTTTGTCTACTTAGTCTCCCTTGGTCTTTCTGCTTTTAGTCTGAAGTCGTTGTCTAATTATGTGTCTCTGTATATGTCAGTCTCTCCGTGTGTCTCTCTCAGTCTCTGCTTCTCAATGTTTCTCTGGTCCTTTTTCTTATTCTTCCTCTGCACTTCTCAATATCTCTGTCTCTCTACTTCTCTGTGCCTCTCTGTCTCTGTCTCTGTCTGTTTCTCTCTCTCTCTCTCTCTCTCTCTCTCTCTCTCTCTCTTTCTCTCTCTCTCTCTCTTCTCTCTCTCTGTCATCTTCATGTCACTCTCTTATGTAGGTATCACTCTGCCTGCCTCCCATTCTTTCTGTGCAGATCTCTCTGCTTGTCTCTCTGTCTCTGTCTCCCCCATCTCCCTGTCTCCCTGTCTCTCTCCCTCTCTGGATTCCCTGTCTCCTCCAGCTCCCACCATTTAGCACTTTAGAGTTTCTCATCATGCTGAAGGAGAAAGACGAGCCCGGCCCCGGAAGCTGAGGGCTGGGTTACACCAGTCAGGATGCAGCAGAGATGATTAGGCTGATGAAAGGGTGTAAATGCCACTTTCAAGTTAACAGAGACACCAGAACCTTTACACAGAAAGATATGAAACATTTCAAAGACAGTTTGTATTTAAATGGGGCTTAGTGTCCACACTTCCCCTCATGCCTCCTGAACCTCCTCTTCCCCCTCTTTTTTCTGAAGTGTTTTGCTCTCTCTGAAAGCTGGAAGATGGGCAGCACGATCCTGGGGACCAGGCAGCCATACTTCCTGGCTGGCTATTCATTTAAACACCAGGCCTTGAATCCACAGAGGGAGCCCTGAACCCACCACCAGGACTGCCTGAAGCAAGCACCTCCAGGGAGTTTGGGTGCTCCCGCTGAGGCGCCCAACTTTCTGGGGACCACTGGAGTGGTGGCTGTTCTGAGGGTTCCTAGTACCATGGCCTTTATTGTCTGTGTCACCCAGAGGGTCTTCCTGGGCCTTCCTACCTCATTCTTTCCCAAAACCATGAACACAGCTCCCCAGTCTGCAAGGGACTCTCTTCTCTCTGCAGACCCCCCACTTGTCAACCTGTCAGTGGAACCACAGCCAGTGCTAGAAGACAACGTCGTCACATTCCACTGCTCTGCAAAGGCCAACCCAGCTGTCACCCAGTACAGGTAAGAGCCACTGCTGAGGAGGCATAGCCCAGCCACTGGCCCTCTGCACCCCTTCCTGTCACGTGAGCTGTCATGTGTGGTCCTGGGCATCCAGCACATGAGTAGTTTGCTGTGGGTGCCCAGTATCTTTCTCCATTCTCCACCACCCCCATCCACCTTGGCCAGGTGGAATTCCTCTCCTTCATGCACAAATATACTCCCATTCCACTGGCAACAGTAGGTATCCTCCCTTCTGTCTGAAAAGCTTGTTAATTCCTTATTTCTGAAAAGAGAAAGGCTCAGGAAAACAAGTTAAAACAACCAGGAGAACCAGTAAGATCAGCATCTGGATTCTGGTCTTGTGTCACCAAACTGTTCTCCTGGGTAGAGTGGAATTCCTGGGACAGCTGGACCTGTCCAGTGTACACCTGAGACCATTCACCCCTACGGCCCCCGTGCATCCTTTTCTCACAACACTGATAAAACCATCGCTATTTCTTACATGCGTGTCTCTCCCTGTTGACTGAGCTTCTTGAAGGCAAGAACTGTGATGTGAGTCACTAATGGCTCTCAGCATGGAGTACATTGTGTGGCACGTACGATTCTCCACAATGCAGGCTGACTAACTGGACAAACGCTCAGAGCTGCTCCTCTGGGCACCTTCCTGCCTGTTCAGCATCACCGCACAAGATTTCCAGAGATAAGTGAGCTCAGAGGTGCTCAAGGGCAGACTCAGTCCTCACCTCCTAGGAGATCTTGCCACAGCCCTAACTCTACTCCGTCCCTTCCCACCAGCTCAAACCTGATGGAGGAGCCCAGAGTGTCACTTTTGTCATTGAGATGGGTTATCAAACTGCAGCATCAGCCAGTGCCAGGGATGCGAATAGTTCCAGAGGAGGAAATAAGCCAGCCAGTAGGAGGTGGAGGACAGGGAAGACAGAAGCAGTTCAGCCCCAGAGGCCAAATGAGACTCAGCGCACCAAAGAGGCAGCCAGAGGTTCAGGCTGGACATAAGGCAGCACCCCCCCACCCTGACCCCCCGCAGTGCAGATAATGAAACACAGGGACCAGAAACCGGGACAGGCAGAGTCTTTATCCTTAAGGCTATTTTAAAATAGGATGAAAACTTGTCCTGTCTAAATTAGCTGTTCACTGGGCGAGGGGCTCCCTGGGGTCATGCAGCTCGAGAGGTCCGGGGGCAGGTCTGGTTTTGCTGGGACCTGGCATCTATCTGGAAGTGACTAAAGATGCAGAGGGAAATACCCAGAGAGACCTTTTCTCCACCCGGCAGTTGCCAGGCCCATCTCCTCTTACCAAGGCCAGCTTCTCTCTGTTGTCTGCCCTCTGTTCACGATCCCTAAACACCAGGGGCATCATGCCCAGAAATTACCCCTAATATCAGTTTTGCCAGCGGCCCTTCATGCCCATAGACCACTAGGGCAGACACAGCCCACAGTGACCCTCACAGTGACCCAGGAGTGCCTACTGAACCCCGGAGACAAGCACAGACAACTTCCACCTTCCATTTCTCCACACTGCCAGGCTCCAGGTCACCCAAGGACCTATGGGAAGCTGGGCGGAAGGCAGGGCCATACTCTAGCATCGAGTCACATCCCCCCACTTCACACCTCCCCTTCAACCAGCCAAGAAACTAGGCTGCTGGGCCTGAGTCCCAGGGTCACCCCCTTCAAAGAGCAGAACCCCAGGGACGATGATGGTAATAAGGTATAAGTGTACATATGGAAAGAGCATCAGAAAGCAGATGTGGCAAGATAATACCAACTAGTGAATCTAGTGAAGGGAAGAGGGCAGTTAATTGCTTATTCTTGCAACTTTTATAGAATTTCAATAGGTTATATTTTTTTTTAAACTAAAAAATTAACAAATGAATAAGCAAGCAAACAAGCAGAGACCATGCAGGTTTACCTTGTCTGCATCCAGCTCGGCAGCTGGCAGTCACAGGTCAGCCCCTCACACACAGGAGGAATTGTGAGGTGGGCTCCCTGCAGGCGGGCACTGGTCCTTACTTGTCACCTTCCCCCTGGCCTTCTGATTAGCCAAAGGCCTTGAGAATGCTTCAGAGCAGATCAGGCTCTCTCCAGGACTCCTGAGGCTTTGGCGGGGAGCCTTCTGAACACAGGAAAATGCAGGGGTGGAGGAGCCATAGGAGAGATAGGTAGGAGCACCTGCATACACCCACGCCCTCTCAGCCCCTTCACTTCAGTGAGGCCTCACCCAGCAGGTTGTTCTGGCTGCGTTGCCCTGGGGTCCAAGAGGAAAGCCATAAGCAAATCTCTGCACATACACACATTGATTTTTCCCAACTGATTTTGACAAGATTACAGGGATCTTTGTGTTTTTACTGCCATCCCTCTCAATTACTTCCTCCCTGTTTTACATAAGATGCTGTGTTCTCAGAAATTAGAGATATGCCCTCCTCTGCCCCAGCACCCAAAAAGGGGATATGAGTGGGCATGGGAGCACATCCAGCCAGGCTCAGTGTAACTTTGGCTGCCCCTTGGGACCAGGAGTCTGGGCAAGAGCAAGCCCCAGCACAGCACGAAGTATGCCTCCCCGCCTGCTTGGTGGAAGAGTAAGGGGACAGGAGGGGAGAGAAGCAGGAGGAAGCTAAGCCAAAGAACCAAGAGAAGAAGAGACCTGGGGAGCTAACTGCAGCAGTTACACAAACGGCCAGGCTCAGAGAGCACAGCTCTGTTGGGGACAAGAAAGTTTAGTCACCCAGCTGTCCTGCTGGGTTCCAGGCCTATGGGAGCCGCAGCAGTTCTTCTGAGCTCCTCAGAGCCAGGTGGGTACAACTTCCACCCTCCACAACGTACGTAGTGAAGGAGCCCAGATGGCTGGGAGAAAGCCCTCTGCTCTCTAGCCCCAGCATCTGTCAGCAGCCGGGAGCAGGGGCCTGTGCAGAGCAGTAGGCACTAGCCCTGCCCTCCCCCTGTCCAGCCAGCTGCCTGGCGTCCCACCCCCTAACCCCCTCTCTTCAGCTGTATAGAAGGAGCAGGGGTTGGACACCGATCTCCAACTGTGTGCCTGGAACTGAATGCATCTGCCTCAGGCAGGGGCCGTGCCTATTAAGTCTGGTCATTAAATTAAAGTTAGAAATTGAAGTGATTCATGAATAACTCATAATGCTTTGTTGGAAAGCTCCTTAAGCTCTCAGGGAGCATGGTTTGCTCTGTTGTTAAACTATAATTGTTATTATTAATCGTGTTCTTAATAATTACCCGATATTAATTCACAATAATAACCACATGGTGCCAGCCTGGGAGCTCAGGGTGATGCAGAGAGATGGCCGTCTCTCAGGGCTAAACGGGTGGACAAAGCAGGAGACTGATGCAGGACAGGGCAGAAGACAGGCCTCCTTGGTACCAGGAAAGGCTCCAGGTGTGAGAGAAATGGGGGTGAAGGCAGAGCCAGCGGGGAAGCTGTGGTTACAGGGAGCCGTAGTCACAGGGTAATAACTGTGGGGGCCGAGGAACCTCTCCAGTGCTGGTAAAGACATATGCCCTGAAATAAACTTGAACTGTAGGAGAAGGCTGGCTGGAAGTTTTGTGATTTAAAAAAGCGAGTGTTGTTTACAATGGAATTAAACCAGGGGAAGTTATGAACTCTCTCTTTGGGCACCTGTAAGGAAAGCCCTCAATGTGTGTGTGTGTGTGTGTGTGTGTGTGTGCGCGCGCACACACACACACACACACAGTCCTAGGGCTGCAACACTACCCCCCAGGAAGCAGGCAGTGATCACCACTCCAGGGCCAGGACCAGGACAGGCTCAAGGCTTTTGTCTTTCCTTCTGTTGGTACTGATGGGCCCATGGGCCAATGAAAGAAATCAACACAGCCTTCATCCTGCCTTCCTAACCAAATCAGAAGAGATAAAACAGCTTCTGAGGAGCAAAGCCAGGGTGGGAGGGCGAAAATTAGGTGGAAAAAAGAGCTAGTGCCATCCCTAGGGGTGAGGGGGTGAACGGGCTTTTGGGGAGAGAGGGGGCATGTGAGGGGATCTACCCTAGGGACAGGAGTCAGGGCAAGAGAGCTGAGAGTCGGGACCCCTGGCTAATACCTCTCCATCAGCTTCTCGCCTTGTCTGGAGATCAAGCTTCGTGGAGCCTCATTTCTCTGCATGTGTGTGCATGCATGTGCATGTGCATGCGTGTGTGTGCAGATGTGCATGGCCTCTGAGGTCATGGACTTGGCCTCCTTCTTTTCCAGCATGACCCAGGACAGGGTCCCTGACAGAGCTCAGAGAGGGGTAGCCAAGCTTTCTGGGGACTGACAGTTGGGTTATTCATTGCCCAGCCAGCCAGATGGGCTGACCGACTGAATAGTCAGCCCACCTCCCTCCAGAATAACCCACTCGTTCAGTGCCACTGACCACCTGGTGACCCTCAGACCAAAGCCCACCGCCTCCAGTCACTTCCCCAGTCCTGGAAGTGACCCCTCAGTGGAGATTCCCCCTGAGAAACCCTGTCCCAGACCAGACTTGTTGTCCTGTGGGATGGGTGCATCCAGCTCCTAAAGAGAAGATCATTCTGGAGGAAGGCACACCCTTGCCGTCAGAGGTCACAACAATCCGTGGGGCCTGTGTTGCAGGTGGGCCAAGCGGGGCCAGATCATCAAGGAAGCATCCGGAGAAGTGTATCGGACCACCGTGGACTACACGTACTTCTCAGAGCCTGTGTCCTGCGAGGTGACCAATGCCCTGGGCAGCACCAACATCAGCCGCACGGTCGACGTCTATTGTGAGTGCTTCCATCTGGGGGCTCCCCCAGGGCAGTGGGCACTGGGGTGTCTCCGCTCAGGGCCAGGGGAGCCGGTGCAGGACTCACCACACACCACGTAACAATGCGTCACCAGCTCACGAGGCAAAGAGCCTCCTCGTGCAGTGCCCCTCAAGACAGCACGGTGAGGCAGGAACTATTCCCCAGATGAGGGGTCAGAGGCTCAAAGTTACACAGTGAGGAAGCTGCAGAACAAGAACTGAGCCCAGGCTCTGAGCAAATCCACTACTGCCTGTCCACTCAGCCCGCTGCCTCCCATTTGGGGCTCACAGAGGTCCCTTTCCTCCCTGGTGGCCTGGCAGAGACACACACACACACACACACCCAGCTCTACACCAAGAGACGAAGCCAGGCTCCTGACCCCAGATTTCACATTCTTCTGCTTCCTGAAAGCAGCCCTCTGCACTCCCTCCATCACCGTGCCTGAATGTCCATCATCACACTCACTCTGGGGACAGGACCTGGGCTGCAGGAGGCTCAGTTTACTGGCTGAACATGTGGGAGGAAGGCAGAGAGGAGCCTCCATTAACCTCACCAACACTTAGCAGGGGCGTGGGAAACAGGTGGGGCTGAAAAAGAGGCTGGATGGGGCTGGAGTAGAGGATAAGCTGAGAGCAGGGCCAGGAACACCGGGGAGCCACCTGGCCTCCTCTGCTCCATGCACTGGAGCCACCAGGATGGGCCTGGGAGCTCAGCGAGTGGCCGGGAGGAGCAAGACCGCTCTGCCCACACACTGGGGTGGGAGATTCCTCAGGACAGAAGGAAGCAGGTGGGAGAGCCCTGAGGGCATATCCAGGCACAAATGGGGCCAGAGCGCCCTTTTCCTAGGGCCAGTGCTGCCTACTCTTGCAGTCCCAAGGAAGGCTGGCCTGGGGGAAAGGGGTATCTTCCTTACTTCCTGACCCCAGGCCCAGAGGGGCAGAGGACTGAAATGTAAGGGAATAGTCTGCAGTAGTGAGGAAAAGACGGCAGCAAAGAGGGTCTCCTGAGCCCTGTCTTCTTCCTTCCATCACAGTCGGGCCTAGGATGACAACAGAGCCCCAGTCTCTGCTCGTGGATCTGGGCTCTGATGCTGTCTTCAGCTGTGCCTGGACCGGAAACCCATCCCTGACCATCGTGTGGATGAAGCGGGGCTCTGGTGTGGTGAGTCCGCGGCTCGGATGTCCGGTGGCCTCTGGCAGGGGTCGGGGGGCCACAGACCGGGAGAGGACTGCCTTCCAGGGCCCTGCTCACTCTTATATGGGGGCTGTCAGCCTCCAGTGAGCTGAAGGAAGGACTCCAGAAAGAGGAGAAGGAACCCTAGGTACCTACGTGCACCTCCTTGGCTCTGAACACATGCAGCTATTGCAGTGTTTCTGTCCGGAACCTGAGAAGAAAAGCAAGTGGTCACCAAGTGCGCCGGGGGTAAAAAGTCACTAGGAAGGCTTTTCTACTTTCCCCAAAAATGAAGTGACCCTTTAGCTCTGGGATTAAGCTTTGCTCTCTTCCTGTGTTTCTCTTTTAAAACGTGTGTGTTCTTTAGTGTGCATTTGTCTCAGGACCAGTGAGAGCCTTGGGCGAGAGGTGGGGGAGGGGCAGAAGGAAACCAGCCTCCTCATGGCCGGCCCTGCCAGCTACTGCACTACCCTGTGAGCTCACTGCCCCCACTTTAGGGAAAAGGAGACAGCATCAGAGAACATAAGTAACTGCCCGCAACCGCACAGGTAGTCACCACTGGAGCCAGGATTGCGACTCAGAGCTAACCAATGCCGAAGTCTGTTTTCTTTTCTACCCCCAAACTATGTCCCAAATGGATACTGAAAAATGACTTGGAAAAGGGAGGTCCGAGGACTTTTGGAGAAGTTCAGCTGTAGGTCATTTCACCCATGGTCAGTCTGCTATGGGGTTGGGGGGCAACTCCTCCCTGTATTAGGACACCTCAGGACACAGCCCGGCAGTCTCATCCTCCTCCACACTCATCCCGTGCACCCGCCCTCAGGGCTGCAGCAGGACGTAGCATTCCAGCCCTACGGAGCCCTTACTCTGTGCTGTGGGTTTCTCCCACACGTGGGAGCTATGTCATAATGTTTGCCTCCTACACTAGCCCTGGTTTTTACCGAGATGCTGTTGACATCACCTTCTACCAGGCCTGCCTCTCAGACCCTCTGGTTCTGACAGACAGAGAGAGCCCGTACCCACTCTTCATGTCTGATCCTCCCCAATTCTCCTAGGTCCTGAGTAATGAGAAGACCCTGACCCTCAAAGCCGTCCGCCAGGAGGATGCTGGGAAGTACGTGTGCCGAGCGGTGGTGCCCCGGGTGGGAGCCGGGGAGCGAGAGGTGACCCTGACTGTCAATGGTAAGATCTCCACTTGTGCTGGGGTGGGGGAGGGGGTGGGAGGGAGGGAGTGGAGAGGGACCCAAGGCGTTTTGGTCCCAAGCAGTGCCCCAAGAGGCTATCATTAGTTCAGGGTCTTGCCACCACCTCCAACTATGGGCACATAGCCATGATGTCCACTTTGTCATGTTCTGTCAGAGCCCAACCTTGACATGAAAAAGGACCTAGATAGCTTTCTGGTCACCTCCCTCCTTCCTTGTTATCTTCTAGAGTCTCAGGCCTAAGAATGGTAGCTAATGAATTTTGTCCTGGCCAGGAAAAAAGGGTCAAAGGGTCACTGGGCAACTAAAACCATATCCACACTTTGACCTTGACCTTGAACCTGGTGGGAATTTAAGGAAGAATCTCTGGACTCCTGATCAGGCTCTTCCCATTACATGAGAACCATTCAACCAGGAAGACCTGTGACCATCTTTACAAGACCAAGAGTTCAGGGAACTGTTGGGGTGAGGGGGATGTCTTATTACATATAATAAAAATCATTACAGCAGGAGAATGTTTTCATAACTCTTCAAGAACAGTGTGTGCTACTAGATGACTATTACATGAAGCATTTAGGGCTTGGGGCTGAGACCAGGCCCGACTGATGGGAAAAAGAAGGTTGTGGAGAAGCTGGGACCCGGCTCAGGTCAGACCCAAGATGGCTGAGGCAACAGGACAGAAATCTGATGTCCCTATGGTGATAAGTGCCTGGGCCTCGGCTGGAACCCAAGGTTCTGGTTTGAGAGGGTGAGAAACACTAAGGCCAGGTCCCTCGGCCACTTCCAAACCTCCTCAGTCAGCTGGATTTCTGGTTTCCCACCTCACATCTGTCATGCCCATGGTATTTTGCAAATCCTGTTCCCACTACAGTCGGCAAGGGCCCTGGAAAGGGGCTGAGCCACACTCTTGAAATGTGCCCAGTTGGCTTCATCTCAATCCAAGAAACCACCACCTGACAGCCTTACCTATGCTCCCCCTTTGCTAGGAAACTAAGCAGCATGGTGCTCCCTCAGCCATTCCCCTCTGCTGTCCCCATTAGCCACCTCCCCCATCTATTTCCTTTCCTGTCCTCTCCCCAAGGGTTGTGGCAGCTCCAGAATGGGAATTAACTACCCAGACCCTGGAGTGCTCACAGTCACCTGGCCTGGGCAGAACCCTGACTCAGGAGCCTTCCTGCCTTTCCTGCGTGTCCCTAGGATGCCACCAATAAATTGGTACTACAGGGCTAAAAATAACAGCATCTGATCGTGACTCTCTATATCCATGGCAACACAGGCTGCAGCCTTTTCCTGCCGCTCTGGTGTCTGACACTCAGCTCAGGTGCTAGGCCCTGGTGAAATCTTCGCCTCCCCCATTGCCATCTCTGGAAAGGCACTGGGCAGTGCTGGCCCATGACTGAGGTGGCTCCAGTCCACTCGCCCCATAACCAGCTGGGCTGGGAACCCTCGGACTCACATGTGGCCTTCAGGATCCCTAAACCTAAAGCTTTTAAATGAGCATCCTCATTTCTAGGGAAATTAGGGCGGATAAAAGAGGGACTGACATTCCATTGTCACTTTAGACATTCAGGCATTTTCCAGCAGAGATTTAAAGTAGATTCTGGAGGAAAGGACACATATCTATGAGGGACATTTGTCCTGGATGGGACACTGCAGCCTCTGCCTGGGGTTTAATCTGCTTCCTCCAGGGTCTGGCTTTCCATCTGCCTCTTCTGCCTTCAGTCCTTCCATGCAAGCCCCCCAGATTGCCAGGAGGAGAAATATCCACGGAATGGGAGTGAAGCAAGGAGCTCTTTGTTTCCACTGAACTAAGGTCATCTCTCCCTGAGGCAGAGGGATGGATTAAGTGGCCCAGGGAGAGGAGCCTGCCAGCCTTCTCCGGGGTGGGGTGTCTGCAGAATAGGTGGAGGGTCAGTGCAGCCTTCTGCAAAAAGGCCTGGACTGAACTGAGAGATCTAACTTTCTGGAAGGATCTAGAATAACGGGGTTCTCATAAAAACAAATCCCAGCTGGTGGGGACTGCTAGCCATTGCCCTGTGGGGGATCAGTGGGAACTGATGTAGGCTGCTGTGGCTCACTCCCAGATCTGCGGGAAAATGAAGAGCTTTACTACTGTTCCCTGATCCCTTCAATCCCATCTATCCTGAGGAACCCCGCCCCCACCCCCAGACAATTCCTAGCTCCTGGGAAGTGCAGGGAAAAGGTATGATTTCATCACTTTCAGCTCACTAGTAGAACAAAGCCACATGGAGTTCCTAAAATGCCAAGCCCTCCTGCCTTTTGGGCACAGGCTTCTTGGAGCTAAGGGCTCAGTTCACTCACAAAGCCGGTTGAGTGTGGAAGCCCTTATCTCAAGGATCCCTCAGAACTGCCTCACCCAGCTCCAAGCCATTTGCATCCAGAACTTAATGGAAGCTACCTGAGTGTCTTCCGGCAGCTTTTTTCCCCTTGGCTGAGAGCTACTCATAGAAATGCAAATCCGGTTTAATTAAGGCAGCTAATAAACAGCAATTATGTTTGCAGGGATTTTTGGTTTGTTCCTAGCATAATTTTGCCTGTCCTGTATCCCTTTCTATGCCTCTCTTTCTTGTTTCCTGCCTCCTTAGCTTAGCTTAGCTTAGCTTAGCTTCAGGCTTTACAGCGGGGACTGGAAGGGGGGGGCACGGAGGCTTCCACACCTTCACCCAGTGCTTCAACTGCCCACCCATCCAGGAAGGGGGCTGTGCAAATGGCTGAATAGCCACTCCTCCATCCCCTTTTCACTGCCAGATGGGCATGACGTAGAAAAGAGAAAAGGCAGATAAAAGGCAGGCTAGATAGGAAGCACTGCTGGACTTCAGGTGGACTTGCTAGCCTGTTTGATGCGTTAACTGAAATGGGTACATTAGGAGCCTGACACGTCACACACACACACATAGACACACACACGCGCGCACAATCGAAAAATGTTGGGGCCAGCTTTGGAGCCGTGATCTCACCCAGGCTATCTGGGATCTCCCAAGTCACGTGTGAGATGAAAGCTGTTAACGTGCTCCGTGCATTCCTGCCCAGGTTGATTGCTGCACTGGTGGAGTAACGTCACACGTTTCTCTTCCTCCCTGGGTGTTCTGCCGAACTGGCCCAGGATACCCAGTTTGTTAGGCAAGCACTCCCTCTACTGGATATCTGAGAAAATGGCTTGAGATGGAACAGCAGGCTAAAGCCGAGGTGCCATCAGTTAGTGCTGCATCTCTTCCTCCCTGACAGCTCTCCCACCCACTTCTCAGTTTGGCCACCTCCTTCATAAAGTGTTCCCTATCCACTAGGAAAAACTAGCTTCTCTCCTCTGAGGTTGTTTAGCACTTCGCCTGTACGCTTCTGTGGTCCCAACACTCGCCACGTTTTATCAGTTATTAAAGTTGTGGGGAAAGAGAAACATCTGCCAGTCCCTCCTCTGGTTCCTTTGGCTGGTGGAATAAGCAAATCAACATATGACAAATTAACAAGAAAGAATAACCAAATTTAGTTACATACGTACATATGGGGACTCCACATACACACAAGAGGGACAGGAAGTGTTTATGACACTCTGGGGCTTCAGAGGGGATGAAGGTCACTGCAGGATGATAAGATGTTCAGTAATTAGTAGTTTGCCCTGCCATATAGATAGACCAAAATCGGTTATCTCTGATCATCTCTCATCATAGGCAAGGCCCCTAATTAGATTCTTGTAGGTAGTTAAGGGGGGCAGAGGTTTCTTTTGGGCCCACACGGTCTCCATTGTCCTTAGCTCAAAATATTCCACATACCACAGAAGCACATGCTGCGCTGACTCATTCTGAACCCCTACTATGTTTTCTGGGAATTCTGACTTAGAAGCATCCACTCATGATCCCTTAAAGGTTCATGACTGATGCCTAATTTATCTTTGAGTCCCCTGCCTTGCACTTCACCTGTACACACACAGCCTTTAGGAGATGTCTGCTGAATGATTAAAATAACGAATAAATTTCTGAACCCCTCTCACAAGGGTCCCAGCCAGGGACATACCCTTACTAAATCTCTGATGTAATGCTGTCTCCCCAACAGGACCCCCCATCATCTCCAGCACCCAGACCCAGCATGCCCTCCACGGAGAGAAGGGCCAGATCAAGTGCTTCATCCGGAGCACACCTCCGCCTGACCGAATAGTGAGTGCTCCAGGGAGGGGACAGGAGGACAGGAGGAGTTGGGGGCCCTGCAGCAAGCTTAGCGCCTAGCCTCCGCCCACTTCCAGGAAGTCAGTGCACATCTTTGCTCTTCCTCTCCTCTGTGGGGAAAGCATTCCCACCTTGATTCCTTGGAAAGGCATCATGAAGACAAAAATCACAGGCAATTTCCATTCTCAGAGCAGGCCATACTCCCTGGGCCTGTCTGCAAGTGTATTTAATGGCTCTCTGCCACAGAGCTGGGCACCAACATTGATGGTTCTAGTGGAATTCTGCATTCTTAGAGCAGAGAGGCAAGATAAAGGAGCAGAAGGAAAAGATACACAATTTCCTCCCTTTCTTGGGTTCAATGCCAATCTTTGACAAAATCCTATGAAGAGTGCAGTTTATAGTGGGCAAACCCCTTTCTGCGCCTCCCAGAGTCCTTCTCCACTGGCCTCTACTGCCTGTGGTCCATGGAGAATGAATGCCGCCCCGTTTATCAAGTTTTCTCCTCATAAAAGTGCCACTCCATTCTCCCTCCCTTGTCTCTGTAGTGCAGCTAAGGCAACCTGAGTGGTGCACACTTAGCCCTCTTAGGTATTTGCTTTGGTGAAAAAAAGCATCTTCTGCCCCAGTCCACCTGAAACTGATGGAAGCACAGGCATAAAAACCAAGAAAGGTTTTTATGAACATTTTACAGCTCTGGGTGGTGGCAGATATTGTTTCTGTAAGCCCCAGTGCCTAAGACAGTCCTACCTGAAGACTGCCCCAGGCTAACTCCGCAGGGCACTTCTGTGTTTTATGACCCAGCAGTGCCATGGAGGGTGTGGGGACGCTCAAACTCAGGTGCCATCCTGTACATGAGATATTATTAGAGCATTATTGCTGTTAGACACTTTCTCAGTCATTCACTTCATTCACTGTCTGAAGGAGTCACACAAAAATTGCAAGATTTCACGCATAGAACTAATACCTACAGCTTCCTGTTCCCTTCACTTTTAATTATTTTTTTAATTATAAATGCAACACACACCCATTGTGGAACAGCCCACTCACTCTTGAGCATAGTCACACAATTGTTCTCTTCACGGATATCTTACTCTAGGCCCACCTTTCTCACCTGGGTGATTTTTGACCCCCAGGGGACATTTGGCATTGTCTGGAGACATTTTTGGTTGTCACAACTGGAGAGAGACTACCAGATCTAGCAAGTAAAGGCCAGGATGCTGCTACACAGCCCACAATGCTCAAGGTAGCCCCCGCTCCAAACAAGAACATCAACAGTGCGGAGTTGCGAAGCCACTCCCAGCTCTTAGTGCCCTCCAAGCACTGACTTACATGCAAGGCCACATTCTCACACTTAGCAAACAGAGCATGTGAAGGACCTGTAGTGCACATGGAATGGCTCTGGGAAAAGTTAAACTAAGATAGATAAGATGATCACAAACACAACTCTCGGAATACTTTTGTACAGACAGACATAAAAAGTAGCAAAACTAGGGGCTGGTCTTCTGCCTCCACTCGCCAGGCAGAGGATGCTGGAGGGAGTGTCTGGAGAAAGGGGCTTTGATTGCTGCTGCAGAGCCCCCTGACTGCCTGGAAAGGTGTTCCGGTGCAGATACACATAAGGCCCCCTCCCGATGGAAATGCCCTCCCAGGTGGCCCGACCTCTGTGTGTGTGTACATGCGTGTACACGTTTGTGGTGTGGTGTATGTACCTGCATGTACACGTGTTGGTGTTTGTGTGATGTGGCACGTGCATGTATTCTGATATGTCTGTGCACACATTTGTGGTATATTGGGATGTGTGTGTACATGTGTTTATGTTGTGTGTACATGAGTACCTGTACGTAAACAGGTGGCTGCTATGTGGTGTGTGCACATGTTTGTGGTGTGTGTTGAGGTGTGTGTACACATTGTGGTATGGTATATGCATGAATTGTGATGTGTGTTGAGGTGTGGTATGTATGCATGCTTGTGGTATGTGATATGTACATATGTTGGCGCTGTGTGTGTGGTGTGTATGTGAACCTGTGTGTACACGTGCCGGTGGTGATGGCAGGGAGCATGCATGTGAGCCTGGTAGTTAGTCATCCCTGGAGCAGGAGGCGGCACAGTGGTCTCAGTGTGGGTGGCCATGGTGGCGTCTCCTCCTAATTTTGGCCCCCTGGACAGGCCTGGTCATGGAAGGAAAATGTGCTGGAGTCAGGGACGTCAGGGCGCTACACAGTGGAGACTGTCAGCACAGAGGAGGGCGTCATCTCTACCCTGACCATCAGCAACATCGTGCGGGCCGACTTCCAGACCATCTACAATTGCACCGCCTGGAACAGCTTTGGCTCTGATACAGAGATCATCCGGCTCAAGGAGCAAGGTGGGGGCCAGAAGATGGTAGGATCAGTAGGCCCCCATCTCTGCCTAGGGCAGGATTCCAAGCAATATCTTCCAGGTTCCTGAGGGGACAGAGTGCCTAGCAGAGGTTACAAGTGGGTTGGGGCCCAAGACCAAGTCATAGTGCTCCTGCTCACTTGCCATACAGCCTTGGGCAGGTCAGTGGAAGTGGCCCTCCTTGGCCCAGCTCCCCACGAGGCAAGAGCCACTAGCTTGCACCAGGAAGCAAGAGGGGAAGAAAGCTGCCCAGGGAGGTGGTCCTTCAAGGTGACATTTTAGGAAAAGGTTACTACAAAAGTGAGCCAGGCTAATTGCCATGATGAGCCGCCAATACCTCCTAAAGGCCCTGGCTTGTGTCTTCTTGACATTTCCCTGGGGGAAATGCCCACAGGAGTGTGAGACACCGTGATACCCCAGGATGGCCTTATACCTGTTAGGGAACCTGGCCCAGCCATTAACACAAGTCAGTCCAGGTACCCAAAAGTCCTCCAGAGTCACCCAAGTTGTGCTAAAGGGAAGCAATTGAGCTGCCCCAATACCTGGTGTGTCAGGTGCTGGTTTCAGACCCTCTCCAGTTCCCCAGGAACATGGAAGACACATGGACCACTGTGCTCCAAAGAAGCTAGCCAGGGAGTAGCACTAAACAGAAGGGCTCAGAGGAGCGGGCAGTAGGGTGTGAGAAGGAGGAGGTGGGAGTGGGAAGGCTCACCCCATGGTGATCCTGGGTGCAGACTGTCCAGCTCCTGGTCATGAGCTCCAGTCTCTGCTTGAAGGTCACAAATAGATCAGAGGGTGGGGAATCTGGGACGGGCATAGGGGGAGATCTAGAGAAGCTCGGAACACCAGCAGCACACCAGGTCTTAAGATGGGCTGCTGACCTTGCCCCTTTGACCGGGCAGTCCAGGGAGCCTCAGCCCTGGCACTCTCTGACCCCTCCAAGATGAAGGGCACCCACAGGCTGTCAGGCCCTGGCAAGTAGTTCTGAGCCAAGAAGATGGTCCCAGCTGAGCCCCTTGGGCCTCAGGGCCTTGGGGCTTGCCTGTGGATCACAGTGTCTCCCAACACCTCTTCCCTAATAGTGCTGCTTTGCATAATGCTTTGCACATAATTTGCATAATATCATCCACACATCATCCCAAACCTCTAGCCCCTGTTGCTTACCCTCCATGTCCTCCCCTCAGTGCCCCCATCCCCCATGCCCTCCTCTTAGTGTCTCACCTGACCTCCCAGACCTGCCCCACCCCCAGCCTTGACTTCTCTCTCTGGTCCCTTTCTCCTGGGGTCTCTAAGTCTCTCCAAGTTCAGTTGGGCTAGCCCAGGTCTGTTGTGTGATCCTGAAGATGTGATTAAGGAGGGAGCCCCCTCACCCCAGCCCTCTCTAGGTGGCAGTCCCCCCAGTCCCACCCCACCCTGGCCAGCCAGGCCCTAGCTGTGGACGCTTGCTTTATTTCCAAACAGGTTCGGAAATGAAGTCGGGAGCCGGGCTGGAAGCAGGTACGGAAGGAGACATAAGAATTCCCTGGGGTGGGGGGAAGGGACCTCTGGGCTAGTCGGGGAGGGAACCTGGAAAGGAGTAGGGAGGCCTGTGCAGGCCTCTAACTTCATGCCTTCCCCCATCTCCAGGGTTCAGTGCAGTCAGAGCAGCAGGGAAAGGGATTCTCAGCCAGCTTGGGTCTAGTAACCCCAGAAACCGGTCTCCTACCTCACTGCCACCAGAGCCCACAGGCTCCTCGCAGCCAGGGACACTGACTCTTATTCCTCCTTCTCCATTCCTTTTATCCTTTCCCTTCAGAAGCCCTGGCTCCTCCCATCTGGGGACAGCTCCCCACAACCCGGCCTCCCTTCATTTCCACACTCTCCCTGACTCTTCCAGCTTCTCAACATTGTCACCAGCATGGCCATGGCTTCCTTCAGTTCCAGGGCCTCCAGGGGCTGCTATAGCCTGCATAATCCACGCTAATCAGTGCTTTCTCACCATTGCCTCCTCCCCCACTGCTGCAGTCCCCCACAGTACTACCATCCCACCGCCAGGCTGAGGCCGCTGGCAGTGCCTCCCTCCACAGGCACCTGGCTGCAGAGTGGTCATCAGGCTCCCTGGGTTGAGCCGTTCTACCTTGGGCCCTCATGGGAGACAGCTGCCACCAACCTTCAAGCAAAAACCCAGAAAAGAGAATGAGAACATTGCAGACCTGACTGATCAAGGCTGATCAAGGCCATGCTGAAGATATGGGGTCCTCTGCCCTAATTCTCCCTCCACACTGGCCCTGAAGGAGCTAGGACCAGTGAGTTCCTTCAGCAAGCTCTAGTCAGGGCACAGACAAGCTCACAGAGGCAGCATTTGTCAGCCTCTGGCTCTATTCTCCCTGAAGCCCCTAAAGACCCCTCCTGATGCTAGGATGGTATCTCCTGCCTGTCTCCATCTCACATGTGTCTGTTCAGCTCATCCAGAGGTCCTTGACCCCTTCTTTGGGTCTGAGACTACTCATGCTCAGTGCACCTCCTTGGATGGAGAAGAGGCTGCGTAGCCTTTTCTCTAGTTCCTCTCCAGAGGACATTCAAGGGGTGCTCTGTCCAGAGAGGGACAGCCAGCACAGGCAGCCTAGGCCAGACCTCAGGAAGCCAGGCAAAAAGGAAATGCACATAGGCAGGCTGCAGAGTGAATGCCATCCCATGGGTCCCCCTCCCCCCATCAGACCCTCTCCCCCTGCCCTTGCCCGCCTGTTCAGGGACAGTTCTCCAGATAAGATGGTACCCCCCAACTGTTAACAACTCAAGGACATGTGGACTCACAGAATGTCAGAGGCAGATGGCACTTGAGATACTGCTTCCCTGGTTACAGATGAGACCCTGAGGCCCAGAAAGCTTCAGGAGCCTTCCACGGTCATCTCTGGGTCTGAGCTCAGCTGAGGCAAGACCAAGGTTTTCCAAGGAAACTTACTAGAAACCTGAGGAGAAACTCAATCAAACCCAAATTAATGAAATTCAAAAGCATAGAACCAATGAGCTTCCAAAGAAGTTTTCTTTTCCTGAGGGAATTAAAATCTGGAGACAGAATCATCTATTTGTCAAAGCAAGGTCACTGAGATCGAGTCCCTAGATTCCTGACTCTTAGGACCAACCCAAGCACCTCCCATTTTCAGTCTCTGAATGTTTGCCGCACCCACCTCCTCCCCGCCCCCTCCCCTGCCACTCTGACAAGTGATCTCTCAGCTACCATTAGGAAGGTAACGAATGAGCTAGTGTGCAAGTCCTGGGATGGAAGGAATGCATGAGAAAAACCACCATCACTGCCAACCAACAGTCGCCTGCTCCATCCAGGAAGAGGGGACCCACATGTCCACCCAATGGCATCTCCGAGGCCAAGGCTGAAGTTTTCTTCTTCTCTTTAAAGACAACAACAAGGATGTGGTTCCACAGTGTAGCGGTTAGCATGTCTGCTTTACACGCAGAAGGTCCTGGGTTTGTGCCCCAGTGGAGCCATGATCCATGTTCTACAGCCGTGCCACCCTGAACAATCCTGATTTCTGATCACAGAAGCTAAGCAGGGTCAGCCCTGGTTAGTACTGGGATGGGAGACCACCTAGCAAGACCAGGTGCTGTAGGCATAAATAATAAAAAAGAAAAAAAGAAAACAAGAGGCTAAACCATCTCATCCCACCTCACCCACACTGAGGATGGGAGAGAGGGTGGTCCAGTCCTATAAGGAACTTTTCTCCCCTTTAGGGCTTAGATCTGCTACAGTCCTCCTTCCTATCTAGAAACAGAAGCAGAAACTGAATAGGGCTGGGTGCAAGACTGAATAGGGCCGAGTGCCAGGCTCAGTACTAACTCATCTAAACGCCCCCATACCATCACTCTGGATAGGCACCCCATTTTACAGATAAAAAAAGCAAAGTAAGAGGTTCATAAGAAGTGAAGGAATTTGGGCTGTACAGAGTGTGAGAGATTTGGAGGATGCGTGGGATACAGTGGACGGAGCCAGGTAGGATTGGGGTAGGGATTAGAGGGAAGATGAGAGGAGACCTGGATTTGCCCTAGCTCTACTGCAGCTGTATGTCCTTAACCAAGTCACCTGACTTCTCTGAACCTCGGTGTTTTCATCGAAAAATGGGAGGAGGTATGGGCTCAGTGGGTCCAAATGTCTCTGTGCCCCGGCATTCTCTAGTTCTACTCTAAATGAACGATTCGGGGTCCAAAATTATGTGCTCAGGCCCCATATACAGAAGGTCCAGGACTGTCTGGAAGAGCACCCCCCGACAACAACATCACCCTCCCTAATCCCATCTCTACTGGGCTAGGGCAGGCACAGACCACAGAAACTCAGCAGGGAGCGATGCTTTGCCTAGCTGCAGTTCCGGGTCCCTCTCCAGGAGGGGTGCCAGGATGCCCAGAGGACCGGCCTTGGAGGGAAAAGAACAGAACTGGGGGGTCAAGAAAAAGGAGCATTTCTCCTTAAAAGGGCGGGGGACTGATCCTGCTCCCCTGGTCCCTAAGACTTGGGCTTCTGGCATTTACACTCTCTGATACCCAGTGGGCCCTGAGGGGAAGCTGCCTCAAACCTGAGAACTCTAAAAGCTAGTTATCCATGTCCAGCTTTTTGCCCTGGGAAAGGGAAGAGAAGGAAAGTAGAAACCAGACAAGGGCAGTGATCACAGACATTTTTCAAGCCAAAGACAAGCCAGGACTTAATGAATGACTCTCCAGCTACTGCATGATAGAATATTCCTGGTTTAATACCCAACAGAGCTAAATTGTGTCCAGCCTTGCCTCTTCTCTCCCATGTCTGCTTGCCTCCCTCTCTCACCATCATTGCTTCAGGTTCTTCCCTAAACCCTTCCTCCTTCTCCCCTACCCCTTGTCCCACATGAGCTGACCCTGTTGGATTCTGCCTGTGCTTTCTCACCCCACTGCCAGCGCCACGGGCACTTCCCGGGAGAGCCTGTATACCGTGCTCTGGCTCCAGCTTGGCAGGGGCTGCACCTGAAGGATAGGTGAGGCCCTGGGGGAGAGTGGCCTGTCGGGCCCCTCGTCAGCTGTGCCTGCTTCTCTCCCACAGAGTCTGTGCCGATGGCCGTCATCATCGGGGTGGCCGTAGGAGCTGGCGTGGCCTTCCTTGTCCTCATGGCAACCATTGTGGCCTTCTGCTGTGCCCGCTCCCAGAGAAGTACGGGAGGGAGACCCGGGATCTCAGGGAGGGGGACAGAGAAAAAGACCAGGCTTAGGCTGCCCCGGAGAGCAAGTAAGCAGGAGTGCAGGGAGCAGGGGCCCTGATGGTGCTGTGAGCTTCGGGGCCGGGCTGGGGGTCATATGCATCTCTGTATGTGCAGTGCTTTGCAGGTGTCTGGCGCATAGTGGGCACTCAAATGAGAGTAAACTGGATGAAAGTGAACTTCACCCAACAGGGCAGTCAGCCAGCACTCTGGATTGAACATATGTAGCCATACAGAACTCTAGAAATCGGGGAGGGAGGGGTCCATCTTTGCCCTGCAAGATCTGCTAGGCTAACCAGAAAAGCAGGTTACCCATATGTTAAAAAAAAAAAAAAAAAGCATTCAAGGAATTACTGTGCAGACTTTCAAAGGTCTTTAGTCATTAGCAATATAATCATGGTGTTTGTACACCCTTGAAGATCGTGTATGTCTGGAGTTTCCATGCTGGGCATAATGCTGACATTATACACACAGACACATGAAACGGGATGGCAGAGCAGAGGTGAGAACAATGGAGGCACAGTCCTCTAGTCCCCCATCTTCTACCACGTGAGCTTGGGCAGGCCACAACTGTTCCCAGCCTGAGAGTACTCATGTGTAATAGTGAGGGGTTGGATGATGTGACTTTTGTGACCCCACCCAGTTCTAATATTCTGTGATCGTAAGGTGAAAAATGAATAATCAGAGTAAGCCTGCTCCCTCCACCATGCAGCAGTCTTCAGGTAGGAAAAGAAAGCTGGGTCTTCCGCTTAAGTCTCTTCCACTCCAAGAGAAGTGGCCTTGGCTGTCTTGACTGCCCCCAATAATGTGGTCTCAGGACCTCCCTCACCACCCGCTCAGTAGAAATTATGGGGAAGCAGATTTTCACCAGGATTTTCTAACAGCTCTCCAACTATAGATTGGCTGCCTCCTCTGGAAGTTTTAAAGTCTCTTTAATGGAAGCACTGACACAGTAGCTGGGATGGAAACTCCAGACATACGCAATCTTCAAGAGTGAACAAATGCCCCCACCACATGTCAGGGATGTTTATGCTTTGGGCAGTTGGTTGAACATTGAGGTCCTAAGCAGATTTGTGATTCTCTAAATGGAGAGATCAGAACCTGGTATAAGAGGTCAGAGAAGACTTCTAGAAGGAGGCGAGAACTTAGTAGGATGAAAGAACCTAGCTCCATAAGGTGGACAAATGGTTAAAGATAACATCTTGAGACATGGGAGCGGCAGTGACAGGCTGAGGTATATGTAACCAAGAGCTAACAGAGAAAGAGCTCTGAGGCCCTAACAGCCCTCAGCACATTCAGACAGGTGTTCTGTTGGCAGGTGGGCAGAGGGTGGTAAAGCTGCTGGGTTCAGGGGCTGGAGGGTAAACTCTGGGGGCGACAGGGATGGTGGGGGCTTGACAACTCAGGCCCTAATGCTTAAGGATGCAGACTGAATTTGTCATCTACACTTTCCTATTTTATGTCCAGATCTCAAAGGTGTCGTGTCAGCCAAGAATGATATCCGAGTGGAGATTGTCCACAAGGAGCCTGCCTCTGGCCGGGAGGCCGAGGAACACCCCACCATCAAGCAGCTGATGGTGAGCATGCTAATTTAGCCCCACCCCACCCTGACCTCTGAGCCCTGAAGGTTCTGGACTGGAGGCCTCCCAAAGCCCTAGACGTGCCCGTGAAGCAGAACATCAGTCAAATTGTGCCCTTTCCCCTAGGAGAGGCCAGGTCAACCAAGAATGATCATGTGCCTGTTATATTGCTCTTGGCGTTCTAGGAGACTCAAGACATCTAAGATGCAGTCCCAGCTTTCAGGGAACCTGACAGTTCAGTAGGGAGAGAAGACATGCATAAATAGCCACAATATGTTGTTATATAACATAATTCTACACACATACACACATAGATAATAGAGACACTCAGCACATGCCCCAGCCCTGCTACCCCCAAAAAAGTCTGCAAGAGGCATAGGTTTCTATTCCAGAAATGGCTTGCTTACCATATGCAAACTCAGCTCCTCCAGCAGCCCCAAGCCTGCTCTTCATCTTCCTGATCCCCATTAATGAGCCATAACCCATCCAGCTGTCCAAACAGAATCCTGAAACACTGCTAGAAAATTCTTGTGCATACTCTGTCCTGGTAGTGATACGCTGAAGGGTAAAAGAGCATGGGCTGCTCTGTGCCTCAGTCTCCTCATCTAAGAAAACAGGATGAAAGTAAGAGTACACATGCCGTGGTGAGACCTAGATGGTCAAAACCCCTAAAGAGCCTGGAACCTGTGGAGCACAAATGCTCAAGATGTTTGCTGTTTGTGTTGCTCACAAATCACCTTTTTTCTTATCTTTCTCCACTTAGATGTTGAGCAAGCTGCCTTATTCATCCCACGTCTCCAGAGCCTTCTAGTCTCTGGAAGGTGCTCACTAATGCTTATTACACTGAGCAGATGTTTTCCTTGGCTGCTCTTTTTCTACCTAGTTGATTTTTGGGGGTCCCCTCAATGCCTCTTCAAAAGATTCTTCAAATGGGTGCCTTGCTTCTAATCCACTGTTCTTCTGTTAGCTCAGTTCTCCTTGTGGCTCCCCAGATAGTCACAGCAGCCTCCTAAATGGTCTCACCATTCTGATTTTTCAGCACTTTACTCAGTCCCCTCTCCAGGGTCCCACAAAAAGTACCCTTCTAAAACATAACCTGACTCTGACTATCCTACGGAAAAATCCCTGATGGTTCCCCATGTTTGCCAGAGAAAGTCCCAGCCAGGTATGCCGTTAGGCTCTTCACAGTGCAGTGACTGCCGACATTGCCAGCTCCACCTTCCTGCCAAATGCTTGGGGTCCTCTAGACACCCCAAAGAATTGCAATTCCCAGCCTTCGTGTCTTCTAGACCTTGGAGGTTTTGCACAGGCTGTCCCTCTGCCTGTCGAATTGATCACTTGAATTTCACATTCTCCTGTGAGAATCAGCTTAAATGTCATCTTCTCTATAATTTTCCACGCTTGTCCTCCCACTGCTGGCAAAGCTATGCACTGTCCTGCTTTTCCCAAACACTTTGCATGTTCCTCCTTTACAGTGTATTTTGCTCTAATTAAATGTCAGTTTCCCCAACTACTCCAGAGTTCCTCAAGGGCAAAGGTCATGTCCTCAAATCCATGCATGTATATTTCCCTGGGGCTAACATAGAGCCTGACACAGTAGAGCATTTAATCTTACATGGGAGGAGACTGCAGCCTAGACCTGAGAAGGAATGTATGTCTCTAGATGAACTTCATCAACCTGAATGGAAGTACTTGGCTTGTCCTTCATCCCAAATGGGACCTTGAATTTCCTCCTATTGAGACATTCTGGTTGCCTCAGACTGTCTCCACACCCACTACACCCCAGTCTAAACTCTCAGGAAAAAAGGGGAAGTCACTCAGTAGTCATTTAAGAGCAAGGGGTTAGGGGGAGGATAATTGAAGCAGAGGGACATACTGAGGGCTCTGTGGCCAACTCTCCTCTTGGGGAGGCCGTCATTCCCCCACTCCTTTCACACATACACACCACCCCTCTACGGCCCCACACAGAGGCAAGGCAGGCTTAAAAGTTGAATCTGGTGGGAAAGAAGAACTGCAAACCACATAGAGCCAGAGCATTTACTAGGAAATAAAAAAACACAGCATTGGTGAGGAGAGAACAAGGTGGAAGTCCTTTGGCCGATTCCATGAGGCTCCAAAATGAGACCAGGAAAGTGAGTCACAAAGGAGAACACCAAAGCTCAAAGAATGGGTGGGAACCTGGCCAAGATCATGTCATGTACAGAACTGACACATGGCAAACAGCTATGTGCCACCAGATACCATCACTGTTGTTATTAAGGTTGATTAATATACTCACTTTGTGCCAAGTATGCTTTATTTTTCACCTTAAGTCTATTATTTTAATTCTCAGAAACTTAGAGCTATGCCACTTCATTCATTCATCCAACACAAACATAACATTTGTAACAGCCCTATTGTAGATTAGTCACTGCACTAAGCACTGGTGAATCAGAGAATTAATAAAACACAATTAAATATGATTCCAATCCCAAAAGCAGCTCGGTCAATGACCACAATACCCGAGGCACTGTGCCACGGTTGTTGGGGACCCAAAGAGAAACAAGAAGTGATCCTTGCCTTTGAGCTCTTTGGTGTCTGTTACAGAAGAAAACTTTTAGTACATCCAAGTCATCTCTGTGAATAGCAGGGATGGCCTGGGGTCATCGTGACTCCTTCTTAAGGCCTTCATAAGACTAGCACTGGGTGACACATGGCCCTGCTAGGGCTCCAACTGTGCCCACTGGTCAAGGATCTATAATTATTTATCTACAGACCCATCTCCCTGTGGAGCACACCTGTATCTTAACCTGTGTGTGCCTGGCCCTGAGCATAGTTCTTGGCCTGAGAGTCAGTAAATGCTCAACAAATTGAATTGAATCAGCCAAGTGAGAGCTCTGGAGGAGATTTCCTAGGCCAGGGGAAGTAAATTCAATCTTAGAGACTGCCCCTCACTCACCCACCCCTACCTCCCATGTCTCTCTCTGTCTCTCAGGATGAATTTCCTCTTGACTCCTTCACGTGCCTTCCATGGGCCAGGCAGTGGGAGGTGGGTGGTGGGTACAGGGGGAGAAAGAGATGGCAAGCTTCTCTCGAGTTGGTTTCTCCATGTTTTCCTTGGGGAAAGTGGACATTTAGCCCACCTCCTCCCCACTGAACAGCCATTTGGGGGTTGCAGATGGACCGGAGTGAATTCCAACAAGACTCAGTCCTGAAGCAGCTGGAGGTCCTCAAAGAAGAGGAGAAGGAGTTTCAGAACCTGAAGGTAGGAGTGGCCACAGATGGTAGGACCTGGCATGGAATCTGGTCTTCAGCTGGGATGGCCCGACCCCCATGACAGACAAATAATGACAGCAAATAGAAGAGAAAGGCCAGAGGTCACCTTGGGGACCCAGTGTGGAATCCAGTCTTCAGCTGGGATGGCCCAACCTTCATGTCCAGACAAACAACGACAACAAATAGAAGAGAAAGGCCTGAGGTCACCTAAGAAGGAACACTTCCCTGCAAAGGCACCTGCTGTCCACACTAAAGAGGCGAGAGAGTTACAGTCAAAGTCCCACAGTTCTCCTCTCCCACAACCTTTTCATAGACAAATTTAAAACTAAGTATCCGTGTTCTGGAAAAAAAGTGAAACAAATAAAATCTGGTTTTCAGATGACCTTGCATTGTGCTAACATAACCAATATACCCAAGAACTCCCTGCTTCCTTCCCTTCAGTGCCCTCCCCTGCTGCTGCCACCTGAATACCTGCCAGCCCTCAATTCTTGATGTCCCTGCCAGGCTAACCCTTCTAGCCCCCGACTCAATGCATTTCTCCTCAGCTATCCCCACCTGTCTGACCTCATCCCCTCTGCGTAAGGTAGGACCAGCTCAGCCTAGGAAGTTCAATCTATGCAGGCTCTGCCCACCTGGTGACACTGCTCTCACTCTTGTTCCCCACCCCAGGACCCCACCAATGGCTACTACAGCGTCAACACCTTCAAGGAGCACCACTCGACACCCACCATCTCACTGTCCAGCTGTCAGCCGGACCTGCGTCCCACAGGCAAGCAGCGAGTGCCCACGGGCATGTCCTTCACCAACATCTACAGCACCCTGAGTGGCCAGGGCCGTCTCTACGACTACGGCCAGAGGTTCGTGCTGGGCATGGGCAGCTCTTCCATTGAGCTCTGTGAGCGTGAGTTCCAAAGGGGCTCCCTCAGCGACAGCAGCTCCTTCCTGGACACGCAGTGTGACAGCAGCGTTAGCAGCAGCGGCAAGCAGGATGGCTATGTGCAGTTCGACAAGGCCAGCAAGGCCTCTGCCTCCTCTTCCCACCACTCCCAGTCCTCTTCCCAGAACTCCGACCCCAGCCGACCTCTGCAGCGGCGGATGCAGACTCATGTCTGAGTATCCCAGACCTCGGGCAGGGAGGCGGGGAACAGGGGTCATGATACATCTTGGCTCTCCAGATACTATGGGTACTTTGCAGAGGACCCCAGAACCGGCAGCCTCCAGGACAGCCCCAGAGTGCCTCTGCTACCACCCTCCTCTGAAGACCTGATCAAGCACAAATCTGTGTCTCCAGCTACAATGTGCCAGAGGTGTGGGGTAGGGAAGTGTCAGAGGATACAGCTCAGTGCACTGTGCTTCATGCCGGACACTCTGGTCCCCAGGCACTAGAGGCAGCTATAATTTTGCTTTAATGAAACTGTCATCCATTCTCCAGTCTCCCCATCAGTTCTATCCCTTGCTGCCCATACTCCCTACTCCTGCACCTGTGCTCCTGTACAACCCTGGGGAGAAAGTGGGTGAAGCACTCCCCTATACCTACACTGAGCTCTCTGCTGCACAGAGCCCGGACCCTGGAGGCTGAGACCAGAAATGGCTCTGGCCACAGGACTCTCTCTCACCATACTTGCTGGGAGCCCACCCCCAATTTGTTTGGTGTTTTGTGTCCTATACTCTTGCAGTTCTGTCCTTGGACTGGGTGCCTCTGAACTCTGAGGGTGGACTGGCCCAATCAGAGACTGGTGTTCAGGGAAAGGGAGGGAGGGGAAGGAGGGAAAGTGTGAGCACTCGAGGAACACCTCGCCCGACATGCCTCTTGCCAGGCTGTGCGTCTCAGAGCCCCCCTCCCCACCCCACCCCTTGCTTTGTGTACTCCCCTACAGCACATCAGAGTTAATATATGGAGTGTGAGAGCTTCTCTGGCCATCGGGGAAAGTGTTTCCTGGGAGATGGAGGTTTGAGGGAAATAGAGGTCAGGTCTTTACGATGGCAAGACTCGCCTTTTCAGCAGATGAGTCTCCTGGGACCTAGATTCATACCAGGAACAGTGGCCCTGTCTTCAATAAGACTCCGCAGGCTAGAGAGAAAGTATATCGACACTTCACCCCTCCTACTCACCACCTGGGAATAAATATTAGGGCCATTATTCCAACAAATCTGTTCTTTCCTTTTGTTCCTACAGAGCCATAGGAAGAACCCAAGAGCTCAGAGTGTGCCTTGGGAACCCAAGATTCTTTGCCCTGCTTTGATTCATTTTTTCTAGATAATGAAGGCAGTTGATAGCTCTGGTTATGCTGGCTGTAGCTCCTATAGGCAGACTCCTCTCCTTGTGGATGTGCCCAACCCAGAGGGTGTGCAAAACCAAGACTCACCAACCACCCGACTCATGCCATATATGCCATATATGGCTCAGTGGCAAAGTGGTCATACTAGACACTGGAGGGGTAATTCTAGGCCTTTCTCTCAGCAACATTCTACAAGGGAAACTCCCTTCCTGGGGACTTCAGGGGAGGAGGCCCTCTTCAAAGAGCCTATGGCACCAAACATCATTAACACTTTGAGACTCAAATGTTCTAAGGATGGCCTTGCTTGGCTGGGAAGCTTGATGTAGTAATGGCAGATGGAATGGGGTGGGTAAACAGGGGCAAGTTAGAGGGCTAGCTCAGGAAGTAGGATTCAAATGGAACTTTTGAGAACCCAAATGGTCCCTACAGTTGAAGTTCCTCTTAAATTTTAGATCCTTCTCTTTTAATTTGCCCTCTAGTCCTTATACCCATCATGGGGGCTTTCATCACAAGTCTGTGCTTCTTTCCATACACTGATTCCTTGGATGGCATTCTGTACAACACCAAAGGGATGTTCTCTTCACAGTGTTTCCTATTGCTTCAAAACTCCCCAGTGCCCTATATGTCTTCCTCTGCAGCCCTCAAGGGAGTAGAAACTGATGAGAAATATAAGTGTACATTCCAGTCCCACATCTTGCTTCTAGTACCATTCTGGCCTGGCAGAGATGCCAGAGTACTGGCCCGTGAGCATTCGAGGTTAATCTTGACAAGCCTTCTTCTTCCCCATATTGTGTGTTGCCTTTGCCAAAAGGGAACAAGTTTCTAAGACCAGATGTAAGATGCCTCAGTGTGCTAGAATAAGGAAGAGGATGACTTAAGAGAATTTGTCCATTAATTTGTCCTGGTCTTCCCCACCCTGGGGTGGGTGAGAAATCTCCCTCTTAATCCTTACCACAGCCTACCTTGTTACTTGTTTCCTGCCACACACACATATAACAGGGAGGTACCCATTCTTTCCTGAAACCCAAGGTTATATTCAGAATAAACAGAAGTACAGGGAATAAAACTGTTCTCTCATAGAACAGAATGAGCTCATCTCCCTCCTGAGCTTCAGGCACTCCCAGAGTAAGAATGTGGACTGTCATAGAAGAGGAACAAGAATCTTGACAGGGGCCGAGCAGTCTAGACTCTGCCGTCCAGTGCCCAACCCCCTGAGCACCCTCCAATGCACAAATACAGCAAAGACTGCCAAAGACTGCCAAAGGGATAGGTCACAAGTAAGGCCCTGGTCAAAGAGAATAACACAGAAGGGTAAACGAGTAGCATCTGGGGGCTTCTGAAATGTTGAGGCATTGAGAAGGAACCTAGACTGAGCTGTGTGCATCTCTCAGTTGTCTCCAGCCCTATTTACTTCTTATAAAGGCGAGTGCAGAAAAAGCTAGTAAAGGAAGATGTTAAAAAAATTTTTTAAGGCTTTGGAAAGCCCTGAATCTCTCTGTAGATGATTTCAAATTAACTGAAATGAGCCTACATTTGTAATCTTATTTAATCCTCACAATTCTACAAAGTGTTACATTTTATAGGCAAGGGAATGAGATTTAAAGAAGCCAAAAGACTTGCCCAAGGTCACGGAGCTAACATGTGGCAAACAAGAGATTTAAACACACATGATTTCCTCTGTAAAATCTTTTCATCCTTCAGTGCCAACTCAAGGCCACTTGCATCCTAGAATATGATGAAAACAGCTGGCAGTTAAGGTCATTTGCTAGCACCCACTGGAGTAGGCTGAGCTCCATTAGGAAGGTGGGACTGACATCCTCCACCTCAAGTCCCCAGATGACCTGGAAAGCCCACGGCTCTCTGGGAAACAAAGCTATTCTGCGTATGGAATCATCTCCTCCCCTACCAAGGCCAGTGTCCAGTTTTCTGATAGCTTTAAAATTCACTGTTGGCTTCCAGTCCCTGGATGGGAGCCCAGTTTCTAATTCTCAGGATAGCTATCAGTCTGGAAAGGCCAGAGTTATTCCACCATCTCTTCAACTTTCTCAAGATAGGAAGTGCTCTTGCTTGAAGAGCTAGAATACATCAAATCCATTTCTGACAGAGCCTATTGAAATTAGTGCTACAAAATAATTGGCCTTGAAGCTGCCTTTGAACTTCCAGAGTGGAAAGCACCAGGGGAAATTAAAACAAACACGATGGCATCCTTGGGAGATTGCTCATAACAGGAATTGCATTTCTCACTTCCTGTATGGGGAGGTATAGACACAGCGTATGGTGTTTGCCATTAAGGAATCAGAATTGAAATCACAAGGTACACACCCTACAAGTTCAATGAGCTCTTCCTAGGTATTATGTGTGGTTTACGCCAGCACCAGAAAAACAGATGAAGGCCATCCTGCAATTAGTTTCTACTCTAAGAAGCTTCCCTATTTAACAAACTCTTTATTAAAATAAAAGTATAAATATTTAAATAAAAACTATCTTAATTTGCATATACATTTTTATTTAAAATACTATTGACGTACCTATCTAAAGAAACACAACAATTTAGACATAAAACAATCTCAGTTCTATCTTGAGTTTTACTTCCCCTTTAAAAGAAGTTTAGAAGCCTCTTATCTGCATTGCTTTTAGGAGGTCTGAACCACATACCAGCCATTTTCAGCATTAGCATCAAAACTACCTGCAATCTTTGAGATTCACTGATAGACCTCTCACCCTGGTCTTTACTTCTCATTTCCAGTAAGCCTCCAATCTTTTCCCCAGCCACCCTAACTAGGGCATAAACTGGGGAAAATGAGAAAATTTCAAACTACTCATCTTTCTAAACATAAGGATTTGTTTTCCCAGATGAATACATTATTGTAATAGGGAGAGGATGACCATTCTTTCCCTAACTGCTATTCCTGGGTCCCTCTCCTCCTCTCATCTAATGGCTAGGTCTCTGACATACACTGAAAGCTGTCATTACTACAAGCCCTGTAGTTTTACTCCTGCCTCAGCCATCACCTTTAAAAGGCCTTTTGTGAATACACACCATTTACAAAATACATCATTGATTGTAGTCTGCGTCCCTGATGCTGATATATGCCTGCCGTTCCATGTTCCCAGATCTCCTTTCTGAAACAGTTCACTGAGGCCACCCACAGGGCTGGGATGTCCTCGACCCCTGGGCCAAAAGCATCCCTTAGGCCTAATAATTAGGGAACCCAGACATACAAAGGCATCTATCCCCTTCCACTGCTTCTTAACCTTATGGCCCTTGAAAATATTTTGGAATTCTATGAGAACATTCAAGAAATGCTCCTTTATAGTTGTCTTCTTAGTGGTGATTCTAAAGTATTAATGTTCAAAGACAAGGTAAGTGAAGCCTCAGGAAACAAGATTAGGAGAATTGGGGTCTTAGTAAATAGAGCTTCTCTGACACCTGTTACCAATGATGTATGAGGAAGAGTGCTACTCACGACAGGAGCTGAATATACAAATTCTTCCCCCTGAAAGTCACCCTCAAAGACAAATTCAGGTAGACTAGATTAAAATACCACCTTTGCCTCCTTTGCAAGAAAATTAAAGGGCCAGGGCCTTGATGCCCAAAAACTAGAAAATACATATGTGACACTAATGGACACTGCTCTTGAAAGAAATACAGTAGACATAAAGTGATATAAATAAGGATTCTTCTACAGTAGAATTGACTGTTTCTCTAGCTCTTGTGCCATGCAGGCCTTCACCACTGTAACATAAATCTACAGAGGAAGAGAACAGAACTGGGTTCTCTCTCCCAGACTTTAACTTGTACTCTTGTGATTTTTTTTTCCTCAAGAGAGAAACACATTTTTAAGCAAGAGAAAACACTCCTTAAGTGTAAAAGTTGGTTATGTATGTAAATAGTATTTTGGAAGCCTAGGAATAATAGATGGTTCTGGAATAGCTTAGTTCAGTAATTCCAACTTCAGTTCCCTAGGGTGATTTCAACATTTGAGCTTTCTTTCATTCCCTCCACCCAACTCCACCCTCCCTGCCTTGCAAGATTCCTGAGAGGAAGCTGTGCTTCTGTTGAGAGGTGGGTACACTTTAAATTGTTGGTTTTCCCTGGAAACCTGAAATCTGACTCCCAAAGTTCATATTTCCCTTAAATCTTTTACCAAATCCTCTGTGCTAACCCTCCTAGCTAGTACTGTGGTCACTCCCACCACCTCCCAGCTCTCTACAATCCCCTTATATGAAGAAGTGGCACACCCCCCAAATCTGACATCTAATGAGGCTCAAGGTTCATCTCTCTGTCTCATTTCTCTGATGCAGGATCTCCAAGATTTCTAACAAGAGAGGTAAACTCAATGAGAAAGGCTATAACTACAGATGTGTGAGTGAGTGAGCGCGCGCGCGCGCGCGCGCGCGCGCACACACACACACACACACACACACACACACACACACACTTCCTTAAATTTTTAAGTTAGAAATATTTCCTGGAACCTTGTCTGGTACAGAACCATGGAAATGCTCAAAACTAACAGCTTTCTGAAGCTGTAATTAAGACATCAAAAAGGTCAGAAAATTTAGAGCTTACTGAGGTTGTACTTCTCAACCTTAGTTTAAGAACCTACTGCGGTATGTCACATGTAATAGAAATAGTTCCCCAAGTAACCGTATTCTCCAAAAACCCCCCAAAGCTTCCGACTTCAACTTGAAAACCACTGCCAGAGAGCAGTATGAACTCACTCTTCATTGTCTTATTACGCAAAGCCTCTATCTGAGTCATTTCGCTAACGTCTTGCTCAAACTTTGCTTGTGGGTGACTTGAAAGCAAAGACTTTTCTGCGGCCAGCCACGTTGGGCATATACTTGGCCCTCCAGCAGTACTTCTGTTTTGTTCTTTCGGTGTTTTTCCATTATGCGAGGCAGCTTTCCAATCTAATATTTATATGATACTTTACAGTCTACACAATGTTCTTACCATTAGAACCTTAAAACTTCATTGTGCAGTGGGCATGCAGAATCACTATCTTACAGATGGAGGAGCAGAGGTTTACTGGACTGATTACATGACAGCAGGGAGTTGAACCCGCGTGATCCAACAGGGCCTAAGTCGTGTGCACTCCACCTTACCGCCCCACATACAAAGTACTTATGTCCTTCGAAAGTATAAATAAAACCCCATAAGTTGTACTTATGTCCTTCGAAAGTATAAATAAAACCCCAAAGTATCCAAAATTAAGGCACACCATGTGATGTGAATACAGAGTATCATTTAAATGTATTTGTGGGCTAGATTAAAGCCTAACCTACGTCTTGCCTAGCTCGGTGGCGGAGCTGGGAGTCCCCGCCCCTCTGTCTTGGCATCAGTTTCCTTCTGTGGCCAAGGACAGAATTTGTAGAATCTACACTGGACAGGGCAGGTCTCTTCCTTTCCTTCGCAGTCCAGGTCCGGCCCCCCGAACCCCGGCGGGGTGAGGGGGTCCACGGCAGGCCTTGCTGCTGGGGAAACGCAGCCTCGTGTGAAGCGGGGCCCGGGACCACGCCCTGGCCAAAGACAGCCAGCTCGCCGCCGCCGACCAATTCTCTCTTTTGGTCCCCACCGCCGGCAGGCCAGCCCACGCCCAGGAAAGGCGCATGCGCGCCCAACTGCCCCCCCCCCTGTCCGGGCGGAGCCAGCTGCGCCCGCTGCTCCTGCGCATGCGCCTGGTTAATACCGCTCTAGGACGCGGGGAATCAAAATGGGCTTTGCAGGCCGGCGGCAAGGTTCAGAGAGGCCCCTGAGATCATCCTGGAGTCTAGACTGCTAGAGCAGTTTTTGAGTGCTCATTAAAATTCCAGATTCCTGGGCCCCATCCCCAGCAGCCTGGGTAAGACCCAAGAATCTCCGTTCTTAAATCGTCCCCAGATAATTCTGATATGTGGTCCTCATTGGCTGGATCCACCTTCTTGTTTCAAGAAACGTAGAAACTGGAGCATAGACATGAGGAATGACTGGATTCTGCAGATAAGTGGCAGAGCTTGGTGTAGAACCCTGATCTGTCAGCTTGCACTCAGGTGCTTATTGTTCCCTCCTTCTCCTCCTGCCCCATGTTCATGGCATGTTTTAATCAGGACCAGGCAGGCTGGCAGGCAGTTCATTCACATTGTTGGGCTAACTAAAGAATGAAAGCCCCTTTCTCAGGACACCAAAGAACCCCACCCAACAACTTCACATCAAAGCTCCAGTCAAGCACGCTGACTCACCGCCAGGGTTGCCTCAATCTGCCTAAGGGTGGAGGCACTCTGGAGAAGGCTGAGCCCCCAAGGGGACAATGGACAGTTTGGTTATATACACCCACTTCCCATACAGACTCCTGTCCAAATGTGATCATGAGGGACTGTCTGCATAGGCATCAGGCATAACCCAACATGAATGTAAAACGTTCCAGTGGTCTATATGCGTGTATGTGGAGTCTAGGGGGTCTAGGCCATCCATGAATGTTGGATTGTGGCTCAAGTTTAGGCATGTTCAGTGACAGGCCGTGACCCCAATCCAAGACAGCTGGATACTATGTGCTGACAGCCACTTTCAATGGCACTGGATGGGGAAATGGACACTCCCTTGTATACCCTCAGGAGCAGCAGCTGGGGAAGAATCAGGGAGAATCAGAGCTGAGCTTTCCACTCCCACATACACCTCTGTCAGCAAGCACCCGCTCCAAAAGCTCATGTAGAGGGGAGAGGACTCAAGGTTACAGATGCTGGGGCCCCATTTGCTTTCAGAATCCCCCTCCTCCGCTGAGGCAAGATGGCAGGAATGGTGGGCAGCTAGCAAACTAGTTCTGCCAGGCTTCCCAGAGGAGGCAACTCCATTCCCTGCTATGGTTCTCAGGACCATTCTGTGGGATGACGATAGATATTTTCAAGGCCATTCTAACAGTCTTTCGAGAAGCGTGTCATTTTCCTCTCTTCTTCTCAAATCTCTGCCCCTTCTATCTGTCTTGTCCCAGCCTCAAAACCTCAAAGCTGCAACTCTTTCCGAGAAAGCCAGGAACACAGCTGTGTGTCCCATTCCCTGTGGGGGAGTTCCAGCTCTCCCTCCTGGCTCCAGATGTAAAGGAACAGCTGTGGGGGTGGCAGGAAGCCCAGTTGGCAGCTAAGCAGGGCCTGGGAAGGTGGAGAACAAAGAAGGGAGAGACAGACAAATAGCAAGACTATCACAATTCTAGAGACCTGGTAGAGGGGGGAAAGCATTTCACACCCTGGCCTGGCGAATGGCTAACAAGCCTTGCCAAATTTAGCTGCTGCCTGAGCCCTGCCCATCCTGCTCCTGGCAGCCCGGGCCAATGGCAGGACCTTCTGTAAACTCCATTTTATGCTTTTCACTTAATCTGAGAAGGGAAACTTGGCTTCCTTTGTCTGACTCCACCCCTTTCCTCAAACAGATGCCTCCCATCATAAGATTTTGGGAACTGAAAGCTGATGAAGGAGTGGAAGAGAGGTAGAGAATTCTGTCTCTCTCATCTGGCATCTTCCTACCCCTCTCTTCCTCTGGGAAGTAAACCAAGATGCAGGATGCCAGGCTGGGTATCCAGCAGACAGGGCTGCTCCGGGCATCACTTGCTTGCTAGGATGACAATGTATAACTTGGCACTGAGCACTATATTCAGTAAATTTCCTGAATGACCATGGCCTGCTTTGAGTCCAATTGGGACTTTAAAAAGCCTGCCCACTACCAAGAAAGGGGCCCATGGCTGTGTCCCACTGCCCATCCATGTCCTCCTCAATCTGAAAGGACACAAGTTATCACAACTGCCTCTGTTTAGGAAAAATAGTTTAATATGTTTGGAACCTCCTTCTAGATGAGGTTCCCTTCTCCATGGAATACCCCTACCACTGCTCTTCCCATGCCTGCTGGGAGGAGCAGCCCCTGTCTGAAGGGCACCCACCTACCCCAGATGACCCCCACCTCCTGGGGGGCCTGCTCTGGGTCTAGGCCTTAGTGAACCCATCGCTTTTGTGTTTTTATAAAAAGTGGTTAGAACACTGTATACCCCCTTTTCTGGATGCCATAGGACCAGCCCACAGCACCTTCTTCCCCTTAGTTAAATAGCCCATTAAATAATCTCCAGGCACTGGCAGACAGGAGGTACCACAGCAACAAGCCCTGTTCCTTGGCCGAGTTTCCACCACCTCAGGGCCTCCCTGACTAGATCCAGCCTCCACAAAAGGAGCCATGGGCATGGCCTCATCTCAGACCTGGCCAGTCCTGGGACCTCGCCCCACACATGCGAGGGGGAGTCCAAGCCCGTCATGCTGGCACCAGGCACCCATACAGCCATGGCTGGGTGTTGCTCAGGCAGGAGAGCAGGCAAACCGATGGGTACAGCTCCTGCCCAAGTCAGAAGTAAGTGAGGTTCTTGACTGCTCCAAGTTCCAGCATCCGTTTGATGGCCAGGGCCTCTTGGGAGACGTTGTGGCCTGACCCCTGTGGGGACAGCCAAGGAAGCAAAGTGAGGGACTCCTAGGGACATCCCTGGCCCAGGACAGTCTCCCTGGCCCTCCCCATAGTCCCCACACTCTGGGAGCTCTCTTCCCTATGCTTTCTCACAGAAAGAAGACAGAATTTGTGTGACCAAATACAGAGGACACTGGCATGAGAGTCCCCAGATGCCTCGTGCCAGTACTGACTCCCAGAGTGACCTCACTTGTGAGCCACCTCTCGGCCACTGGCACCACTCACTCACCCAGTGTCCCAGGCTGGTCTGCCCCACCCAGCTTGCAGGCAGGGGCCACTTACCGCCATGGACTTGAGCGTGATCTGCTCATAGTAGTGAATAGTCTGCTTCCTATTGTGGGCATCTGGGTAGCCAAAACCAGCGATGTGCACCATGTCGCAGAGGTGGAGGGCCAGGGTGATGGCCAATAGGCCTGTGGTGGGCTTCTGAGGGACAAGGGGTGGTGAAAGCATTAGAGGGAGCCCACCTCCTTTCAGCATCTTCTAGACCAGCGCTCTGCAACAGAACTTTCTGTTATCCCGGAAGTGGCCTTATCTGGGCTGTCCTTATGGCAGCCACAGCCACAGCTGGCAACTGAGCAAGTGAAATGGGGCTCATGTAGCTGAGAAACTGAATTTTTTATTTTATTCGTTTTAATTAAATTTTAAATTCAATAGCCAAATGTGGCCTGCAGCTACCATACTGTATAGTACAGATGGGGAAATGAGGCTTACAGCTGTTAAACAACTCACCAAGAAGTGTAAAGGTTCTGCTCTGCACCCTGAAGAACTTCACCTCTATCACAAACCCCGGGGACCCCATGCTCATGGGCTCTTTGCCCTTTTACGAGCTGGGCTCTCCCTCTGTAAAGAGGGGATGGCAAGACTTTTCCATTCACTTTATGGGCTGCTTGAAGGACCTCACTTTTTGCATCCCAGATTCATCCACAGAGAGGGGCAATCTGGTATCCTAACTTCACAAATGTCACCTTTCTCAGCTCCTGCCTTCCAGACCATTTCAGCTGGCTACTCCCATCAAAGAGCCATACCTTGGACCTTATCAGGCTTCCTGATGCCAGTTTTTCTGGTGTCTGTTTCTGGGCTCTGCTATCATTCATCTGTCACTTCCTGCCTTGGCATTCTGCTTCACCCCGTTGCTCTAACCACCACTGCATTACCTCATCCAGTTCAGAACATCACTGAACCACATTTTTATCACCTTCTAGCCAGTTCTGCTTGGTCACAGGCTTATTAAAACTCACCAAACTCTCTTCTTTCATTGTATCCCCTAGTTAAACATATTACTGCCCAGTTGTCTAAGTTGGAAACCTAGAATTGTCATAAATCTCTCAATTTCACCTGTGAAGTAAATGTTGTAAGATGATCCTCAATGACCCTCACCCTTGAATGTGTGTGGAAACTATGGATATGATAAGATATATCACATTATGTTATACTGCTTTAGATGGCATGGCTGACTCTAAGAAAGGAAGATAATCCTAGGGGGTTTGACCTAATTTCATGAGCTGGTGTATCTGGGTCTAGAGTTCAGCAGTGGAGGAAGCCAGAGACAGGAAGCACAAGAAGGATTTATCATGCCGGGTCTGGCTCAAAGATGAGAGGGCCACATGGCAAGGAATATGGGCAGCCTCGAAGAGCTGAGGGTGCTCCCCCTAAGCTCAGCTGAGAGACAGCAAAAAAATGTGACCTTGGTCCTGGCAACCACAGATAACTGAATTCTTTTAATAAGAATGATCTTGGAAGTGAATTCACACACCCACCCCAGCCTCCATACAAGTACTCATCCGGCTACCTATATGATCACAGCCTTGTACAGGTATGCCCTGCTTTTCGAAAGTTTGTGCTATTCCACTTCGCTTTTATGAAATACCTACATTAGTGCCTGTGTTTGCTAACCAAAAGAAACTTGAAAAGGAATTTCGCTTTTATGATGAAAGTCAAAAAGCAAATGTTTAGCATTTGTTTCTTGCAGCAATAGTGGCCCCCATCAAACTCCTTTCCCGGGAACCACACTCAGTCTCTCAGCATCAAGCCACCAGAGCTTTGAATCGTGTCTGTGAGAATCTGTGCTTTATCTTGATTTATTTTGTGCATCCATAAGCAAGATGTATCTTAAGGTATCAGAAAAGCCTGAGAGAGCTAGTAAGGGTGTTAACACTTAGCATAAAACTGGACATAATTAAGCATTTTGATTGTGGTGAAAGAAATAAAGACATAGAAATCAGTGGTAATTGCTTCTTTGTTTTATGCTATTTTGGCTTAGGAAGGTTTCATAGGAACATCCTGCTTTTGGATAGCAGGGGAGCCTAAGCAGAGAACACAGCCACCTTTTGCTGGACTTCTGACCTATGGAACTATGAGCAGATACATGAGTGTGCTGTTTAAAGCCATTAAACTGTGGTGATTTGTTAGGCAATGACAGAACACTAATACAGATCGAGTCCATCCCTTCTGTTTACCTTCTCACTGCAGGAGTGGGGTTCTGGTCCTTCCTTTCTTTGGCTTCCCTCTCCAGTCTTCACTTCTGACCCATGCCCCATCAGGGGCATAAGACACCTACCTCCTTGCTGCCCTCGCAACTCCACTCACACTAGAACTTGGTGCTGGGGAAATGTTTGGTCTGGCCAAAATGACATACCTTTCCCCAGTTCTCTGCCTGATGGACCTCATGACCCCTCAAGGCCCAAATCCAACCCCACTTGCTCTGGGGGGACCTCTGAGACAGCTCCAAGCAGAGGCCTGCCCCTCTGAGATCCCACAGCACGTGGAACAACTCTCTGCTAGGACACTTTACCACTCCATGCTGCTGCCTGTGTGTTTATTTTGCTATCCCGAGAGTCCTTAGGGTAAGGAGCATGTCTTATTTCCCACATGCATATTTGGGGCACAGCACTGAGCAGTCACGAAAGCAGGCATTCAACCTACGAAGATGAATCACTGTAGATACTCAGTAAAGAATAAAATCATTTATTCGAAATTTTGCAAATATTTATCGAGTATCTACTGTGTACCAAGCTCCATGATAGGCATGTTACATAATTATCTTTTTAAATCCTGCAATGGCCTTCAGAGGTTGGTATTAATTTTACTCTCAGCACACAGATAAGAAAATGGAGGCTCTGAGTGTTTGACTTGCCCAAGGCCACAGTAAGTGATACAGCGAGTACTGCATGTCTGCGGGTTCCCTCTGCCCACTCTCCCACAGTCTCTCTGAGGCTCAAAAGACATGTGTATGAGTACTTGAGAAGCTACAAGTATGTAAAAGCCCACCAGCTAAAGACCAATAAGGCAGTGAGAGCTGAAACCAAAACTGTAACTTGCAAAACTGTGCCATGACTTCCAAAACTGACCACTATATACAAGAAACTGAAAGCTCAAACTCTTAACTCATTCAGATTAATAGGTATCACTGATAAGTTATCTTTAGCATCACAGATAAAGTTATCTAACAGAAATTGCATAGGTTTGAGCTGTTCTAAAGATAAGACTATGTCTGTCCCATCAACTCCCCAGTTTACAAATTCTGACCAGCACCTGCTTAAACCATCCTCTAACTCCAGCCCCCAGCCCTATAAATACCCTCCCATAACTCCCCACTTTGGAGATACCCCAAGATTCTCAAAGGTGTGCCCTCTCTCTGCATAAAGCTAATAAACCCGATTACAGATGTGTGCCTAAAGGCTATGGTCTTCGGACTTTAACAGGTACTATTCAAATGTAAACTGTAATCTGTTACTCTATTCTCTCTAGGACCATCCCGCCTACTTCCCACCTGAGACTCCAATCTTTTGGCTTCCCTGTGGCATCATCACCTGCTTAATCTTGCGTGGTTGCTGCATTGGCAGCCTCAGCAGTTTGTCAGCTGCAATCTCCATGAAGAAGGGGTTGAGAATCCGAATCTGTTTGGGGTTGACGTCCCAGATGAGGGGAGGCTGTTTCCAGAAGCCCTTTCGCACCTAGGGGGATGGGTTGGAAGGGAGAGATGGGAGTGGGTGAAGACCTATTTCTCAAGTCCAGCCCAGTGGTCCTCAGCCAGATGAAGGGGTCCATAAGATGGCAGAGACCCTAAGGGTGAGAGGGGAGAGAGGTGGAGGCCTGCACCAGAGGCAGAAGGGAGACCAGAGGAGGGGAGCATGGGGAGGGACAGGAGTGGGTAGCCCCCCAGAGAAGGCTATATGACACAGTGTATAGAGTACAGGATCCAACCACTTCCACTTCCAAGGATCTTGAAACAAGTGGAGGGGCGAGTTTGGGGTTGTGCCAACACTTGGCAAAAACGCCAGACTGAACAGTTCAGCATTTGAATGGATGACAAAGAAACACAGGGGGCTTTCCAGGACCACCTAGAAGGACCCAGATCTTGACTGTCCTAACCTGGCCCCTTGCCTAACTGGCTCCTCTGCTCCCGAGTTTCTCACTGGCAAACATAATCTGGTAGCTTTTCTGTTCCAGGCAGCTTTGAGCTTGGGATGCCCTTGGATGCTGGCTGACTCCCACAGAGGATCAGGTCGTGGCTGTCAGGCAGACCATCAGAAGCCCTGCAGAAGACTGAGGGCACGCCTTCCCTTCACCGGCTCTAGGACTGCAGAGCAGACGACATGGAACTGGTGGTCCTGACTCGGGCAGGGTCCCCATCCCCAGGCCTCGACCCCCCTCCATCCCCCCACCTACCCGCTTCTTATCACTCAGGATGCTCTCAATCCAATGGAAGTCCATTGCCTTGAAAGCCACCAGGACAAGGAGCGTGTCTGGGTTGTTCTCCACTTTGGGGTTGAAGTGGGCAGACTCTGGGTAGAAGAGACGCATGGTAGTCTTGGAGCCCACATCACCCTCATAGCCAGTCACTGGGGCGTTGTTCAATCTGGAGGCAGAAGGAGAACACTCATCATGTAGGGCCCCACTGGGCTGTCTACAGTCACTCCCAAACAAAAGAGGGGAGGGACAGTCATACGGACCTGATGACCACATCGTACTTGTTGATGGCATCTCCCAGAGAGCTGTTGCGAAGCCGGTGCCCGTTGCCCACCACCACACAGCGGCGGCACTTGAGGCTGCCATGGTAAGAAGGTGTTCAGATGCAGAAGCCACCCCCGCTCCACTTACCTGTCCCACCTGGCTCTGCCCTGGGCCTGGCTTAGGATCCACTCTCACTAAGTCCCCTCAGTCCCTGGCCCCCATGGACCAGGCATTTCCAGGGAGTCCTGCTTATGGTACTGTTCACTCTGCACCCCTGGGCTTCTGTGATGGGAAGGGAAACTGAGCAGAGCATGAAAGAGAGAGGACGGGAGGAGGGAAGATGCTCAACGAGTACCAATACGAAACTCCATTTCAGAGCTCCCCTGCCTACTGCCCAGGCCTGCCTGTTGCCACAGCAACACCCTCAGCAGCCTCTGCATGCTCCAGCAGCCAGATGCCCAGGCTCAGTTGCCGTGGGGATTGCCATACCTGCCACCCCTGGGAATGGGCAGGCTAGGAAAACGGGTCTAATTGGCCACAGGGGACCAGAGACAGAAAGGCACACCGGGAGGCACTGGGCCACGACTATTTCACACAGGGACAGGAAGGAGAAGGCACCCATATTGGAGTAAGAGGACAGTCTCCTTACCTCTGGATGCTCTCTGGAATGGAGTAGCTGGTGATGGCTAGAACCCGGAGGAGCAGTTCTTCTATAAAAAGAACCAATTGGCCGGGGTTGATGAGGACAGCCAGCATTCCAAAGGCTGCCACTCTCCCTCCAGCACGCCTAAAAGCCTCGCCTGCCTTCTCTTCCTCTGACCCTGAAATCTTAGCCCAGCTGGGAACTTGGGTACTTGAGACCATGGACAGCAAAAAACAAGAAGAATGTGGCTGAGGCGAGGCCACTGCTCCCAGGACACCAGGCCACACTTACCACTGCCCTTAGTCCCATAGGGCAGCTCATAGGTGGAGGGTGTCTTGACCCAGAAATAGTCCTTAAGCTGCAGGAAGATAGGCTGATCTCTTGAGTAGCTGCACAAAGGTGAGAGCAGGGTAGGAACACAAAAGGGATTAATCTTGACCTCAGAATCAAGATCAGACCTTTGACTAATACTATATGCATGTCCAAGGGCCCCTCCCTTATCATTGGCTTTATCTAACCCATGTCCACCAACACAGTCCTTGCTTCTGGCTAGCAGTGAGGCATCCCGCCCTGTGAAACTCAATCCCTCCCCAGCCCATTCCCCGGCACCCCCCTCACCCAATATACTGCCCCACCCCATTGAGCCTCAAGTACTTACTTGCCAAAGAGCTTAGAGGCCTTCATCTCTGCCTCACCCTGTAGGCATGGCTCTTTCTTCTCTGGGATGGGGAAATAAAAACTGGGAACAGAAAAGGAGAGGAGGGAAGCAGGAGTTCCAGTCAGTCCAGGGGCCCAGAGGCCGGTATCCCAGGCAGCCCCAACCTTCTTCCATGGCACACGGGTCCCAAGTGCTGAAGAGCGACTTACACAGTGGAATCATCTCAACCCAAATTCCACTTTGCAACCAAACCATTGAGGATTTAGCTCTTCCTTCTCCTGAAACCCCTGGCCGAGGGCCCAGGGGAGTCATCCCAGACCCACCCCTGAACCCACCACCTACCCTCATAGAAGGATTTCGTGCTAATCTTGAAGGGGGAGGTCATGCCCGGGCTCTCTGAACCCTCTTGCCTGACTCCGTCCCCACCCCATGACACTCCATCCCAAGCTCTGTTCCTGAGAAGAACCAGTGGAAAGACATGGAAGCTGGACTCACAGCTCAATGTACCTGTCTTCCCGGGAGATAGAATACCACACCATGACGACCAGGACCAGAGCCAACATGGCCAGGAGCTTCCAGCCTGCAGGGCACATGCACAGAGGAGCTGGAGGCAGAAACAGGCAAGTAGAGTCCCAGTCCACCTTCTCACCTGCTCCATTTTGGGCCCCTACAACCCACAACTCCAGCTAACCCAGTCCCTGGACCTTACTTGCCAGCACAGGGCATTTCCAGTGTTCTTCGAGATTAAGAGAAGGGCCCCTGGCTCCTTGTCAGTCCCTCCACAACCCTGGGGGTCCTACCCTTCAGAGTGGGAAGCTCTTGGTTAACACTCACGGGACTTGCTGATCATGTTTCTCAGCAGGTAGCAGGGTTCCTGGGGAGAGCTGGCATCTCGGCTGCCTCGGGCCACCTAGGAAGTAGGAGCCACAGGTGTCTGGTCAGCTCCTCACATACCACCACCAGACCACTGGAGGAGGACACACCCACAGCCTGCCTCCTCCCACCACAGAAAGCACAGTTGTTTCAGAGCAGTCATCCAGAGAGGGCCCTTCTCACACTAGACATCCCTTAGCCCCTCAAAGGCAGCATCAGGGACCCAGGGGAAAACCAAGTCCCACCCTCAAAGATTAGGTTCCATGCCAGGCTGGCCAGCTCCATCTTCCCTGGCATAGTTCCCTTCACTGTCCTCTTCCTTATTTTGAGCTGGGAAGGGCCAACTCCAGGAAGTAGGTAGGAACCTCATTTTTAAAAGAAAATTAAGCCAACCATCCAAGGGTTTGAGTCATATTTTATGCAACTAAAGTTTATCTATTTGCCACCATCCAAGCCCCTCCCTCGGTTCTGGCCACTGCCCACATCTCTATTATCAGTCTCCCACAATTCCAGCCAAAGACGTCGGCTCAGGCCGGATACCGGCATAAAGGTACAGTTATGAGACAGTCCACAAGGCCTCCTCCAGTCCTGACCACCCAGGCATGTAGGAGAAACTCTGTGAAGGCAGGGTGTTGGATGGGGAGTGTGGGGAGCAGAAGGGTCTGGTCAGAGTAGATGAGAGGCCATTTTGGGTAAGGGCAAAGGCCGGTGTAGTAAAGATGTGCTGCAGGGTCAGGGGAGCTGCTACTGGCACGGAAAGAGAAGTGCCTAGATCACAGACTCAGCCAGGGCCATGCTTCAGAGTCACCGGGAGAAAATTTCTACAGCTTCCAAAGCCACACCAAGAGGCATGGGACACTGCCAAGCACTAGTTTCTTCTTTCCACGCCAGGTTCCCCAGTGATCTGGATCACAGGCACCATCGGGGCTGCTGACTAAACTCCCAGACTCTCCCGTCAGCCAGGGCGGATAGAGATGGGCATGTCCACAAGCAGCTCCCATGACTCCTTGAAGGACTCCTTGAAAGAGAGGGATGGGAGCACTTCTGTCCATGCACTCTCAAGGATGAACAAAAAATCTCAAATATTTCTCAAGGACAGGGGACAGAGTCTGGACAAAGCCTGGTTTTGTTACAAATGATATGTCAATTACCCTGAACACTGCTATCATGGAGTCATGCTCTGCTCCCAGAGGGTATTCTTCAGGCTCCACTTAGAGTCCATGAGCCCTGAAAAATGAGACCCTTGAGAGGGAGGAGAGAGCCAGGTGGGGTCCAGACTCAGGTGTCCTCAGCAGGGTCTTACCCCAGTTGGAATGAAGGATGGCCCTGTCCAGTCAAGTTCTAGGTTTGTAATCAGAAGAGCCCAGGGAAAGTCATGGTTTTAGTAACTTCCTTGATTGCACACACGCCTTCTGCTAACTACTCACAGCCGCTGCCAGCTCATTCCTCACCACGTCACCTCTTTATCGCCTTCACAGCACTTCTGATCTCTAAGACGTTTAGTGACTCCCTTGCTTGCTTTCTGATTCCCCCACTGGAATATAAGCTCTGAGAGGGGAAATCAGGTCCACCTTATCCCCAGCATCTAGCACACTGCCTGGCACACAGCCAGCACTCAGAAAGTGTTGAATGAATAACATGATTTGCTACCTTGAGGGAGTCACTTCTCTGACCCTCACTTCCTTCGGCTCTAAAACTGGGAAGTTAGTCTAACAGATGCTTACAGATCAAACTATATCTGATCAGCATGGATCACTACGGACCTTATTAGAAATTCATAATCCTGGCCCCCTCCAGACCCACAAAATCAGAATCTGCATTTAAATAAGATTCTCCTGATTATTTATATACATATTCAAGTTTGAGAAGCACTGGTCAAAACACAGGGTACTTGACTTGGCTGAACAGGATAACCACCTGCGGTACTATCTTATAGTTGTCCTATACCTAGGAATTCTGAAGCAATTGGCCTGGCCTACCACTGGAATTTGTTCAAGCACTCCAGGCAATTCCAAGGACCAGGAGAAGCACTGGTCCAGGGGGTGGCAAAAGCAGGCTCCCCAAATTTTGATAAGCACATTCTGACTTAGTGGGTGTAGGTGGATTGCATCCCAACCAGCTCCCAGGTAGTACCCTGCTGCTAGGCTGAGACCAGGATCCTTCTAGTTCTAACATCTCATCATTTTATCAACTACATCCTCTCCTAACCCCATTCTCTCTCAGTCTTCTCTTTGTGACCAGGATTCATTTCATCTCACTTCATCTTCTTTGATACTAGTATGTCACAACACTACCCAAGGCAATTAATCATCTGAGAAGTTTTAAAATATACAGATGTCCAGGTCCCACTCCCCAAGACTTTTATTTAATGGGTTAGGGGTGAAGCCCAGGTATTAGTTAAATAAAAAACAAGACCAAAAACCCCACCTGCCTTGTGATGCTAACATGCAGACGAGATGGAAACAGTACATACAGTGTTGTTTCACAGTAACTGAAAGACAAACAGTCAGCTGCCCTTTAGACCGCTCTCAGCAAAAATGACCTTGGCCAAGAGAGGTGACCAGCACTGACCAGTCCCAAGCTACAAGACAACTAGACCTTTGACCATGAAAGTTCTGCATGAATCTGTTTGTTCTCAAATTGTGTTGGTGTTACACTAGGCAGACAGGTTAGTCTTAGGGCTTGCTCTACAATACCCGCTCTGTGATTTTGTTAGCCTACCCCCTCCCCTTGGTGGGCCAAGCCAAAAGGATGGCTTAGCAGGCCCCAGGCATTCCAGGAGCAAGGGCTTCTTGGGCTGGCTGCTGCCTCAGGACAACTGGTAGCCTTCTCCCAGCAGCTTCCTCACATTACTGACAGAGCCCCTAGGTACAAAAGGACAAGAGAAAAGTCAAAGTAGGGTACCTGGGCAGGAGAGCAGGCATGTGATCCACTCATGTCCAAGGTGCACCAGCCTCTACTGCCAGAGAGCCCAGCTCACCCAACTGGCTAGGCAAAGCTGACCCCAGGGCAGGTAGGCTGTGTGCTCTCTTGATGCTCTGTAGGAACCACTGTGTCCCTGGTGTCCCTGAAGTGAGGCTGATAAACACTGCCACAAAACTTGCCAAAGGGTAGGCGAGGGGCACTGGTTGAAGAAATAAGGCCCTATCGAAGCAGCAACCATGCCTCAGGCTGACGCTCACCTAACACACTGCAGGTACCCACTGTACCAAGAGCAGCAAGACTATGCTCCCTGCCAAGAAATACAGCATGCTGACAGGCCCCATGGAGACCCTGGGCCCCTCCAGGAATACGACAACATCCCTGAGAAGGCTATGGGAAGACCAGGGCAGGCAGAAGCACAGGTTCTATTCTTATTGGTTCAGAAACCTTGATCGACATCACTGTCCCTCAGTTCTTCTATAGGGAAAACTGGAGCTGCCCATCTGCCACCTCTAGACTCACCTACCACTCTCGTTCCCTCCTAATCCCTACACCTGCACACTGCACTCCCACCCACCTTTCTAGCATTGTTCCCCATCAGCGATCCCCTCGAAACCTTGCAACTCTCCCTCCTCCTCCATTCCCTTTGACTTATAAATGTAATCAGGTTTCCTTTTCTTTAAAAAACAAAACAAAACAAAACAAAAAAACCCTCTCTGCCTCATTCTCCTCCTCAAGCCAACCCTATCTCTCTGTCCTTGCCTCCAACTGTCTCACTTCCTTAACTGTGCTTCTTCTTCACTTCCCACTCCACCCCACCACCCCTGGCTCCCACCCTCATTTTTATGCCGAAATCGCTTTTGCTGCAGCTGTCGGCGGCCTCCTTCACCCTTTCACTCTGTGAAGCCTTTCATACTGTCAGCCGACGCCTCCTTCTTGGCTTCTGGTCAAGATCCTCTCCAGGTTCTCTTCCTACCTCCGTGCTGGCTCCACTTCCTTTAAGTGCCAGCGATCTCAGGGATCTCTCCCTGCTTGTTTTCGTAGGACTAGCTCATCTGTTTGCAGAGGTTTAACTGCTTCTCATACCCGAATGATCCAAGCTCTTTATTTTCAGCCCTTTAATTTCTCTCGCAGATCCTATCCTAATATTTCTGATTTTCCATGGCACATCTACCTGGATGATCTTAAATTCTTGAAACACAGCATGTCTCAAACTGGACCCACCTCTCCCTCTCCCTCCTCCTTCCATTTATTATCATCAACCCAGTCTTCTGACACCTTTTCCCTTCACACCATCCCTACTAAATAGTTACTAAATATTATCGATTCTGCACTATATCCTCATTCCAGCAAATGTTTGCTCAGCTTCAGCTCAATGGTTGGCACCGTGGGAGGTTCAGGGGACAAAACGCTTTATAAAACTTAGCACGAAGGCCACATCGCCTAGAGCCTCCGGAATATTCAGAATACAGCCCTCCTCTTCTTCTCAAGCCCAGAGACTGACTGCAGATCCCACCCCCAATTCACCTGCTACCTAATTGGTCTCTTTACCACAAGTCTTTCCTCACTCAAACCCATGCTTCGGGCCTGCCAACATGCTGTCTTTGTAAGAAACAATCTGGATCGAACTACTGTCCTACCTCAGTGACTCCCCATTCCTTAAATGCAGAGCCAAAATGCCTCAGAGGCAATTGGGGCCCTTCAAATTCAGGCCGCAGCCCTGCAGGTGCATCTCCGATCCTCCTCCAGGCATGTGACAGGAACCTCCTCTTCCTTCCACATTCTGCCTCTGCCGGAAGCCCCTCCCCACCCTATTCGCCCATAATCCCACTCCTCTTTCAGTCTGGCTCAATGGCCCCTCTTCCACAAAGTCTCTTCTGACAACTGAAGTTTCTAAACAACTGCTGTTTCTCTTCCCATAAAATATTGTTTATATCTTGATTTTATCACTTCACAGGTAACATAATTTCATAGAATTACTACTTTTCATGTTGCCCACTATCCTCTGACCTCTGATCTCAGAGGCTTGTTTATACCAAGAGTCTATCAGAGTTCCTGGAATACAGAAGATGCTTTACCACACTATAAAACTGTATATTATATAGTTATGTGTTTTTATATCTTGCCCATGAGACTGTGACCTCTGTGGTCCACGGGTTCATCATATCTCCAAACCCTGTTATAGTACCTAGAATGTAGCAGATGTATTATAAATGTTTGACATATGAGTAGGGAGATTAAAAATGTATTCCATCCCTCGTTCATAATTGAAATGCACATGCACTTACTGGGTACGACTCTGTACGTGGGGATGGGGTCTCACCCTCCTCACCATTGCTTTGGGGCCCATCCTGTATACCATAGGATGTTGTCCTCGACACACACTAGATGCCAGTAGGATCCCCCACTCCCCAGCTGTGACAACCAAAATGTCTCTAGACGTTACCAAATGTTGAGAACTACTCTGCTAGACTTCAAGGGCTGTCCAAGTATGATTTCAACCCTGTGAGTCAAACACTATAACCTCCATTCTGGAGATAAGGAACTGAGGTACAAAGAAGGCCAGTGACTTACTCAGGGTTTTACAGCTGGTGAGGAATGGGGTTGGAACTCAGGCCACTTAGTCCAGAGTCCACAGCCCGGACCCCACCTCTGCTGCCTCTCACAACACCCTGTGAAGGAACAGTTGTCCTGGACTCCAAGATTTTTGGGGTGTCTGCCTGCTTCCTTTGCAGCAACTATGGGAAGTCAGCTCTCGGTCGCATCAAAGGCCTTCAGTGCTTACACCAGCTCTAGAAGAAAGCTTCCACTCCTTCTCAGGCAGGCTTCCTCAAGAGACACAGTCTCTAGGTGTCCCCTCCCTGTCCCCCAGCCCTGGGGCTGTGGTGGAAGCTCTCCAGCATGTTCTCAGTGCACACAGCTGGATTCGCAGGATGACTTTTGCCCTCCATCTGGACACCAGACTTCCAGGAATGCTGGCTGCGACTGCATTCACTTTCATGCAGTCACGTCCCACCATTGGCATGGGGCTGAAATCCCTCAGCTGGTAAGCCATGTCTCCTGGGCCTTGAACTTGTGTGGCTATACCTTTGAACTGAAGAGTAGGGCTGTATGACACCTGCTTACACACATTTCACCTCAGCAAGCTAGGGCCACATTTATAGACAATGTGGACAAATTTCGATGGTGTCAGTTAAGCTGCAAGGAGTCCTCTTGGCTAAGTGTTTGCTGTCAATATTCCAGAGGGGACTCAAGCTGGGCTGTGAATTTAATGTAATTAACACAACTGCTAGGTAAGGCCATGGGGGTTCTACTGGAGGTCCTATTCCACTTTAACCCATTACTCATGGGGATGGATGGTTAACTAACTGTAATTCTGCAGAATGGATGGACCAGTCAACACTTCTCTGCTCGAAAACCCTCCACAGGCTCCTCATCATTTAGAGAGAAAGCCCGAGAACTTGCTCTGACTTATAAGAACACACGTGACCTGCCAGCCAGCATCCCTCTGCCCTCCTTCTCCACTCGCCCTGGTCCCAGCCTTTCTAGATTGGGCAACGTGCACTCCCTCCCCTGAGCCTTTGCACTTGCTGCTAACTCAGCCTGGAATGCTTTTCCACTAGACATTTAGCTCTTTACTCACCTTCTCCACCTCCTATCAAAAATTCTGTAGAGACCCAACATTTCAGATCCACATCCCTGCTTGCAAAGATTTTTTTTTTTTTGGTCATTTTGTTTGCTGCTATATCAACAGTGTCTAGGATAGTGCTGGCACAGTAGGCTATCAATACAGATTTGTCAAATTAATCAGTGGATCTATTCACCAAGGACATCACTGTCACAGTGCAGGTGGAGCAAGAGGGGAAGAGGCCATAAGGAAGAGGGGAAGCACGTGAGATACCTGCTTTAGGCCCTCTGGCACAGCCCCTAACCAGACACAGCTCACAGACTGTGTCCTTTCCCAGCATCACTGACCAGCATAGCATGATCACAGCATGTCCGCTGGGCAGCCAAGCTCATTCTAGGCAGCAGAAGGCAGAACAACTGACCAACTACCCCAAGGCCCATCAGTGAGCAGATGGGGGCGTCTCTCTAGACATCCAAGTTCGGAGGAAAAGGGACTGAACAGTCTTCCCACTGCAGTGCAACAAGGTTCGTTGCTCCTCGCCCCTGGGGTCCACAGGCTACCTCCCCCACGAGGTGCCCCAAACAGTCCAGCATTGCAGCTTCCTTCATAGAAACTTGGTATCATCCATTTCATCAGCTGCCAATCATAAGACACCAAGGGGAGCCACTTGAAAATCATACTTCTGATGTCTGCCAGGGAGGGGCAGATGCTTTGAATTCCAGAGGAAGCTAAAGTGGTGTGGCAGGGTGGGGATTCAATTGGTCAAGCCCACGCCCAGGATAAATAAGAGGAAAATCTGGTGTGGCCCTGGACCTGGTCAGAGGTCCTTCCTGCAAGTTACTCTCCTCAGACCTCCCATCCAGGAGCTGATGAATTTGGCCCCAAGGATCCAAAGATACAAGGCACTACAGAGTCGGGGCTTGAACCCAGCTCACTAACAGCATGGCCAGTCCCCTACCTCCTCTGGCCTCCAGATGCCTCTCCTGAAAATGATGGACAGCTCAGCCCGGCCCTGTCCCACATGACGGTCTCTGTGGAGTACTTGCAGTATGGCTGGTCCACACTGAGGTGTGCTCTAAGTGGCAAACATACTGGATTTCAGACTTAGTACCAAAGAAGTACACTATCGCCTTAAAATTATTTACACTGATCAAACACTGAAATAATATTTTGGCTATACTGGGTTACATACATGGTTTACAGGAGTGGTTCCCATCCCATTTCTATCGGACAGCGCTAGGCCAGGTAACCTCCAAGATCTCACTCATCAAGCTCCACATGTTTCCCGGGCTCCACATTAGGAAGGCTAAATCAGGGGTCAGGGACGCCTAAGGAGGGGCCTCGGTCATTCTGATTCACTAGCTGCACTGTGCATCTTCTGAGGTCTCTGCACATCAGCCTAGAACACCCCTCTCTTTCCTTGCCTCCATCCTGTGCCCCTTGGCTATCTGGGCCCTGGGTGTGGAGGCACAGTTCAAGAAGACACAGCTACCTGCCCCGCCCTCAACCCCTTCCTGACCCTGGCATCTTGCCCCAGCACCTGCACAGGGCTGGCCCTCAGCTATGCCTCGCATACCACAGCTGCCCAGGCCCACACAGACAGCCACATCTGGGTTGGCAAGCAGGTCACACAGAACTGCCTTGCCAGAGCCTTCTCTCCTCCTCTGGCCAAGAGCTGTGCCCAGAGGACTGGCCACTGGGTCTAAACCCTGCCTCTGCCACTTGCCAGATGTATGACTTTGGAGAAATTATTTAGCATCCCTAAGCCTTGGTCTTCCAGTCTGTGAAATGGAGGTAAATGGTCCCAGGTACAGTTTGGTTGTGGGGGTTAACGAGATAACCCAGGTAAGGCACACAGTGAAGGGTAACAAATAGCAATACTCCCATCTTTGCATATTAAGTAAATCCAAATGCTGCAACTGTGAAGACTGTGGAGTAAATGACATCATTTAAACACACACACACACACACACACACACACACACACACACACACACACACACACATTTTTCAGTCTGTTCTGTGACCAAAAGTGCAGAAGACAAAGAACCTTAAACTACACAGAGCTGACTTCCCACTGAACTGAGAAGGCCTTGAGTAACCCAAGGCCTCACCAATACTCCCTAAACATACTCTCCCCTTCTCAAAGGTAAGAATTTTAGCTTGCATGCCCCCTCTGTACCCGGCCCCCTATTTGAAAACGAAGGCAGGGTCAAGGTGAAGGTCAGTGCCAACAGTTTCACATCTGAATCCTTGTCAGGGCAGGAGCTGGCAACAGAATAAATGTTGGGGCCTCTGAGATCCTTTTTGGGACCCATGCCCAGGCCTCCCTCCTCAGCCTCTCCTGGTCCTGGCCACTCTCCCTCCCATACTTTCTTCCCGCACGGAATCCCAGACCCGAATCTAGGAGACTCCTTGGGCCCCATGGTCTGTCTCTCCATGTCACCTTGTTTAATTTCCCTTGTAGCAGTTAGACCACACCGTCTCCTGTATTGACGAGACTGCACACCTCAAAGAAGCAGGGGCTTCCTATAGCCCACATTATCTCCAGCACCAAATTCAATGCCAAATCATGGCAGGTAATCAACAAATATTTACATGAATAAATAAACAAGCAAACAAGCAGAAGTGTGAACAGAATGTTTACCAGGTTAAAATGTCTTAGACCCTTATTTGCAAAGACCTGGGCATACAAGGTACAGGGGATGGCTAGAGGCTCAGTTCTGCAGCTTGCAGAGCCAACAAGTGCCACATATCCTGCCAGACAGATGTCATGAGCTCACAGAACATCCTTACTACCTTTGACTCATCTTAACCACTATTAGCTCCAAGGCTGCTGGGCCACACCATGAGCTGACAGCAGCCAAAAAACCCTGTGTGGTCCCATGAGAGCAATAGGCTTGAAGAGCCCCTCTTACCCAGGAAAATTTCCTCCTCACTTGTTCTTCAAGAGGGGCAGTCTGGGCTAAAATCCAGGACCTGAGCCCCATACCTCAAAGCACCTTTAGCCTCCTGGAAGCAGAGTGAAGGGAGCTGGATTCGGAAATGGCATCCACTTCAAAGACAGCTATCTCAAATACACACATTGTCAGCCATGCCACTAGATACAAACCCAGGCCACCTCACACACTCAGCTACTTTGTGTTAAAGATCTTGGTTGATTTCAATAACCAACCATTTGGGCCTCTAGGTTTTTATTCTCTTCCCACACTTTAAATTCCCACTCTTAAGTTTTAAACTCACCAGTAAAGAGTAAGTGCTTCAAACCCTAGGTTTGCACCTTCGAACTCAATTAAAGCAGAACCCCAGGCTCACTCTCTCTACCAACCCCATACCCTCACTCTGTGGCCTGAGGTGTGCAGTGTTTATCCAGGTCCTATAAGCAATAAACCTTTACATTTTTTTTCAAAGTTTCCTGATGATTACTGCTGAAAGACATCTTATCATCATAATAAGAACCACAAAGCTGAGTCCAGCCATAAAACACTGGTTTCTGACCAGCACTCATCACTCCTCATGGCTGCTGGGTCCACTGTATATGCTACACAGGACACGTGCAGCTAGCTGCCAAAGGAGCCAGGGCACTGCCAGCCAGACTGCGCCCACACGAGACGTGGATCGAGACGTGGATCCCAAGGACTGGCCAGCCTCAGGGGATATGTTGGGGTGGTGAGGGTCACAGGGTGGGAGGGAGGGAGGAGGTCACACTGAAGAAGTTGTTTTCTCTCTTTCTAGGTGTGGCATCTTCTAGAGATAGTGCCCAGGCCCCTGTTCAGACTCCTCTCCTGAGGGGGTCCCGCCTCTGCAAAAGAGATTATCTCAAAGCTGCTCAGCCCCAGGCATGGACAGTGGTGCAGTGGTTAAGAGTTCTGGCATTAGACAATTCAGACACAAGGCATATAATCAACAAATACTTGGATATATCACTACTCCAAATCAATAAAAGATCAAAGAACCAAAGAGAATAAAGCACAGGACAGGAAAAGGTAATTCAAAGATTAAACTCAAACACTTAATGGATATGAAAAGATGTTCAAGCTCGCCAGTGACCAAGGAATGCAGATGAAAGCTGAATTATCATTTCTTGCACTTTGCTGGTAGGAGTTTATTGATATAATGGCTTGGAAGACAATTCACAATATCTAGTAAGGCTTAAGTTGTGCACACTTTACAATCTAGTAATTCCATGTGCAGGCATAGCTCAGAATAACCCACTCCTCTATGGGTGTGTATACCTATGAAGGATGTTTATCACAGCACTGTGACACAGCAACAAAATGGAAATATCTTACATGTCCATGAGTGGAGGAATAGCTGAATAAACTGTCGTATATTCATACAACTGAATACTATACAACCATTTAAACGGAAGAAATTACTCTAGATGGATTCAGTTGGATAACCCTGAAACATGATGTTAATTTTTTAAACAGTGCTGCAAAAAGATTCATAAGTGTAGATCTGTTACAGCCATGCACCACATAATGACTTTTCAATCGACATATATGATGGTGGTCCCATAAGATTATAATGAAGCTGAAGAATTCCTATCACCTAGTGACATCACAGCCATCTAATACCATAGTGCAACACATTACTCACGGGTTTGTGCCAATGCTGATGTAAACAGACCTACCACACTGTCAGCCGTATAAAATTATAGCACATACAATTATGTACAGTACATAAGAGTTGATAATGATAATCAACAACTATCTACAGTACTATACTCTTTGTCATTATTTTAGAGTGTACTCTTTCTACTTACAAAAAAAAAAGGTCTGCTGTAAAACAGTATGCTGCTACACAGGCAGCAGCTTCATACATCCCTTGATTACATCATTTTCTCTTGTGCTTGATTTAATCTGGTGTTGTTTTGCACAGTAACATGCTGTATGGGCTTGTAGCCCAGGAGCAAAGGGCTCTACCACACAGCCTGGATGTGCAGTAGGCTACACCGTCCAGGTTTGTTAAGTGCACTCTATGACATTCGCACAATGACGAAATCGTCTAACAATGCATTTCTCAGAACGTAACCCTGTCCTTAAATAGAGCATGACTGTACTTAAAAGTTAAAAACCTACAAAACTATTCTATAAGTGCATGTTTGCAGATAGGTAGCACTGTTTTGTGTACATGCGTAAATACTGCGCTTTGTGTAAGATAAAACAATAAAATATAGGGGTACACCCAACTTTAAGTAAGTATTACATTCTGGGAAGATGAGGAAGAATAGGACAGGTTGTAAGAGCAAGGCTTTAGTCCTGTACTTGTGATATTTTATTTCTTAAAGAAGATGTAATATGGGAAAATGTGTACATTTGTTAAATGTGGCTGGTTATTATTGGGATCTGGTATATTATTTTTCATTAGTTTGAAATATGTTCGTATTAAAGAAAAGTAGAGATTTTAAGACAAATTCAGAGGCTATAAAAGAAAAAAACTGATATATTCAGTTACATAAAAATTTACATGAGTGAAAGGGAGAGAGCACAGTTAAAAGACAAATGAAAAATGGGGAAAATATCTGTAATACATGTGTAACAGACCAGTTAATTCTCTTAACCTATAATGTGCAATAAATCAGGAAAAAAATAAAAAATATATAAAAATTGGTCAAGAACACGAATATACAATTTACATTAAATATACTAGGAACATAGGAAAAGACACTCAACTACACTAGAAAATCTCAGTGTGGTAGAGACACAATATTTTACCAATCTTAACAGCAATGCTCCAGAAGCCCATGAGCCTGTGCTGCTGCTGGAGCTGGGCCACCAGGCCTTTCCCAGATGGGCTGGCGGAAGTGAAACCTAGGGTGACCTTGCAGGAGGTGATTTGGCAATATCTATCAAAATCTCCTTTAGCCTTAGATTTCCACTGTCATAAGTTTATTCTCCAGTAAAGTATCCTTTTGCATGCACAGACTTTCCTATCAAGATCTTTATAGCAGCCCTATTCATGACAGCAAAAGACGGGCATAACTTGAAAATCTATGCAGAGACCTGTTTAAATGCATTATGGCACAGATAACAGGACACTATGCAGCCGTGAAAAAGAGGATGCAAATCCATGCATGCTGCTATCACAGGCTCTCCAAAGTATATAATCGATTTTTTAAAAAGCAGGTGGAAAACAGTGTTCTGTGTATCTCCAGATGTGCTCTTAACGAGAGACTTATGGGCATACATGGATATGTCCGTATATCCATAGATTATTTGGAAGGATGCAGAAAAACTAAGGTGGTTGCCTCTCAAAAAAGAAGCCCTGGGGACAGAGGTCTGAAATGGAAGAGACAATTTCTTCACATACAGTTTTATCCCATACCCTTTTGTATATTTAACTTCTTCCCCTGGTGAGTATAATACACTTTCAACTTAAAACATGCTAGAAAGAGAAGAATAAAAAGTCAGGGATATAAACCTTGGAGTCTTACACACCTGGACCTCAATTGCGATAGACCACTCACTAGCTGTGCGAGTGTTAACACAAGTCACCTCTCCAGGTCTCAGGTTTTCTGTTGGGTCACATGGGGATAAAAACAATGGCACTACCATATTAATTACCCAGTTGGGCATGCCAGGTAAGATGAGCTCTAAGGAGCTCTAAGGAGATCCAGTGGACACGGGCCATTCTTATCCCTCTTCATGTCTCACTCCACAGGCAGAGAGTGGCAGGAGCAGGGCTGCCGGGCACTGTTATGTACTCTGAGTGTGCACAGCCAGGCCTGTGCGAGGGGTGAGTGGGGGGTGAGTCCAGCCCTCCCTCTGCTTATCAAACCACCTGTCCAGGTATAGAACGGTGTCCAACTTCAGGGGTCATTTATTCTGCTTTATTGGAAAGCTCTGTATAGGCTAGTGGCAACATCATTTAGAGCAGCTTAATACTCCCTCCTCTCCTTGCCAAGTTTAAAAACTGCCTAGTAGAAAAATCTGGGCGAATACAAACAGGTGGTTTGCCAGAAGCAGCCTTGGACAAGCTGGCACAGCCAGCCCACTGCTATTTATTTTTCTGTGTGCCATTTCTACTGAAATCAGAAAGGTATCTTTTTTACTCCCAACAGGTAATTTCTGGGAAACTGACTCCTGCCATCTTTGGCCTGTCTAGAACAGCTGGTCAGCACTCTGAAGTCACCCTGAGGACTCATTCTGTGTGAGTCCAGGAAAGCCATGGGGGAACATCTCCCTTCTTCCCTCAGAAGGGCTCATTTGAAAGAACACCCATGTCCCAAGGTGGGCTGAGGTCCCAAGGGCTCCCAGGACATAGTGAAGCTGGGCAGTCCAGCAAAACCCAGAGCCAACAGGAACTGTGGGCCTACTGCATGCAAGGCACTCTCTCAGGCTCTGTACTATACCAGTAAACACGGAAATGGCCTGTGCTCTACAATGTATACCTATGTGGAGAGAGATACATGACAAACAAATGAGTAATATTATGTAACAATGACATACACCATAAGGCCAATAAGTGGAAAAGGGAGAGCCAGGGCAGCTACCTCTCTCTGCTCTCAGACCTGAGTGAAAGGTGGCCTTGCAAAGAAGGGCAAAGCTCTTCTTTGGGGGTTGGAGGATGGTGGAGAAGGTTCCAGACTGAGGAGAAGAGAGCAAAGACTCTGAGGCTTGTCAGGAGGGAAGAACAGGAAGAAGTCCAGTGTGATTGGATATAACAAGGAAGAGCCGATAGTGGTGCCAGGAAGGCCACGCAGGCTAGGTGGGGGAGGACATTACAGACTATCCAGGACCTTGGACTTCATCAAGGTCCCATGAGAAGTCACTAGAGGGCATCCACAGAAGAGCAACACTCTGCTTTCATTTTTAAAAGATCCCTGGACTGTTCAGCGGAATCTCATCTTATTTGTAAAACATTGTGGGAGTAGTCCCCTTTTATTAGGGCTTAGAGAAGAGGAAGCTAAGGCACAGAAAGATTAAGTGAAGAGTCCCAAGATCAGACAACTAGAAAGTGGTGGAGCCAGGAATTAAGGATTCAAGCAGTCTACATTGCTCAAAATCCCTACGCTCTATGCCACCCAGGAATCTGAGGGGATCTGTGTGAGGTTGACCTGGACTCCATGGGAACAAGCTGGCTGACTCTGACAAGGTTCTCTATCTCTTAGAGCCTCCAATTCTTCATCTGTGAAATGTATGTGGCAAGAGCAAGTTCTGGGAGGTGTGTGAGCCTCAAGACACATCCCAGGATTGAAAGCCCACAGCCTTAGTATAGGCTGGGCCCAGAGCCAGCACTTGGCCAACAGAAGTTGAAGGAGACTCCTGGCCTAGGCCTCCCCCAGTGCGTGGCAGATCCTCTCCCCTCAAGCTCTGCCCATCCCAGCAAAAGCAGAGGTCTGAAACCACAGCCCCTACTCGCTCCCACAACCATAAACACACTCAGCTCTCTTTCTGGCTAAAGGTCTACTGCACATGCCACAGGGGATACATGCAGCTGCCAAGGGGGGAGGAGGACCCTGCCAGCCAGACTCTGTCCCACACTAAATCCCAAGGACTGGCCAGACACTCAGGATGCATGCTTGGTGGGAGGAGAATGGGGTGGAGAATGGAGTGGAGAAGAGGGAGGAGGCCACATTGGAGAAACCGTTTTCTCCCTTTATGGGTGCAGCCTCTTCCTAGAAATGGCGCCCAGTCCCCTGACCAGTTCCACCTGACAGCCATCTCAACAGGGTTCGGTCACAGATCCTCAGATGGGGCAGAGATATGCCCCTTCTGCTTCTGAGCAGCAGCCTCCCTCCACAGCTTCTGGGAGCTGCTGGGTCTCTTTTGCCAGAGCACTCTCTATCCGCTTCCTGCGAAGCAGGGTACTGCCCACCAGGCTCCAGAAGCAGTACCCTCTCACTTGAGCAATGCCTTATTTCCAGAGCAATGTTCCTTCTGCTAGTTAGTTATAGCCCCTCTCCAGAGCAGGTACTCCTAAAGTCCCCAAGCAAAGACAGTATAGGGCAGTGGTCCGCAACCTTTTTGGCACCAGGGACCAGTGCTCCTATAAGACTTTAACGCCTAATGATCTGAGGTAGAGCTGAGGTGCTAGCACCAGGGAGCGGCTGCAAATACAGATGAAGCTTCACTAATTTGCCTGCTGCTCACCTCCTGCTGTGTGGCCTGCTTTCTAACAGGCCACGAACTGGTACCAGCCTGCAGCCCAGGGACTGGACACCCCTGGTATATGACAATGTTCAGACCTGGGATCTCTACAGAGGTAGATAAAACTCCAGCCCTAGCCCATGAATGATGGCCATCAGCATGGCTCCGTTTTGGAGCATCTGAAAGCAAGAAGAATTCAAATGCAGAAATTTCTCTCCCTTGGCCCCTAGTGCCAACAGAGCCTCCCTTTTGCAGACTTAAATCTCCCTCCATCACTGGAACATCTGGTCAGCACTGTGATGCAAACTGGTCTGCAACGGTGGTTCTGGAACAAGGAGATGAGCAGGGCCCACTCCCAAATTCCTGTTAGGAGCCCAAGAGGGTTAGTTAGAATGGTTGAGGGAGGGAACAAAGAAGAGGGTGGGAATGGGGAACAGTGCTGTGCATATTGCTGTGGGTGGAAGAGGGCAGCAGAGCACCCAGTGGAGTTTCTAGAAGAGAAACAAAAACATGAAAAAGAAAATCGAGACCTCCATTTCTTGTGTCAGCCTATACCCTGAGGACAGAGAAGCCAGCAGGCAAGAATCTTTTGAGCTTGTTTCACATCAGTAAGGCTTTTCAATGAACCAGTTGTATCTAGGACTCTCCTCCAAGTAAAGGTTAAGGATGAGGGAAGGGGAGAGGTGGCTAGCATTCTAGGTGCTGCTGGAGAAGATGCAGACCCTCCAGGCTGAGCAATGGTCCCTCTGGCTCAGGGCCCAGGGCAGAGCAGGTAGGAAGGCTGGCTGAGACTCCAATTATCAGAGACAATCCAGAGCCACCTCTGTCCCTGGGCTTACCCAGTCCTCACGCAGCAATGAGGAGGCAAATCTGTTTGGGCACCTGGAACTCCATCCACATCCCAAAGCCAGAAGGCACCAGGAAGACTCCGAGCCCCTTCTCGGGTCAACCCTGCTCTAGCCCACTCAGACCTTCCCATGTCAAAAACCTACAAATGTATCTCTATGCACAAACACACCAATCCCTACTCAAAAACAGGGGCACACCTCTAAACAAATGCACAGAAATATGGTGACCCCTACACACACACACACACACACACACACACACGCACCCATGTACTCCTCACCCGTCCTCCTCCACTGCCCCCTCCCCCACAACATACAGCTTCTGGGGGCTGCTGGGTCCCCTCTGCCAAGGCACTCTCTTCCTCCATCCCACAGTGCAGGGCACTGCCCACCAGGCTCCTTCACCAGTCAGCTCAGGCTCCAGCCGAGTTTGTTTGTCAGTTTGTCCCTGGAGCTATCAGCCAGAGAGTTTCCAGAGAAGCTGGGAGTGGCTAAATCAGCCCTGCGGGGATCTCCTCACCTCGCAAAGTTGGGTGAAGGGGAGCCCGCTGCCTGGCCCAGCCTAGCTCCCAGGAAGAGCCTCTCCTGTCCCTCAAAGCCACTTGGGGAGGTGGCCTAAGGGGATGGGACGCTACAGGAAATCAAAAGCAGAAAGACCTCACAAGGGTGTCCCCAGGGGGCAGGGGAATGTCCTCGGCTGCCCACAGTCAGGCAGAGGGCAGAGGCTACTGCCCTGGTAGAGGGCATCCTGCCCAGCGCCCACACAGTGCTTACTCACATTCCTCCTTGCCTGTCCTGGCACCTAATCCTGATCTGAGTGATCCAGGTGAGAGGGACTATTCCAAGGCACACCCCACACCAATCCAGGAAACTCCTAGGCCCTCCCCAGCATCCTGCCGCCTCAGACCTGCTGGGATCAAACCCTGAGGCTTTAGCAATTTCAGATCATCCAAGGATCCAGTCCAAAGGAGGTGGTGGGAGGGCAAGATGGGAACGGGTCAGGGCCTGGGGATCGAGGAGTCCAGAGTCTAGGGCTTGTTCAGCAAGTCTGGGTTTGCCCATAGCACCTTGCCAAAGAGCAGTGCCCTGGAAGACAGACTACCCCTAGGCAGACACCCTAAATCTATCTAATTAAAGCTATGCCAGGGGTCAAGCCAAGTGCCAGAACTCTGGGTTCTGCCTCTCACACCCAGGAGAACCTGGGGACTCGACAGCAACTCCTCCTCCCTGCCCTTTTAGGACCAGTTTTCAGGTTCACCCACTGTAGCCTGGGGACAAGCATACTCTCTGGGCCAAATCAAATGTTTTCCAAGGAAGCCTGGTGCCAGAAATAGGCTCAGAGGAGCTAAGTCACAGAGGAGACACAGACCCTGAGAGACCAAGTGCCATAGGGGCCCTGGCCCCATCTGAAGTCCCCACCCATCCTCCTGTCCTTTTCTGAGTGCCTGTTTTCTCCCACCTGGGAGCTGACAAGATCAGGGTCCTAGTACAGGGCACCTATACCCCAAGAACATGCTGAAGCCTGGCCAGCTTACCTGGCCTTCCTGGACTGTCAGTCCAGCTGTTCTGGAAAGAACATTTTTTTCTCACTCTATTTGGGCAGCTGCAGGGGTAGTGATGGTGAGAAGAGAATGCCCAATTACTGAGGGAGCTGGGAGTGCAGGAGACAGGACCCATGGGCCTCTGAAGTGGGTGGGCTGAAGTCCTGGAGCTGGGGTAAGTCCCAGGTAAGAAGATGAGGGAGCTGGCTGGAAGCAGCCTTGGGGCCTGCCTGACAGGGAGCAGAGAAAGCAACAGTCTGCCTCTCAGCAGTACTACAAAGGTGGGTAGCCAGAGGGGCTTCTGTGGCCAGGCCTGGGCCCTGGAAGGAGGAACAAACCTCCAAGGGCAAGTGAGAATGATTCTCATCTTTATGGAATATGTTTGGTTACAGGGTAGGGCTGAGGACAGCCTCCAAGGCCCATCCTCAAACTCCATCTGGCCTCAATCCCAGACAGGTCCTATAGGGCCCCCCAGACAGGTCCTACAGGGCCCTCCTCAGAGTGGCCAGGTTTACATGTGGGGCTCAGGTAGAGGAAGACATTAACATGGCAAAGGTCAGAAGACCCGGAACATCATGTCCTTTCCACCCCAGCAGGAAGTAGACTTGTAGGGTCAAGACAAACACTTTTTCTCTTCCCTCTTCCAGTTCTTCTTCTCAATGGTCGGTCTCTCTCTCTCTCTCTCTCTCTCTCTCTCTCTCTCTCTCTCTCTCTCTCTCTACCTGTCTATCTCTCTCTGTTTCTGTCTGTCTCTCTCTCACTCGCCTCCCTTCTCTTCCTGGTCTTTGACCCCTCTCCAGCCACCCCAACCCAGTAACTCCCTGTCCCCATCTCCACCTCCTCCTGCCTGCCTCCCTCTGTCCCCACCCCTCATCCCCAGTTATGTAAGGGGCCTGAGAACACACAGAAGGAGCATTGTTGTCAAACCATATCCATACGGCGCTGGACTCGGCCAGCGCAGCTGTTCCCCATTCCCTCTGCTTTGGCAGCATTGAGACGCCAGGCAGGAAGCCCCCACATGCCTCCATTTTGGGGGTGGGGCAAACACTAGCCCCAGGGCCCCCAGGCAGCTGAATGGGTGGCCAGGGATCAGTTACCACTGTGTGGGACCACAGAAGGGAACCAGCTGGCTCCTAAGACAGAACAAAGCCACAGTGCAAAGCCAGGGTGACAAAGACTAGAGGAGAGCTCTGGGCTAGGAGCAGGGCCGCACAGTGACAGGCCTGGGGGGGGGAGGGGTACCCACACAGTGCACCGTGTCCTCATCCACACGTGGATGCATGCCCATGTTCTCTCACACTCAATCCGTGGGCACACTCATAGTAGTGTGCATGCACACACACAGACATACATCAGCCCAAGAATGACACAGTGTGCTCACCTGGAAGGCATCTGAGTGGAAACCTCCTTCCTGCTCTGGCCAGCCTCCTCCATCCCAGCAGGTACCTCTGGGGAGAGAGCTGGAGCTCTGGAGAGGGGAGTGGAGGGCAGAGGTCAAGAGCCAGCAAAGCCCCAGTGGCTAGCTCTTCTCTGGAGACTCTCAGGCTCTACGACAAGCTCCCACCTTCCACTCAGAAAGATGTGTAAGGAGGTGGGTGAGGACCCAGGGTGCTGAGCTACAGATCAAAGCGCTCCACATTTTGGACAGGCAGTGCTCCTTCACCAAACTCAACTGCTGAAAGAGCCATTTCACTAGAAAATGCTGCAGCCACCCATAACAGGAGGCTTCCTGAACCTTACAGCCCTGCAGGGCGCCCACCCACCAAGTCTAGCTGCCACTGTCTGGACAACTTGGACGCTGAGATCTGGTGTGTGACAAGGGAAAGGAGGCAGACATGAAGAGGGATGACTGAATCTAAAGGAGGAAAAAGGAAGGCAGGCAGAAAAGGATTGGAAAAAAGAAAACAGTGAGGAAAAGGACCAAAGAGGGGACAAGGGGAGAAGAGGGGCAGTAGGTGTGGAGAGCACAGCCCACACAGCTCATGGGGACGTGCCTCCCACTTTATGAACACCCTCCTACCACCCCTGGGCTCACTCTCTCATCCTAACAAAGCTAGTTCAGGAGTAGCAGGATGGCGCTCATCCCAGCTCCCTACCCCCGACACCCCCACCCCATGTCAGCCATGCCCTAGGGGCCTCAGCCTCAACAATCATGGATCACTGGGGCATAGAGAACAGACAGGCTGAGTGACACCAGGACCTCAGAGAAAGGAATGAAATGGGGACAGGGGTTGGAATGAGAGGCAGAGAGAACAGGGTCCTTCCCGAGGCAGTCCCATCTGGCAGGAGACACACTCTGACCTTGAACAGCAAGTTACTTTTCTAAGGCTGGGCTCCCTCATTTGCAAACAGTTATTAAGCAGTTACTATGTGCCAGCATGGTGCCAGGAGCTGGGGATACCACAGTTACAGGTCCTAGGGTCTAAGGCCTCTTTCAGCTTGTGATCATTTATATCATTTGTGCATCACAATCTTGTGAGGTGGAGCAGATACTAATACCCCAATTAACAGATGTGCTGACAGCAAACCAATAAAGTTGGAAACCTGTCTGAGGTCCCGCAGCTGGTAGCGGACGGAGAGGACATGAGGGATGTCCTCAGGAGTGGCTCTGGCACAGCCACCTGCTCCTCTCTCCAGGGCCAGAGCATAGACACTTTACATTCTGTCTCCCCAACGCCCCATGCCATCACATAAAATACACCAGCCGGCATCTGTTGAGCACTGGATTCCAGGTCCTGAGATGTTATCTGAATGCTCTCTCATTCACAAGTATTAAGGCTGTGCACCCAGAAAGGATACACTCTGTCTACAAGAAGACAGCTCATGGCCCCTTCCAGCCACCACCCACAGCACTGCCCCCCAACCTGTCTGTGGTTGGTGGTTTCGCTCGCCCTCTCTGCAGTCCATCTGGGCTCAGCCCAGCACAGGGCCCCCTCATGTGACAGAGGACTCTGATGTTGGGACAGTTGAGGTTAGGACCAGTCTGTGCAAGAGCCTGAAGGTTGGGCTGAAGAGGGGGTGACAGGAACTAGAATGTGACCAGCTGACTTCGGGGTGGGTGAAATGGAGGACATGCCATTATGGGGGCAGACTCCTGCCCACCCTACTTGGGGACTCCTGCCTGCCTTTTCCGAGTCTGAAATGGGGGCAGGTCCTTCTCTGACAAACAGCTCGCCAGTCCAATGGAAATGTGTCTGTGCTCTGGCCCCTCTCTCCAGGGAAAAGGGAAGCAAAGCCGGAATACAATGAAAAAGCTCCATCTTCCATTCACTCAGCAAACAAATATTTATTTATTACTGGCTAGACACCATTCCTGGCATGAAGAATATAGCAGTGAACATTAAAGACAGGTTTCTGGAGCTCATACTAAAATCCTTATATCTCATGGAGGAAAACACCTTAAAAGTTCACAAGCCCATTTCATACCACAAACGTGCCCCTCGATGCCTGCATCTCCTCTGGACCATCCCCATCAAGGTCACTGATCTACCTTGAACATCTTCAGTGACAAGGAGATTGCCCGTCGTCAAGCAGAAGCAGGCTCTTGAAATCTCCAGATGGCCACAATGAGGAAGCTGGTGGTGTTGTCCCCAGCCACTGAGGCAGAGCCCAAGGCAAGGGAGGCAACAGAGCACTAAATGCACTGTTAGATCCTGCAAGTTCCATTTTGTATCAAGACAAAATATGAAACTTCATGCCCACTTTTGCTGGTTCCATTAATTCAGCAAACAAAAATTTACTGAGCACTTAATACCGGCCAGATACCATTCCTAGCATGAAGAATAGAGCAGTGAATACGACAGTCTCACTTGTCCAAGCTCCAGGGTCCCTCAGCTTCTGCTACCAAGAGTGCCCTCTTTGCTTCCCTCCCATGGTCCAGGAACAGTGGGTCCCCAGTACGCTCCGCTGGCCCCACTTCTCTCCTACTGTCTCTTCCAACCAGGCCTCCCTCCTCCTGGTCTGAGTAACCTCTAAGGGCAGAAGGGAAGCTCACCACTGGACTGAGAAGCAGGTCTTGGCCTCTCCAACCTTGCAGGGTGGCAAGGAGCAAAGATGCTCCCACTTGGCGAGAATCTGGGGACACCAGGCACCAGGAGCAGCAACCTTGGCTGGTTCCCGTGCTCAGGCTCCACAGGACCCCTTGCCGTCCCCACGTGTAGCCCTGGTTGCAAGATGAGGCCTTGCAGCCCTGTGGGCAGCAGCCTAACTGCCTTTCCAAAGGCACAGGCGCTGGGCGGGCCAGATGGAAGCAATTACTATCAGGAAGGGGAGAGGTGGGGGCTGGGAGGGGCCAGCAGAGGGCGGGGAAGAAGGGAAGGAAGGAGGAGAACCCTACCCTGCCCTGCCCAATTGAGAAGACTGGACTCAGAGGATAGGGCACCTGGATGGGCAGGCCACAATGTGGGGTTCAGGGTAGCACACATAGCTGCGGGATGGGAATCTAGAGAGTGTGCGGTCCCACTTTGTCACCAAGACACTATGGCTTGAGCAAACCCCTTCATACCTCTGAGCCACAGGACAGGTGAAATGAGCTCAGGCAGCAGTGGAAAACTGGTTTGAAAAGTGCAGTTTGGAAACAGGCTTGGATGTGAGTCCCAGTTCAGCTGCTTAAGAGCTGTATGACGTTGGCCAAGTAGTTTAATCCTCCTGAGCCTCCATTTCTTCATTTACAAATGGGCTTAATGGAAGGGCTGTGTGAGGTTTACACAAAGTGACGTAAATAAGTGTACAGCATGCCTTTCTTTTTTAAGTTTATTGAGCTAGGCTTTTAATAAGTGCTGAACTGATAAATGGTAACTACTTTTGTCATTTTCTAAGTCCCTTTTTATTATAAGGATAGATGTTGACAGAGGCTACATGGGCAGGAAACAGAGCAGATCATGGGCACAAGACATAAACATTGCAGTCCTTGGGACCTACACTCTGGAGGAGGGTCTGGATGCAAGGCAGAAACCACAGTGTGCTGGCCCAGCACTCTGCAAACTGGTCCTAGTCCCCTTTCTAGCCACCATTACCCACAGTATCCTCTCTACCTCCAGAAAAGCGAATACTGGAGCCTATGGCCCACATGGGCTTTGGAGTGAAGCTGCAGGCAAGAAGGGGGGACTATCCAACAACTGTAGCTGCTTCTGGGCCTCTGCAGCCAGGCCTTCCTCACTACTCAAGGCCCCAGTAGACTGAGGGCCTCACCAGCCCACACCTCTCCTCAGCCCTAGCAACAGCACCCTCGGCTCTGCAGGGCTGAGTAGAAGCCAGGGCTTCAGATTCTAAGGCAAACCACATCATCTTTCCACAGAGCAGCTTTGAGGTGATGGGATGGGCAGAGACAGGCAGTGACTTGGATGTAAATCTCTTGGTCCTAGGCAAGGGGTCAAGACTAAAAAACCTACAGCTCTAGATAGATATCCCTCCTCAGCCTGAAAAGAAACCAATCCAGCACAACCCCTTAAGAGTTCAGCCCCTGCTGGGCTCATGGGCACCAATCTGAAGCCCCAAGGCACCTGGCTGGGGTCCAGGCATCACACACTGCTTTCACTTGTAGCCACATCTGACCACTTCTTCCATCTGTAGGATAAAGAGCACCTCTCTCTCTCTCTCTCTCTCTCAATCTCTCTCTCTCAATCTCTCTCTCTCTCTCTCCCTCTCCCTCTCTCACTCACACACTCACACACACACACACACACACACACACACACACACACACACACAGAATGTGGCAGGGGGGGTCAGGTATGATTCTGAGACCAAGGGCAGCCAGCAGTCCATGGCAGAGGGGCACTCAGAACACTGCAGAAGCGCTGAGAACTTCTGGAAGGGGTGACAAAGGAGAGAAGGAAACTAATGGCTATAGCCACCAAAGCCTGCCTATACTAGTCATTTCCTCAAGGCAACTGAAAGCTTTAGGTCAAGTCCCTAAGGGCTCTGAGGACCAGCTAGCACTTCAGGGAAATGTCTAACTTCAGAGCAGCTGAGGAGTCAGGGTGGAGGGAGCAGGTCCTCTAAGATTTCTGGGGGCCTCACCCCTTACCCTCAGACAGCCTGCTCTCCAGAGTTCTCTGTCCATCTCCAAGGGCCAGAGAGTTTGGCTGTGTTCTGGTTACCATCTGTAGACCTGGCCCTCAGTCTCTGGGACACTCTGGACTGCTGATCTGGAGGGTCCCTTTCAAAAAGGCAGACCTCCCCATCGCCTGTGGGCTGGAACTGTTTTTTGTATTATTGAGGTAGAGCAACCCTTCCCCTGGATGGAGGGTACACACCTTGGAGCCATTCAGAGAGGTAGAATTCACAGCTCCATTGGGGCAGCCTCTCAGAGGAGAGACCCAGAGACTGTGCCCAGGCAGGGCCTGGGTGGACACCTAATGCAGGGCTAATGCCAGGCTGTGGGGGTTCACTGTGGAATGACCACGGGTTAAGCTGGAGCACAGAAAGGGGGTCTGGCCTTTCTGTTCCTGCTGATGAAGCAGGAAGTCATTTCCAGGATTTGTTACAATTCCAGAGAGCAACAGATTCTTGGTTCTACCCAGAAAACTTGATCCTAGGAGGGCTGGGAAGGTGGAGGGGCCAAGGGAGTATTTCTGAGGAGTGGGGAAGAAGTTACTGCTTTGGGTCAGGGAGGGAAGGGAAGGCAGTCCTGAAGGCACCACACACTTCTTGGGCCTGGGCCTCCCCTCACAGGGAGGAGGCCCTATTGTCCTGAACAGCAACCTACTCCCCAGCAACAGGTGCCTCTCGGCCCATAGTCCAAGCAGGCGATTCTCAGTTTCCTCTCCTAACTTCTCTTTGCATCTATACTCCCCTTCTAATCCCTGTCAACATGGACTCTGGGGGGCTGGCCCCAACTGTGGCTCTCCTCAACTGCTTGATGGACCCAGGGCCAACTGAAACCTAAGATCTCCTGCCCGGTGCACGGATGCTAAGGGATGGCACACAAAGAGCACTTGGAGTGGAGACCAGCAGAGCAGGGAACAAGTCAGAGAGACCTGGGCCACCCCAGCTCAAGCAGGGGGTATTTTCAGACCAGCTCCCAGCAAAGAGAAAAAGCCCCAGAAGTTAATTTCTAGACCCCAATGGTTGGCACCTCTTAGGCACCCTCTCTAGAATTATGGGGGCAGCTTTGGAGAGAAGGAGTGTGGGGGAATCATGACTCATAGCAAACACAGACCTCTTCCTCTGTGCAGGCACCTTTCAAAGCACTTAACACTTACCAACTAATTTAAAACTTCTGTGGCAAATGCCAGGGCCAAAGCCTGGAGAAGGCAAGTGACTGAGCACAGCTCAGGAGAGCAGCAGCACTGGTTTGTGCCTCTACTGACAACCTAGCCCACACCAGGCAGGTTCCCAAGGCTCTGCAAAGGGTAAGTGGGCCTGAACTTGGCTTCCACACTGTGCCTTCCTCCAGCGGTGGAAAGCACAGACTTCCCTGAGAAGACTGTGGGAGTGCCAGACTGTGGGTGGCCATGAGGTCAGACGTGCACACTAAGCACCCCAACAATGCCTACACCCCAGCCTTCAGGAAGGCGCCCCCCAAAGCCGTGGGACCCAGTCTGAAACAGAGGAAGCAGCAATAGCAGATTAGGCCTCCAATAGCCCATAGGAGCCTCCCCCAGGACGGGGTATGGAGGAGTAGTACTAGTTCTAGCAGACATGTTTGCAGCTCCTGGATGGCCCTGCCGACAGGGGTCCCCGCCGAAGGCACCCAGAGCATACAGCTGAGCTCAGGGTTTCTGCCCCTATCAGTGCCCCACCTTCACACCAACCCTCCCCACTTCCCACCACCCAGACAGCTCTGAGCACAGTGGCCTAGGCCCAGAGACCCCCACGACGTGAACCTGGTGTCCTGGGCACAGTCAGCCTGCAGCTAGCAACCTCCACCTTTGGGCTCTGCTAGGCGACCTTGTGACTCCTTCACAGAGCCGGACCCAGCAAAGCCTGCCACCTTCAGCAAAGCCAGCCCCACGGACCTCCTGGGCTTGATGGACGTAGTCGTGAGAGAAACTATGGCTCAGAGGATGCTGAGGGTGGGGCGCCTCTTCAGCCTGGGCGCAGAATGAGGGCTGGAAACTTTCCGGGAAAGAGGACGGTCCCGTTTGCTCCCTCTTAGGGAGCAAGAGAAACGGCTTCCCGCGAAAACCTGGTCCAGGGAAGGGATCTCAGGCTGCAGCCACCCAATCGACCCGGGCCCCGCTGCGCCCACATGCCGGCCCGAACCCCTCGCGGCCGCGCGGGGCTGGGGACCAGCAGCCGGCCCCAGGCGCACCCCTTCCCCGCGGGCCCGGCGGCGCGTACTCACCGGGCGGATGGGGCGGGGCGGACGGCTCCGCGCGGCTCCGCGCGGCTTCGATCCGCTAGGCGCGCGGCTGGCGCACGGGCCAGCGCTGCGCTCCGCAGGTCCCAGTCCGGGGCGCGGGGCCGGACTGCGAGCGGGCCAGTTCGCCTGCGGGGAGGCGGGGGCCAGGCCCGGCCGGGCCGGGCGGGGAAGCGTCGGACACGCGTGCGCACACCGCCGGGCGCAGAAGGAGAGCGAGTGGGCCGGGGAGGAAGGGCGGGAGGACGAGGAGGAAGGGCTGGCGGGTCGTGCGGGCGGGGCCGCGGTCGGCGGCGAGGATGAGGCGGGGCCGCAGCTGTCGGCGGGGATGGGGTGGGGGCGCGGAGGCCGGGGAGGAGGTGTAGGGGGTGAGGGGAGAGTTGGGGCGCTGCCTGTGAACCGCGCCAGGATGGATGTGTCCGCGCAGCCTCTGCACGCCCTCCTGGGAACAATGAGCCCCAACAAAGGGTTCTCGGCTTTCCCACGCGGTGAGCCCTGTTTCTCCCTCACTCGGGAAAGTGAGGCAGGAAAAGGGGGGCATTGTTCCGGGAGCCTAGCCCCTAGACCACAGAGGCCAGGGCCCTTCCTCTGCCTTAGTCTGGACCTGCCACCCCCAAACTGCTCCCTCTGCACCCCTCTATTGCACACCCTACGTTGGCCTGGAGAAAACTCAGTTTCTGTTCCTTAAGGAAGGCGCCAGGCATCCTGTCTCCAGGGTAAACCCCATCAGGCCCCTGCCCCTAGTTCCTTGGGCCCAGTCATCCCCTAGCCAAACCTGCGAACTACTCAGGCTGAAAGACAGTCGAGGAATCACCGCAAGACAATCCACAGCCCCCAAGGCACTTTTTCACAGGTGAACAGTGGTAACTGAGCCCTAGTGTGAACAGCCTGGTGCTAAGGGCTCTAAAGGAATATTTAAGACCCAGTCTCTGCCTCCTCGGAAGCTTACCGTCTAGCTGCAGAGAGAAGGCCCACCATAGACTCCTATTCAAGACAAAACAGGGCAACATGTGACTAAGTAAGTGTAAGGAGTGGGTAACTAAAAGCAAGTGCAAAGGTTCAAAGAAGTACTAGCTGAGGACTCACTTCAGCTGAAACTGGAGGGCTTATCTGTTGTGAACAACCCAGGAAGTTCTACTTCACTAGAACAAAGTGGGGAAGGCACGGATGAAGAAGAATCAGCCTAATTCTTCCACAAGGAACTGTTCCATCCTAAGTCATACATCGCGTGATTTTTTTCTGCATTTCACCAATGTCTAACTTTATGTTTCAATTGTGTCTTTGGCTTTGGAAGTCAAACATTCATTCAATAAATATTTATGATATATCAGTTGTGGAGGTTGGGGTATAGAGGCAAAGTCTGGGACTAGCAAGGTACAAAGAACACAATAACTGTAGTCCTGTCCTTGGCATCACTCCTGCCTTTGGCAAATCCAGAGGAAAAGGGAAGATCATCTTCCCTGCTTTACAGGTGGAAAAAGTGGCCCAAGGAAACTTAGTCGAGTCAGAGAATCAGCCCAGCTTCTAAACTCTGCTAACTCTTTCATGAACTAGGTCTAAAAAGTTCTTGCAGTTCTTGCTTATGAACCACATAAACTTCACTCTGTCAGAAAGTAGAACTGAAGGGCTAACTTTTGCTCTTGAAGACCTGACTTCCAATTCTGCTCTGTCACTCAATAGCTTTAATTTTCTTACCAGAAAAATTTAGAAATAACTGCAGTTACTCAAAGGGCTATTGTTGGTATTAAATTAGGCAATGGATATGAATTTGCTCTGGCAGTATAGTGTACTAAAAAAGTGTGAGCTGTTATTACGCAGATAGATCCCTCTTCTGATAAGCTGTATTTAGGTCTCCCCACCCGCTCCACCCACTCCTGCCACCTCCTCACACATTCCCGCCACACACACAGCTTATCTCAGGCTTCGTTACTGGGTACCCAGAAGCCAACTGTAATTCTGACTCCTCCCCTTAGGCCACAACGTACCTACTCATGTTTTTTCCCCCTCCAGTTTCTTAACTGCACAGCCAGATGCTTAGCTAGCCACCCAGAAGCCATATCGTCTATGGGGCAGGAGGAAGGTATTTTGATGCTTTTCAATCCCAGGCACTGGGTTTTGGAGCCATCTAGAGCCCCATCCAACTCTATGGATCCCTTTGGCCCCTCTGCACAATACTGTGAGCTGCTCAGCAAGAGGGAATGTGATGGGGCAAACAGGGCTTTGGCTCCTGGGAATTATTCCTCTCAGAGGTTAGTTGTGCCAAAGGTGAGTCAAGACAATCTGAGGAACAGCTGTCTGGGTCTCAGTCCCCCACTGAGCCATGTTGCCTCCATTCCCATTTCCTCTGCATCCTTTTATTTCTCTCGAGTACTATTCTGCTGTGAAGGAAGTGGAGGAGGACACCTCTCTGCTTTGCTGGGGGGTAGAGGAAGGTGACAGAGGAGCAAGGTGCTTCTAGAGCCAGGAAGCCCCCAGCCTGGAGGCTCCTCCCTGGCAGGCAGTGGGTGTGGGTAGGAGGCACCTGACAAGTGTGCTCCACAGGCTTTTGGATCCTGTCCCTCACATGTGTCATGTTAGCCTCTTGCCCACAAGAGGAGGGAACAGCAAGATGCTATCTGAGGTTGAAATAAACCCAATCCAGCATCTCAGATGCTTTTAAAAATAGCAACTTTGTGATAGTATTTCAGCTCCTATTTTTATCAGATTTATATGGTTGGTCCATACAACTGAGCTGTTCCCAGGGTTCTCAATAGCAGAAACATCACCGTTGTAGTTTTGGAAACCTGCCCATTGGCTGAGGCTAAAATGCATCCCAGGAACCTTTACACTGAGAGGGATCCTGAGCTGTTGTTGCACACAACCTTTGTCTCTGTTTAGGGCTTTGATCAATTAACCACAGAGAGTTTATGGCTTGCTTTTTACCTTGATTGCCATGACTCCACTACATAATCTAGGATCACACAGCCTTCTAGTCGAGAAGTTCTTTTTAATATCTAGCCCAAATACCTCTGGTGACATCCTTTTTGGCTCCTTTCACCGCAGGAAAATAGCAGCTAACATTTACTTCGGATTACCTTGTCCACATCTTCTTATTTAGTTCTCACAAAACCCCTCAGGGTAGGCACAGTCACCTCTCCTAGTGTAAGAACAGTTATGTAACTTGCCCAAGTTCATACTTGGTTATGGTACAGATTCTGTGTCAGAACCATCAGACCATACTGCCTCTCAAGCAGAGGAGGAACAGAATGTTAAGAATTTTTTTAAAGTCAATTTTATTTTATTTATTAACATTTTATCCCCCCTCTGCCCACCCCTCTGGTAACCATTAGTCATTGTCCATGTCCGTGAGTCTGTTTGTCCTGTTCATTTGTTGCTTTTAGGTTTATATCCTACATATAAGTGATATCATGTGATTTTCAACCTTATCTGTCTGGCCTATTTCACTTAATATAATTATTTCAAGGTTCATCCATGTTGTTGCAAACAGCAATAATATTCTATGGCTGAGTAATATTCTAAGAAATTTCTTGTTAGTGAAGGAGATCAAGTGTTTTACCTTTTGGGATATTGATTTTTAAGCTGGTAATTAAGAAACAAGAGACTCAGAATCTTTGACCCTCCCTGCTTTCCTACCCCAAAGTTTCAGATAGAAAATCCTACAGTCAGGAAAGAAGTCTTAGGATGTTTGCTTCAGTCTAAGTCGAATTAAGTATGGTAAATAGGAGGGCTCTGGCCAAGGCCTGTTGGCTAGATAGCCCATGTCCCATTGTTCGGATTTGCCTTGCCAGAATTTGCTTGCTCGGCGCGTTCCACTTTTCCTCAACTAACTATAAATTGCCCATTCTCACTTCTGAAATCTATGACCACCACCCCGCCTTTTTCTCCTTTGTCCAAAATGTCATTTATACTCAATGTTGCCTCACTGTCTTTGGAAGTTTCATGCTTATGTGAATTAGTACATGTGCATGTACTAATTTGTCTTAGTCATTAGCCCAGCTAGGAAAACTTATTAGGAGGAAAAGTGTGTGTATATTTGTATTAGTCTTGCCTTTCATTTCTACATTATGGCCAGTGTGCTAAATGTCCGTATGTGCCCCACTCTAGAATCTAAATTCTGGGTCTCAACCATGCTGAGCCATGGTCTCCCTAACTGCTGGGCCTTTGCTGTGCTGGCCATTTGGCTATCAAGTTTTAACCTAGAAGTTTAGCTTCTCTAGGTATAAGCTTCCACAGCCCCCTCTGCTTTTTTCAAGGTACTCACTACTGTTGTTATTACTTTTAATAATGCCTATGTTCCTCACTAAACTGTAAGCTCCATGTGAGCTCTACCTCCAGACTCTTGCTATAAACGAACAAAAAACAATTAGGGCAGATGTTCAAAACCTGTTTATTGAATTGAGACAGTTTAAATAATTCAGTCCATGCTTATTTTTTAACAGTGGTTAAAACTCAGTAGCTTCAAGTTTATATAGATTTCAAAATCCAATGTAATTTCAATAATAACAATAATAGAACACATAGGGTTACCAATATTTATTTTGCTAAGTGAGGATATTTAAAAACAACTACCATTATCACCATCTTCTTATAAAAGGACATTTTAACATTATATATACATTTTTGGAATAAAGATTTAGTCCTTTCTGAGAAGGAAGAGTTAGCAGACCTACATCAACCTATTTAGAAATAAAATAGACATATTACAATGTTTTGGATATGCAAGTATTACCCGAGCAACATTTTCAACATTTCTCCCTTGGGAGATCTGTATTCTACAAAGAAATGAAAAGTGTAACTTAAATGTCAAACTTGTTTCAAAATGTTATTTTTCTCAGTTTCATGAAGGAATGTTGACAAATGTAGAACACTCAGCAGTTTTGCTCTATGAGGAAACTTTTGGGCAAACTGAGAGGAGCCAAGGAACAATAGCAGTCCATCCTCCAACTGCTCCCTTCCTTCTCTGAGCAAGCCAGGAAGAAAGTGGGCCAGGGACTGGGGGCTGAAAGCCAGTTATGGAGCCGTCCAGGATTTATCTAGGAAGAGTGACATCAACCACTGTTCCAGCAGAGCAGGGACACAGGCACGCATATCGAAGGCACCCAATAAAACACATAAGGCACTGTTTCCAGCACAGAGGACAGATGTATCACGCTGCCAGAGAGGGGCTAGTTTATCGAGGTGGGGCTCCGGCAAACTGGGTCTCGCTTGGGAAGCTCTTGGGGAAGGTGGGATGTTGGGTTCTGCTGAGTGTCACAGAGGGAAGCATAAGGCAGAGGAGTGGCTCTTATTCTGCAGGAGACTTGGATTCAGAATTGAGCTCCTTTACTCGTAGGTGAAAGCCCTCAGGTGGTGGCCTAGTTGCTACCACCTTCTCCAGGCCTACAGTGGACCCCTGGGACCCCGAGGAACACAGACTTCCTGGAAAAGATAGATAATGGAATATGTGATCAGAAAGAGAGGAGACCTGCTCCAGGCTCCCTGTGAGTTCAGAGGAGGCGTAACAAGGCAACTGGCCTCTTGGTTCAGCCAGTTCTTCCCGGTAGCTATTCAGGGGTCTCAGGATTAAGATGGTGTTGCAGTGAGGGAACTGTTTCAGGTGGTGACAAAGGCAAGTAGCTATATGTTAAGAGGAGAGTCAGCAGGACCCATTTCATGGCCCACCACACATCTGAGCAGCTGTTTAATGGAGTAAAAGCAAATATTCTTGTGGGCATTGACCACAGCTAGGGTGTCGGGGAATAGGAGGCTTGTCTAGAGCACTTTCTGCCTTGCAGGGCTGCTCCCTCCCTGGGTCTTGGTTACTCCCATTGCAGGCACTGGGGGAGAACTGGGCCTGGCACCTCTGAAAGCAGAGTTGGCCCTGATGCATAAGCACCATCTCTACCTCCCAACATAACAGAGGGGCAAAGCCAGGCCTCCCTCTAGAATAGCCCTTACCTACTGTCTCCTCCTAGGCTCTCCCGCCCCCTGAACTGTGCTTGTGGAGGGTACTATGGGCCTTCCTATTCTCATCATCACCTTCGAGTGCCAGGCCATGCAAGACTGTTGATAGAAATTTGGTGGTTGGCTGAGTAGACCTGTGAGAAAGAAGAGATGGGACAGATCAGGCTAGGAAGTCAAGACTGGAGAGGCAGGGAGTGCCTTCCCAGGGCACAGTTCCAGGCAGATGGAGGCCCATCCCCTGGGAGGCTCTCACTGTCTTCCTTCTGGTTCAGGATGTGTTGCCTATTAAGTCTTTTCCAAGTGTGCAACCTGTGTGTGAAGCCAGATAAGACCCCAGCTGAGAGAACTTGATCTTCCAAGGAGGACAGTCCAAGGATTGGGTCCCTTTACACTGCAAGGAGGGGACTTTCGGAGTTAGCGTCCCCTCTACTCTACCACTCGGCATTTGTCTTCATGACAGTTCAGAAAGGGTTTCCTCTTCAGGCCTCCCCATGCATATTTTTCATATATATGAAGAAAGACAAGCCAGGGTTCCGTTCCAAGCCAGCTGGTTCTGCTGCTATCACCTCCACTTGGTGGGAGAAGCAGGTGCCCACCCCATTGCCACATCTCCCCCTCTAACGTATCCCTCCTCAGCCTCCCCACCCTCAATGCCTTATTCCATTTAGATTGTCCTGTTGGAGGCACACTGGGTCAGCAAGTGTGCCAAGTACTAGTGAGATACAAAGCATACTGCATGTCTTCCTAGAGTAACCCTCACACCACTCTCATGTTTCTATCCCTATGTTGTTTGCCTGTGCCTGCCCCACTAGCCGGAGGTTAAGGGCTTTGCTTTAGTCATCTCTCTGTTCCCAATACGTAGGATGCTGGTCGGATCAAGAGTTAATCAGCAAGTCATCATTTAAGGTTAAGCTTATCACCCTTGACACTTACACAGCAGATTTGCGTCACGAATCTTCATCCCTGCTCCCTCTTACAAAGCCGTAGGCTCAGAACACCTTGGGTCTCATCCAGTGTTGTGGGTAAATGTCAGCTCCAGGAAGAGACTTCTGACCATTCACCAATATCTAGGACAGGGCCTTGCCTATAGTACAAGTTCAATAAACATTTGACAAATGAATGAATGGAGCTCAGCTCTGAATCCACGTTTCCTGGTTCTCAGTCTAGGGGATACAGAATAAGATCCACCCTCTCTTCTGCCTAATGCTTCTCTCATATCGCTTAGTAGAACCCAACATCCTGCCTCCCCTGAGCTTCCTGAGCAAGACCCAATATCTGTCAGCACCACTTTTACTAACTAGCACATGCCAGCCCCTTTGGCACTGTGATGTATCTGTCCTCTGTGCTGGAAAGACTACCTTATGTGTTTGTGTGCCTTCAGTGTACACGACTGTGTCTGTGATCTGCTGGAGCAGTGGCAGACATCATCGTTCCCAGATAAGCCCTGATGGCCATCAGTCTATAGCCCCTTCAAAAGTCCCTCCCTGGCCTCAAGATTCTACAAACAGGGGACTATGACACTGGTCATACCTGGAGCTCAAGCCCTTCAGAGTTTCTGTACTCCACCACACCCATATCATTTGCCCTTACCAATACTGTTTTGTACTTGATCTTCTGGCTGCTCTATGTGAGTTTGTTTTGTCTTCCTGTCTAGTTAATAAACTCAAGGCCAGGGACTCACTGACCAAGTAACAAAGGCAAAGGTGGCTTTTTACGCTTGCATCATCCCATTCATATTAAAACCATCCCACTTCCAAGTGGCAATCCTTCATCCTTGTCAGTAGGGTTAATTCACCCCAGCAGGGGTGACCTCAATGCTGGGAATGGAAAGAGGAAGTGCCATCAAAATCGGCTATATTTTATTTCCAGAAAGTCTTCATGTTTGGTTTTTTGAGGGCACTCCCAGACATACAGACCTAGAAAACTGTTACGAAGGAGGAAGAGCAATGTGGCAGCAGAATCAGAAGGGGAAAAACGGGAAGTGATACAGCCAGATTGGGACACAGAAATCAGCAAGGACGGGTGAGCAGGACTTGAAAAAGGCCTGAAGCCACCTCTCTCCCCTTCTCCGTACTGTCCTCCCTTTTCGAGATCTTCCCCAGGGTTCTGCCCACTCCACATCCCTCAGCTCCTGCTTCCCCAGGTTGTGCCATTAGTCCACATCAAATGATACCAATACTTTATTCACATACTAGGAATAAGCCAGTATGAAACACATTTTTAAAAAATTCATTGGTGCTAAAAATCGCCCCACCCACTTCAGTCACCCATATCTGTGTTCTTCTCCTGACATCCCTGGGCAGACTCAGTTTTTCTGGGCTTCCTGCAAGAGCTTGAGCAGGGTGTCATCCGTCCTGAGGGCAAAGGTAAGCGTGCGCTGCTGGTAGTGCTCTGCGTTACACTCCAGGTTCTCAATTACCTCTGCCAACAGGTGAGCCCTCTCCACCCCTGAGCCAGGAGCTTCAAAGCCCAGGGCAGTGAAGTGCACGTGCAGGTGGTAGTAGGAGGGCAGGTAGTGCAGGTACACACGGAGGCGGTCTGCTTTCACCTGGTAGCGCTGCAGGATGGCTTCCTGGTGAGAAAGGGTGGCAGGAAAGGGGTCACTGTGCTGCCTACAATCCAGCACCAGACCTTCCTCCTATCCTGACCCCTGACTAGCCTTTGGACACCTAACAAAACCCTCCAAACGGCACTCTGCCCACAGTGTGCTTTAGGTCCCTGTCCTCCTTTCTAGGGAATTAACAAAAGCAGGTGAGAGCAGCAGAGTTGAGGGTCTTTCTCCCAAATGAAGGGGACAGTGGCCTGAATCAGGGTTCTCAACACCAGTCTGGATAAAACATTTGCTTTCTCAGATAGTTGCTGCTGGGAACCTAGGCAGTCCCAGTGTCTAAGAACAGGCCCCACAGACCCAGACTGGGGATGATTTGTGAACACTTAAAGCCCTAAGTGGGTAGGAGGAGGCCTGTTCTCCCTCTTGGCATGGACACAGTGGAGCCTGGAAACGGTGAGGATAGGGATGGGCTGAGCTAGGGTCTTGGTGAAAATGAAAGGACAGTGCTGGACCTTTGTTGAGAGAAGAAAGTATTGACTTTGGCCCAGGCTCCCACTCCCTTGGCCCAACCCCACCTTTGCTCAGGGTTAGAGCCTTTCTATCAAAGCCCTCTTCCAGAGACTCCAAGGCCTGGAGTTCACAGGAGACTCTGGTTTCCATTGTGGGCAAATCCCTGAGGAGGTCAGAGGTGAAGAGAAAGAGACCAGGCCCTCCATGGGCTTGGAATACACCACAGAGCTGTATTCTGTGTTTGGAGCTCACCCCAGGGATCTCTGTAGCAGGGTGAGACCAGGGCCAGAGCACCCAAAGGGCTTCCTGGGATAAGCAGGGCAAGGACACCAGAGTTGTCAGGGCAGGTCAAAGTGTTGGCTCAGCATTTTCATGAAAAAAAGACACCACTCTCTGCCACCCACCCAGAGGCTGTTTCAGAAAAAACAAGTCACTCCTACAGAGAAAGGTGGCCAGAGAGACACTGACATGGGCCAGCAGAAGGATAGGGCAGTGAAGGGGAGCTGGGGACCAGAGGCTAACAGACAGTCAACCCAGGCAGAGCCCTTCCTCGAAGTGCATCCAAGCCTTTGAGCAGCTCTTGTTGAAAGGGGTGAGCCTCTCCTGGCTGGGCATCTGTGACTGCCAGGCCCAGACATGGGGGTGGGGACATCTTCAGAAGTTTCAGAGTGGTAAAAAAGGCTGAGAACAATCCCACAGAATGGCAGATTCAATAGGATCCTGACCTGATGTCATGGCCTAGAGAGGTGAAGTAACCTGCCCAGAGTCAGCCAGCTGACTGATGTCAAAATGTCAGGACCATAATGTAGTGGTTAGCAACGTCTGCTTTACATGCAGAAGGTCCTGAGTTCACACCCTAGGTGGAACCACAGACCATACCCCAGGGCACCAGGCACCAGGCACCAGGCGCTGGGTGCATGCTGCAAGCGTATAGGAGGAGACACCCTGCCTTCAGAGATCCAGTTCTTAAGGGGAAATGGCAACATCCCAACATTCGTAGGTCAGGGGTGGAAGTGGGGGTGGGAGGGAATTAAAGAGGAGGGGGGGGAAATTTCAGAACCAGGACCACAAACCAAATCTCCAGACTCTCTTCCACCATCTCCCCTTGTTCTCCTTTTAGCACCCTATAATTTCATTCAATTCAATCAACATCCCAGAAGACAGTATCCCTGAATGCCAGGTGCTACAGAATGCAGTCACTGCCCTCAGGCTAGATGAAGAGGTTCGTGCTTATAGATATCAGAGCCGTGGACCCAGCTATCCCAAAAAAAGTCTGGCACAATGCCACTGTCACCAAGCAAGGCAGGCAATCCTGGGGTGGGAAGGCATCCCACATGGGACCTGCCACATAGGCCAAAGGGCGAGTATGGGTGAGGAAAGGTGGCTGAAAGTAGAGCTGGAGGGTTGGGCAGGACCTGGTGACAGAGTCTTATAAACCCATCTAAAGAACCTGTGTATGGACCCACACTGGCATCCAGAGAGAAGCCCCTTTCACAGATAGCATTCCAAGAAAAGTGAGGAAAGTGATGCAGGGAACACACTGGAATGGAAGTATAAATTTCTCTGGGCTTTGGTGTGACTTGTCCAGGGCAACTCACCTGCCCCTCACGGAGGATGTTCCTGAGCAGTGGTAGGTGCTCTGCAGTAAGGTCCCGGAGAGACCTGATGCCCCGGCGATGGCAGATGGCGATCAGGTACAGGTCATCAAGCTGCGCAGAGACAAAAGGTAAACCAGGCTCGGCAGGGGACAGTTAGGGGACGCTGCCAATCCTGGAATTCCCCATGGAGGCCAGGAAGCACCCAGACCCCAGGCCTGCAGTGTTGGCCACAGCCAACCCCAGCAACCCCAAGGCAGGACTGATCTCCAGACAATGAGTGCATCCACATGCCCAGAGTGAATGGGACAGACTAAGGAACTGAACTTCTGTTTATTTCCCCCGCTAAAGAATATCATAAAGGAGTATTTATATACTCAGAGTTGGTGGAGGGACAGGAAGGAGGTTCAAGAAAGTGTCAAGGACAACTTTCCCTCCAAAAGTTTATGCTCTAACGGCATGTTCACAAGTAACTAACTAAAAGACACGAAGTGATAAAAGTACAGGAGAAAGAAGGAAAGACTGGCTAGGATCTTCCAGAGACATTTCCTAGAAGAGAAGTAAGGGGATCTGGGTCTTGAAGAAGTAGGTTTTAAAAAAGGGCATTCAGATAGAGGGAACACTGAAAGCTAAGTCTCAGAGGCAGGAAGGTATAGGGCATGTAAGGGAAGGGCAAGTAGCCTGATTTGTTTGGAGTCAAAGACATGTGAAGACGTGTTGAGGGATATGAAAAGTGGAAAGGGAGCCTGGGGCCAGCCCAGTAATAAGCACAAGAGCCTTAAGCTTTTTCTTTCTTCCCCTATCTATCTCCTAGGGCTCACAGGTGGCCATTCCTGCTATCCTTACTGAAAATAGTGCCTGGCTGAAAACCTGGAGATCACAACAGTGCAAAGAACCAAAATCAACAAGATCACATGCCAGGCAGCAAATGAACTCTTAATCTGGCCCAGATATCCGCCCCGCCACCCTCCCACACACCCCCACTTACAGAAACCCTGGCTTTGGCTACTTATCATGTCCATGTGCGAGGCAGGCCCCAGACACCAGTGCTCCATGGTGTGGGGAGACACCCAGCCCTGCAGTCTGAGCTGCTTGATTCACCAAGGAGATAATTTGGAGACTGTGAGTCATCCAACCAAATCCCCAAGGACTCTGATTTAAAAAGTGAGAATGAGATTTTCCACATGGTACCTGATGTCCAGCTATGCCTCTTCATGGCAACACAGTCTCTTTTTGACACTAACACACTTCTCTGCCAGAGCTCCAAGGATCTGGGCTCTCTGCCCCAGACCTGATACAGATGAGCCCACTGGGAACATCCTGGCAGATGACAAAGCTGTGCCTATCCAGGCCTCAGTTGTACCCACAAGTCCCTTCTGTGCTCTCCTTCTCATGACACGTGTCTAAGACATTTACTCTCTCACTAGCTAGGGGCCGAAGGAGAAGCCAAGAAACAAAACTGTTCAAACTTGAGGTGTGTATGTGTGTGCCTGTGGGTGTCTTCAGCTTTTCCATGTGTCACTTTCACAGGAATCCCAAATAATAGTAGCATTTGTTTTAGATAATGTCTGTTGACAAATCTCAAACATGACATCAACATCCCAGAAAACAGTATCCCTGAATGCCAGGTGCTACAGAATGCAGTCACTGGCATGGAATGAGGCATGAAGCCTTGTGTTGGGTGTCAGCTCATGGGCTAGATGAAGGAGAGAAAAGAAATCCATTCTTTTGTATCACACATTACCCCAGATTTTCTGCAAAGAGCCAAAGTGCCCCTGGCCAAGAGAAATGATCTGAAAAAAGCAAGACAAAGGCCTGATGAAGGTCTCAGATTGTACCCCGGAAGGTGGTCCATCAATCGCTGTAGGAGAAGATACCATCAATCTCTTTTTACAAGGCAGGACAGTGAAATCAAAGTAACAGCTTCTTGGTAAGGGCCAAGACAGAATGGCTGGAGCTTTGGAGAGCCATCTCTGGACTGACTCAAGGAGAGAGTTTCCTGGCTTGAGAGCCTAAGACCAAAGAACCTAAATCATATGAACTGAAAGTATACATGTCTATATAAACACAAACATATATGCTTATATATACAATACATAAAAACTATCTCTGGAAGAAGAGACAAAAAATAACCTCTTCTGGGGAAGGGAAATGGAGCAATATGGAGCAATATAAAATATAAAGGTGATCTCTTAAGAAAACCAAGGAAGGGATGTTATAATCTTCAGAAAGGCAGAGCATCTAGCAAACATTAAGGACTTGATAAATACTTGTGGAAGGGATGGATGTATGGCTGGACAGACATATGGACAAAGAGTCTCTTTAATCCCAGGCCATCAGTTGGAGGACTACATAAATATATATAAAGCCTTCTGGGAGAAGTGGCAGTAGGTGGAGATTCCAGGTGACTAGAAAGACTCCTCAAAGAAAATGCCAGCACACCTCTCTCCTTTACTCTCCCTTGGTGCGAGGACAAAAAAAACAGAAATCCAGCCTGACCTGTCTTCCTGCTGGACAGACTGCCTAATTCTCAGGAGGTGTTGATTTTAGTGTTCTTCAAAGGTCAAGCATTTGAGACACTGACATATGGCACTACCAAGAGACAAGTGCTAATTAAGCAAACGTTAAGTACAATGGCACCTATATTGCCATCAAGGAAAGTCTGACATTTAAGCTTGCCCATTCACAACCCCTGAGCGCGAGTCCAGCCATGTGGCTGAGAGGCCAGGACCGTTCCTGCAGCCTTTTCTGTCTTAAATGGAACAGAGAGAGAGCAGTTCCATTGGCAGGCTAGGCAGGATGCCTGCCAGCACCAGGTCAGAAGAACAATGATTTCCGTTCTCTGTACTATGGACTTAAGTGTTCAGGGCTTCTTGAATGGAGATACACAAATCTATCTTTTGTTGTCTCTGCATTGCCCTCAGACCATTCCCCTGCAAATCACAAGCTCTTCAGTGTTCAAGGATCCTGTGAGTCAGAAGTTCCTCCTACCACATCCCTACCTCCCATGACCCAGTGTATAATCCAGGACCTCCCGGCACAGGGCTGGCAAGGGGACAGATGGGGTTTGCAGAGCTGCACAAAGGCATTGCCTAGAGCTACCACCGGCATTTGTATGGCCTTGTCCCAGCTCCCCCAACATCTCCAGAGCGAGTCCTGGCTTCACCCGCGGAGGCTGAGGTAGGAATAAGCTATAGGTATTTTCTCAGCCTCTCTCCACTACAAAACCCCACATGTGGAAAGCCATCTTCTTAGATCTTACCTGGATCTAACAAATCATCACAATGCTCCAACTTCTGGAAACTCCCTACCATACCTGGAGCCATGTTCGGGAATTCCCATAAGCCTCCTATAAGAGACAGTTGGCACTCACTATTCTGTGTGCCTTTGAGCTGAAATGCTAGCCCTTTACCCCAACCACAGGCTCCCAGCCCTTCTTTTTTGGCAGCGAAGGAGTACCATGGCAGGTCTAGAAATCACCAAATCACAACCAAGCAAACTGCAAGTGAGCTCGGTTAGGACCCAAAGGCCGAATGTGCAGGCCACAGCTGAGAAGGCAAGAGGAAAGGCACCCATAGAGAGGTGGACAGGGCCCAGACTCTAAATGACATCTTTTTGTGAGAGTCCTGCAACTGTGTAAGAAACACAGAAGGGCCCACCCAAAAACAGAATGGAAACCTGAGCTTGAATTACTCAAAGATTCTAGTTAGAGGAGGGTGGCGTTTATCTATTCCCCCTTTCCTACCCAGCAATCCTGCAATCTGGCTTCCTCAGCCTTTTCCTGGCCCCCTGACCTGCTGCAGGCTGAGTCTGGCCCAATTCCAGTATGCAGTGGGAACAGCGCTTCCTCTAACAACATACTGCTCTGCCTGTTCTGTTACTGTCCGGGTATAAAAGTCTACCCACACAGACAATGGTAACATTGTGACTGGTGGTGGGACAGTGTAGGGGAGTGAGGATGGGATGAAAGAAGGTGGAGAGATAGACTACAGAGAACCAGACAGTATAAATGAGGTGGCTCCCTTGGAAACCAGCTCCTTAAAAGGTGAGAATTGGGACTGGGGTGGGGAGGAGACTAGGAAACAAAACTGAGAGGCTTAGATGGAGGTGAGGCTGTCAGGAGACCTTCTCTGCCACTAGGGTTCCTGCCTATCAGTACTTTAGACCATGGGCCTGACTGGATCTATTGGTGTCCAAGGGGAAGGAGAGATGCAAATGGTCTACCCCAGGGCTCCAAGAAGTGACAGTGGCCTCCTGAGCCACTTGGCTGGTTAAAGAGTAGCCCATGTGGTTATACAAAATCACCTCATTATCCCCTTCTCCCTCCCATGGAGGGGTGAAAGAGAGACAGGAAGAGCTTTAAACTGACCCATTTAAGTATAAACATTTGTATATGACAGGTGTACACTCTCACCTCAGAGCTCAGACCTCTCCTTGTTGGTTAATTATAATCTGCTTATAGAGAGAGAGCAATGTGAGAAGGGCAGGATTAAGGCTGGCCAGCAATGTGGAGCAGGGTACTCCAAGAACCCCAGCAAAAAATCTTTTACCTGCTGTTGGTTCCACTTGAGGTCGGGGATGAGGACAAAACCATCAGAGAGATCTGGGTTCTCGAAAACAATCCGGTCAGCTTCAGACTTCTTGTCGAGGATATTGTACACCCACTAGAAAGAAAGGGAGAAACAGAGGTCCATATCCAGTCACCACCCGTAGGGAGATGCCTCAGACTGAGCAACCCGATCATGGAAGCAACCTGATCCCTCCAGGAAGTCCAGCCACTGAGCCCCAGGGATCTAAACTCAGGCTGTCCCGTCATCTAAAATCTGCTCTCAGGGGTCCAGAAAAGATCTTTCTTCCTCGGCTATTGCTGACACTCAGTCACCAGACATCCCTACAGGGTCCACTGCTGTGCAGATGGGGCTGGCTCTTTAGGTTCTTCCTGGTTCTAAGTGTCCACACACTCTTGCAAACTCACAGACTTGGTCTGCATGAACCCCCTTCACTGACCATAGGTCTGGGGAAAATGTGTCTCCGTGGGCCCTATCCCACTTTACTCAGGACCATGGCAAAGAGTCAGGTTGGGAGTTCCTTCGCAGAGGATGCTGCTTCCATGCCAGGGCAGGCAAAGGCTTCAGTTCCAGAAATAAATGTGTGGGTTTCCCGCCCCGGGATTTTCATGGTGGTGGGATAAATACCTCTGCCCACCTGGAGCCACAGCAGCCTCAGCTGACATGGACCCTGTATGACAAAGCTGACCTGAAAGCCACATAGAGACCTTTCTTGTCAACCCAGAGCTTCTGGCCCTCCCTCACACCATTTGATTTGGTGCTATCACTAGTCTTCAGGGAACCCATCCTTGGGTACTGTAGGCAGATGTCACTTTACAATTAAGGTCCTGGTGGTCTCTCTGAAGAAGCCTCCTGCAGGAAGGTTAAGATAAAGCCCCTGTTCTACAGGCTTGAACCCATGGATCTCAGACCTCAACTCTTCACTTCCCTCAAACTCTGAGTGTCCTTTGCAAACTTGTGAATTGCCCATGTGCATGCATTACAATTTAATTTTCTCCTTTTAATCTGTCTCTTTAACTTGATTACTAGCCTAGCTCAAAGAACTCAGAAGGTGGGAGGAAAGTATTACATATATATTAGCTCCACAAGAACCCTAGCAGACTTCACTGTACAGTCCTGGGCCAGAGCACTGCCCAGTCCAGCACGCTGAGAGCTCCCAGAGAGGCATTTCCTGCCTGACTGGAATGCACTGCCAGAGAACAAAGCCAGGCAGACCTGACCCATAGCACTCCAAACATAAAGAGGCAGGAGGTGGAGGCTGATCATATGGAGAGCCTTGGTGGTGCCCAGAGCTGTATTTTCCCACAGCTGAGCAGCTCCCGCAAGACTGGGTTCATCCCCCATCTAACTAGCTGTCACCCTGGGTAAGTGACCTAATTTCTCTAAGCCTTTGTAAAATGAGACTAATGATATCTACATATTAGGGTTGAGGTGAGAACTGCAAGTGAGCAAATGCATGTGGAATCACCCAGTTCATAGCGGGCACCCTAAAAGCAGAGAGCAGAGCTTGGAAAGCTCCAGCGCAAGGTAGTGTTTGGCTAGTGCCTGAGATGACTGCAATGGGCAATGTGCTAAAGGCTACAAGCCGGACTGGGGAAAGGAAAAGAAAGTGGATGAGAGCAAAGGAGATGGCACTGATCGAAGGGCAAGAGAGAAGCAAGAGTGAGGCAGGAGTGGCAAGTGACACCAGGCAGGTGTGGTGTGATGAGTGCCAGGCCCTACTCTAGTGCCTCACTGGGATCACCCTCACAGCAATCCTAGGAAGTTGGGATTATGAGCACCCCATTTTGCAGGTAAGGGAAAAGCAAGGTCAAGGAAGTTCCCACAATTCCAACCCAGAGCCTGGTCCCAGAGCCCATGCTCCAGACCACACTGGGAAAGTTTCCGGGAGAGCAGGAGGGACCTAAATCCATGTGAAGTCTCAGGCCAGAATCCCAGATGAGAAAGGGAGAGGACCCAGGGAACAAAATTCACATAAATCCTAAAGGGTTACATAATGGGGAGTGACATCATCTGAAAGGAAACCTGGAAAACTCAGCCACCTGACAATAATGGGCCTGTGGGTGGGCACTGACAGCTTCTAGAATGGATCTAGAATGGCCTCCTAGCAGTAAGTGACATTGGTAACTCCTCCCTCTTCTCACTCCTGCTTCTTTTCTTAACCCGCTTGCTTGCACCTCCCCTCTGGCCACCCTTTACCTGCCCATACCTCCAGGTGTCTCAGCTTTGCACTTTCCCATCCTGTTTCACAGAACTGTCACTTGTGTGTACGTAACAGTAGCTACCACTCTGGTGCCTTTTCTGTGCTGCAAATAGCAGCAGGCACGTAATACACAGCACCTATCTCAGTTTCCACCAGGCCACGAGTTGCATTTTCCAGTCAAGGAAACAGGGTTTCAGAAGTGAAGAAGAGTATCACACTGCTCTGAAACAGCAGAATGAAAACCCAAACTTGCCTGACACTGAAGCCTTGACTCAATGACTCACCAACTGGCATTTTTAGCCTGATGATCTCTCATGCTCCGGAATCAGACATCCCACTGCACTTTTTTTACTGGAATTTACAAGTACCAAATTGGAGGAGCCAAATAGGGTAGTGGGCTAAGAGCACTGACGTTGGAGTAGACCACCTGGCTTTGAATCCCATCTTTGATGGTCTGTTGTGAAGATTTGATGAGATGATACACATAAAATGCTTAGAACAGTTCCTGGCATCTAATGAGGGTTCAGCGAGTCCTAAGCTGAACTTGCCATCTTCCATATAAACCCTCTCCACTGTCCACATCCCCACACCGCTGCCCCGTCCTAGTTAACGATCCTACCAGCTGTCTACTCAGTGCCATTCTAGACCTGGAGCCATCCCAGGCTTTCCCCACACCTCTTCACATCAACCAGTTCCTAAGCTCAACCTCTTAAATCACTACTAAAGCCTTCCCATATGTCTCAGTTCAAACCCATGCTGGGTTTTACAGTCTTCCTGCTTACACTCTCACCATAACCCAACTAATTCTTTAAATGTGTTCATGTTACCCACATGCTTAAAACTGTGTAGGGGACCCTCACTGCCTATAGCAATCATTCTCAAATCTGATGACCATTAGAAACAGACATCTTTTTTAAAATACAGATTTCTCAGCTTAACTCATCAGATAATCCCAAGGATGAGCAAGGTGTGGGAACTCCTGGTCTCTTGGACAAACTGACCATGCCTCCTTCCTGGTCCCTGCCATCCTTCTCCTGTTGTCTCCTGCTGACTCTACAACTCCCTAGCCCTCTGTACTTGCTCGTCCCTGCACCTGGAATGCCTTACATGCCTTGTCCACCTGGTAAATTTCTATTTGTCCCTTAAGGCCCAACTGGAGGATCACTTCCTCTGTGAAGCTCCCCACCGTCTGAGCTGATCACTTCTCTGTGTGACCACTGCATCTCATACGTAAACCACCAAAGTGCTTAATTCATTATAATGCAGTTGTCAAACTACACGGTCTATCTTCCTATAAGACTACGGGGTATTGCCAATGTTTACCTTGGTGACTCACCAGAGCCTAGCACAGGGCCTGGTACATAGTAGATGCTCAATAATCTTATGACTGTTACCAGTTACGCTGAGTGCTAGTAAACCTCCCAGAAATAGCCAAGAAAGAATATATAAATGCTTGTGCAAAGAGAATTTGGTAGAGAATTCTGTTGCATTATCTTCCAAGAGATCTATGTAATAGTGCATAAGGTACACATACAACTCACACTGATTATGCTAAAATCTTCCTCTCTTGAATCCCATATATGTGCAACAAATGCAGTAGAACATACACTCCAGGAGCTCCCTCTAAGATCTTGACAGCAGAAGCTATCTAGGAAAATAAAGACATATCTCCTTTCCACTTAAGAGACAGAGCAAGTACTGGAACTTAAAAAAAAAAAAAAGAAAGAAAAGAAAAGAGTAGAGAAGAGAAGTGAAAAGAAAAGGAAAGAAAAAAGAAAAGAAAAAAGAAAAAAGAAAAGAAAAAGTCAGCTTGACCCAGAGGAACCTTGTGCAAACACTGCACAGGGAGACCATGGCAACAGCCAGGCTGGGAAAGACAGCTATGGGCACACAGGGCCTCCTACCCATCCTGCAAACCTCCCTTTCCTTCCTCTTCCTGAGTGCATTCATCCCAGTGCCCCTACACCCTTCTTCTGTGCATGGGAGAAATGGCTATGAGTTTCTCCTATTAGAACACCCTCCAACACCATAACCTGAATTCTGGAGAAAGTAAGTGAAAAATACTCAAAGAGAATAAGAGTGAGTGATAAAGACATGGAGACAGTGAGAGCCAGTGAGTGAGCAAGAAAACAACTCATTTGTCATATTTAACTCAGAGCATTTACACAGGGCTGAGGCTCTGGCTGGCGCTGAGCCCAAGCCCAAGGAGAAATCAGGATCTCTTGGCTAAATGGCCTGCATCTGGTCCACTGGCTAAAGACACTCGGAAGATGCTGCCAACTCCTGAACATAGCACTGGGGAGGAGGCCTTACTAAGTTCCCAGGGATAAAAGAGACCTGCCTTCTATGAAACAAGCAAGGGCAAGTTCTTTTACTCTAAGACTCCACTTCTGGAGGCAGGTTTGCTGCAGGCAAAATCAGGAATAAAAGTCTGGACTGGAGCAGGCTTAACCAGGCATCAGTCCTTACCCATTCACAGACCCCTGGTGAGAGCATGGCCACTCTAAGACTGTATCAGGGCTATTATAGGGTAGACACAGATTCTTCCAATGAACAAGGCTGCTTTGAGATCTCTAGGGAGGCCCACGGGCATGCCTGAGACCAGGCTCAATTCCCTTATCAATGACCGCTCTATGTAAAACAGTGACTACTATACCCCAGGACTTTCTATGCCACTTTCCTGCTTATTTTATTTTTCTTCACAGCACTCACAGCTTCACATCTCATATGGTCACTTATATATCTGTGTGCTGTCTGACTCCTGCAAGGAAGGAAGCTCCATAAAGGCAGGGACTCCACTGTGCTCTGACATAACCCTACAGCTTGTGCTGTGCAACAGTGTTGGCCTCAGGTAAGACCATGACAAATGCCTAAGACACATTGGCCATGGGGACATCACTCCATATCTGACCCCTCTGGGCCAGTCCAAGATGCAGTGGCAAGTCACCTGGATGCTGAGGCTCTGGGACTCCAAGTAGGGTAAGGTGATGTTCCTATAATCGCCTCCTGTCTCTCGAACCAGGCAGAGGTCCTGGCGCAGGTACTTCTGCAGATGCTTCTCTGTGGCTGGGTAAACCACAGTTGTCTTTATATCTGCAATGATACAACACAGCCCGGGACTATGGAGTTAGGCCCACTCTCTGCACAGTCCCGTCACACTCTGGTCCCTACCACAGAAAGGAGACAACCCCCACCCCACCTCTGATTCCCTGACAAAGCAAGCAAAAGGTTGATCCACTCCCACTGGGTGCCTCATGCCACTAAATTCATGAGCTGGGCCACACTTGGAATCTGGAAAACTCACCACCCTACCTATAGCCCTTCCCTCTCTATTTTCTAGGCACAGGAACGAAAGGTTTCTGACTCTTCTCACATATCAAATTTCTGGGTATGTGGGTTTCTGCAACCAAAGCTAAATATCTGGTTTAAAGGCAAGTAGTCCCCTTAATGCAAAGCAGTGCAGAATAGTACAGTGGTTAAAGGTAAGGACTCTGCAGCCCAACTGTCTAAGTTCAATCCCTGGCTCTGTCTGCCTCTTTCTTAGGACCCAGTCCCCTGTCCAGTTATTCAACCTTCCATGTCCCTACTTCCCCATCTGTCACCTGAGGATAATAGCTCCTATTTCATAGGGTTGGGAGGATTAAACAAGTTAATACCTGTGAAGAACTTAGAACAATGCCTGACACATAGTATATATATGTAAAAGTGTTGGCTATTTTTAATCCAGAGTTTCTCAACTTTGATACCACCAACATTTGGGCCTATATAATTCTTTATTGTAGGGGCTGTCCTGTGCATTGCAGAATGTTTAATTTAACAGCATCTTAGGCTTCTACCAGGATGCTAAAAGCCCTCCATCCAGTTGTAACGTCCAAAACTGTCTCTAGACATTGCAAAATTTCCCCTGGGGGATAAAACTGCCCACAGTTTAAAACCACTGTTTTCACCAAAAGGAAGCTGTGTAGTTTTCCTAAACAGACACTAAGCTAAGGTCCTGGTCCAATACCACCTGTTTTTGGTTAAATCCTTTTCTCTATTTCTTACAACATCTGCTACAATTGTTATTACTACTCTTAACATTTCTATATAGTGCTTCAACATAGATCTTAAACGCAGGAAAGGAAAATAGTGTTTTAAAATCAGTTGGGATGTTTCTCAAAAAAACCATGACTTCCCTGATTCCTTTACTCCAGCTTCAGCTGTGCTTACCTGAGGAAACCGAGAGAGAAGCCCTGCAGGCACATTTAACATCCGGCAAATTCTTACACTTGCCTACACACCTCGAGATGCAGCTAAGACCCACCAACCTTCGCATTTGGTCTGAGGAAGTCGGTGATTTTAATCTCCATTTTATAGGTGAATAAAAAGTGCTGACTGTAATTCAAGACTTAACCAAAGTCAGGCTATATGGTAGGGCAGAGGCAAGCTGGAAGTTGTCTTCTCACCCTGAAATTGGTGCTCTTGCAACACCCCCTACAGCCCAATATTGTCTTCCAACAGCCTAGAGGAGACATCCACAGGTGCTATACCAAGCACATGACCTTTGATCCATCAGTTCTGGCAGGCAAAACAGTACAGCACAAAGACATGGGATCTGAGCTGACATGTGATTCTCCTCTTACTGGCTGTGTGACCTTAGTTGTGTTATTTAACTTCTCAGTCTCAGTTTCCTCATTTGTTAAAGGATGATCATAAAATCTGCCCCACAGAATTGTTAACGTTCATAGCACATGTCATCTGGACCCCTGGAGATGCTAAATAAATATCATCCCACATTCGGAAAACCTCTGGGTTGGACCCTGAAAGGCAGGCAGGAGCAAAAGTAGTTCCTCACTTCTCATTCCCACTCCTCTCGTAACAGCCCAGGGTCATAGGCCAGAGGTCAAGCACACCAAAATCTCAATAGACAGGGGACTGCCTGAAATAGGTCGAATGGCACTGCTGTGGTTCTGGCAGTGAACTCTAGGAGAATCTCATGCTATCTGCAGTGCAGCTTGGTAGAGAACAGAGATTCTGGTGGCAATCAGCTTGGGTTCAAATCCTGGCTCTGCACTTAGTAGCTGTGTAGACAACCATAGGTTGTTGTGAAGAGTCAATGAGTAGGAGATGGGAAGCATTTAGAAAGTGATCCTCGTACCACTGACATACCAAAAAGTGCTCCTCAAATGCCCTGCTCTCATTCTTGTTGTGTTCTCTGTTACTCCAGTTGCCCGGGCTGTGCCATGGGGGAAAAAACCATGAAAAATGGCACTCCCTCAGCATGCGGGGAGATGAGCTAGGGACAAAGGCAGAACTGATGTTGGAAGACGGCCTAGCCCTGTTGGCAATAGACACACAATCCTGGGCTCATAGCCTAGGGTTCCCTGGCTGCTCCAGATCAGAAAGCTGTTAGGCCTCCAAGCATGTCCCTGTCTGCCAAAGCTTGTCAAAGTCTGCCCCAGCCACCCAGAGTGCTGGGGAAACAGACACCTCACTGGAACATCCCCTACTTCTGCCATCTCCCTAGCAGCAGGGAATAAATAAAGACATTTTCCTGTCTTGATGTAGAAACCCCACTGCTGCACTCAATTCAGCCAATGAGTCCTGGGGGCCAGCCTTTGGCACACCACCACCAGAAGCCCAGCCCGGACATGCTGGTGTCAGGGATGGGCCTGGCTGGGTTCTGTGTCCACCTGTGGGACTTATCCCCTCAAAACTGGACTGTCTACTGGCTCCCTATCATGGCCAACACAGCCCTCAATCACTGTGCCCAGACCTCTCCCCAACCTCATTTATTGCTCTTCTCCCCCTCAATGTCTCTGCTCCAGCCACAATGACATCCTTACATTTCTACAAACTCACATCAAGCATGTGCTCAATTCTAGGCCTCTTCACTTGCTGCTCCCACTGCTAGGCAGGCCTTCCACTTGAGTCATGGATGCTTCCTTGTGATACTGAGGTCTCTACCCAAAGGTCAGCTCCTCAGAGCTCTCGGAAAACCCTGGCTAAAGAAGTACCCTTCCTCACCTCATTAATCTTTGTCTCTTTCACTCACTATTACTTGATAAGAGAGTACAGATTTAATGCCTGATTCCCCCATTAGAATGTACCTTCCAGGAGGACAAGAACTTTATTTTGTCTAACTTTTAAAATTTTTTAATCATTTCATTCCCAGCACCAGAATACCACCTGACATATGGTAAGCACTCAACACTTACTGAACAAATGAATAAATGAATCCGGCCTTTCAGACTTTAAACCCAGAGAGAACATTTTTGTTCCAAATGGGAAAACACCTCTCTGATAAAAATCAATGTTTCCCAATGTTGTTTCTCACTGGCAGCCAAAAGAGAACTCTGGTATCTACGTAATGCCAATCAAGGTGTTGACCTGCAATTGAACTTCACAAGAAGTTTGGTTGAGAGTTAACGCCCAATAAATGTCAAACCACCAGGTGGAAATACGTTGAGAACAGAATATCAACACACAAGTCTAAAAATACCTCCCCATAGACTACTCACTAATTACAAAGGGAAAATACCAAGTGATTAGAGTTAATATCACTCCTAATGGGACAACTGACACTCATGTGCTATGGTGTTCTGGCCAAAAATGCACAATCTGAATCTAATCATGGGGAAATATCAGCAAACACAAATCCTGGGACATTCTACAAAAAAAGCAGCTTTACAACTCTTCAAAAGGACACTAGAGACTGGACTGAACATTGGATGGGGCAGAGAAGTCCTGCTTCAAAGATAATATTGTAACAATTGGTAAAATTTAATGACAGTCTCTATGTTACATAATAGTTTTATATAGGTGTGAAATTTCCTAAAATTGGTCATTCTATCCTGATTCCTGGGAGACAGACACTGAAATGCTTAGCAATGAAGGGTTATGTTGTCTCAACTTACTTTTCAAATAATAATAATAATAGTAATAATAATAATGAACTACTGTATGTAAGCACGGAACAAGAAAAAGCAAAAGTGGCAAAATGTTAACAAAAGGTGAAGAGCTTTTCCATTTTCCACTTCTATGTCTTCTTGCTCTACTTTTCAGGAAGCTTTTTCAACTTCATCTAACCTCTTATTGAATTTTATTTCTGCTACATTCTTAATTTCCAAGAGCTTCTTTTAAAAACTCCTTATTGATAGTATCTTATTTTTATGCATTCAATATATCATAATTTCTATGAAATTAATGGTAGTTTCTGAAATTTTCTTCTCTCTGCATAATTTGTTTCCTCCAAGTTTCTTTTCCTTTCTTCCTTCTTCTTGTCCTTTCTTTTTCAACTGAGGCTTTGCTCAAAAGTCTGGTCATCCTTGCTTGTCCATCACTCACACTGAAGAGGAGAACTGCTGAGCAGCTCTGTGGACATATGTTAGTTCATCTGGAGCTTTATTTTAGGATGATCAGGCTATTTCTTTGCATGACAGAACTCCTATGAGTTTAAGTGTTTTCTTTTGAGCTCATCAGGTTAGCCATAGACAACTCTTCCAACTTCATACATGGAGGTACATGAGCCTGGCTGACAGCATTCCAAGTGATGAAGAGGAGAAATAGCTGGGGGAAGGGCATGGGGATATCTCAACATTCAATATGTAAACCTCCACTTACCTACCCTACATTTTAGTACCACAACACCACCTCAACTGAGCCTAGAACCTCTAGATTCTGTTTTAACCTCTTCAGAGTCTAATCTCTGGAAGAAGTTACCAGTTATGTGAAGTAAGAAAAGGGAGTTAAGGGACTGCTGCCCAGATTTCCCCTCTGCAAGCTCAGGTTCAGTCTCTCAGATCTGCTAGGTCAGTTACACCTCTTCCTTTCACTGTAGGTTCGTCTCTTCTCCCTCCCTCTGGTGTTTATGGGTTAATTTTTAATTTAATGTCATTCTTAGTGAGGATCCTAAAGGAAGCAGGCAGACACTCAAACTTGTCCTTTTAGCCAGAAGCCCATGTCCCTGTCCTTCTGTCTCTCTTATAATGTTTTAGATTTCTTTTTAGCTGTTTACTGTCACCTGACCTATTTGTTACTTATGGTCCATCTCCTCCAACTGGATGTAAGCTCCTTGAGAGCAGAGACTTCATTTTGTGCATTGTGTATGCAGTGCCTAAAACAGAACCTGACACATACAAGGCCCTCACAATATAGTTATAGAACAGAATATATATTATACCATTTTATTTTTAAGTGTGCATGCACAGCTACACACATATCAAACACAGCAAAACTGAAATTTGAGACATATTCCAAGATGTCAAGAGATTATCTCTGGGTGGTGAAGTTTAAGGTACTATAATTTTAAATTAGTTTTGGTGGGTATATACTACATTTTCCTAAACAAATAGAGGTCACTTATGTAACAAATATAGTAAAAACAGAAAAATAAGCCACCCTTTAAAACTGAGTCCCAGAGAAGTTAAGTAATTTGCCCAAGGTCACAGAGTGGCGAGATCTGAACCCAAGCAGTCTAGGTTCTCTATGCAATATTGTTTTCTCGAGGCTACAGGGCCATCTTATTTTAGGCCTTTCTCTCAGACAGCTGTGTTTCAGCCATGTTCTCTGAAAAGCAGCCCTCTCAGATAAGAGAAACATAATGAGTCCCAATTCCTCCAGAGACACATAAACCACTGTCAGCAAAACCAAAGGACATAATGAGGTGCCAGGGTGACTGGGACTGCAGACTGGGAGGTCTGGGAGTATGTCAGAGTGTGTAGAGACCAACAACAGTGATGCCTCAATGCTCACTGCAATGCAACCCGGAAAGTGCAAGGAAAGAGAAGCCCACTCCCTCAGCTCTGGAGGGCTGTCTGAGGAGCAGTGTCACTGGGGTTTACTGCCGCCAAATGCTGTGCTAGAACAGGCTCTGGTGAGGAGCACAGAGGAACTGAAGGTGACTCTGCCCACAACAGAGAAAAACAGCTCTTTCATATTACTCCCACCCCCCCCACCAATGTGACAGTGCTGGATGGTAAGGAAGGAGGCCTTGGGTGGGGGTCTCAGAAGAGGGGCCTGTGGTGGTAGTGCAGCACCTGGGCTGCAGCTCTGTATCTGCAGAGATGTTCTGGCAGCAGAATGGTCACACAATGCAACCCAGATGAACAGCAGCCCTGTATACACATATTTCTTCTCTCTGTATCTTAGACAAGCAGGCTGATGTGCCCTGCTAGGACAGCTCTGCCCTGCCCATCAAGACCCTGAAGGTTTTTCCAATCAATAAAGGCCTTTTCCAATCAATAAAGCCACCTCCTGTCCCCTACGTGGACACAAAAGCTCAACTCCTTTCAGAGGTGGGAGGCAGAGCTATGTAGAGGAAAGAGCAGCTGCCTTCCTTGCTCTCTGCCAAAGCTGGCTTAGCCAAATCCCCAGGAAAATGCTGTTGCACATGAAACAAGAAAATGCAAACCACAGACAGTCTGCTCTCCTTCTCATACACATGTTTAAACAAGACTGCTTTCCAGCCCTTGCTGATGGCTTCCACACGATGAGGTCATTTCCATGGCTCCATCTGTGGCTTTTGCTCTCCCTTCACTATGATGAACCAGTTTTAACTTATTTGACCCAGATGTGCAGGCCCAGGAAGAGCAGGGAAGGAGCAACAGCAAAACATGATCTGAGTGTGAAGCCTACCTCCATCTCCCCTCCACAAGAGCCAAGCAGAGCCACCTAGGTGACAGGCTAGATGACCTAGAATGGTAAGGCACTCCACCGAAGGGCTCCTAGAGGAGGGCTGGTAAGGGAAAGGCTGGTGGAGGGGTCTCCCAGAACTGCCTTTCCTTTCCTCCTCTTGGGCCTCTCCTCTGGCTAGATAACACTCTCCTCCTTCCTGGCCTCTGATGACCAGAGAGAACAGGCCAGAGTCTGGAAAGGAGGCAGCCATGCTCCAGTCACAGGCCAAGGAGGGGTATTTCCTGTCCTTCACTGCAGGGATACTGAGAGTACTCAAGGTCTGAGGAGACCACCAAATTGAGGACAAACAGAGCTGAGGGGTGTGGTCAGGAAGCCTCAACCAACTCACAGCAAACCTCAAACCTCTAATTACCTGTCTCAATGGAAGGACAGAGATGCTCTTAGAGACAGAGGAGAGGCAGATGCTGATTTTAGCAAGACTCTGGATCTGACAGGCTCCTTGACCCCTTTCCTCAATCCTCTGAGGCCCAAGAGGGTGAGGAGCGGGTATGACAGGGTCTAACAGACACACAAGCAAATTTGGTAACTCTGAATGCAGCCCTGGGGGTGACTCGGGTAGTCTTTGGTTATATCATATAGGAAGTGGTCCTTTAGGAGCAGGAAATGCCGCTATAGGGTAGCTATGGGACTTAGGGCACTCCAAAAATTCCATTTGAACAGAGAGCTGATATCTGAGATAATGGAGCTGCTAAGTGGCAGTCCTGGCCTTAGAACTCTAAGACCTCCACTTTTCTACATGCAGGAAGAAACTATTCTGGGGTTGAGCAGACCAGACTATAAGAACTATTGGACTGAATACTCAGAAATTCAAAAATTTAGTCTCTCAACTTCCTGTCTAAAGGTGTTTCCTAAATTTACTCTGAAAGGAGCACAGGTACGTTTTAGTGCAACTTCAACAGACACTGCCATATTGTGTGCGGGCAGGCAGGAAGGAGAAGGCCAAAGGCACAGGATACCTCCTCTACGGAAAGGAGCCCAGGACTCCCAGAATCCTAGATTATTGCTCACTAAGAAGTATGGATTGGGAGCGGACAACCAAACAGGCTGGCGGCCATAGCTGGAGCCAAGCAGTGGAGTGGAACCAGCTATCCTGTGGGTATTCTTCCTTTGCCCACTCGTCCTGAGTAAGCTGACTTTTCTGCTGACTTGAGTCTTAAGACTGCCACAAAGTCTTGGGAACTTGCCCCATCTGAGAGAGGAACGGAACACTAGGCTTGTGGTGGTAGCTACAATTCAGTTACTCAGAATCTATTCACTTCTAAATAGGCTCTGAATGCAATGGCTTCTCCCAGCCTCACAGAAGCCATGAGTCTAAAGAAGAAATTAAACAGGAGGCCTCTTCTGTTCATGAGGGCATGGAGGAGGCAGCATCCAAGGGCTCTGAGGTGAGGTGGCAGGGAAAAGAGAGCATGGGCTAATCAGAGTCAAGAAAAAGGTCGAGCCCAGATTCTGGGTCAAGAATTTTACTCATGTGGTAGGAACCTTTCCATCTGGAAATTTCTGCTCTTTCTTATTCCACTGCCCTTCCAAGCCCTTGCTCACTTGTGTGTCAGAAGCTCTGAAGCACCCAGGGAGAAAAGTAGACAGAAACCTGCCATCTTTAGGTGGCCTCAATTGATGAAACCAAAGGAATAAGGAGAGACTCTTTTAAGTTCACTCACTTTTTTACTGTCCCATTAACAAAGCCCAGCTAATGCCAGGTGCCTACTCCACAGCTCTGTCCACACTGTTGCCTTCACAGGAACACCTTTTCTACTGCCTGCCCTCTCATTACCAAGTCCAGCCCATCCCAGGAGGCCACCATGTCTCCCTCCAGGTGTAGGAGTAGCCACCTCTGCACACTCCAACCCACCAGCTCCCAGTGTGTACCCCTCCATGGTGCCAAGTGCTCTTCATTAGCATGTCAAAAGTGTGTCTCCGTAGTTTGGTGTAAATCACTAGAGTTTGGGGTACACGCGTCTTTGGGGTACATAGTACTTGTTGATGAACTGACAAGCTCTGCACAATGAGGGTTATTCAGACTATGAAGTAAGGAAGGCCCCAATCTAGGCTAATCTTTTGATCTGTTTCTATCTATTCAAGTGTCAAATGAATATATTCTCAAATATTTCCAATCCTTTTCATTGAGGTAAACAATAGTTGGGTGTTCATTATTCTAATTTATTCTTAAATGAGTTTGCGTATGTATGAACGTATCTACATAAAAGTCTTTTTAAGCACAAAGGGGATTATCCTTTAGGGGTTATCTGTGACCTCCCAAATCTCCCAAGACAGTTCATATAGATCGTCTTCTTTTATAATAAATGTGTAGTAGCCTTGGTAACTGCCTCTCCACCCTCTGTTGCCAACAGAGATCACTCAGGCAGTTTTTGTTTTTATAGTTTCCTTATCACAAATGAGGCTGCAATGACCATTCTTGCACCTTTTTGTGCATGTGTGTGAGCAACTGTTTCAGTCAGACATCTGGAAGTAGAAATGTTAGGTAAAAGGAACACAGCTTTTAGAATTTGTGGATCTGGCTACGTCCAATGTACACCCGACCCACTGTGCATGAGCACCTGAAAGAAACTGAGGTATCTTTCTCTCTCAGCTCACCAACACGAGCTCTATCTGGGTGTGGCCTCAATGGGGTAAATTCTCTATGGTCTAAGCTCCCCCACTTCCCCAACTCTGGTGGAGCTACGCATCCAGAACACTGGTCTATTGTGGAAACAGATCTAGCAATGGAGAGCAGACAAAATCCACATCAGATCAGTAGACTATCAGGCTGGTTTTTGTAAATACAAATGAGTTAACATTCACCAGACATTTAGGAAAAACCAGCAGCCTGAAAAAGAATGACCAAAATAAACAACCAGAACAAGAGCCCAGAATATATGAGATCAAGGGTCAGGAGATAATTTTTAAAACAATTTTTAAAACATTTCTAATTAGTGTGTCAGAGAAAGTAAACCCAATTTGGCCTCTGTAGAGCAAGAAGCTATGGAAATGATATAATCAGAACCAGAGGGAAGAAAATTAAAAATATGATTGCCAAATTAAAGCCTTCATTGCAAGATCTGGAAGACAAAGTTAAGACAATCTACCACACTGTAAAAAAAAAAAGATATAGATACGGAAAGTGAGAATAGAAGCAGCATACAGGACCAACCTAGAAAGTCTAACAAATAGGATTTCTAGTAAGAGGAAAAAAAGGAAACAAAGGAAAGGAAATTATCCAAGAAATAATAGAAAAAATATACAGAACAAAAGAATGACATAAGGTTTTAAATCGCAAGAGTCCAAAAGTATCCAGCACAATGAAAAAAAAAATCCAACCTAGACACCTTACAAAATTTCAGTATACCACAGAGAGAATATACCATAAACTTCCAAAAAAGGAAATAAAAAAGAGCAAAACAAAAAAACCAAGTTGGCTATAAAGAAATAAGAATCAACCTAGCATCAGCAACAATGGATGCCTGAAGTCAATAGATCAATGCCTTTAATGTTTTGAAGAAAAATAAAATAAAATTCTATATTCAGTCAAACCATCAATCAAAAGTGAGAGGAAATTAAAGGATTTAAAGTTATGTCTCATGTGTTCTTTCCAAAAAGTGCTTAACGAATGTACTTCAGTTAAACAAGAGAGTAAACAAGAATGAAAAATACACTGAATCCAGAAAGCAGTGGATCTCGCCCCAGAAAGCTAGGAAGGAAGTCTCAGGTGGAGAGTATACCTAAAGAATCAGCTGTCCAGAATGGAGCAGTAGGAGACAGCATTCTGAAAACAATGTTTCAAGGAAGGGAGGGAAAAGGGAGATATCACATAATGAATTATCCAACTAAGTGGCTGGATAATTTAAAAAACATAGTAAAGGTGCAGTATTCTTTTAACAACAATTTTTTTTAAAGAGGCAACTAGAAACTTTGTGATAGCAAAAGCTGAAAAATGATTATTCAAGTATGAAACAAACTAAACGGCAGCATGATTTGGAGGAACTCCTGTAATGCAAGGAAAGAATTCATTTGACTTGGACATCAGATTCCTTTTCCAAGTGGCATGGAGTTATGCACTAGGAAGGTGGACAAGGAACCTCTGCTTAAGGGTGAGGCACACATCAATATGGCCACAATAATGTGAGCACTGTGTACTTTGCCAACCTAGAGTCACCTTAGAGACACAGAATAGAAGACTTCATTACAGCTATGCAACAGAACATACCATGGCAGTGTAATATACAACTAGAGCTGACAGGTAAGTTGAGAGACAGCAAAGGATGAAAGAGTTGGTGGGAAGGAGGCACTGAGATTTTCACCTGACAGAGTGATAAAACCTAAAGTAGATTTCAGTATATTTAGGACTCAATACAATTAAAAAAAAAACTCTAATAATAATATAAACATCAAAAACTGGGAGGAGAGGGGAGGGAAGGTGAGAAAAGTACAAACATACTTACTTCAGAGATATTGCAGATTTGGTTACAGAACACTGCAATAAAGCGAGTATCACAAAAAAACAAGTCACACAAATTTTTTGGTTTCTCGGTGCATAGAAAAGTTCTTTGACACTGTACTGTAGTCTATAAGTGTGCTAAATAGCATTACGTTTTTTAAAAAGTCATACTTTAATTAAAAATACTGTATTGCTAAAAAATGTGAACCACCATTTGAGCCTTCAGCAAGTTGTAGTCTTTTTCCTTGTGGAGGGTCTTACTTCAATTTGTGAAAATTCAGTTATCAGAAAAGTGTAATAAAGTGAAGTACAATGAAACAAGGAACTGAGCTGAACTTTTCAACATCCACGGTAGGGACCTGATAATGTCAAAATCTGATAAATTAAGAAAAAGTTGCATAAGCATATTATCTGGACTGGAGGAAACCACCAGAGCACTAATCCCAGAGATTTTCCTGGTAGTAACTGCTTCTGGAAAGAAGACCAGGGTGGGGCAGAGTGGCCTCAGAGCCTGCACCTGCCCATACAAGTTCTCTAGCTACTTATTTGACCACATGTTGGTGTGACTGATAAATGCCCTAGCCCAGAGACTCTTATTTGGTAGGTCCAGAATCTGTATTCATAAAAGCTCCTTTGTAGTTCTGATGAATAGTTCTAGGTGAGAACCACAGTACTAAAGAACCTCTAGGTTCCACTCAAACCTTAGAAATTATGATTTCATAGGACACAGAAGCCCCCTGAAGCAGACTAGCCAGCTATTTGATTCCTCACTTTTCATTCAGAGAAATGGAGTTTCATGGCAAATCTGTGACTTGCCCTGATGTGCACTGGCCATGCCTGAGGGAGTTTCTCATGTCAGATGACTGTGGCGCTCTTCAACACCTACTCTAGCAGTGACCTGGCAAGGCTTTCCCTGTTGGTCACTATTCAGAGGACTCTTGGCCTTTGGCTCAGCTGCCATGGGAAGGCTGCTAAGGACACCCATAGGGATAGGGTAAAGAAGCCAGTACGAGTCTGTGCTGGAGCGAGGCCCGCAGAGCCTGGTACCAGGCCTCATCCAGTTGCTAGAGGACCTCCTCATACTGCCCTGCCCTTTCCTCCAGGGCTGGCACCAGCCTGGAGTGCACTCCAGCACAGCACAACTCCCCATCCCCTGGAGAGAGAAGGATCAGGGCCCACCACTCCTCTGCCCCAGAGAAAAGGCAGTGTGGGGAGGGGAACAAAAGTCTGCTAATGCCCAAAACCCAGAGGAAGGTGGCCTGAATCAAACACCTTTACTTTCAGCAACAGTGACTAGAAATTAAATTTGAGAACGAGAGAAGAACCCTATAATTTAGTGGGGAAAGAATCTTAGTTCTTCTAAGGACCTACCAATTTTTCTTAACTTTTAATAGGGAAATATATTGTACATATAAAACAGGTGTGTACATATACATATGTATATAAATGTAAAATATGGTTTAAAGACCTAAAATCAGAGAACACACACATGCAAGGAGCATGCAGTCCAAGAAACATTACCAAGATTCCTGATGTCTTCTCTGTCCCGCACCCACCACGGATAATTATGTTGCTGAATTGTGTCTTTTTTTGTTTTCCTAGCTTTATTATGTATGTACCCTAAGCAGTATAGTTTAGTTCTGTTTGTTTTTCAACTTTATCTGGAATCATACTAAGTGTACTTTGTGTCTTGCTTTTCTTGTAGTTCATTTTCACTGCAATAGAGAACCAGCCCAATGCAGGAAAACACCTAGATTTATTTATCTATTCTATTATGAGTTAATATCTGGTTGTTTCTATTTTTTCTATCACGAACAAAGTTGCCAGGGAAAGTCTTATAGAAGTCTTTTAATAATCTCCTCCTCAACAAGTCCTCACTCTAAACTCGGGGGTACAGGTTTTGCCTCGGAAGAGCACAAGAGGGTGACTATAGCTGAAGTACTGGGAGTTCTCAGCAACCAAAAGATGATGTGATTCTCAGGATCCCTCCACTCTTTGCCCTGTCCTCACTCACACAAACAGCTTCCCCTCCTCTGAACCTGAGATTCCACAACCCTGTTCTACATCAGAAAACAATTGGCCCTTTTAGACACAGTCCGGATTTGAGTCACGCCCCTCTCCTTTGTATCTCCCCCACTTTTTCCCAGGTAAGAGGGAACAGAGATCTCAGTGAAAGGGCTCCATTGATAGGCCATGAGCATAAGAACATGAGAGTTGGAGCAATAGGAGGACATGATCCCTGCTCGCTGGCCAGAAGCAGCACTAAGATACCAGCCATCTGGCCCCTGGGTCCCCTCATTTACCACATGGCTGCAGGGGGAAGAAAGGTAACCTGCCCATGGTCAGGGCCAAACATTTTCCCATATGTTACATATATTGTTCCACTTAAGGCTCACATAATTTCAAAGGTGGAAAATAATAGAAAATGACTAACACTGATTGAATACACACTGTATGCCAGCTGCTGTGCTAAGTGCTTTCTTTACACACCTTCTCTCAACGGGTCATAACCCATGACAGTGGTGATGAAATTAATTTTGGAGGTTAAGACCAGCATTAAAAAAAGAGAAACATGCAAGACTGTAATTTAGTTAGAAGACTAGTATTCCACAAAGTAAAGGTAGGATTGTTTTGCGAACATTTTGTTTCCCTTATATCTATGTGTATTTATTCACAGGTACTGGGTCACAATGTAAAATGTATTTCTCACTGTGGGCAGAGGCTAAAAAATTGTGTTACCTTATCTCATTATTTCATAACCAGCCTAAGCATATGTTCAGTTTCTAACTTAACTGAACAAGAAAATAACTGAAGTTACTCCCCCAAATTCATCTGTGCCATACACCACAGCCACCAACTGCCCCTCTAAACTCCCAACAGAAAGCCAACCATCTAGCACAGTACCTGGCACGTAGCAGGCCCTTCATCTTTGTTAAATGAATACAGAAACTTCCCAAGTCCTCAGAGTTAGTGAGTGGCAAAGCCATGTTCCAGTACAGCTATGTGTCCTGAAGCTTGCTGTTGACCACTGAACTACATTAAAACTCAAACGGCATGACATTGCCTCAGGCCATACCACTAGTAAGTGTTAGCACTGGGGCAGGACCCAAGCATTTCAAACTCTGATGTCCTTGCTCTTTCATGTCAATGGGATGGGGAGCAGCCTCTCATGGTCAACTGAGATTAGGAGGGGATAAATAAGACTATAAAACCTCCAAGCTAGAAGGAAAATTTGCCAATGACCAGAGAAATACCAACAGAAATCAGGAGAGCGGCCAGCTCAGAAATGGGTGGGGGTGGGGATAGTGGAAGGTCCCAGGAAGGTCTGGAAACACAGCAGAAAAACTCAAGGAACAATTGTGCAGGGGGCTCACAGGGCTGAGGCTGTAGGAAACTACACATTATGGCCCCTTCAGTCAGTGTTAAGACTTGGTAACTAAGATTGGAGATGCAGGGCTGAAAAGGCGCTGCACAGGGGTCAAAGGAGCCAGCCACAGGAATACTTTGGTGAATATGTTGGCAATGCTGCCACCTTGTGGCTGTGGAATGCTTGGCCCACAGGAAAAAATAAGACGGTCAGCTTGCGGTTTTACTCTTTAGTAGGCATCTATTGAGAGCACCTAATATGGGGTCTGGCTGCTGGTGACTGGAAATGGGTCTGACATGGCTCCAACTTTCAATGACCTCTCTTCCTTACATCCAGGCGGTGACCAAATCCATTGAGTTTACTTCCCTCTTTTCATAATAACAAAACTGTGAGGGCATAGATGGTGTTTTATTCATCTCTGAAGCTGCAGTACTCAGTAGAAGGCCCAGCACATCACAATAAGAATGGCAGCTACTTATGAAAAAGATGGTTAAAAATGTTGTAATAAATATGTAAGGGGACAAGAAGGGGTGCTAGATTTAGTGGGGTGATCACTTTGCGAGTTATGTGAGTCTCTGATCACTACGTTATACAACTGAAACGTATATTATTGTATACCAAATATAATTTTTAAAAACCTCATTAAATTGTACAATGTAAATACAGGCAACTAATTGTCTATTATATTTCAATAAAGATGAGGAAAAATGAAAAAAATAATGGGTTACTATTTAATACGTGGTAAGTACTTTTAAATACGTGAGCACGTAGATTCTCAGTTTACCTATGAGACTTCCAAACAGAGATGTCAGCAGGTATTTATTTCAATATGAGCCTAGAGTTCTTGAAAAGGTAGGGACAGAGAAATAAACAAGGGCATCACCCACACATAGATGGCTCTCAAAGTTTAATGTGCATGACTTGGCTAGGGATTTTGCTAAAACTAAGATGCTGATTCTGAGGTCTACGGTGGGGCCTGAGATTGTCCATGTCTAACAAGCTCCCAGGTGATACTAATACTGCTGATCCACACTTTTGAGGGGAAAAAATATGAATTAGGAGTTGATAAACTGACCAGAAAGTCAAATTTTCCCCACAGCCTGTTTTTGTATATTCTGCAAACTAGGTATTTTTCATTTTTAAAGGGATGTTAAAAAAAGAAAAGGAATATGTGACAGAAACTATGTGTGGCTCCTAAAACTTAAAATATTTACTCTCTGGTCCTTTCTAGAAGCAGTTTGCCAACCCCTGATCTAGAAGATCATCAAGGGACAGAATGTATAGCTATACATGAGAGAGATGAGAACGGAGCTCTGAAGCAAAATGTTATGACTTCTAAATTACCAGGTCTTGTTTGGGTAGAAAAAATAAAAGCATAAAGAAATGTATGTCAACACTTACGCTAAGAAGACAGCTCTGATTAAGATGAACTAACATCTGAGGCACTCAGGTGAGAGTGGGTTGTACTGAATGGGGAAGAGGACTTGTGGTGAGATGATAACCAACTAGCTCTTTCAGTACTTAGAAAAAATGACAACTAGAAAGACAGGGAGGGCCACCCCACTTGTGTGCAGTGCCACAGAGGTGGTACTGGAAAAATAAAATAAAAAGATAGTGAATTCTACAGCTTCACTCTGTGCAGCAGAACCTTATGAATTTTGACTGAGGGTGGGGAAGGTGGAGAGAGGGATGGGGGGAGGTGAAAAAAAGGGGTGGTAGCAGAATAATGGCCCCAGAATCTGTCGTCTGGAGGCTGCCCCAAGTGCTGTTTGGCTACAGAGCCTTCTGTCATGCTTCTGCCATCCCATGTTGAAGTATACATTTGCTTAAATGTCAATGCCTAAGAAAGTAAATACAGCTGTCCATTTCTGTCAACCTGAACCAATTAATCTGGCTCCCTTTCAATGGAGGACAAAGCTGTTTTGCTTGCAATTGTGCAAGGTTTGCCTGCCTCACATCAAGTGTTCATATGTATTTCCAAAGGACAACAATAGCACCTTTTCTTGGGAGTATGGAAAAGACTAAATCTATCAGAAAGGCTGTGGCAGGATATCCACAAAGCCAAAGTGTTCTTAAATGCCAGAGAGCAAATAAAAAGACAGAAGGATATGTGCTGCAAAGCAGATGCCAGAATTTCCTGGTCAGAAGGAACCTTCAAGGTCAACCAGACTCCTTCACTCTTCCTACTAAATCTGCCTACTAAATCTAACCATCTAAAGGAAGAAAGCTCACATCACACCTAACTTTTAGCATAAAATATTCTTCTTCCTCTTTTTAATAAGTTAAAAAAATACTTGCAAACAAAAACAAATCTCTACCTTTTAACCCACAAGTTCCTACCCTTCTCTGGTAGTCCGTCTACCCTACTAGAAAGTAAGTTCTTTCAGGGAAGTAACTAATACTTGCAGCACCCAGCACTGCTCATTTCACTGCAGTGTGGGGAGCAAATCCTCATCTACTGAAATATCTCAGTGTTCTTGCCACCTATGAGCTGTGTATTCTTGGCCAAGTTACTTAACCTTTCAAAACCTCAGTTCTCTCACCTGTAAAGTCCTATCACGACAGGCTATTTTGAGGATAAAACACAATAATACATGTAGAATACTTGGAATGGCAGCTAGCACAATAGTAAGTTTAGTAAGTACTGACAACCATTTAGTTAGTAAATGAACTTGTTCTGTCCCATGAATCACAGTCCCTTTTCAAAACACACTACACCACAGCAGGGTTTCTCTACCTTGGCACTACTAACATTTCTTGCTGTGGGGGCTCTCACTGTGTTTTACAGGATATTTAGCCGTATCCCTGGCCTCTACCCTCCAGGTACCAGCAACAACCCCACCTTCCCAGTTATGACAACCAAAAACTGTCTTCTGAGATCGCCATATGTTTCCTGGGGGGCAAAATCCCCTCTTCTTCCACTGAGAACTATGAATATGCACTAGAATATGTAAGTCAGTTATGAAGTAGCCATCACACACCCTAAATTCCCACCATCCCCCCTACACATGCAGCCACTTCAGACACTACTTGCTCACCACTCAGTTGCCTTGGAGGGAACATGTGATAGGTGCTGTAGATATCATTGGAGAACTGCAACTGGAGCTCAGGGCTACCCATCAGGAGCTGGGTCACATGGTCCACCTGAAATGGGGTCTTCTCCAGGATCACAATGGCGTCTTCTCCATCCCCATCCCCAGAAGATTCATTTACCTATAGGCAGAGACAACATCAGTGGGTCACGGGCAGAGCCACAGGTGAGGTCTGGAGAATAGAGGCAGAAGTTCCTTGGGCCTGGGAATTCCCAACAGTTGCGATTTCCTTCCCTGTTGTTTTCCTCTGGCCAAGTCTAGCCAATAGCACTCATGCATAGAGGGCATCTCAATCCAAATCCTTGGGGCAGTCTCACATCTTTCTTCTAAAAGATGTAAAGCTTCTCAGCTGTTTTCTGTTTTAGACTCGCCAGGCTTGTCATATCCTCCCCATTTTACAAATGAAAAAATGGAGGTCTAGAGAAATTAAGTGACTTGCCCAAGGTCACAAGAACAGTCACCGCTGAAACAGAAACCAGAAGCTGGGCATCCCAATTCCTACCTCAAAGGTTCTCACTGCTAAAATCTTCAGCAAGTGCTGCAGACTGAAGATAGGTGAGGTTGAACAAACCTGCAGAAGCTTGTGAAAGACAAGACACAGAGAGAAGGAAGCCCCAGTCCCCCAAACCTCCCAAAATGAAAGCTCCTGCTAGGAGTTCTGGGGAACCCTAACACCTGCCCTTGGCTAGGCGTCCTCACCAGTTCCAGGGATGGTCTTCAGTCTCTCCTCAGTCTCTGCTAGAGAGCTGAGCACATGGTATTGATAGCTATGTGTATCTGTCTACCCCAAGATACTCTGCAATCCTGAAGATCAGGGATGGTAACTTCATCTCTACATCTCCAGTACCTAGCTCAGTGTTGGCCTGTTAGTGCATGGTATATGGAATTGAACTGTCTCCTCTGTACAGCAGGGATCATATCTCCTACAGTCTCTTGTCGTTTCCAGCGGCACGGATAAACAAGACAATCCAGCATCATTTAATGGATTCCTTGCACCTTTACAGGCTGAATGAATAAATAAATGACTTGGAGAATTTAACATGTGCTTTTTAATCTGCAATACACTCTACAACTCTTAGTGGTTATTTTTAGCAAAAAAGGAATTAGAAAAGTCATCCGCACGTGTGTTAATTTCCTTAATTTCACGGGTGACCGTGTTTCCCCTACGATCTCTGCCTCCAAACATTCTAGAGGTGTGCTCTCCCCGCCACTCCCCATTAATGCGATTGGTACTTTCTGGCCGAGCGCCGACGAGATGTGCCTCCCCGGCAGTGACTGGCCACCAATCCGCGTACCGGCCCAGGGCTGCTTACGGTACCTTCCCGTGTAGGAACAGGATCTTGTCCCGCGCGGACTCCCTCAGCACTTTTTTCACTCTAAAGCCAGTAAAAGGAAAGCGGACAGAGGCAGAGGTGCCATTCCCAATGCCAGTTTCCTTGGCTTCAATATCCTCTGTGCTCGCGGCTTCAGTCCCCGCGGCTTCAGTCCCCGCAGCTTCCAGTTCGCGCTTTCTCTTGCTGGGCGGAGGAATCGCATTCGCCATATTGCCGCCGGGGTATGCGCTTGCGCAGACCTCGGATGCGCTGCCCGCCTGCGCAGCTGGCCGCTACTACAACTCCCGACATGCTCTGCGCAGAGGTTTCCGGATGCTGACTCTTTGCGACCTGTCCGGATGAGCATTTTTCATGCAAGTTACTGCAGTGGCAATCGTGCTGGTCAGCCTGCGTTCAGGCCAACGCTGAGGGATGAAAAAAAGAAGGCAGCGGGCCCCTAAACAGGCTAACTACTGGTTCAGCGGTGGGGAGGCCACCCCAGCCGACACTGAAGGTTATAACACCGTGTTCGAATACGAACATTTTAACAAGAATTATACCAACACTGATTAGTTAGCGTGGAAGAAATGTTTCTGAAACTAATCTGTTGAGCAGATCTTATTTCTTGATTGATTTTTTTTTTAATAGAGAGCACTTAAACCGTTTCTGTTTTTCACTCATTATCATTTTACAGAATTTTCTTCGCGTTCAATTATTTTCTTTACAGATTGGATACTTCTTAACGAAAAGAAAAGTGAGTGGACAAAGGCAAAAATAAATTCCCATCACCTGTTGCTTTTCTTCCTTGCTGGGGGCTTCTGCGCCTCTACCTAGTTTGCCCACGGGTTAGCTATGTATCTTGGGATGTGATTTGCTCACGAATATGATACATCTATCAGAGTTTCTTCTTTCTTTTTTCTTGGGGAGGGGATGGGGAGGATATAAAATGTTTACTTAAAATTTCTGCCTTTACAAGTTTCTTTTGTGCCCATTATATCCGGCTAGTTCCCTTTTCCTTGGCATTATTTGGCAGATCCAAATTTTGTCAAGATTTGATACAGCAAATTTCAGTCAAAAATTTTAATTTTTGCCCATCTTAGTTTTGAGGGTTTTTTTTTTCCCCCAATAAAATAACGAAGGGGGCAATTTTTACAATTTTCAGTCAGTAAATCATGAAATGTATATATGTCAAGGACAGTTTGCTTTGGGGTTATTTATACTAGAAATACATATTATGAGTTGATAAAAGGTTAATTGTTCTATGAAGCAAAGAGCATTAGTAGGGGAAGCTTAAGATCTGGAATAATTATCTTTAATCAGAAACATCTGCTGCTTGTTCACAAGCTTCCAGGGTACATTCCCTCACTTTCTGGTAATATACAGTAAGAGGTTATAAAATGTGTGCAACACTAGAACAAAATGTCCTGAGGGCAAATGGCAATAGCAAAACCTATTCAAAACTCCAAGGCTCTGATTTTAAAATTTCTAGGTGTACATGCTCTTTCTTCCTTCCTTCTGCCCCCTTCATATGTTTTTTCTTTCTTGCAACTGGAAAAAATTTTTGAGCTGAATAGCTGTGTTTTAACAAAAAGAGCCCTGAACTGGGAGCCATGAAGTCTGGCTCCAATACTGACTAGCTAAGCAACTTCGAGGAAGTCACTTAACCCTCTCTAGGACTCAATTTTCTGTGTGCCAGACACTGTCAGTCCTGAATGAAGCAGAAGAGACCTCTACTTTCATAGAGTTCATATTCAAATGGAGATGAGTTAAATATAATTTTAGGTAATGATTACTGTGCTATATATAGAATAAAACAGGACAATATGATAAAGCCTGGGCATAGGGAGGACTTTAAATAAAGTGGTCATGGATGGCCTCTCAAGAAGTGACATTGAGCTAAGACTTGAATGATAAAAAGGAAAAAGTTGGGAAAGTATATTTCAGGCAGAATGGATAGCAGATGCTAAAGACCCTTAAGTAGTAATGAGCTGATATTTTTTAAAAACAGGAATGGCCCTTATGGCTAAAACGTGGTGAGAAAAGGAGAGAGAAAATGAAATTGTAGAAAAATTTATTCATTGGTGGCAAATTCAGCAATGAGTTAAAATTCTGATTAAAATATCCATAAGGTCAGAATTCTAGTCCTAAGAAGCACTGGCTCAAGGGAAGGATGAGCTCACAGGAAGTCTCAGCCACCAAAGGACCTATTAGAATACCAGACAGCAGAGTTAAAACACAGCTATTCAGCTCAAGGAGACCCATAGAGCTTCAGTTGGCTTCAGAGGTCTTTTCTGTTGTTGATTTTTTAAGTTTAGCTTGTTTGAAAACAGAAGGCTCTGCATTGTCCCATCCAATAGCTATTAGCCACATGTAGCTATTTCCATTTAAATTAATTAGAATTTGATAACATTAAAAATTCAGTTCCTCAGTCATACAGCCACGTTTCAAGTGCTCGATAGCCACGTGTGGTTAGTGGCTACCGTATTGATCCACAGCACAGATGTGGATCATTTCCATCACAGTAAGTTCAACTGGACAGTGCTTTATTAGAGGGTTATTACTAAAAAGCCCTAGTCTGTCTATAACCATGAATCCTTCAGTCTTCTAGAGGAATCTCAAAACTTCTCCCCAATTTTTTTTAATTTAAAGAAGGACTAGACACTTCCATTTCAGGTTTAGACTAGAGACTCTAAAAACATGTCAGCTGAAAACACCTGAACATTCTGGATACAAAATTAAAAACATCCTTTTGGTTACATTACAGCTCTCAAGAAAATAAAATTTTAAGAAACGAAAAATGTAGGAGCATGAATCTATAGAATGGTCAGTGATATTGAAGCTGAAATTCTAAGAGTGAATTCTGGTTTCTATAAATCCAGACCTTTGAGCTTTAAATGTGATATCGAAAGCACAGGAGACAAGACCTGGGCTTGTGTCAGCTGAGGAATTGTAAGAGAGAACTTACCATAGAACCTAGATCTCTAGAGGTCCACCACCTCAATGAAAGGGCCAACTATTTAAAAAAATAAAAGATGCCCCACTAAAGGAGACAATATATTTAGGAAACTTATCTGCCTCCACATCTGGCTCTGGAGGGAAGAAAAAATACCCCCTGAAAATGTATAACCACAAGCCAATTTTCATGCAGGTTTAGAATTCAGATTCCTACTGCCTACATAATCTAGGAAATTCATACTGAAAAATCTATTTAAGCCAGTATTGTATTCTTTATAGACTTTTTATTCTATGCCAAACTGACTCCAGGAGAGAGAGATCTATAATTAAATAGATCTATAACTCCATAAGACATTGAAATTGCAGTTTTAAGTCTTCCCATAAAGAAAATGCTAGGCCCAGTAGATTTAGAGATGAGTGTGCCAAACATTCAAGGAACAGTCTCAAACTTAAACTCTTCAATGAATAAAAAAAGGGACCACCCTCCAACTATTTTATAAAGCTAGTATAACCTTGGTAACACAACCAGAAGAATAACACAAGAAAGGACAATTATGGGATGATCTTATATATGTACATAAATGTAAATCCTAAAAAAAAAAATGTTAGCAATCTGAATCCTGCAATTCATAAGAAAGGTAATACATCACGGTCAAATCAAGTTTACCCCAGGAATGTAAGGTTGGCTTAACATTAGAAAATCTAATTTTATTCGCTATATGAAGTGATTTAAAAGGGAGAGAAAAAAACCACATTATCTCAGTAGATGTGGAAATTCTAGATTAATTTTAAAACTCATTTAAGATAAGTAAAACTCTTAACTTGAAACAGCAACACTTAGAAGTTGTTAAAATATAGGTACCAAACCAAAAACCTGCAACAAATATCACTTTTTTTTTAATTTGAATAAATATTTTTTTTAAAAACAGGCAGTGCGTCATATTTGGAAGATGGGTTATAGTTTTCACATCTGATTTAATTCCTGGGTATTCAGAGTATTTAATTTGATATAGCTTATTACCCTTCAGATGGCTCATAGGTCACATTTTACAAAATTTCTTGGTTGTAGCCTTTTTTTTTTTTTTTTTTTTTTTTTTTTTTTTTTTTTTTTTTTTTTTTTTTTTTTTTTTTTTTTTTTTTTTTTTTTTTTTTTTTTTTTTTTTTTTACGGATTATCTCGCTAAACTAATATATACTTGCCCTCTTTTATTCTGGTTTAGAACTGAAGATAAATTTAAAGCTAATCCTACTTGATTCAAGATCCCTTCTCCTCCCCTGCTCCTATTTTTAGAGTTGAAAAAAGTCATCTGCCTAGATACTTGTACTTGCAAATTTATAATGCTTTTGATATGTGCATTAGGTAAAGTACTGCTATGTGTTATAAAAAAATAAACTCCTGATATCCATGGCTTAACTCAATAAGAGTCTAAATCTTACTCACTGGTATGGTGCAAACCACATTAGTACAAATAATGCCATTTACACAGTTAAAAAAAGACAAAACCACCATTGATGAGGGCTCTACATAGTCATTCAGAGATCCAGGATTTCCCACAGACAACACAAGTCATTCAAGTTAACTCAGCCAAAAGATGGGAAAAGAGTATCATGAGGCCTCTTTTAGAGGCCAAGGCTAAAAGTAACATATCACATTTAATGGTGAAATGTTTGACATATTCCGTTTGAAATCATGAATGAGACAAAGATGGCTGCGCTGTCACTTTCAGCCTGTTAATGGCAGTTCCAGGCAGCACAGAGAGACAAGAAACTAAAGGTTTTGTTTTGCATATTATATGATTGTCACATGGAAACTCAACCAACATCTATGGTCTTATAAATAATTCAGGGAGTTGCTTAATATTAGATCAGTATACAAAATAAATTGCAATCCTTACTACCAGTAATAAATAAAATTTAAAAATAACATTTACAGTAGCAACAGAAAATATGAAGTACCAAGGAATAAATCTCATAAAAGATGTGACTGACCCACATTGAAAAGATGGTAAGTCTTTATTGAAATACATTTAAAGACATCAATAAGTGAACACATACCATTTTTATGGAGAGATTCAATATAAAAACATCTGTTCTTCCCAAATGAATCAATTCAATTCAAGTCCAATTGAGAAAAAAACAAACAGGCATTTTCTCGGAACCTGAATAAACAATTTCTATGAAAAAGTAAAGGAAGAAGGAAAGTCAAAGTGATTTTGATGAATAAGAAGAGTGGGAAGGATTGACCTATGTTATCAAGGCTTATTAAAAACCATAGTAAGTCATTGTGCCTTGATACACACACCCAAATGAAGAAGACTGAAGAAACCAGACTAGACACCTCGCATATGACAAGCAGTGACATCACAGTCAGTGAAGGAAAGGATGGACTTGTCAGTAAATAATGGCTGTTCAAACAGAAAAAAAAAAAATGGATCTCTGACTTATAAGCCAAGAGCAACAGTAACAAAAACAAACGCAACACAACATCCAGTTGGGTTAAAGACCTTCATGTGAAATACTTCTAGAAGAAAATGTAGGATTAAAGAAGGGTTTCCTAAATAAGACACAAAGACATAGACTGCAAAATATAGGTAAAAGTTTATATATTAAATAAAAATTCTATTCTTTAAAAGATACTGTTATATTGTCATATTTTTTAAAACTAATAATTTAAACATAAGTATGGAGGATTGAAATCATGTCTGGGATTTGCTTCAAAAGATCGCAGAGGGAATGAGTAGGGTTATTGATACAAGCTTAGCTCAAAGTTGATAATTGTTGAAGCTGGGTGTTGTATATGAGATTCATCAAATTTGTATTAAAAAGGTAAGGAAAATAAGAATATTTTGATAATAAGATACCAGTTTTCAGCCACCAGATTAGCAAACACTTTAAAATCTGATCATTCTAAGTGTTAATATAAAAAAGTGAGAACTCACACAAATGGTAGGAACATAAATTGGCACAACCAATTTGGAAGAAAATTTGATATCTTCTACCATAACTGAAAATGTGTATTCTTTATTACCCAGTTGTTGCCCATTTAGGCTAAATCCTAGAAAATCTTACTCATGGAAATATGTACAAAAATGTTTAGAGGCTTATTGTTTTTACAGCAAAAAACAAAACCAAATGTTCATTTGTAAATAGTGGTATGTTTACATAATGGAATGAAAGTGAATTTACTGGAGTTACATGCCTCATCATGGATAAATCTTATACGGTAAACCAAAAAAATTTTTATGTAAAGTATAAAACCATGTGAAAGTAAATATATTGTCAGGGATGCATATATATGCAATACATTTCAAGACAAAAACCTAAGTGATGAATTTAAAATTCAAAATAGTAGTTACTTCCAGTGAGATGAGGGAGGAGAATAAGGGCACAAAGGGAGCATCCTTGGGATTATAAGGTTTTGCTTCTTGTTGGGTGGTAGGTACATGAGTGTATATTATAGTGTGCTTTAGTCCTTTTGTATGTAATAAAATAATTCATAGTTAAAATATAAAATTTTTTCACAATATATACAAATACTGACTTGTGCACCTGAAATATACAATGTTATATGCCAATGTATCTCAATTTAAATTTACCTATGTATTAATAAAAGGAAGGGACATGGTGGGAAGTGAGCGAAGAGGCACAAAAGTACACATCGAAGGAACAAGAAATTCATTTTGGTTTAACAACAAACTTCCTGAGCACAGATGAATAAAATCTTGCCTGTCCTATGGGATACATAAGCACCTGCCAAAAGAAAAATGCTGACTCCCCTCAATGCGAAGGTAAAGCATGAGTTCTAGCCAGACCTCTGATGAGGTCCCTGTATGTCAAAGCATTTACCTGGGCTTTTGATCCCAGGTACAAGGCCAGAACTTTCCTTTTCTTCACCCCACCTGCTCCCTGCCCTCTCCTGTCTCTTCAGAATGCTTTCTAGGTTTGGTCTTTAGTGACACACATGCAGTAAAAGTAAATATAGTACAGTGCTCAGTGCATCTATCGTATAGCTTTCTGAAGTGAATGATGCCACTGAGAAAGAATGGCAGGCAGCAGTGTGAATGTGAAGAACTTTGGTACTTGTGGCTTTCTCCTGATGTCTGCTCCAAGGCTTGCCCAGGCAAATGGGAAAACCATTCACTCTGAGGCATGCTCATTCACTCTAGGTTTCTAGCTCATTCATTAGGTGAGTCACCTTTTCAGGAGGCATGCATCTCTACACTAGTGCCTGATCCCAGGGGAAGACAGGATAGGGATGTGCCAGACTTGTATCCAATTAGGCAGGAGGCAAAACATTGGTAGTCATCTTGGTATCAGCACCTCCTGCTACTACTTCCAGTTTCTGGCTTCCCCATGTCCATCCTGGGGGAGTCCCCAGCTTCCCCAGGGTCTTCCTGGGGGAGTCCCCAGCTTCCCCGGGGCCTTCCTGGGGAGCCCACAGTAAGGGAAACCCGCTGGGCAATCTGATCCCAGGATCATATACAAAGTGCTGCCAACTCTGGTTCCTTAGGCCTCGTCACACCTGCTAGATCCAAGGTCTGGGCTCTCTAACTGGATTTCCAGATTTCTGCCAATTTTCCGGGTCCCATGGTGATATACAAAGTGTCAGTCAAGGGTCTGCAGATCTGAAAGAAGCCAAACAGAATCACAGGGCTTGTCATCCTCGTCAAATCCAGCATCTCTGTACCTTTTAATCTATTTTACTTCCAAACCCACTGTAATATAACGCCCTTCCCTGATTACACTTATCAGAGGTAATTCTGCTCTACTGTTTTGCACTGCCTTGCCTTACTAAACCAGTGTCCCTCCTGGTATTTTCCTAGCTCTTGGTGGAGTTCTCTAACCTGACCTCGGTGAGAAAAACTCATTGTGAATGCTAATCATGATAGTGGCAGATTTGACACATGTCAGGCCCTGCTCTGGTTTACTTAGTGTATGTACTTACTGAGAGACATGGTATCATTCTCAACTTCCCAGTGAGGAAACCCAGACACAGAGAGGTTAAGTAACTATCTAGGGCATACACAGTACTTTACTAAGGTTGCATTTTGAATTACTGGGTTACAGGGGCTGTCTCCTGCATGCCCAAGCAGATCAGACGCTGACCCCCTCTCCTTCCCCTCCTTGCATAGCTTACAGCGCAGGACGGCCTCCTTGACTTGGCGGAAGCCGTGGTCCGGGCCCCGGCCGTCCACGAAGTACATGAAGCGGAGCTCTGCGGGGTAAGCAGCCCTGGCCAGACCTGAGAGCAAGGGTATGGTGCGGCCCTCTGCACCCGGGGCCTGGCTCAGGGCCTGCAGCATCTGATACCTGCACCATGGGTCGCTCAAGAAGCCTGGCGTGATAAGCAGCACGCGGCAGTGGCTACTGTCTAGTGCCCGGCACAGCTCGGACACGATGGCGCCGCCTGGGGCCGCATCGCGAAGCTGCAGGAAGCAGCGCAGGCCCGCAGAGCTGCCCTCTAGGTAGGCGACCAGCTCCTGCGCAGCCGCCAGGTCCTCCTCACTGTGGCACACGCACACGTCGTAGTCCCTGCTCCAGCGGCCGCTGCTGTTATTGCTGGTGGGGCCCTCATGGGAGGGGGACAGCGCAGGAGAGACGGTCGACGTGGCCGAGCTCTGGCTCGGAAGTGAGTGGACTTCCCGTGAATTCGGCTGCGGCGTGTCACTGGGGATGCTTTCCTGGGAAAGAGACTGCTCCTTGGGCTTCTTCGACAGGGCCTGCCTGAGCCAGTCTGCGGGAGAAACTCTGCTCAGGGCTAAATTCTCTCACCAGGTCGCCTCCTCCCACTCCCACAGAGGAGTGGGGAGGGGCGCGGAATCCTGCCCACTTTTCTGCACAGGCCAACACCACCTGATTCTCAGATCTATCTACTGCCCAGTTATTCTGCACATCTCCTAGGATTGCCCAAAGTTTCCACTATCTTTAAAGGTTTTGGGAAGTCATAAAAACTCTGGCTGTTTTATAAAGTCCTGGGGTGTAAAGGAATTATAATTAGTATTTTACTGCATATTTGAAAGTTGCTAAGGGAATCGACTTAAAAGTTCTCAGTACAAGAAAAAAAAATTCTGTATGGTAACGAATGTTAACTCAATCTGTGGTGATCATTTTGCAATATAATGTTGTATGTCAAGTACACCTCAGTTTTTTAAAAAGCTTTGGTGTAACAAAAATATGAAAGCAACAATAACATAAAACTCTTTTACCGGCTTGATTGGGAAAGATGGCCCTTGGATTTCTGGCACTCCAGCCTACCCTAACCAGAATTTCTGCTAGAGCTGACTAGTCAATCAGAGTGGGTTCAGTCCCCAAACCCACTTTCAGCAGTGAGGGGAGGTGAATCTGGATTAAGGCAGGCTACCATTATGGGAGAGACAGGCATCAGTTTGACCCTGAGAAATCCTAGATTGTTGCTAAATGGGTAAAAAGAAAGTATGAAAGAGGGCTATTGTTCAGAGTAACTGGAGAACATAAAGCTTAGTGATTCAGGGCTTATACTTTGGAGTCAGACAAGAACCTGATTGTGGACCTGCTGTTGGCTTTCTGTTTGACCTTAAGCAAGTCAGTCTTCCATCTCCTATATTGTCAGTACTCCATAATGATTTTAACTCAGCCTCTCCTGCTTTTGATTTCAACCTAGCCTCCCCAGTTTTTGGTAGTGGTGTTCTAGAGATTTGTTTTCTCTCTCTGCCTGGCTGCTTCTTCTGAATGGTTCTGGAAGATTAGGTGGTAAGAGTCACAATGTTAAGCACTTAGCACCATGGTTTCCAGGCTAGGAAAATTAACTGACATTGCCTGGAAAAATCTGTGAGCCAGAAGAACTGAAAGTTCCACTGATGCACTTCCTCTCATCACACACCACAAGGCATCTAGACACTGAGGCCAAAGCAGGACCCCCACTATCCCCCCCGCTCCATTGTCAGCCTCTCTGCCTCTCTCCCCCGTGTTTGGGTCAGGCAGGCCTTCCACTTTGCCAATAAGAATATAAGGACTACATTCACAGGAGCAAGAAGTAGCATTAGGAGTCTGCTTCAACTCACCAGCCATCTTGCCCAGAGGCTTCTTAGACCGTGAGCCAGGAGCTGGGAAGGAGGTGGATGATGCCATAGTTTTGGACTCACAACTAACCCCATGAGACTAGGCATTGGTAAGGTGGGAGAAGGGTGGGGACCCAGTATTGACCTCATGGAACAGCCATCCTAGAAGAGTCAGAGAGAATGAATCACAAAAGCTGTATTTACCTTACTCTCAGTCCCAGAGGGTGAGGTCTGATATTTTCTCCTAATACCTGACAGAGACTCAGTCTCTAAATAGGTCTGTCAACCCTCATGCGGGAGACACCACTATGATTGGGGCTGGTTTCTAGATAAACCCACATCTGTGTGGTGTGGTTAGACTTACAGAATATGAGCTCAGCATGACCAGTAGGGAATCTGTTCTCTGCTCCATCTGGCCCAGAGTGCATTCAGGATCCTGGGAAGGGCAGCTGGCAGGCAGCTCTTTACAGAGCTGTGTAAATGCTGAAATGGGAGAAGGACAATTACTATTTGGGCAAATAATTATGTATCCAGGAAAACAGATGCTGAGCAGAAGAGAGAGAACACGTGTAAGAAACCTTGGGTAACTTTTTCTCTAAGTCTGTCTTTCCTGAGCAACTCTTCATCTACCCACCTCAGCTGTCAACTTAAGGATGTAGTGTCACACAGTGGTAAAGACTACAGATGATGCAGGCCGAGTGCCTGGATTCTCACCTTTTATTAACTGGCCTTTGATTGGAAGCTATTTGATCTTGCTAAGCTTTAGCTACTCCTTCTGTGAAATGGAAGTCATACTAGAACCTGATTCTCAGTGTTATTGTGAAGATTACATAGGCTAATTTATGTAAAGTACTGATGGTACACGGCATAGAATACTCAGAAAATAGCATGGGTTAATATGTATTTAAAATCATCTAGATATTGGAAGGACATACTATGTTCATGGTTAGAAGACTCAATATTGTCATCAGTTTTCCCCAAACTAATATTTAGATCAATGCTATCCCACATTCCAGAAGGTTTTTGGTTGTCGTAGGGGGAAGGGATTGTCAAAATGCTTCCAATTTTATATGGAAATGCAAAGGACCAGGAATACCTTAGGTGGACGACTTCCCATATTCTCTTCCCACCACAATGACAGGGATGTCCCTGATGGTGGAGCCTCTTTCAGCCGAGGTTTCTGGAAGCACACTCTGTGGGCAGAACTTGCCCTGACACAAGACAGAGCTGCATATGAAGGGCTGGTAGAGAGCTTGACTCTAGAGTTGTGGAGCAACTGGCAGAGGACTGATTCCTCACTCTTTGCAGGATCTGCAGAATTGAAAACAAAGCCCCTAAGAACTTACATAGAAAAACTTGTACTGTTAGACACACTGAAATAAGTAAGGGGTTTCAAAATTTAAAGGATGTCATTCTATGTTGGGCAATAATGCTTCGTTCACTGCTAAATGCTAAGCACCCTTATGCTAAGCTGATGAATATAAGATAAGAGATATAGTTGGTTCATCAAAATATATCTAAGTTCAAGCATAAAAACAGAAAGAACAAATTTCAGCAGCAAGGTGGGGCAGAAAGAAAAGTTAGAATGGGTGGCAGGAATCAGAGATATAGTTGAAAAAGAAAAGCAGTTAGCTGCTAAGCCAGCCAAAAGGACATGAAGGTGAACATTAGCATGTGTATGTGTTTCTTTTCCTGCCTAATATATTCTGGATTTCAAAAAGCATATGTGCTAGGCTGAAGTTAAGACAGTGCCTGATAACCACTGTCAGGTTTTGCAATCCTTTTCCAGATCAGGGGTTGCTCTCTCTTGACATCTTCATTTCAGCATTTCAAGATATCCTTCTTCCCTTCAGTAGAAGACAGAATATCACTTGGTTTTTATAGTATTTAAATATTTTTTTTATTTAACTTTAATTTTAAAATGCATTATTTGGGCTTGATACACTTACAAACTGGAGAAGCATTTGATTTTTTAATGATAGCCTACAGATTAAAAATTAACAACACTTTAATTTACTCAACAGATATAGATTTAAAAGTTTAAGTTTCTCATTTTATGAAATTACTTGCCCTCTGGCAGTATGTGCTGATTTGGAATAACTGTCTTTTTCATTGCTTGGTTAAGAAGAAATTCATTTGCCTAACAGCAATATGCCACTGGAAGCGAGTTAGTATAAGCCCTTGTGACTAATGTTATAGAAAAGCAAGGAATGTGGGGAGCCTCTAGAAGCTGGAAAAATCAAGTACATGGCTTCTTCCTAGAGCTTCCAGAAGGAACACACCTCTGCTGATCCATCACAATTTAGATTTCTGTGATCACAACCGTTAAGACAACAAATGTGTGTTGTATTAAGCCACTAAGTTTGCAGTAATTTGTTACAGCAGCAGTAGGAAGCTAATACACTGTCTTTTGACTGTATGTCAGGCTAATGAATGAGAAAGCATTGGATATGAGTGCTAAAAAGTGGTCTATTTAAAGGTTTAACTTGTTGAAAATAATAAATGATCATTTATACTTCACCTGATTTTGACTTTAAGAACACTGGTTTCAAAGACTAAGTATTTATCTGAAACACTTGCTAAAACACTTGTCAGGGCAGCAGTCATTAAGACCTGCAGGACAATGTCACTTGAAGTGCTGGATTTAATTATTAATAGCTTGATAGACACAACTCAGTATTTCTAAGAGTGGTTTTGCAGACTGTGAAGACCCTAGGATGGCCCCTGTGTTCACACCTGTGAGTGTGGGCAGAACCCATGACTCCTAACCTATAAAATATGGCAAAGGCTATGGGATGTCACTCATAAGATTATGATACACTATATAAATGATGTATGTGTGCGTATATGTATATGTACTATACATATGTAGTAACAAATCATATGAATGTATAAATACACATATACTATGCATATTTACTATATATATGATGTGTATATATAAATATAGCATATGTGTGAATATTATGTGCATACACATATATGTGCACATGTGTGTGTATGTGTATGTAAATCCATCTTAGCAGACTGGTGCAAGACTCCCTAGCTGACTTTGTAGAATCTGCCATGTTGTGTGAGGGCCAGATGTCAAGGAACTGTGGGCAGCTGCTAGAAGCTGAGTGGTCTCCAGCTAATAGTCAGAAAAAATAGACCTCAATCCTAGAGCAAGGAGATGAATTGTGCCAACAGCAACCCACCTGAGGAAGCTTGGTAGTGGATCTTTCCACGTCTGAGTCTCGGATGGCATTGCAGCCCCAGCTAACATGTTGATTGAAGCCAGGTCGAACCCCAGCAGAAGACTCATCAAACCTTGCCCAGGCTCTTGTCTCACAGGAACTATGAGATGACAAACAGGTGTGGGGTTAAGCTGCTAAATTTGTGGTAACCTGTTTTGCAGCACAGAAAACAAGTGCAATAATAGTTTAGAATGCCAGTTTCTGCGCCCCATCCCAAATCTGCTGAATCAAATCTCTGGGCATAAGGCTTGGGAACCTGATTTTTAAATAAATACCCCAAGATTCTGCTGTACCTAAGGACTGATCTAGGGGGCCATGTACGTAAGTGATTCTCAAACCAAGCAGCATCTCATTATTGGCTAGAGAGCTTTTTTAAAATATTGATACCCTGAGATTCTTATTCAACAGTTCAGAAGTGGGGTCTAAGAATCTGCATTTTTAAAGAGCTCACCAGGTACTTCTGATACAAGGAAGCACTAGATCTCAATTTATATTGTTATTTATAAGTAGTGAAATAATTGAAAAGTGCCCGGCCCTTGGGATTGATTTTGTGAAATAAATTCCAAACTACTGATTTTACTGTAAAGTAAGATTGAAGATTGAACTCTAGCTGGCAGAAAACAGTCACAGAATTCAGGTTTATTAACTGAAGTCTTGTGACCTATATTAAATCACATTTATTGGATATATAGTAAGGCACATAGGTTTTCAGCACTACATTTTGTAAGTTTTTAAGACATTTAAAAAATGTCAAAAAGTGCATATGAATATATGCATGTAAAAGCATCCACAATTATAATTTTTAATTGAATTATAAATCAAAAGTATTATTACCTTGATATTAAAGTCCAAAACCTTGGCTGTATTTCAGTCACATAGGAGCATATCTTACTGATCAAACATGTATAGGAAGCATTTTAATCAATGTTGCTATATTTTGCAAAAAGCAGCCAACTGGTCTTGGAAAAATTTCAGTTTCTTAAATTATATTATATATGTTCTAAAGATTATTTTAAACTAAAATGATGTGAATTTATATTTGCTGTAGGTCTCATGTAAATATGCAGGCATTGAACTAATATATAGATCGTGTCAGTAGTGAATTCATTGATGTATACAGTTTACAAATTATGCCAATTATATACCCTTATACATTAGGCCACTTTTAAAGCTTGCAAAACGACTACTTTTTATATTTTTTTGAAAAAGTCTTGTTGGGGGTTGATAAAAATACCTAAGGTCAAGAACAATACTGAGGATTTCTACTACCAGAAAAATAAATACTTATTACAAAGCAACAGTAATCAAGGCAGTGAGATATTGATGAATAGGGATAGATAGACTAATGGAAGAACACAGTGTCCAGAAAATGATCCACATCTGTACAATCTGATTTATGACAAAGCTGACACAACAGTGCAGGGGGGAAAGATGGTCTTATTAATAGATGGTCCTAGGTCAACGTAGATAGCCTTGTGTGAAAAAATGAATCTTGACCTATATATCATACCATACAAAAAATTAATTTCAAATGAATAGTAGATATGTGAGAATAATGATATATCTTTTAGAGGAAAATATAGATATCTTTCTGACTTTGGTGATTTTTCTGATTTTTAAAATATTGAGATATAACTGACATACGACATATTAGTTTCAGATGTACGACAAAATGATTCAATATGTGTATATATTGCATATGATCATCGCAATAAGTCTAGTTAATATCCATCACCATACAGTTTTTTCTTGTGATGAGAACTTTTAAGATTTATTCTCAGCAACTTTCAAATATACAATACAGTATTATTAACTATAGTCACCATGCTGTACATCACATTTCCAAGACTCACTTTATAACTGAAAGTTTGTACCTTTTGACCCCTTCACCCATTTCGCCCACCCTCATCCCCTGGGGGAGGCAAAGATTTTTTTAAACTGGACTTAAATAATATAACCATAATGGAAAAGGCAATAAATTGGAAAACATTAAAATGAAGAACTTCTGTTCATCAAAACACATCTTAAGGAGAGTGAAAAGGCAATCTTCTGAGAGAGAAGTTATTTTAAAAATACATATCCAATAAATATCTCATATTCAGAATATTTAAAACTTTTACAAACTAGTAAGTAAAAGAGAGAAAATCTATTAGAAAATGGGTGGAATAATTGAACACTTTGTCAAAAAAACATCCAAATGGCCATTAGATATATAAATAGATGCACAAGTCATTAGTCTTCAGAAAAATGCAAATTAAAACCTCATACACCACCACTACACACACACACTGAGTAAAATGGCTACAGTGGAAGGCAATATCAAGTATTGGTAAGTTTGTGGAGGTACAGGAACTCACACACTGCAAGTAAAAGTATAAATTGATACAATCAGTAAAAATACTGCATGGCACCATATACTAAAGCTGAACATATACACATCCAGCAATTTCACTCTAAGAGCAAACCCAACAGAAATGTTTACATATGTTCACCAAAAGACAAATACAAGAGTGCCTTTGCAGCACTATTTAAAATAACCCCAAATTGGAAACAACTGGTGTCCATCAAACCAAGTATCCAATAACATGTAGAAATAAATTGTGGCCTATCCATTCAATGCAACATTATACATCAATGAGAACATATAAATTACTGCTAAATACCACGTGGGTGGATCTCATGTGTTGAGGATATAATGCCATACACAAAAAGAACATAAGATTACGTGTATCAAAGTTCAAAACTAATACTATCTTATGACGTTGGAATCCAGTGTAGTAGTTACACTTAGGTATAGTCCTGATTTGAAATGGGCAAAGAGGGCATCTGGAGAGCTAGCAATGTTTTATTTATTCTGGATGCACAGGTTGCACAGGAAATGTGAAAAATGGGTAAGTTGTACACTTAGGATTTGTGCAATTAAAAGTTTAAAGAACTAGACGTGACTTCCTGTGGCAGTCAGCCATTCCTGACCCTTGATGCCCTCTGGGTGAGGTGTGTCAGCTACAGAACTTCCCCTCTCTGAGTTGCATTTATCAGGGTCCTGTGGTGATTTCTAATTCACTGGTCTGTCTCCAGGAGGAAAAGGACCAAGGACTGAACCTGGCCTGTTCACTCTAGGACTTCTCACGTTGCCCATTCCAGGTAGTTGGGGAAATATCTGTGAAAGGAATGCCTTACAGGTCATTACCCTAAGTAAAGCCACGCTCTTCTGAAACGCATTCACAAAGGCCTTCAGAAGAGCAGAGAGAGAGGCAGTGAGCAGAGCAGAGAAGGCTGTGGGAGGCCGTGGAAGAAACAACCCTACCGAACCAGGATCTCCCCATACACCTCAAGGAGGGCTCCCTGCACCAGCTTCTTTGAAATAAGAAGGTGACAGCTATCTTGGAGAACCTTTTCATTCTGTTTTCGTGCTCCGGTGCCCGAGGCAGCAAGTAAAGCGGCAGGAGAGGTGGGGGCGGCGGATCGGCAGGTGTGCCCAGGGCTGGACCGAGTGCGGGACTGAGGGCCGGACACAGGTCCTGCCAGACCCGAGGGCGCCTTCCCACCCTGGACCTCGCTCTCCCCGCCGCCCCGCGGGGCCCCACCGCTCCCCTTGCCTGCTCTGGGCGCTCACCTGCGCTGGGGCCGGGCCGCCCTGCTGAACGTGCGGTACAGGATAGGGCGCGGTGCGGGCGGTCTCGGCCGAAGGGAAGTGCGGCGCGTGTGGGGACACTACCCCCTCCCCCGGAAGCGCACGGCCGCGCCCCGCCTTCTCCTGTGCTCCGCCTGGAGGCTCCGGTGGGTGCCGGGGTGGGGCAGTCCGAGGCACGGACAGCCTGGCCTCTCCGGCCGCGAAGAGGGGCCTGTGTTCGCGGGCAGCAACGGAGCTAGCACCTGGGCAGAAATTTGCAGATGAGCCTTTGCCTCACCAGGAACACCTGCAGTCTCCAGGGGAAGGAGAGTCCCGCTGCTTTTCCGGCATTGCGCCTGGGCCCTGTTGTCCACTCCGCCCAGAGTGCCCTTCCCTTTCTCAGGTCTGTTCTCCACGCCTCGCTTCTGTCGAGGGTCATCTTTGCAACTTACGCTGGAAAACCTTTCTTAACCCTCTCCACTTCCTTCCCCAAGTGCCCGCAGTACCGGGTGTTATTCGAAGCCACGGCTTTTAGACTGAAGATTTCCTGAGGCCAGGACCCATTTTCTGGTTCCAGACTGAGCAGAGAGGCAGCCAGGTAAACACTCACTGGGCCCAGTACAGCAAAAGCACTGCCATAGCTCGGTGCTGGCGCAAAGGGGTAGAGGGCTTGATCCCCAGACCGTCTTACAGTTTAGTAGGGACACAGATGCAACGATGAGTGAGTGCTCTCCTAGAAGCTTGAATAAAGCCCTGTGAGAGCACAAAGAATCCGCTAATGCCTCCTTCGTTAAGTACTGTATTTGTTATCTGCAAGGAAGTAGCTTCTGGGTGTGAAGCCAGATGAAGGCCTTTTTCCTCTGGCCCATAGATACGGGTGTCTGTACTAAAGGGCAAGTGGGTATTGGGCACTTAAGGCGGCGACCTCACAAGTTTAACATGGGTGTCTGGTCCTCCCCTACCCCCATGCCCCTGACAAGTTCCTTCCTGCCTTTAAGCACCAAAATCCGGTTGCCCTTCCTCTTTCCTGGTTCTCTCCCCCAACCCCTCCTCCCAGGGGCCTTGTATGTTACCTCACTGGCAGCATATCTATCTGCCTTCTCCTCCCTCCCTCACCCAGCTGATCATCAATGAGACCATCTCCATCTTTTGTTTCATTCTCTCCAAAGGCTACTTTGTGTGTGTGTGTGTGGGGGGGGGGGCGGGGGGAGTGAGAGGAGTCATTTTACTAGCTGTCTGTGTTCCCATTCACTTCTTCCTTCTGAACAGATGCCCACAACTCAGGTCTGAGGTGCACTTCCTTCTGGAACTGCTCTCCCTGAGGTCCCCCTACCTAATTGGGCTGCATCCAGCCCCTGCATGCCTCCTGAACCATCACTCCCCTGGCTTTTTGCCTGCCTCTTTGGCCACCTCTTCAGCATCCTCTTCTTTAGTTCGTCTCTTAAATGTGGTAGGGTCTCTCCAACTTCCCCCTTTTCACCATCCTCTTCATTGGTGTTCATATCTCTATCTTAGGCCAGATCATCCTGAGGCCACATTAAATTCAACCCCATAAGGCATGTCTACAGGTGACCTACCAGAATCCTTAGCTTAAGATGTCCTAAACCATACCACTCATTTTGCCTCCCACTAGTACTCCCTGGCTTTCTTCATTTCTATGAAAGGTATGACACCCATCAGTTGTCCAAACTAGAGATGGAAGTCTTACATGACCCCATTTCTCGCTGCTACTGTAGCCTCTTGGATCCCCCATTGTGTGGATTACATGGAGCGCCTCCCACCCGGCCTCCTGCTTTGACATCATAATCTCTTCTCCACAAGGCAGGCAAAGTGATTTTTCTTAAAGGAAAATCTGATCATGTTGCTTCCCTCTTAAAAACCCTTGAGTGGCCCCTGCCTACAGAATGAAACCCAAGCGCCATAGCATGGCTCTTTAGTCCCAGGCTTCACTGTATCTCTTCTTTCACTCCATAATCTAGCAAGGACAAATCACTTGTAGTCTCTTGAATCTTGCTATTTTTTGGTCCCAGGCCTTTGATTATGGTTTTCCGTCAGCCTGGAATCACCCCCCTTCCCACTCTCCTCTCCACTTCCCCCTGCATTCACTTTAAGCTGCTCATCCTTTAGGTATTGCCTGCTGGTATATCTCTATGTAGCAGTGGACCTGGCCAAAAGTTGGAGCTGAATAAATACTGAATAGAGGAATGGATACATTCCTTCGCTCTACAGCCATACCCCTGGCAGCAAGTCAGGATAAGCAGGCACTAGGTTGCCAACAAGATGCCTACCACCTAGGATTTAAGAATGCTCCTGGTATGAGGAGGAGGCTATGCTCCTTCCAGCCTGGTATCAAAGGCTAGTGGGGCGCTTCTAAAGCAACTGCCATGAGATGAAAACAGGAGGGGACAGAAGACTAGAAAGAACTTGTTAATCACATTTATTGATTGATAAATCTGGCTGCCCCAGAATGCTCCCTGCCTGGACTCTGCTGGGAAATGCCAAGAGGGGCAGAGGTGATTGTTCTGGGTCAGTACCAGGAAGAAGCCAGTCCTGGGCTGTGGTGCTCAGGACCCCTGAGGTATTCTGTCCAGCTGGACTACCTTGGTGGGTAGCATTAGCCTAGGCCACGGATCAGTCCTAGGGTCCTGCCCCATCAATCTCTGTTAGTCTGGGCCTCAGGTGAGAACTTCAAAGCCTGCAGTCCTCCCACCTGCCCAGCCACATGGGGGGAGGATGACCTGGATGAGACGAGGATGGTGGAAGAGAACTTGGCATGGTGCTGGGGAGGAGGATGTGAACACGGCCAATATTTGAGTCAGGGGTAATAGATGGGGAAATAGGGCCAGTGAAGAGCTTACAGGCTCAAAAGATATTACACTCCTGGACCTTCTCTCCCAAGTAAAAGCGGCTGAAGAGGAAGGGGCTCAGATTGATGGTCTGGAAGTGGCCCTCCAGTACCATCTCAGCCACAGCTCGCCCCACAGCGGGCGCCTGCTGGAGCCCATGGTCACTGAAGCCCGTGGCAAAGTACATGTTGACAACCAGTGGGTGAGGGCCTACCACACCATTCTGGTCAAAGGTGTTGTAGTCGCAGTAGTCAGCCCAAGCTCTCTGAACCTGTGGGTACACAAGATACTGAGGTTCCCAGGAAGGCTACCAATATATCCCACCCTCACTCCTGGTTACACAACAGCACACAGTACCCTCTACAACTGTTGAGGGAGGTCGATGGGATGGTCCTTAGACCAAGAGTCCTTAGTAGTTGTGAGGTAGAGGGAGAAAGGCAGTGGACAGGTTTTCCAAAGGGACCAAGATGCTCCAGTGTCATCTATCTCCTAGTTACCTTCAGATTCTCAAAAGCTGGTATCCTCTGGGCCAACTGGGGCCATACTTTGTCCTGGAAGAAATCATGATCCACTTCAAGGTTCCCTAGGTCCGATTCCTCCTCCTGTGGTGAAACAAGGCTTATATTACCTGGGAAACAAAGGCAGACCCAGACCTCACTGAATCCTTTAATCAATCCCCTCGGTAGGCAGGGGAGGGGGACAACAGATCCCAATTCAGACCCAAATGAAGCTGCAACATCAATAACAGTAGTATGCCATCCCCAAAAGCTGAACTCTAATAATAATGGTCTGTCTCCTTCCTAGCATCCCAATCCCACTTAGTGTACCTCAGTGGGGCTACGGCCACCCAAGTAGTTGTTGCCTAATCCTTCACGTCGGAAATAGACTCCACTGGTGTCTGTAACAAGTGGAGTCTCCAGGCCTGGTCCCTCGGGGCAGTGCCATAAGTACACATACCTGCCATAACCAGTGGGGTTAGGAAGTGGCGGAAAGAGCAACCCCCATCTCCACTTAACAACCTTTTATGTCATTTCTTTCCTTCTCTCACCAACCTCCTCAGCTCCCCTCAGGGAAGTCACCTTTTCCTTGGCTCCACAGGTAGTTTGGTGCCCTGCAGGGTGCCAGGTGGCCCCTTCCCAATACCAGCCAGCTCTGCAACTTGCCCAGACCAGGCCCCTGCTGCATTGATCACTATGGCACATTCCACAGGTTGGTACTCCAGGCTGTGGTCCATCTTCACCTGCAGGAACCAGAGGAAGAAGGGAGGGAGGGTGGGCCTGGCCCACACACTGGCCACCATGAGAGGTAAATTTCTTCCTGAGCCTTAGTTTACCCATACTGGAAGTAGGTAGAAGACCAAAATGACAGTCATTACCTTTCTCATCCCTCCACTCTGGTAAGGAAGATATTTAGGCTGGTAACTTACATGGACTTCATGGATCCTTTTCAAAGTCACCTCTTCCCCACTTGTGGTCTCCATGCGGTTAGATGAAGAGACGAAACCTGCAGGAAAAAAATTAAATAAGCCTTGAGGACTTGAAGAGGAAGAAAATGAAGATTCCACTGAAGGTTGGGAGCTTTTCCACAGACACTAATGCAAACAGAAATAGGGGACCTGGATGAACTTGGCCACATTCAGGACAGGAGAATGCTGTAATGTTCAAGCAGATCATGAATCAGGAAAAGCCTAGTCAAGAGCTGGAGCCAGGATGCCTGGGACCGGCCCTCAGGGGAGAACCCCTTCCCCCACCAACCATTGCTCAGCCTATGAGTAGAAGCAAGAGATAGTTTAGGCCTGTACCCTGGATGGCAGAGGAGATAAGCAGTGGGCATGGGGCCTCAGACTCACGTGTCACTTCTCCTTGGCAGAAAAGGACCCCCATGGACTGGACCTTTCGCCGAAGTCCCCAGAGTAGACTCCAAGGGTCAAACCAACCTTCGCCCTCCAACCCTGTGATGAGAAAAAGAGGACTCATGAAGTGGGACTAGAACCTTCCCCTCCTATTGTATTTCCTGTACCCCCAGCTATTCTTTGGGCTCATAATGTGGGGAAAGTCAAGTTAACCACTATAGCAGAGTCAAATCTTGTGGAAGGAGGGAGAGCTGGCATGGCTTGGAGAGGCCCTGCTGGCTAGGAGGGAAGCAGTCATCCTTGACTTGGCTGTGGAGTGCTAAGAATTTGAACCCTGATCCCCTCTGCAAGCAAACCTCACCATAAGATGCCAAGGCCACTCCTTCTGTGTTTATCCAAGGAAACTTGTTCTGCAGCTGCTCAGGAGACATCAGACAAACTTTGGCACCTTCCTGCCTGAGAGAAATGTGTGGGTCTTTGTGTGTTAGAAAGTAGTATGGACCCAACTCCACAAGTGGAGATTCTACCTCATTCATATTCCTTCTCTGCTGTAAATTCCCCAATTTTCTCTCCTTGCTAAAGAATGGAGACCCTGCCTCCCTGTCAAGACTCTTCAGCATCTGACCCCTCCTTCCTTTCCTACATGCCAGTCTCTCTTTGGATGCACCAAACTCCTTATCATGCCCTAATTATTCCAGGTCCTTTCACAACAGGGCAGGTCACTCTGTTCCCTCCATTTCTACCTGAGACAACCTTCTTGCCCACCTCCTGGTACTGTTCTGTGCAACAGCACAACCACCTTTTTTTGGGACACCACTGCCCAAAGGCAGCAACGTAGGTGCTAAAAGAACACACTAGCAACCCAGACTGCCTGGTTTGAACCCCACACCATCATTTACTAGCTCCTTGTGCCTTATTTCCCCCCACATGTAAAATGGGGGATGTTCTGATAATTAAATGAGTTAATATCTGTAATACATTTAAGACATTACCTGATGTTACTAGTGAGACTTGGAAAAGTATTTGTTGAAGATACTTGCTCTTGACTGACCATGAGAATCAGGGCAGGCTTGTCACATCCAGCCTACTGCTTATTTTTGTACATGAGCCATACTCATTCATTTACATTTTTGTTTATCGCTGCTTTTGTGCTTCAACTGTGAGTTGAGTGACTGCGACAGAGACTTTATGGCCCTCAAAACCTAAAATACTATCTAGCTCTCACAGGAAATGCCTGCAGATTCCTGGGCCCCTCCCTAGGGATTCTGATTTATTAGGTCTGGAATATGTCCTGGTTGGTTCTTATCAACTGGAAATTTAGGACCCACCACAGGAGCACTTAATCTGTATCTGGATCATAGCACTTAGCACAGGATATTGAAGGTCTGCATGTGCCTGCCTTTCCTGATAGGCTGAACTCCTAGAGAGTAGGGAGCTGTCTTATCAGCTCTATCATCCCAGTGCTGACTTGGTATAGCTTACTGTATGCATGTGGCTGAGAAGCAGTTCAGAGGCCTTGTCAGACACCCACCTCTGCATTTTCACGTTGTTCTCCATGATCGCGGCACCCTTTTCTGAAGCCAGCAAGAGATAACCTGAGGGATTGAACCGGGGGTCCAAGGGAGGGTCATCGACTACAGCCAGGTAATCCTGTGTGTAAAAAAAGCTCCTCAAATAAGCTGATTTCAAGAAGGGAGGGAGAACATTCCTAGCTTCCTCACCTACAGCTCAGGACCCTCTTCTAGGCACCACTACTAAGAAGAAAACCAGGGGCTCTGACTCCTATTTGCCTGAACTATTCCTGCTCCATTTATCCTAGCCAGCTGCGCTGTTCCTTTTGGCTAAAGGAGGGGTCACCACCCCAAACCCCAAATCTCATTGCACGTACGTTGATGTTCCGTAGAAAGTTGACTGAAAACAGGGAGAGCTGGACGTTCACGGGCAATGAGTACTGCTGACAAATCCCACCCACGGAAAGCCCAGTAGAGGCCCAGGAATACTGTAGGAAGACAAGGGAAGTTGAGGTAGACCAATACCCTGCCACACATGAGCAGAATACTGTCATGGAAGCTGTGAGTCATGTACCTAAAGTTAAAGGGAACTCATACTTGCAGGTTTATAGTCTAAGAGGAGCTGACGTGGATAAACCTGTATGCAAGTCAACCATCAGCCCAGAGAGGAGGAAAGTTACTAAAGTCCTCATTAGCAGCTATGCAGAGCAGAGAAGGTCAGTCATTAAAAAAGGGCTGAGCACAGTTGTACAAAATGGTAATAGCCTGGAGGTCCAAGGACAGGAGATTAGTATTTTATCTACTAATTGGGAAACAGAGGGATATGGCCAAAGTAACAAGATTTGTGGCTAGCTGGCAGTGGTAAATAGGAACACCTAAGTGCAAAACCTCAGAAGTAATGGAACCTAAGAGGGGTTTGAGATAGCCATTTGTGTTAATTATAACTTGAATGCAGATTCTCTTGTCCAGACCTGTAAAATTTCAAAACATTATGAAATTTGCTTTTAAAAGCAAACACCGTATTGCCTGGGTCACTAGTTTGAGGTGGGTAGAACCTTGGACTATTTTTCAACAAGGTTCAAAGCACAGTCCCAGCCCTTTGGATCTTTAGGTTGACATCTCTTCTTTCTTTCTCTTCCCTTTTCCCTAGAGTCCTTAGTAAAATCCAAGTCCACTCATGACTCTGTCCTACCCCAGACCTCACCGTGTGGTCCCGATCCACCACCAGCACCTGAATGGCACCTCGTTGCTTCTCCAACCTCTTCAGCCAATAGGCCACGGACAGGCCAAGCACCCCACCTCCCACAATCACTACATCTGAGTGTTCAGGGGGCAGGTGGCTGGTGTCATACAGTGGATTCCAGGCCCCTCCAGGAAGGACTGACTGGATCTTCTTCTTAATCTCGGACACCTTTCCAGACCAGTCTGTGGGATGTAGTTATGGTTAAAGAAGGCCATGTTTCCTTTCCAGGAGGTTAGGGGTTAGGGGATGGGCAAAGGAAAAGGTAGGCTAAACTGACACTGACTTGGCAGTCCCTATTGTCATCCCCTCTTATAAGGTCAATTTATACCCAGCAGTATTCCACAGCTTTGCTATATGGTCTCTCTTTGCTATATCAGCCTCTCGTCATGAATCATGCCCAGCACTAAAAGAGTCAACTTTCTAAAATTAACACTCTATACTCTCTCCCTAGGATAGGTGTACTTATCCCCTGTGCAGACCAATCTCTCCTCTGAGTCCCAGGCTCAATATACTTAACTGCATTTCTGCATTGTCATCTCCACTTGGATGTCCCAGCATACTCCGAGCTGCAGGACCCTCTGAAGCGTGGTACTTGTGAGTAGCACTTTATCCTGGGTACCTAACACCACTAGCAAACCTACAATAATTTCCTATCTATTAAGTCCTGATGACTTCGCCTCCTGAATAATTTCCCAAACTTTCCCCTTTTTTCATCTCTGCCACTACTGTCCTAGACCAAACCACCATAATCTCTCATCTAGACTAATGCAAAAGCCTTCTAACTGTTCCCACTAAGTCCTCTCTTGCCAACCCCCAAGTTTCTTTCTACATCACGGCTACAATAATCTTTTCTAAACACTAATCACATACCCTCTTTCTTAACCCCATCCAATGGCTTTCCGTTACTCTAAGGATAAAAGTTCAAAATCTTTAATGTGGCCCTTGTGACAAATAACGATCTGGCTCCTGTTCACCTTGTCCTTCTCCCCACACTCCAGCCCCTTTGTTTCCTTGATGGCACTTCTTCCCAATACAAGGAATCTACATGGGTGTTCTCTCTACTTTAAAATTGTTTTTTTTTTTTTTTTGCTTCTTTTAGACCTCAGCTATCATTTTCTCAGAGAAGCCTTTCCTGACCCCCTAGATTATGTCAGATTCTCCTGTCACATTATTCTGATAGCTCTGTGAATGCTTCTTCTGCAGCATTCAACACACCTGCAACTTTGAGTTTGTGTGATTGCTTCATACTGTACTATGTCTACTGTCTTCACCACTAGAATCAGTAGAATCACCACTAGAATCTCCAGCCTAGCACAGTACCTGGCTGATCCTAAGCACTCAATAAATAACTGTCTTAAATAAGAATCCTTTGTCTTTCACACGTAACTCACAAATCTCCAAGTCTTCTGTTTCCAATACAATTCAAATTCTTCTCAGCAGCATTAGAATCTTTCTTTGTTCCAGGCTTACCTTACATGTCCACACTACATTTCATACTACTCCTCAAAGTCCAGATGGCTTAGGCTAGTTTTATTTTTTTTTATAAGAACAATACTTTTCTCCTCTTAACTTTTGCTTAGTTCTACAGAACCTGGAAGATACACCTTCCCTGAGCTAGTAAACATCCTTCAAGGCTGATCTCAGTTCCCTCTTGCTCCATGTACTTCTACAATGATACTAGTTTCAGGGACTAGCAGTGCCAAACATTCTCCAAGTTCGGTTCTATCCAGTCTTGAACTAGTCTACTAAAGTCTTCCCTTTCCAGATTCATTCAGGCACCTCCAGATCATATATTGAATCCTCTCCTCTTCTTACCTCCTTCGAGGCCACCAACACTAAGCGCAGCATCTGAGCAGAACTTAATGCACATCTGTGCAGGCAGTGAATCAGCCTGGCTGTTATTCTGGCTGTAAATGGAGGCATAGAGCGACCTAGAATTTGTCACCTGAGAAGGACAGCCTTAGGATCCAGATACCTGTCCGGGCTCTGTAAGTTCTGGCGGACAAGCTTATCCCTTCTCTCAGCTATCCCTGTCTTCCCAGCGTGGGCCGAGGTCTGAAGTCCTGAGGTCACATGGGGGCAACCCACAACCCCAATACCCTCAGGTGCTCTCAGCTTTACCCAGAGTCGAGATTCTGCGTGTGCTTAGCTCTCGGCCCAAGAGGCCTGGTCGCAGGCGGAGCCGCAGAACCCCACGAAGAATGGCCATTCTGACATTGATGCTCCTGTGCGCCAGTCCCTAGCTCCGGCACCGCCCACAAGCGGTCACTGCTCCTCGTCGCCTGCTGTTCAGACGAGCGCGCCCATTGGCCAGCGGCCTTCCCGGGCTCTGCCCCCTCCCTGATATAGGCCGCTTTCTCCTGTGACCTCCCGAGAGCCCCGCCCATGCTCGCTCCCATCCTCCATTGGCTAGCCTGCGTCTACGTAGGTTCTACGCGCCCTCGGGCGGAGTCGGGGAAGGAATCAGCAGCTCTGAGCGGAAGTGCTGCGAGCTGGTTTCCGGTGCCGCTGGTGTGACGTGTCCCGCGCTTGGCGCAGCAGGAAGCCGCGACGATTGCGGCCTGTTCTCGGCGCCGCCCCGGCTCCTCTGCCGCTTCCACCATGCTCGACTTCTTCACCATTTTCTCCAAGGGTGGGCTTGTGCTCTGGTGCTTCCAAGGCGTGAGCGACTCCTGCACCGGGCCCGTCAACGCGTTGATTCGTTCTGTGTTGCTGCAGGTACCGTCCCCACGGGGTCAGAACTCCGCGCTCTTCCCTCTGATCCGATCCAGAGCCTCCCTGGACCGATCCTGCGCCTCGCACCCACCCCGTCCGCCCCCTCAGACTGGCCGCTGGGTGGTAGCCGAGACTCCACTTTTTTCCTAGGTCCGGGTCGGACCATCGGGCAACTTTGCGCCTACCCTTCCCCCTCCGCTTTCTGGGACTCTAGCCGGATTCCGCCTCTTAAGGCTTCCCATTGTTCCCTCCATTCGCCCTTGGCAGCTCGATTTTCTCTTGTTTCGAAGCTTGGGTGAGATAGTGAATGGAAAAATGCCTTCTCAAAATGTAAATAGTGTACAGCTTCTAGTATACCTGATTGTTTATATGACGACTACTTCCCCTCTGGCTCCCACGTGTCTTGCTCACCCTCTAATCCCTGCCCCCATCAACTTGGTATCTCTTTTTCTCCCTGGTAGAATGCTAGAGAGCAGTAGTCCAACATACTCTTGTCCTGGGACGTTTGACTTTGGGAGAATGTTTGGTTCTTTCCCAAAGGTAATCGTGGAGGGGCCCAAGTATGGGTTTTCAGGAGATAGTTCGAACTTTGAGATATACTGTCTTTCCAGGAAAGGGGAGGCAACAATTCCTTCACTCATGAGGCGCTTACACTCAAGTATAAACTGGACAACCAGTTTGAGCTGGTGTTTGTGGTAAGTGGGAGTATTTTAGAGGGATGATTACATTCTCAACATAGTGCTGATTATTAGAATTCTGATTAATTACATAAGGTGTTATGTGATGAAGTAATTGAGAAGACAGGGAAGGTGATGGGTAAAGGGAAGATGCTTCTGGGCCCAGTCAGAGACTGGTTACCCCTCACAGCAGGGAAACCTGCCAGACAAATGATCCAATCTCTAGAGGCTTGGGTTGAGTTAGCTTCTCTCTTTTCTGGGCTGGCATGTAAGTGGATCTGTTGGCTCTGTTTCTCCTCTAAACAGGTTGGTTTTCAGAAGATCTTAACACTGACATATGTAGACAAATTGATAGATGATGTACACCGGCTGTTTCGGGACAAGTACCGCACAGAAATCCAACAGCAAAGTGCTTTAAGTCTATTGAATGGAACTTTCGATTTCCAAAATGACTTTCTGCGCCTCCTTCGGTGAGAAGCCTCTCTTCTCCAAAATCAATTTTCATGACTTGATGAGCTTCCTTTCTTCCTGAGGGCAGTCCAAGAACAGTAAATTATATATTGAAAGACAATTCTAAATTTGCTGCCCTGTTCCAAATTCTCTTCTTGGTGGGAGGACAGTCCTTTTTCTGGACTTTAACCATTCTCGTTCTCTTAGTGAAGCAGAGGAAAGCAGTAAGATCCGCGCTCCCACTACCATGAAGAAATTTGAAGATTCTGAAAAGGCCAAGAAACCTGTGAGGTCCATGATTGAGACACGGGGTGAAAAGCCTAAGGAAAAATCAAAGAACAACAAAAAAAAGGGGGCTAAGAAGGAAGGTGAGTTTGAGCTCCTTGGACATACTGGGGCTTGAAAATGTGGTACTAAAAACTAAGTGATTTTCTGTCCTTCCCTTTGTCAGTGTGTGCCTACCCTGCACAAATGCCCACCACCCTATCATCCCCAGTCCTTGTGATGCCCAAGATGTTTGCTCCTAATTTAAGGATTTGGAAGACTTTTCCCATTGTCTGTTTTGTTGGAATCTGGTCCTTTTTCTCCAGTGAGTTTTCTCCTAACAGGTTTTGATGGCCCTTTGGCTACCAGCAAAGCAGTCCCTGCAGAAAAGTCAGTGGCACCTGAAAATGGGGTAGAACTTTCCAAAGAGGAGCTGATACGCAGGAAGCGAGAGGAGTTCATTCAGAAGCGTGGGAAGGGTATGGATAAGTCCAGGTGAGCAAACTAACTTCCATACTGTTATCTACGTTGTAGGCAAGGGAGTTCGTGTCTCTGGCTCTTGGGTGGATGTTTCCTCTCTTGTTTCTCCTCCATCACCCTCTGTGCTGTAACCTTTTGCAGCAAGTCCACAAAATCAGATGCTCCAAAGGAGAAAGGCAAAAAAGCGCCCCGGGTGTGGGCATTGGGTGGCTGTGCTAACAAGGAAGACTTGGATTATAGCCCTCCTACCACCAATGGAGCCCCAGAGGTTGCCCCGCCTGAGGACATCAACTTGGTAAGAGTCAGCAGGGGCCAGAGTGAATGTCTCGTTGAAAAGAAATTGGAGAGGAAGTAGATACTAGTATAGTACCTTTGATTTGACCAAGGGGGTTTGTTACATTTGGAGGTTCCCAAATCAGAGACAGAGCAATGTAGAAGGTAAATCCTGGGCTTCCTCCCTGCTCTTCAGAGCCCCTAGTATTCCTAATCCCATCTCCTTCCTTTCCCCATACTCTGCAGATTCGAGGGACTGGGCCAGGGGGGCAGCTTCAGGATCTGGACTGCAGCAGCTCAGATGATGAAGGGGTCGTTCAAAACTCCACCAAACCTAGGTAAGGGAATTTCAGGTGGCGGGTAGTATGTGTGGCTCCAGATTGGATGAGATTTGATTTCTGCCCACTGGTTTTATGTGTATCTTTCTCTTGTGCCTACAGTGCTACCAAGGGGACTCTGGGTGGCATGTTTGGGATGCTGAAGGGCCTTGTGGGTTCCAAGAGCTTGAGTCGTGAAGACATGGAATCTGTGCTGGACAAGATGCGTGATCATCTCATTGGTAAGTTCTAAGGAATAGGTAGACTCATTTATGGGGTAGGAATGGTGGAAAGTAGAATCTAGAGTTGCTCTGCTATATCAGGGTTGTTGACTGTTGATATGGCACTCACACTACACCTGTCCCACTCTCCTCAGCTAAGAATGTGGCAGCAGACATTGCAGTCCAGCTGTGTGAATCTGTGGCCAACAAACTGGAAGGGAAGGTGATGGGGACGTTCAGCAGTAAGTATCTCCCTAAACCTGAGAGTGCTTAGGGCATTATGTGTACCAGGAGGTCAGGTTTATTGACTACCATTTTTAACTAGGTTGTGACTTTTGGTAAATTCCTTAATCTCTAAACCCCTATTATGTAACTTAGACTCTAAGAATTAGAAGGATTAAATGGGTCAATACTTATTAAAATGTGTAGGACAGTATCAGATACAGTGTGGATCCCTGGGGCAAGATCCTAGTATCATCCAGATCCTAGTTCCCTTAGCTCAGAAAGGTGTCAGGTATTGTTGGAGTACATTCATTGAGTTTAATGGATGTTCCGTCTCCGATCAGCGGTGACTTCTACAGTAAAGCAAGCTCTACAAGAGTCCCTGGTGCAGATTCTACAGCCACAGCGTCGTGTAGACATGCTCCGGGATATCATGGATGCCCAGCGTCATCAGCGCCCTTATGTTGTCACCTTCTGTGGGGTTAATGGAGTGGGGAAATCTACTAATCTTGCCAAGGTCAGTGCAGTTCCCCATCTGTCTCAAGACACTTCACTCTCTTGATCTTAGCAACTCTGGTTCTAGGTGACAGTTTCCTATACTGCTTTTTTTTTTTTGCAGATTTCCTTCTGGCTGTTAGAGAATGGCTTCAGTGTCCTCATTGCTGCCTGCGACACATTTCGTGCTGGGGCTGTGGAGCAGCTGCGTACACACACCCGACGTTTGAGTGCCCTACACCCCCCTGAGAATCACGGTGGCCGCACCATGGTGCAGTTGTTTGAAAAGGGCTATGGCAAGGATGCTGCTGGCATTGCCATGGAAGCTATTGCCTTTGGTACAGTTCACAGAAATTGTGGGAGCTTGTCTGGGTCCCTTTTCTCCTTGGGTTCCCTTAAAATGTACTGAGGATCCGAGTTACCCTGCTACCAACTTACTGTTCAGTAACAAGCCAGGATTTCTGCTTTACGTAATAGATGTAGTTGTAGACAAGGTAATATATCCCAACTGAAGAAACCTCTGTTTAATCATCTTTATCATCCTGCCATCCTTTTTTCTGAATATGCTTGATGGACAAACTTAGGCTTTTTTTTCTTATACTACCTTTTCTTATACTACCAGAGATCCAAAGCCCAAGAAAGTAAACAGACTTTTAATATAGTCAGGTTAGGACTTCTTGAGAGGAAGCTGGAAATAAGCATGTTTTGAGTTGACCACGTTTTTTCTCTCTAGCACGTAATCAAGGCTTTGATGTGGTGCTGGTGGACACAGCTGGCCGTATGCAAGACAATGCCCCTCTGATGACTGCCCTGGCCAAGCTCATTACTGTCAACACACCCGACTTGGTGCTGTTTGTGGGGGAGGCCTTAGTAGGCAATGAGGCTGTGGATCAACTGGTGAGGGCTAGGGCCTGGTTATGTTTCCAGCCTCAGCTTTGGCTAGTTAAGTGCTCCTTATACCCCATTTCTCCTTTCCAGGTCAAGTTCAACAGAGCCTTGGCTGACCATTCTATGGCTCAGACACCTCGGCTCATTGATGGCATTGTCCTTACCAAATTTGATACCATTGATGACAAGGTAAATATGAACAACACAGGACAGTGTGATTTGGTGGGGGTGGGAGGTGGCCATCCTTCACAAGGGAGCTGAAGCTATAGTGGCTGCAAAGCCCTGTTATTGAGGGAATGTAAAAGGGGCTTTGAGTTGACTGGGTACCCCTTTTTCCACTTCAGGTGGGAGCTGCTATTTCTATGACCTACATCACAAGCAAACCCATTGTGTTTGTGGGCACTGGCCAGACCTACTGCGACCTACGCAGTCTCAACGCCAAGGCTGTGGTGGCTGCCCTCATGAAGGCTTAACATGGCTCTTGCCCAGTACCAAATCACTGCTTCCCCCCAAAGCCCGTTCCTGTATCAAGAATGTTCTTTAGAGTGTGTGAGCAACTTGTCTTCAGTGTACTACAAAGGCAGAGTGTGGGGAGCTCCTGGGCTGTGCAGCTCCTATCCCCACTCCCTGTTCAGCCCAGACTCCATCTGTAAGGGAAGCCTAATCATGTTAGTCACCGCCCATTGCTCCCCACTCCTGCCGTGGGCCTCCCCTTCCTATTCAGGCATCCCCTTCACTCTGCCTATAGACTAGGTCTCATTACAGTTTTGACCAATGGTTGGAAGATCCAACACCAGAACATTGCTAATTAGTGTGTTCATAGGGATGTCTGAGCATGAGCAGTTTAAAGCCCAGCTCCCCAGCTGTTAGATTAAGAGACTTCCAGAGCCAGCTCTGGGTCTTGAGTGATATTTCTCCCTGGGCTACATAGTTTTCAGGTCCTTGGGCCCGGATGTCACGCTGGCAGTGTATGACCTGTTCTCAATTGCTGCTAATTCTTATGATGACCCCTGTCCCTGTTTCCCCAAAGCATCAGCTGGGCCAGAGTAATTTGTTACAAATGAAAAAAAGAAGAGTCCTGGTTTCCCTCAGAAAGAAGGGGAGCTGAGCTGCAGTGTTGCATTGGGCTTCTCAGCCTTCGAGCTCTTCCCCAAGCCCAGAACCCAGATATAAACTTTGCATGTTCCCTTTCCTGGGAGAAAACCACCTGTTAGAAGGGTAACACGTTGCCTGCTCCCCATTTCTCACTCCCTGAGTGGACCCTGGCTTTTCTGCCTCTCTACAGTGCCTGGTAGACAAGTGCTACGTTGAAGAATACAAACCTCTTGTTGAGACTTGTCCTGTAGCTTGGTATTACAGATGTGCTATTAGTGCAATAAAGTGAAGGCTGTCTGCCCAGAGAAATACATAATTTATATAAGAAAATAAATTTCATAAATAAATTGCCTTTTAGTCTTGGAGTTACTTTATAGAAGATTCAAAACCAAAATCCCACATCACACTAACTAGGGTTTATGGTAAGAAGGGAAGGAAAGAGCAGGATTTGATAATGCTGAGGAATCAGGTAAAAATTAATGGCTGTCCTGAGAATGAGGTAACTCCTCCCCCAAATGAAATAGAGTTTTTAAAAGTTAAACTAAGTAACGAAAATTAGGCTTGTTAAACTACCTTTGCAAGTTAGACGTTTTCTAAAGTGACCCTAAAAGTAGAACCAGGGCCCTGGGAAGTAAACGAACAAGCTTTTAATACAGCTCAGGTATGTAAAATACTGTACACTGTAAAAGATCTAGAAAACTAGAGCTTCAAGTCTTGTTTTAAAAAAAAGCCATTAAGCTTAATTGAAAAAACCAAGTATAGAGTACAAAACAGCAACAAGGGCCATGGCGATTCCATAGTTCCCAAGTCCTTCATGCAGAGCTGCAGCCTCAGTCAGTGGCTTTCACACTGATCTGCTGTGTGGACACAGGCATGTCCAGCTTGGGGATGGGATGGGGGCTGCAAGTGGGTCCTGCTGTCACTTGTTTATTCTTGAACCGGAACAGTCGCATTAGATCAAGAACCAATTGGCATGAGGATTACGTTGGAAATGTCCCCCCTCCCCCACTCCACCCCCAACCTTCAACCTCTGGGTTTTGGTTTTTCCCAGGAGCTGTGTTGGGTTCTTATACGTTTACTGTTAAAACACTGTCCACAGTAGGGCCTTACAGCTTGATCTAATGATGATGACTTTTCTAGCCCTCATGTACTGCAATCTGGAGAGAGAAAAAAAAAAGGTAAAGAATAATAGGGATTTTCACAAAACAAGTTTACATATCTAAAGCTGCAAATACTTAGGTCAGGCTTAACCCTTCAGAAGACAAGACATGAGATACTAGGAATCTTGTAAAATATTTGACAGGAAAATAGAGAATCCTTACCAGGTTAGGAGAGGTACATAATTATTCTCAAAGGTCTTAACTAAGTCTTAGGGACACATTTTCTGACAAATTGACAAACAGAACAGGAAATATTATCTCACCTCGTATTTCACTGTGTGCTGCAGATGAGCCATTTAGCTGACCGTCTCTCACCACCCCTGCTGAATAGAATGTACATTAATATCAGATGTTAGACTGAAACGCCAAAACTATTAATAGTAGAAAACCAACTAACCCAAAGGAGATGAAAGCACATGTTCTAACTAATAAGCAGGATGGCATTATTTAATAATAAACACATCAGAGATGAAGTGGGGGGAAAAAAACTGGTCTGAGTGCACTAAAACTGCTTGTAAGCAAAACATTTTACATAGGCAAAATGTGTCTGCTGTTCCTAACTGGTCCAGAATGCCAAGTTTAAGGGGGAAAAAATCAGTCTGACCAGGGGTGGGGAGCAGCATTCAAGTGAGCAAATTCAACCAAGTAAAACAGTAGAAATGGCAGATACTCCCACAATAGAAAATGGGGTAGATGTGCACTGTCCAATACAATGCCATTAGCCACATGTGGCTAGTTTTGCATTAAAAATTCTGTCCCCTTGCCACACTAACCTCATTTCCAATATATTCAATAGCTGCATGTGGTTACTGGACAGCAAAGATTATAGAGTTAAATTTATATCACTGCAGAAAATTCTATTGGACAGCACTGGGATAGATAATGGTGGAAAAAGTATAAAACATGGAACAAAAGAATATGGCCAATTACAGTATAAATAAAAAGCACAGCAACCTCTATAATGTTCATGCCCTTTGACCTAGTATCTACACTGAAAACATCCTAAAGAAATTAGCAAAAGGAAAAACTAGGGATGAAAATATTCATTTCAACAGTTCTTAGAATGGAAGAAACTAGAGAAAATTAGAAGTTTATCCAATTAGAAGTAATTGGGTAAACTATAACAAGGGTCCCCACCCCCCGAGCTGCAGACCAGGACTGGTCTGTGGCATTAGGAACTGGGCTGCACAGCAAGAGATGAGCAGCACACACTAGCAAGGGAAGCTTCCTTTGTATTCGCAGCTGCTACCCAGCACCAGTATCACTGCCTCGGCTCCACCTTAGGTCATCAGGCATTAGATTCTCATAGGAGTACTTGTCTTGGTGCCAAAAAGGCTGGGGACCACTTGACTATAACATCCACACTGGATTATAATAAAAACCATTAAAAATAGTGGTTATGAAAACTGTAGCCATGTGGGAAATTGTATGATGTACCACTGACTAACAAAATTACCAAGACTGTACACTATTTACAACTATGAAAAAATGCATAGAGAAAATCGTTCATTGGAAATACACAAAAACAACTGTGTATATTACGGTAATGAAGTTTATAAAAGCATTATTTTTCTTTTTCTTATTACTTGATTTTTTTGAAATAAATGTACTAGATCCTACAGACTCTTTTGAACCCAAGTAATTTTTACTATACAAAAGTGAGCCCATAGCACAATACCAAGTATATAGTGAATGCTTGGTGTTAAAACAGCAGAAGACCTCTTATGCATCTACAGATAAAGACATAATCAGTGATAATAGATAAGCTTGACTTGTCTCAAAATGAAATGTTTTTAACCCAAAGCTGTTCTGCTAGATTTCAAATCACAAGCTCAGCTGACCATTCTAATAAAGCCTCTTAGCCATAATGAAAATCCCAGAATACCTAATTAGGGATAACTTTGGGAAAAGCCACTCCTGGTAGGAAGCCTAGGCAGCTAATAAAAGGTTTTGTGCCTCTACAATACTTAAGACGATTTTGATTAAGGAAAGATTTAGTGTAACAGAAACACCTGTCCAGAGGGATTCTGTTATTTTCAGTTTTAGCATTTTCCCTGGGTAGATCTCAGAATGTAGATCAAAAGAAATACATAGAGCTTGAGTATGTACCTCCTGTTTAATGAATGTGCCCAATACGGAAAGTCCTAAGTGTGGATAAACAGCAAAATAATCAAACAGTGCAGGACATTAGAAAACATCCCCAAGAAAGAACAGCGAAGTATTTTAGAAAAAGAAACCAAAAGCTTTGTCAAGAGAGAAAGGAAAAACGTGTTCATCAGTAATCAGTTACGATGATGTTAAGAATTTATGGGATTTCCTATTACAGAGAATTGCACTCAAAATAATTTGATTCAGAAAAGATAGCTGAGAATGATTATAAGATTTAGGGAAAGTTCTATGTTAAGTTACCTGTTACTTTAAGAGACCCCCTAAGATACATTCAGTTTGACTATGAAAAACCATATTAACACATAACTTTTTAAGAACATTCTACATACAACAGCAAAGTTTCTTTGGACCTGGTGAATCAGAATGGCCATGTCCTGGGGCCTGCCTTTATTCAAAGTAAGGTTTTAAAAAGCATTCTTCAATTTAGCTGATACCAAAAAGTTTTGCATTTTGTAGGGTACCTGGGAACTTCCCTGGAGTCATTAATAAACAGAACCTTTTCCCCCCATTTGGCTTTTTTGTTAGAACCTGGAGGTAAAACGTCAATGAATAGTACCCCAACATCTAACTTGAATGCCATCCTAACAGTGTCCAAATATTTTTAAAGTGTTTTTTTGTTTGTTTATAAAGATAATGCATAATCATTGTAGAAAATACTAATATAAAAAATGTTTTTAAAAACAATCCTACAGCATAAAGAGAACCATAGTTAATTTAGGAAACATTGCAGATACTTTCCTACACACACACACACACACACACACACACACACACACACAGAATCATCTATAATTTTGTATGAATGGGACTGACCATGGCAGTGTTTTCCAACCTGCCTTTCTTTTCTTCACTCACAATATGTCTCTGACATCTTTTTGGACAAAAAAGTTTCCCTTTTATGGCTTTGTTGTAGTTGATCAAATAAATGGTGTATTTATAGAATTTCCTATAAAATGGAACATTTTAGGTTGCTTCCAATTTTTTGCCATTATACAACCACACCTATTTATCTTTGTGCAACTGTCCAATGATCTCTTTAGGAGAAATTTCATTAAAGATAAATTGTATTGAGTGAGGACTTCTGGGTAAAAGGTTTTTAAATTTTGAACATGAATATATTTCTTTCCTCACAGCCTTAGCCAAAACTGAGTTAGCATTCTTTTCTATTTTGAAATCTGAATTCTAATAGCATTTCACTGATAACTAGTGAGGCTGAGTTTTTTCATTTTTCCTACTTCCATATGGATGTGCTAGAATATGCCTGTCTATTTTCCTCCTATCCAAATGGAATTTAGTCTAATCTGAAAACTAACCATGATCTCCCTTCATAATTTGGTTAAGATGATATTCCTCATCTTGATAATAATTTTACTCTTCACAATGACACAAAAGGCTGAAAGCTTTTACATTCAGATCCCTCTCAGTCTCAAATCACAGCTTACCGGATCTACCCCTTGTCGAGATCTCACAGGTCAGCCGCTTGAAATATTCTGGAAGATCGGCATATTCATTTCCATAGGAGATGACCTTAATCCCTTTGTCCAGCATGTTTTCTCGAAGCTTCTTGAACTCATCCACATCTCCTCTCCGAACCAGCATGAAATGTTCTAAGTCAGATTTATGCTTGACAGCCTCCAGAAAAAGGGCCTGGAAAGTGGTATCATCCACAGTCCAGCCACAACCCAGGAAAAGAAATGACTTGTTTTCATAGAGTTTCTGAATCTCTCTCTTGCAGGAAAAGAAACAACATGTTAATGATACTGTGAAGACACACACACAGCAGGGTCTCATAACTGCTACTTTTAGCAGACTTTGATGACCATTTAACCAAGATTTAAGAGGGTAGTTAAGTCCCCAAGTCTGACCTTTTTATTGTTTATTACTATAACTTGATTGATCTAAAATTTATCTTTACCTGGCATTCTCCTATAGGAAGCTCTCTATTCAGTGTTTCACCGGGTTGACACTGGTCTACGACCTTGCAGTATATTTTTTAGATCTATGTGCCCAGAGGCCATAAGGCAATAAGCAGGTCTTCAATATATATATCTTACTCCTTCCATTTTCTGAACTATATTTGCCTTACAATCTGAATGATGGACTGCCACCAAAGATAATTTCATCACCAGATTTTCTCAAAGGAAGCCTGATACTTAGAACATCAATATGTATCTGTGTATATGTATGTATCTATACATATACAAAAAATAAATATAAAAATATTATAAATGATTTTGTTTAAGAGATCACTCTGTCAATGGTAGATGTAGTTCCTTCCAACAAATGTCAAGAAAGAATAGGTGAAAAAAAATATGTTACCCTCACATTTTCTTTTGCTACATCACGTAAAGATACGATCATTCTAAGTGACCCATTTGTGAAAATAGCCAGTAAAAACTGTTTTCAGAGTTTTAGGCCAGTGAATATCACTGGCCACAGAGTGTTTTGGTTTGAACATGGATGTGTGAGCAAATGTAAAACTTGCATCCCTAAAGATCAACAAGCTTTTTCACAAAAAAGAAAACTTCCACTTTATCACTCAATCCAATTTTTTTCCCAATGTTTTCACTAGCCATAAATTTGAATAAGTGTGGTTAATTCAATAAAAGCCCAAAACAATTTATACAAAATCTCATTAGAATCTATGTTCTAGTAGTGACTGGTCAATAAAAAGCTTTAAAATTACTACGGACATAGAGAAGATCGATACTATAATAAATAAAACAATGAAAAGGGGAAATAATATATACTTTAAATGTGAAGATTATGGCAATGACAGAGTGGCACCAGATGGCTGTCAATCAAAAACAGAAACACCTTACAGCTCGATACCAGAAGAGTACATTTCCTAAGATGACATGCACACACACCCACAAGCTGAGACGCACAGGAAACAAAGTCTGACCTTCTAATTTTTAATTAAAAAACATTATACCCTGAAGACCAATGGTACATTTAGGGATTTCCTAGGACAGCTTTCCCAAGCCTAGTAAGATCGGCATTACTCACCATAACTTCAGTATTCCTGAGCACATTCTGATAGCCAGCGGGATGAAGGACGATGCCACTAGGGTTGGTGTAGACCCCATGGATGTGTAACACGCTCAGCTTCCTCTTCTCCTGAGCCCACTCTAGAACCTGCACAACACAATGATAGCTCACTCAGGTTGGCATAGCTGAGCACTTGCTTCAAGATCCCAGTGGGTAAGAGGACTAGGCTTTTGACATAACTCTCCAGCTTCGTGGTATCACAAAGCAATGTAAATCCTGGTATGGCCTCCCTTTCCATTTCAGACATGACTAATTAGTACTGATGGCAGCCAAGTCTGGTGATTTCTTTTTGAAAGTTAGAATCAAAAATTAGAATTTGTCATCATTTGCAGAAACCACAGGGACTCTTTCTATTGGTGACATACATGAGAACTATGATGTTCTGTTTCAGTAACAATCCTCTATCTTGATATCAAGCCTGTAACCATGCCTTTTTGTAGTTCCTTTTCACACTCACTCCAGGTTTTGGCCACATGGCTTGCTTTAGCCAATGAGACATTAACAAACAACACAAGCAGAAGCTTGAAAGAGTCTGGCATAATGAGTCTTATTTCTCTTTTGCTGCTTTCGGAACTAAGCAACCATGTGAAGGAGCCTGGGCTAGCCTGCTAAAGATATAGGGTCCAGACAAATGCCTGAACCAACAGACATGGAAGTGAGGCCATCTTGAAACACTCAGCCATGGTTTGGCTACCAGAAGATTGCAGCCATGAGGGTAATCACAAAACAGCAGAACAGCAGTCTGCTGAGCCCAGCTCAAATCACTAATTCATATCATTGTGGCAAATAAAATGTTGCTTTAAGCCACAAAGTTTCAAGGTGGTTTCTTGTGTAGCAACTGATAAGCAATAAAAGAATCACTTCAGTCACCTCTGAGTTACATAAAGGATCTCAATGAAGAACAATCATTTAGATGACAATGGTAACAACAGCCACCTGAATTCCTTAGTTCCATTTTCCTCAAGGACTTGAGACAGTACATATTTCTTTGTATAACATTCTAGAGAAGTATGAATTAGGAAAAATAGTCAAGAGGCACAGAGATTTAGAATTTGAATACTACTAGGCCTCATTCTGACTATCAGTCAGTAGCTTTAACAATTAAACTTCAATATTGCCCTTAATGTGGACTAAAAATACAAAGCAAATCTCGAGGCCCCAGGATGGAAATGAGAAGAAAAATGTCAAGTCTGACAGATATCCTTAATTTTGAAAAGGCCTGATGCTTCTGATGCTGGTCAGGGTCTTTGGAGATTTTATCAGAGATAGCATGGATACTGTTTCTAGCCATTAATTTCTGAATTTCATTCATTCATTCATTCATATAAAAAAATATTTACAAAGCACCTACAAGCACCAGGTACTATCTTAGACATTAAGGTAAAAAAAAGGCTGACATGGTACCTGGTTAGGTGGGAGTCGCCATTCCAGTGGGGCAAATAGCCACAAAACAAGATAAACACTGAAAGTTACAGTAAGGGCTATGAAAGAAATGAACAAAAATGTAAGGGTGGGTCCTTCTTAAATATGATGGTCAGAGAAGGCCTCTCACAGGAGGTGACAGTTCAGATTTAATAGGTGAAGAAAGAGCTGGTCATTTAAAGCATGAGGGTAGCAGGTGGAAAACACTCCAGCCAGAGAAAATCAATCTTCATGGTACCATTTCTAAATTTGATTTCCTTTTAAAACCTGGCTTTGAGGTCAGAAAAAATCACAAGAGTGGTATCACAGTTACTCCTTTGGCAGAAGCAGTACTGTGCTGATGAAAGCCAGTGGTGAACCTCTTGTCTATCTAAACTCTATTTAGCTGGGCTCTTAATTTGGACACAGAGGCAGGCTCCTGGGAAAACAAAGTATAGAAGGAAAATTACAAAAACTACAGAGCAGGACAAAAAAGACTTGGTGGCGGCTCACAGCCTATTTTCTTTTTTCTTCATTCATTATGTCTTTGACATCTTTTTATGGCAATGAAAACATTTTTCCTTTTATGGCTTCACTGTATTTCAATAAAACATGTTGGTATAGCTATAGAATTTCCTATTGGTGCTAGATTTCAAATTACAAACTCAGGTGACCATTCTAATAAAGCCTCATTCTTTAGTTGACATCGATTGACATCTATAATTCAATATCATGGTAGGTAGCTTAGGTATAGTATAGCCTCCAATAAAAAAGAAAAGTCTGCTGAGGTTTTCACTGATTGACCTCAGCCCAGCTACCACCTGGCCTGAAAGATGCTCTTCCAGACGTCATAAAGTAATTTTCATACATTTCCAGATGGAGCTGGCACGAAGAATATATCCTGAGAGAATTCTAAATCGGTATAACACCCACCTGATATTATCAGGTGTTCAAGAGACCTAATACTTCAATTGACTTCCAATATTCTTACTTTAAAATTGAGTGAAATTGTCAAAACTCACAGAACTGAACACTTTTAAGATCTGTGTCTTTTACTGTATATTGATTTTTATCTCAAAAAAAAAAAAAAAAAGGACTAAAATCTAAGCAGGGACAAGAATCTTCCTTTTTACCTCTATGTAAATATAAGCACTGCACAATGTCCCAACTAGAAAACTCTTACCAATAAAGATACAATCCACTAGCCTGAAGAAGTGACTAATTCTTTACATTTTACCTTTTTCTCATCAGTAAGGTCAAGGGATTCAAGTTGTTTTCCCTGATCTGCTGCATACAGTTCCAGCAGATTGTCGAAGTTTGTAGTCAATACCAGGGCTCCATTTTCCATCAGGTGAAGAACTGACTGCAGCAGCTGTTTTCCAGAGTCTTCCATCTTTGATTCCAAGTCATCAAATACTTCATATAAACAGTCCTTGAAAAACGTGGATCGAACATTACTAGTACGCTGGGGAGAGATTTGAAAGAGAAAAATTAATGCTTGGTGTTTTGGTAGGTCATTTGTCATAATTACAGTAATAGCAAATTTTTGAAGAATACTTTGTACTTAAAATAGGGGTAAAATATTGTCTACTTCACAGGGTTGGTTATAAGGAAAATAGGATGATACATACCAAGTGCCTACAATAATGCCTAGTACATAGCAAGTGATCAGCACTATTACATCATATGCAAACAAGTACAAGCTCTCTAAATGGGGATTTTTATAGAATGAAGAAAATGGGCACAGCCGAGAGATGTTAAATCACTACCAGGACTAAAGGAAAAAGCACAGCACCAACTACCCTCTAATTAGGACTCAGATAAGAAGACAATGTGTGCTTTCATAAATCTTTAATTAAGGAATAACTAACTAATAAAACACACCTTTAGCACCTCTTTTTCTAATCCTACTCACTTTTAACAGATGCTTTTTGATTTAGATTCTTATGGAAAAACTGCTTATCTTCTTCCTGTTTTTTCCCTTGCGTAATTCAGCAATTTCTTTACAGTTTTGGTTGGAAGAATACTTAGTATTTAATAAAGGGTATCAAAAATCTGCATTTTGCAATTGTTAAAAATTTCAAGCACTAGTCAGCTCTAAACAGTCTTACTTCTTTTTTTTTTTTGGTCCTCCCCACCCCAGACTATTTCTTAACATATGGTTTATCTAAATAACTGCTTTCCCAGATTCATTTTAAATATATGTAAATATCTCTGAGGACTAACCTCAGTGAGCAGTTGGCTTTAAAACTTAAAAGAAAAAGTGGCCTCTGGAACAAAAGGAATCTGAAAGGGTAAGTAACTGTAATGCACTATAATATCTGATCCCCAACCTATTCCTGCAATACCATTTCATAATATCAGAACAAGAATTTGTCCTTAAAGGCCGCAATATTTCCCATTCAAACCCTATGTAACTGCATTTAGCTGCCAGATAATAGATAATTAGCTCATTCTGTTGTTCCTCAAAGTGGTCCCCCTACTTTCCTGGTTTCCTTTGTACAACTTTCTGATAGAGCAATGCTCAGATAAAGATGTTTCCAGAGAACCATGGAAGCAGATTCATAAAATACTCTTCGTCTGCCAAATTCTTTTCCTAATTTTTCAAAGTGTTTTATGAAATTCTTCATGCCTTCCAAATAAATGGTAAATATTTTCACAGTAGAAAAATCAAAGCAGAGGTGATACAGTACTTCTGTCTGATGGTGACACGTTGTTCCATGCCACATCTACTACTAGACAGGCTCCTCAACGTACCCTGTTGTCAAGGGAATCAAAGATTCTTTTTCCCTGCTAAACATATGGTATGGCCCATGATTTATGTGGCTAAGAATGTGGGCATTGTCATTCTCTAAAGGCATAAATAATTCCATCACATATTTGCACCCCATAGGCAACCATCAGGAGGACTCTAATACTTAATAAATGGAATGAATAATCTGATCAGAAATAGTGAAGAATTTATAACCTCAGTTATTGAATTTCACTATATACAAGAGTCAACTACTATTGAATACTAGGCACTTTTCTAGATTTGTTATACAGTGCCTCTTTAATGTCTACCAAAATTAAAACCCATTTACTCTACAATTTTAAAATTCTATTCTGGCAATAAATCCCACAGATAAAATTGCAAACAACTGAAATGACACATATAAGGTTATCACTGCTCTGTTATCTATAACAGCAAAAAACTAAAAACAAGTCAAGTACCCATATACAGAAGACCAGTAAGGAAAGACCTCCAGGATATAAGGTTAAGTAAAACAAACAAGGTGCAGAACAGTGTGTCTAGAATGCCACTTGCTGATACAGGAGATAAAGGTAGTGAGGTAAGAAAACATATAGTCCTATAGACATGCTTTTGCAAAAAATACTCAAAAAGCTAATAAGGGTAGTGACCTACAGGGGGTGAGTCTGGGAAGAGGAGGCAGACAAAGACATAAGTGGGAGTGAGATGTTGTGATGTACAAAAACTGTTTTAGATCATTCTGATTTCTGCAATGTGTGTAAACAGTATCCCCCCCCCAAAAAAAAAAAGAAAAATTAAGTTTAAAAATACATGAAGAATATGGTTATTTTCAGAATACCCTTGTTATGTTTTATAACTTCATTATGTACTCTGATTCATACACACAGTTATTTAACACTATATTCCAACACCAATTTAATCATTATGCAGATAAAAATGCCTGGGTATACAATCAGCTAATCATGGGTGTGGAGTCTTTTCTTGCTTCTCAGAAAAGAAGTAAAAAAGATTAAAGCCTGGAAATAAATGTCATCAGACACTTATTTTAGCTGTCCTATTTCTTTTAAATTTCACATCGTGCGGATCAACACAGAAAGGAAGGAGGCCTCTGTAGTTGCAAGCATTTTTCTCTCTTGAAGCAGGTGACCCTAGAACTAAATTTCCCAGCAGAGGCCTCTCTAAATCAAGACAAAGGAATGAAAACAAACAAGGAAGTTCCACGGTCAAAAGGAAATGCCGACCTCCCACACAACTCCCACACAACTCGCACAAACATTTTCTCATTCTTTTCAGTGAACTGAATCCAGTGCTGCTTCATTTCCTTCCATCTACCCTGCAACTCTCATCGTTCTGATCCCACATACAGTACCAACAAAAACAATCCTGACTCTTTTACTGAGGTTACATTTATAGCACATTTACTATGTGCTGGACACTTTATATGCATTCTTCACAAAACCACATGAGGTAAGTAGTATTACTCCAGTTTTACACGTGCCAAAATAGACTTAAGAAGTTAAGTGATTTGCCAGGGTCTCCGTGCATTTAAATGGCAGTCTTTCTGATTCTGAATGTTATCTGCATTAAATGACAATGTCATCTCCATACTATAAGAAACTGGCTCAGTAGATGAGTCTGTTAACCCTGCCAATTGCTGTTATTCTTTTCTTAAATATTAAAAAACCCCCCATGCACTTATCAGTTTGAACAATGATCACACAAGGCCAATCTTGTGTGTAACTTAAAACTCTCCATCCACAACACCCCTCCTACCTTCACTAAATTTTTCTGAAGGAATTCCCAGGCATTATATCATTTCATTCAGACACTTCAATAGGTACCCTAAAAGATAAGGACTCCCTTTTACATAAAAAACAAACCTTAAAATATGCAATACTATTAGTTCTCTAATATAAAATACTCAAATAATGTTCAAATTTCTCCCAAATGCCTCTCTTTCAAAGCCTTTGGGTTGCCTATATTTTTTTCTTACATATCCTCTATTGAAATGTTTCTCAAAACCCAGCCTACAGACCCCCCTGGATCCTGAAGATTCTTTAAGGAGTCCGCAAAGTCAAATTATTTTCATAGTAATATTATGATGATATTTGTCTTTTAAATCGTTTTTATGAATGCATTGACAGTGCAAAGGCAATGGTGGGTAAAACTGCTGGTACCTTATGTGAACAAATAAGAAGGTATGCAATAAACCTGCATGCTCATGGGGGGCACATGGCAGGCCTGACAAGCTCAGTGATAGAAGTGGCCACACAGGATGGTCTGATCACAAACTCCTTACTAGACAGGTAATAGTGGGTAGTGATGTCCCAGGCCTATAGCTTCCTTAGCATAAGTCAATCTTTACCTTAAGTTAGCTCTGCCCATTGTTCTTAGGCATTTAGGATAACGTATCTTTGAAATATCAGAGAAATTTTCTTTTCCAACCCATCAAAAGCACAACTGAAGGCACAACAGCTGGCACCTGAGCACAAGACCACAGAACCCTCATTGCTATCTTGTTCCCCACATACTCTGTGTTCTAAATGTTTAACTATTGTGTGTACCCACCAATGTAAAAGTATTTGTTTCTCCATTTTACTTTTTATCCAAACCTAGAAATTTTCCATGTTTTCTTCTGCCTCTTTAACCTACCACCAATAGATTTCATGCATCTCCCTTATGTCTCCTCCTTTGATTCTAATGTATAAAATAAGCTGCAAAACTGCCATTCTCCAAGAGAGCATTTGAGATCTTGCTCCCTACCACCTGTTGCCAGTATGGCTCAAATAAACTAATAAAAATTCTCTACAGGTTTGAACATTTCTTATGCCAACATTAGCATGAATAAGATAGTGAACCAAGCTGTGCTAGTAATCACTATATTCTTCATTACTGAATACTTTTTTTTTTTTTTGGTAAGAAAAAGATGCCAGTTTCACTTAAGAATGTCCTTAATGAAGCAGTAAAAATTTATTGTATTAAATCTTGACTCTTGAATTCATGTCCTTTTAATATTCTGTGTGAAAAAACAAGAAATATGCACAAAGCACTTCTGTATACTGGAGTATGATGGTTGTCTTGAGGCAAAACACTTATGTGATTATTTGAATTGTTAAGCTGAACCAACCACCTGATTTTTAATCAAACATCATTTTTATTTGAAAGAGGGACTGATAAACTTTGGCTATTCAGATTTGGGTAGTCTCAGGCATTTTTCCAAAATTGAATGAGGGAGCCTGAGCCTGTCACTCTGAGGAAAACAACTATTGATTGCTACCATTGTTGCCAATGATGAAAGCTGAGCTTTCGAACAAAAATCAGCATTAGAAAACTTTGTTTTAGCTACCATGAGTTTGACAGCTTCCAGATACCTTTTTTGTGAAGAGACTGGTGGTGATATTAATGCATAGTTTTTTTGATTGTGTAGTTAAGTGTGTCAACATCTGGAACGTATGTATAACTCAGTGAACCAATATTTTCCAAATGACCAATGCATAATGTTACAAAATTGTGCATGGGTAAAAGATTCATTCAAAGTGTAAGATGTATCAATGGATTTTATTTAATGGAAAAGTTTGAATTCCATATTACCATTAATATGCATATGATATGATTTCAGATTCTATATTGCTATTAAATTTTAGGAAGTCACCACTTACTAAATTTTTGGTACAGTATGGACAAAGAATATTTACATTTAACTAAAAAGATATAAAATACTTCTCTTTTCCAACTATATATCTGAGACCTGATATTTTTCATATACTTATACTTTCATAAACCAAACCAACACAAACATAACAGACTGACTATATAAAGCAGGTAAGAGAATCCAGCTGTCTTCTATTAAGCCAGATACTAAAGAGATGTCCAAAAATGTAAAACAATAAAGCTCTTCTCATCAATTTATTTTTGTTTTGGAAAATAGAATCATTTTTCATGAACATTTATGTTAACATATAGTAGGTTTACTATTGTTTTAAAATAAATATTTTAAAATTTTCTATTTTAATTTTTAATATAACGAATACTGACAGATAAACCCCACATAAACAAAAGCTGAGATTCTCAATAATTTTTTAGAGTCTAAAGGAATCTTGAAAGCAAAAAGTTTAATAATTGCTACTCTACTGGAACTGACACTACTCCAAAATTACACTTTAAAAGTAAATAACAAATCATCATCTGCAGATAGTGACTCCAATTTGATATATGTGATCGATATACATTTACTGACACTGTAAATCTTCTCATTACTTTAAATAATAACTAACCCAAACTAGCAAAACCATGTTGTGTATTTTCAGGAGACCATTTGAATGGATTAGTGAGGGCTGCACCCAAGATAATAGGGTGGCATAGCAACATTGCAGGTCCTAGTTTAAAATAACACTACTCTTACTGGTCTAATACAGTACTCTTTTTCCCCATGAGCTCTTTTTTTTTGCAGAAAAAATAACATTTTTATTAATAAACTGGCTAACACACCTCTTTAATGCTTTTCCCTTAATTGTTTGGCTATATTCTCTTGAATTACCTTTTATATGACAATTTTGTAATTTTTTGGACATTAAAAAATACATGTTTTCTTTCCTTTTTGCTTGAGTGTACTTTATCAGATAGCAAAAAGCTTCTCACTTTCTATTGATTAGTGTTTGAATCATACACCTTTTCCATCCTTTTAATTTTTAACAGCTTTCTTGAGATATAATTCATGTAACATACAATTTACCTATTTAATGTGTAGAAGTCAATAATAATTTGTAGATTCATAGATATGTGCAGCTGTCACCACAGCTGCAATTTTAAAACATTTTCATCAAAAAGAAACCCCAAACCCTTTAACTATCACCCTTCTACCCTTCATCCCTGTTCCAGCACTGGGTATCTTTCTGTCTCTAACAGACTTCCCTGTTCTGGATATTTCCTATGAATGAAAATAATCTAATATGTTGTCTTTTATGACCAGCTTCCACTAAGCATAATGTTTTAAAGGTTTATTCATGATACAGCATGTATCGGTACTTTATTCCTTGTTATTATCAAGTAATATTCTATTATATGAACATGCCACATTTTGTCTATCCATTTGACAACTGATGGACATCTGAGTTATTTCCACTTTTTGGCTATTATGAGTAATGCTATAAATATTCATTTATAAGTTGTCATATGAACATATGTCTTCATTTCACTTGGGTATACATCAAGAAGTGGAACTGTTGGGTTATATGGTAACTCTATATATAATTGTTTGAGGAAGTGCCAGTTTTCCACACTGCACTGTTTCACATTCCCAGCGGTGCATGAAAGTTCCAAGTTCCCCACATCCTTGCAAGACTCATTAACCGACTTTTTGATTCTAGCCATCCTCGTGGTATCTCATATGGTTTTGATGTGCATTTTTCTAATGACTAATGGTGTTAAGCATCTTTTCAGGTGTTTATTGGCCATTTGCATACCTTCTTCAAATCCTTTGCCATTTTAAAATTGGATTATTGGCTTTTTTATAGTTAAGTTGTAATAGTTCTTTATATAGTCAGTCTGGATACAACCTTCTCAGATACATGAACTGCTAATATTTTCTCCCTTTCTGGTGCTGTCTTTTCATGTTCTTGATAGTCTTCTTATAGCCTAACAGTTTTTAATTTGGGTGAAGTACAATTTACCCATTTTTTACTTTGTGGCACATGTTTTTTGTGTCATGTTTTAAAAATCATTGCCAGATCCAAGGTCATGAAACATTATGCCTATGTTTTCTAAGAGTTTTATGGTCGTAGCTCTCCTATTTAAGACTTTAATTCATTTTGGGTTAATTTTGTATATGGTATGAGGTAGAGGTCCCATAAGCTTTTTAAAGCCTATTAGTTCTTTACATTCTTCTAGGTTCATAACAACTTATCCCAACTAAGGACAAGGAAGTGAAAAGAGAAAGTAAAAGGCTCTGAGTTTCTGAAACGAGTCATGAACCAGAAGGAAATTTATTTTAAGTACCTGTCTTTTAGGCAAACTCTTAATGACACTTCTTTCCTACAGGCTATAGGGCCAGGGCAGAGAAGAATAATACTGATAATGAACTTTTAAGGAATAAGAGTTATAGATATATATTTAAAGGTACATTTGACTTATTAAGATTTAGAACATGCTTGGTTACTCTATTATTCCCAAAAATTTCTTAAGTAAATCCTTATTTTTAAGACATTTTTAAGGCAAAACAAGACAAGAAAGCCTGTTAGTTATTAGGAAACTGGTATCTAACTCAGTTTGACAAAGCAAGACAAAATTCTTATATTTTGAATGATTGACTTTAAAAGGAACATTAAAAACTTGTGTTGCTTCATCTATAAAATGATAAGAATTATATGTAATCTTTTTGAGGTTCTCTAAAAGGCATGGATGCTAATGAACACAGTTTTTATAATAGTGAGTACAGAAAAAAGTAATTCAAAATACAGCTATAGTGGAACAGTGGTCTCATTTTTGTATGCCTAAAAGGCTTTAACATCATCACCATCATCATATACATATGCATGCGCGCACGCACACACACTGAAATGGTGTCAAGGTAACTACCCTAAATAGGTCCATAAATGGAGATTTTATAGAAGAGGCAAATGTGATGCAAATCTACATGATTACATTCAGTGTGCATGTGATGTTTTTAGAAAATTTCAAATGGCAGAGTACTCACAGGAGAGAGTTTCTGGATAAGGTCATGGGCAACATGGACAAGATTCTTGTCCTCATGGAGACACTTTTGAAATTTTTTGCTCTCTTCATCTTCTAGAAGATCAAAATCAATGGCAGCATCCAGTAAGGCTTGAATTAACCCCTTCCAGGATTTCAGGGCTGGAACTTGAGGTGCAACTGCAGCACTAATGCCTGTTCCGATCACCAGCACGAGTTCCCGAGGCTTCTTACTTTTTAAGCTCGGAAGCAGCTTCCTGAAAAAGTACAACAGATGAGAGAATGGGGAACATCCAACAGATATGAGGCACATGAAAAAACTGTCTAAAACCATGATGTTCAGCTATAACTTTTATATCTGCAAAGATGACAAATGCCAGTTTGTGACACCTCTCCCAAGCAGCTTAAGCAAAAAGACTAGAATATCATGCCAGTGCTTGCTGAAAAAAAAGTAATAAATCTATTTCAGGAATCCTAAAAAGCAATCTTAAAATTAGATTTTTCTCCTTCCCAGTCCTCTCAATTTAAGAAAACACACTAATATTATGAAAAGGTCCAATTATATTATAGCTCAGATGAATTTTGCTGTTATATTTTAAATCAACATTAAATTTCAAAGAACATGCTTGATTTGAATTCCTGAGAAAACAGAACCCCATACAAATTAAATTGCTACTGTTGAGAAACAAACAAGAGATGAAAAAGGCCAATAAAAAATGTAAGCCCAACCTAAGAGTTCATAAATAGATGACTGTATAAAAATGTGGTAGATATATACAATGGAATATTACTCGGCTATAAAAAAAAAAGAAAGAAATCTTACCATTTGCAACAACATGATGGGCCTAGAGGGTATTATGCTAAGTGAAATAAGTCAGACAGAGAAAGACAAACACCATATGATTTCACTTACATGTGGAATCTAAAGAACAACAACAAAAAAACTGAACAAAACAGAAACAGACTCACAGATACAGAGCATAAACTGGTGGTTGCCAGATGGGAGGGGGGTAGGGAGGCTGGGTGAGAAAGGTGAAGGGATTAAGAAGTACAAACAGGTAGTTACAAAGCAGCCACAGGGATGTAAAGTACAACATAGGGAATATAGTCAATAATATTGTAATAGCTATATATGGTGCCAGGTGGGTACTAGACTAATCCCAGGGATCACTTCATAAATTATATGAATGTCCAACCATTTTGCTGTATACCTGAAATCAATATAAAATAATGTTAAATGTCAAGTCTAATTGGAAAAAAAATGTCAAATTTAACTTGTTTCCTATGTTTATAGAACTAGCAGCTTAAACCTGTTGATGAAACTCATTTTTGTACCTTTACAATGCCCCAACTTTGACCTAAATATGTGTTTCATATTCTGGAAAAAAAAATAAAGTTAGCCCAAATTTGGTGATTATTAAGATAAAGTTGAGCATGACTAAAATTGAGCATGAGACAGTCAAACATGGAAACAAGTCTGCCTTCGGTTTGTTCTAGATATCCTCAGACCAAAATAGAAACAAAAAGTGGCCAACAGAATTCTAAAAACACAGGAGCCTCACAAACTCAAAAAAAACAAAGAAAATATTCAACAGATATGACAAAAAGTGAAAAACGTTCCTTTCTTACCAGGATAAACACAGAGTTCTGTGCCAAAACTCCTACATGAGACAGCATGAGCACAAGTTTTTGTGTTTCGGTTCATCACCCCACTTCATTCTGGAGACTATAATAAAATCTGTTTGAAATTATTTAATTTTTGCTGATGGCGTGTTTTCCCCCCAAAATTGCCTTTCTCAACCCTTTGTCCAAGTTATAAAATGAAGAGACACTGGATCAGCATTTTGGAATACCCCAGGGACAAACATTGCTTCCAGCTTTGGGAAACTTGGCTTTGGGAAAACCACCTCTAGAATTGTCTTCCCTACTCCCAATTTCTACATTCAGTCATTTAACACAGATGAAAACTTTATCAAGTACCAGATACTACAGTAGACATTAGTGATATATTTATGAACAAAATGGAGTTCCTAATCTCAAAAATTTAGTCTACAGGAAAAGACTAATAGATATTAGTAGCAAATGAAAAATGAGTTTCAGTTCAGGGGCATTGAGATAGTGAAGCATAAACAAATGTAAACCCCCAAAATTTCTAAGATTCACAAAAAAACTAAATAGTGGTTAAGTCTGAGGATTGGGGAGAAAAAGAATTTTTACTTTTCACTTGATTGTGCTGTACTATTTGAATTTTTTACCTCATACATTATTATAGATTTGACCTAATTTAAGATTTCCAGTTAAAAAGGAAAAATTTACAGTTGTATTTCATTCTGGTTCTTCTTAAAACCACTAATATTTTTTTTGGAAGGCATAAAGTAGAAATTTAGAATTCATAAAGTAGAATAGGAGAAGATGAGAGCACACAACAGAGGTCAACACAATTTTAGAAATTGTAGTCTACAGCCATGCCACCCTGAACACGCCCAATCTCATCTGATCTTGGAAGCTAAGCAGGGTCAGGCCCAGTTAGTACTTGGATGGGAGACTATCTAGGAAGAGCAGGTGCTGTAGGCATAAAAAATAAAAAAAGAAAAAAGAAACTGTAAAGAGCGGATTCTCTCTGTAGTACCTTTGGACTGTTCAGGTATATCAGAAGGTGGAGGGGCAGGTAGGCCCCAAAAAGGCAAATTCACTGCAAGGTTATACTAAGCTGTTAGAACTCTAAGACTGGAGGCTTGCCTTCCAGAAAGGTTGAACCAGAGGATTCTCAATTTGAGAACATTGTGCACAGCTCAGGAAGGGGGATTAAGTAAAAGTCTGTATATAAAATATAAGACTCTCCCCTGGCCCCTTCCCCCAGAAGACTCCTGCACACTCACAGTCAAATGTATACCTGAACCCCATCCCCCACCCAGTTAGGAGATGGGAGAATTCCTCTTTAGCAAAAATGGCCAGCATGAGAGAAAAGACCCCCAGCTGCTGACAGGTGGCAGTTCTTCAGATGTACAACCTGTCCCATGTTTGAGATCCACAGTGAAGGCCATCAGAAACCAAGCCCCTTATGCACACAGATTCTCCAATTGGCTTTTTAGGGTTTTCTCTTAAATATAAGCAGACAAAGGTCACCTTACATTTGCGCAAAGCCTCCAACATGAGAGTTTAACCAAAATACCAGATAGAATGGAACTTGGAGGAAACAAGAGACAAAAAGAAAGACAAACTGAAAAGAAAACAATGACATCTTCATATAGATTTTTCAAAAAAAGTATCTATGAAACATGAATGGGTGCTATAAAAAAGGGATGGGCAAACAAAAAGATTTCTTAAAAATTAAAAATATAACTGAAATAAAAAATTCACAAGGTTGGAAGGTAAAACTGAAAAAAATCTGAGAAAGTAAAATTATAACACAAATGATAGAAAAATTTAAGAAAATTAGAGACTTATCCAGAAAGTCCAACATCTGAATACTGAGTTCTATAAAGACAGAATAGAGAAAACCTGTAAAGAAAATTCAGATAAGTAACAAGAAAAGTTCTCTAAAATGAAATTATTAGTAGCCAGCTTGAAAGACCACTTGATATCTAGAACCATATGAAGATACATCACTGTGAAATTTCAGGTTACTGGGAATAAAATAATCATCTTTACCAGCTTCTAATGAGAAAAAGTAAGAGGTCATGTAATACAAAGGACTGGGAATCAGAAGAGACATGAGCAGAGAATGAGCACTGACTTCATAACACTAAAGAAAACGACTACATATCCCAAATCCTATACTCAGCCAAATCATCAAATAAATGTAAGTGTATGATAAAGATATTTTCAAATGTCTCCAAAAACTTTTCTCCTATGCATCTTTACTTAGGAAGTTAATGTGACATTCTTCAGCAAAATCAAAGAGTACACCAAAAAAGAAGACAGGAAATCCAGGAAACAGGATCCAACACAAGAGAGGGGTAAAAGGAATTCTTAGGGTGATGGAAAAGGAAAACAGTAAAATCAGCAATGTAGCAGCCAGAGAGCAACTTGTCCACAGAGGAGCACAGTCCAGAGGAAGAATCCATGAAACAAATGTAACTAGTAAATCAGTGATCTGTGTCAGCACATCTAGGAGGCTGACTCTTCTGTCACAGAGTTTAAAGGTAAATTGATACATACAAAAAACACAAAGCAAACCAAAAAAAAAAAAAAAAAAAAAAACTTGGAGGGAAAAATGGACAAGAAAAGAAAGTAATAACACATTAGTCTCATCTATGAGTACTATTTATCATATAATATAAATACGAAAAACTGATTTAATAAAAAATGTGATCTAAAACACACTTGGGGAGCTGTGGGGAGTATGTATAATATGTGCTGGGGGGCAAGTGGGGGAGGATCCATGAGAACAAGTTTAATCTTTATCTTCCATAATTGGAAAAAGATAAAACCAAAACACTAAAATAAAGCAGTACACATACTGCATTTAAAAATATGGATGTAAATATTAGAGAAACATAAAAAAAACACTTGAAAATGAAAAGTCTCTGAAGAGGGAGGCATTATAACCTTGAGTACTGATTTGGAAAGTTACATACATTTGTGACCTTAATAAAAAATAAAAATTAAATTCAAAAAAAGAAATAACTTAATGTTTATATAAAGGGCCATTTTAATTCCAGTGAAAACAACTGGAATGTAGGGGGCAAGTCTGTCATCTACCATCAATGGTACTGTACTATGCTCCTTAGACTCCCTTCCCTTGTTTACCTGGGCTTTTTGGTGGGGGGTGCGCCATCATTGAAGAATCCAAAAATCTTGTCTATATCAGAGGCCTGGCTCCCTGTAGAAGCCATCCAGTTTCTAAAATAGATTAAACACCATGGACCACAATTAGATCTGTAAAATGTATTATTCAAAATAGCGCCACACATTAAACGGTTTTAATTAAGCTGTACATCTTATTTATTTTTTAAAAATTTTCTTTAGGCGAGGCAACCTTTGGTTGACCTAACAGACTGCAAGGACCTTGACAGTTTACAATCTCTTATTTTTTATTTTTTATGCCTACAGCACCTGGTCTTCTTAGGTGGTCTCCCATCCAAGTACTAACCAGGCCCAACCCTGCTTAGCTTCCGAGATCAGACGGGATCGGGCTTGTTCAGGGTGGCATAGCCATAGAGTATGCTGGACATCTTAAAGATGTTTAAAGGTATTCCCTGCTTAACAGAAATCGATCAATTAATGAGCGATCCAAACTTAAGGAATTAAATTCATCTAAAAGAAAGTAACCTCAAAATTATGGCTTTTGCCCTTCATACTGTCGTCTTGCTTCTGTTCCCATAGGCTGTTCCCCCCGCCACCCCCATCCCGCCATCCTATACCCCACCAAAAACAAAAACAAAAAACAAAACAAAATTAAAAAAAAACAATGTCAGCTCATATCAATTAGTGGCCATCATTTTGTGAAGCCTAAGAAATACCTGTTATTTCCCTGAGACAGGCTTGGGGAAGATGCAGGACACAAAACAATCCACAGATAGGTGTGCTAATACCCCCAAATTATCTATTTACTATCAACTAAAAAAAATCACTGGGTCAAGAACAATCAATATTCATTTGTTGTATGTTAAGACATTCCTTGTTGCTGGACAACTGTGTCCTCACAGGCAGTGAGACATGTCTATCACAGAGTGATAAACGGGAAAGGTATTATCAAGCAAAAGATACAGGAAAAATGACCAGTTATGTTCAGGTGATGAGAAAACAAGCAAAAGTAAAAATATTATTCTGAATTAGAATGAAACCTATAAAGAAAAGTTTTACTTGCTCAAAATTTTAGTAAACCAGCTAAATCTACAGGCTATTAATTCTAAAACAGCAATATTTCAAAGAGTATATGTACATATGCAAAAACACATTATAGAAGACAATATGTATTGCCAGAGTTTTGGGTGTTTTATTATCTTTCATTCTCAATATTTACAAAGAATGGAATTACTAATAATTATTTAAAGTTTACTATTTTAAAGTTTGCTGATTTATTTTTCAGTTCCTCATCCCATATTCCATCATACATAATGGTGTTCTTTAATACCATAATCGTTAGGAATATAGGAATCACAAACTCACAGAAGTGAGTTAGGAAGTAAACTGTCCTTCTAGACAAACCTTTGATTCTGTTGGTGAGAAATCTGGGGCTCAGTTTAATTCCTTAGCTCAATAAATCTTAACAAGATCTTGTTAAAAGTATGTTTAAAAACAGTCAATTAATTTAAAGGACAGTATATGTTTCCAGAACTAGAACCTCCAGAATCTTCAGGGGATTCTTATGATTCATGACACAAATAAGAAACAGCTAAATGAAATCAAACACTCCCAACTTTATTGCTAAATGTAGGACACACTCTAGACATACCTTATGTCATCCTTTAAGTGTACACATTACTTACAACAGCTCCTCTGGTTTGCTAATACCAATAGTCAGGAGTTTAATCACCATTAAAATATTTCTATGAAGTTTTAATTTATGTGAAGTAATTTCCTACTAAGTCTATGCTCTAGATTGGAGAAGTAGTGGTAGAAGAGTGGTTCTATATAGGGCAACCCAACGGTTTGGGGATATTTTTAAAAATGACACAATGAAAAGTGTACACATGCTTACGCTCTTTCCTTAAATATGGTTCTAGAAACCCATTATCTAAACAAATTACACCCATGTAAAAACTACTGTGTATTGAGAAAGATGAAAATAAAGTATACTGAGAAGTAATTTAATGTTTATTAAGTTTTGAAGACAGACATCTTCAGAATTAAATGTTCAATTCAGCTACTAAATGTGTTATTTAACATACTCTTAGATAGTGCTTACCATATATTTATAAATATTAACTCATGTAATCTCCATAACCTTCTGGAGTACTTACATCACCCTATTTTAGAGACGAGAAAACTGAGGCCCAGAAAGACTGGGTGTCAGAATTCAAACCAATGTGGTGTGGTCTGCTCCCAAAGTCCATGCTCTTAATCTCACTATTACCACCTAGAAACATTCTTCAAGCATTAGCTTCTCAGCTGTTTGTTTTTAATTTGTAGTCCAAAACTATCAAAAAAAGGAAGCTGCTACACTCTAGAGAGCAGATTTACTGGAAAAAAATCTGTGTAATGCTTAATATTGGCTATATGACCAGGCATTCTGTTGATGCAATCATGACATCAGAAGCTGAAATAAGCAACCTTTTCTGAGGACAAGGACTATGTGCTATACCTACCACCACCACTAATCAACCAGAACCCTAGATGGGTTCTATCATTTCTCCTGGAAAATATGCAAAGTTAGTTTTGCTGACAGGTGGTCAATTCTTGGCTGTCTACTTGTGAATTCTAAGCTATTTGATTTTTTTCTTTACAAAGTCAACTGTTCTGGAAGTCACTTCATCTACATAATCTAAGGGAATTAAATATGAACAACAGCTCTTGACAAGTTGTTACTGGAATGTTTTAGGTCCTTATTTAGGAAATAGATGTAATTCCATATCCCACATTATATCTGATCATACAATCATCCTGGTTTTCAAAGAAGATAACATCTTTTCTTCAGTCTAAAGGATGTTTCATATGATATAGGTCACATGTATACCCTGGTGGCACCTAAGCATAAACCATATCTTATTCCTTCTAGACTACTGCTTCAAAAAAAAAAAAAAAAAATCTGTTCTAGCATTTTGTCCTAAACAATATGCAGATACTGCTAAAGACCTTCCAAGCTAATTGTGAAAATGTTTTACAGAATTCTGAATATGCATCAACTAGTTGACACATTAATTTCTTTATGTGATCACTATCTGAGTTTTCATTTTAGTGGGACATGCTATGTATAGCAGAAGTGGAGAAAGCTTTTTGCCACAAGAAAACAAAGGCTATTATCTATGGCAGTGTCTTCATTACTCCAATTACTGCTAAGTCACTGAGAAATCCTTCAAGGGCAACAGAGTTCAACAAAATAAGTCAGATATTTAGTAAATGCTGAGAAAAGTAACAGCAATCTCATTAACAAAAGTTTTAAGGCCTAAACTTTCACATAAGATAGGACACTTATACTTTGAAATCAGCTTGGAAGGAAATAGAATGCTTGTATCTGGTGGATGAGAAAGAGAAAAATCAAGGCAAGTGTTCTAGGAAAAATCCATTAAGAAACATGAAAAAAAGGACACGTGAAAAGGGACTGGTTATATGAATGAAATCAGTTTGCACTAACTAGAGGACTTGTGGATTCAAAACGATGAAAGAACCCCAACAGCTTTTCCTTTCGTGGCATCTTGGTGCCAAGCAAAAATGTCAAAATCTGACGCCTTTTTCCATTTAAGAATCAGAGTGAAGTCTCCCAGCCTGAATTCTTCATGCTGATCTATGTATCTCTTCCCGCTTCTTAGTGTAGTCTTCAGCTCAAACAACTGACAGACCAGGAGGAATGCAGAATAATTCATTTTGGTATATGGGTAGATTTTGGAATAAATCAACGAGAGAGAAAAATTCTAATGATGGCAAAATGAATAGGTAAAAATGAGGTAAAAACAAATAGTTTAAGAAGGTGGTACATTTCTTGCTCTAAAAGCTCTCCCACAACTTCTTTTTAAAAAAATAAAACAGTGACTGGAATAAAGACTGGCTTATTTCTGTAGCATAAACATAGAAAAGGGTTAACTTTATTTTTAAGAGAGAAAGATAGTCATCCTCTGACTTGGAAGAAATTAAACACCTCTAATTGTGTCTTTTGGACTAATTCCAACACATCTGGTTTTTAGCAACTATGGAGAAATGGAGGGAGAAAAGGATATCCAGTAAAAGGTACTACAAAAGAGCACCCAACAAGCTCAATTGATAAGTAATGAATGAAATATTTTAGTTGGCTAGTTGATTAATTCAGTTCTACAATGCAGACTGCAGCCTTTCCTATCAGTATCTAAAATAATTTTTCCATTTTCTTCAGTCTAATGTGCACAAAGAGATGGAACTGATAAGGCAGGAATTACATCTCAATATGCAAGGGTCTGATTCCTCTGTGTACTCCAGTCTTGAAGTACTTCCACCACTTCTGGTTAACTTAGTCTGTTCTCACTTTCATCTCTAAATTGTAAGTGCCTGACACCCTCTACCTTCTGCCAGGTAAGATCTGTATCACATTCACTTCCTGAAAATTTGCTCTAATGTAGTCACTGATAAGATGCCAGATTGATACCACTTATTCTTGGCATTTTACCAGCAAACAATGACCCATACATAAACAATGTTAGAATGACCTCATCAGAGATAAGGACTGAGAAGTATAACCCCAAATTCTAGAAAGCCCAAATTCTATAACTCCAAATTCTAACTCATGTCCCAAAATAAACTACATTGGTATCCACGGCTCAAGAGCTCAGATATGGCTTATACTTTTTACTTTCAATTAAAAAATCAATGTAAGACATCATGTATAGGAAACAAAACTGTTTCGAGAAGGAATAATAAAACATCCAAATTAAAATCTGATTTGAATTAGAAGTTGGTGATGAAAGTTGAAGATTTTTACCGTGCAAAGAATGAGAACTTCCTTCTTTGTCACTGCTTTTCCTCCTGTGAAGCTTCTGAGAAGGTATATCCTGAAAACAATGACACGTATTGCTAAGAAAGGAGACTTCAAAAATGCTAAAAAAATACACACACACACACATAATATACATATGGTCATATCAAGTAGGACAATCATATAATTTCACAAATGATATAGGCTATTCATTAAAAATGAGATTAAATAAATCTTCAAGGCCAAGATTTTATGTTCTAGTGAATCTTTAAAAATCAAATCCCTCCTATTAAGATAGTGTGAATTACACATGGCGATACCCTCAACTGCTTGCTTTTCATGCCAACAGAATACACACAATATGCTGTGTAAAAATGCAGATTCATCCAAGTGTAAGCAACCCCAGAAAAATGTCATCATTATAGAGGAGCTCTTTATGAGGTGAAATTTGATAAGTCTTAAAGAAGAGATAACCTTTCTGTCACGATAAAAATAATAATCTTAAGAATATCCCACCTAATTTCCACTCTTTTTCGAATTCTTGAGGATTTCTTACTTGAACAGTACTGAGTTGACTATTAGGAAAAAAAGTATATGTTGACAACATGAAGCTTGACAAATGTTATGATTAAAAACCCCAAGTATAGCTGAATATTAATAGCAATTAAGTGAATTCTTTGTCAATACCAGGTGAAACATCGCAGGTCCCACATTGTGGCCATGTAATTCAAATCCCATTAATAGCAAAACCAAAGACAAAATATAAGATACAAAGTAGACTTATAATTGTTTTACAATTATTCTTAGAGTTAACTTAGAGTAAAATAAATAAAATGTTCTGCAACATTAAGATAAACAAAAATAAATCACCCAAGTCCAGTTTATTCATTAATTTCAAGTTAATGTTCACAACTTCTTTAAGATATAAAAGATACAAAATAATTAAACAGACACCTATCTTAGGTTCTTAATTATGTTTCAAACTCAGTTATCAGAATATCCAATAGAGACGGATTTAAGAATAAGCTTGCTTTTATTTAGTGTAAATTCATTTTTAATTTTGTCATTCGACAGCTATTAAATGTCTTCTACATGCTAAAAGCTTTTGACCTTCTCACTGAAATGGCAATGGAACTGGATTTCCTTTTAAAAGAAGAGGGTAAACTACCTAATTTTGAGGTGATTCATATATAGTACTAAACAGACGATGAAGGGAAAAGTCCTGGCAAATTTTTCAAGGGCCCTTCTTACTTGGCAGTTATATGAACTCGCAGTATTTTTCTTTTTTACTATAGGTCAAAGTAGAACGTTTTGCTTCAGAAAGTCAAAGACCCATGCGTCTCAGCATTTTTCTGAGTATTCTTACCTCAGCTTCTACTTCATGGGAAACTACACTAGAAGCAATGAATAGCAATTCACAGCTAAGACTCCAATATGAAACAACCATGATGAATTAGAAAAGGAATTGGAGAGAAAGAAGTTTAAGAAATTACAAAACGATACTCCATGAAAAATAAAATTCAGAAACAACATGGGAAAAGATTAATTATGGCCAAGGTTGGCTGGAATCACTCTAGTGATCCTACTGGATAAACTGAGACTGGTTCTTTACAAAGAGTTCTGTGCATTATAAAGATGATACTGAAGATATCTACTAACATAGTACACTTGTTATGCACATGACTTTGGCAGTATTCTACTATATCAGTCATTGAATAGGACCTTAAAAAAACAGTGTGCCTGATGTAGATTAGAAACTTAAGAAACACATGCAAAATTTCACTGAGTCAAATTGCAGAAGATACAGATCACCAAATAAAAACATTTACAGAGCTACTACTGAGCTTGAAAGAAATGAGGGTGGTAACAAAACCTGCTCTTAAAAGGCAGTTTCCCCCAACTAAACCCAATTCACCCCATCACTACTCTTCTTATAGACAGGTGCATGTGAGACCTTGGCCACCCTCTGCTATATTAAAAACAAACAAACACCACCAAAAAAAACCTTTTAAGCTTTTAACATGGAGACCTGGTAAGTTGGAATGGTAAAATTTTGAGTTTTTACTAAATGTTAGGTCTCTAAGTATGTGATCTGATATCAATTTTTTTTAATTTATTACAGAAATGAGAGATTTTTATTTATTTAGCTGCTTTATGGCATGGATTTAAGAAATTTCTGTTACCTGAAATTACCTAATTCAAGTTAAGACGGGAGTCCGCATGTTCACTGATGACCAACATTCATGGGATGGAACTTCTTTACCTAATTATTCATTTGTTTCAGCTGATGAACTCCTTAAAGTTGACTAAGGAGAAAAACATTCCCAGAAAGCGGAGGAACTCCATTCCCCTTCTCTGGACATGCTGGCCTCTTCACTGTTCCTGGAAAAGGCCTGGTCCCCTCTGGTGTTGGGGCTTTTATTTGTACTGGCTGTCCCTTCTACCATGCACTGGCATGCTCTTCCCCCACAGTATCTGCACAAGGTTGCCAGCTTTCGCTCAAATCATAACTTCTCAGTGATGTTAGCCTGACCATCCTATGAAAAACTGCAGCCTCTTTAACACTGCATTAACTGTTCTGCTTTTATTTCAAAGCAGTACCACCCTCTAAGATACTAATTATATTAATAGTAAAAAACAATACTAATTATGTATATTATTTGGCACCTGCCTCTTCTCACTGGAATGTCAGATTCTTAAAGGAAGGGATCTTTTTTTAGTTCACAAGAAAGAAATACAACAAAGAAAGCATTTCCTATGAGAAGAAAAACCCTACTACTGCTTTTTAATGTAGTACAGACAATAAAAGGCCATTTTTGAAAATGAAAGAAATAGGAAAAGACAAAGTCCTGTGAAAATTGTGTGCAGAAAATTGTCAGACTATCATTTTTTAGATATGCCAACAGTCATAGCAGTGAGTAAAAGTAATCTGATTCCAGCAGGTGAAAGGATTTCAGACTTAAATATTTCAAGACTACCCTCTGACACTAACTGAACATTTGTATATATAAATCATTTTGTTTTTATAACTCCAGTTTCGGATACCGAAGATGTAAACTGATTTTTAAGGGTGGATTCTTGAGGCAAGAACTCTTTTCTGGCAAATGGCTTAAGGACATAAGTATTTAAGGCCAAGAAATCAGTTTTTCATATTTTATATATTAAATTTAAAGAACTTTACGACTAAAGAAAAATCTTACTAGCAGTAAAAGGGATTTTGAAACACAAATTGGATTAAGTCATGGCTTAAAATCATTCAATGGTTTTTCACTGTTTAATAAAATTAAGCTCCTCATCATGGCTACAAGACCAGGCATGATCTGACATCTGCAGTACACTTTACAACATCCCATTCAGCATTCTCCCTCATTCATCAGACTCTAGAACCCCACAGGACACATCACAAACTTTGCGGGCTCACTACAGAACTTGCCTTGGAGTTAAATATTCTACAAGTGCCTCTGCTCCCATCTCATCCCTGAGGTCTCAGCTTAAATGTTACCTTATATAATCTGGTTATCTACCGGCTTCACCACAAGTGCCGCATTTATACTTTAGCTCTTTATTTGCATTTCTTAACACTTGCAATTATTGATGTCTCCCATAAAAATAAAAGCTCTTTTAGGTCGAGTACTGTTTGTCTTGTTTCTATCATCATGTTCCCAGCCCCTAGCACAGTTTCTGCTATACCTAATTGTTTACACACTGTAGTGAATGTTCAAATATTTGCTATTAAATGTGTGTGTACCCACCATGAGTTAAAGTCTAGAAGATCAATGGATACTTTTAATTTTATGAGCTGTAAAAAAAGAGGATGGCAAGACGGGTGAAGTAGGTAAACACTGCTCACCTTCTCCCATGACCATATCACAATTACAACTAAATTATAGAACAAATATCACTGAGAACCACCCTAAGACAAGTTGAACATAATTCCTATAACTAAGCCTAAACAAGAAGCCATGTGGAGACTTGGTAGGAGGGGCAGAGATGCAAAATGGGCTGGTCTCACACCCAAGATATCAGGAGGGATACCTTGGCTATGGAAGTCCCACCAGAGTGGGGTCCCAGGCCCACATTGGGCTTCCCAGCCCAAGACACCTGTGCCAGGAAGAGGAGTTCCCATAATACCTGGCTGTGGAAACCAGCAGGGACTGCATGTGAGTGAGATGCGGGGCTGCTGGAGACCCAAATACTGGTTTTGAGGGGTCCACGTGTGGACTTACCTGCTCTTTATGGTCTCTAGTGCAGGGGCAGCAGCTCTAACAATGCCAGGGACATACACCGAGGAACTGAATGAACTAGCTTCAAGGAGATAGCTGGAGGAGTAGAGGTCAGGGCAGCTCTCTCAGGAAAGAGTTGCTGGCAGGTGCCAAATCTGTGTTCTCCGTTAACTTGGCTAATACTGTTCATACTGTCCTGGTGATTCCCTGAGAACCCACCACACACAACTCATGCACTGGGCCTGAACCTCTTCCAGTGGCTCTTCCATATAAGCGGCTTGCCTTGGCTCACACTGCAGACTTTCCTAAAATCTCTCAAAGGTCCACAAACCCCAGACAAGCAGCAGCTGGCCTCAGCATGTCCTGTACCTCTTACTAAGTGGCCCCAAGACTGCCACAAATGGCAACCAGTTTCAACTTGCATTGTGACTCCCATCAGGTGGCCCCAAGCTTGGCATAAGCAGTGGTCAGTCTTGGCTGGCCCGGAATACAGCTTCAATTAAGCAGTCATGAGCCTGGTACAAGTTGAAGCTGGCCTCAGCTCATATCATGGTGCGCACCAAAGAGTTCCAAGCCTGGAACTAGTGGTGGCCAGTCTCAATTTGTAGCATAGCCTGTTTCAAGTGCCTCCAAGCCCAGAACAACTGGCAAACAACTGCAGATCACTTTGTAGCTCCTACCAGGCATCCCCAAGCCAGGCACAGTAGTGGCTGATCTTACCCTTCACCAGAATCCCTCCCAAGAGGCCTCATATCCAACACACCTGGTGGCTAGCTTGAGACTACACCAGAGCACCACCCAACCAGCCCCACAAAAACACACTTAAGGGCAGTCTTGGCTGGCACCCATAGTCCCACTAAAGAGACTCCCACTTTATGGTGCCAGCCCTCACACAAAAGCTCATCTACTAGAGTCATGGCTAGCCCTCACAACTACTCAGCCTAAAAGTCAACCCCACCCACTAATGTGACTACAGTAATCAAGGCTCAACTATAACAGAAGGGCATACACAGTCAACATAAGGGACACACCCCTGGAGCACCCAGCTTGATGAATAAGGAGACTGCACCAGGAGACCCCACAGGACAGCTACTACATAAGACTACTCTGCAAGATTGGGAGATGTAGCGGATCTGTGAGCCAAATGAGACAAAGAAACATCCCAAATGAGAGAACACGACAAAACTCAAAAACAAAACAAAACAAAACAAAACACACTAAACGAAATAGAGGCAAGCAATCTACCACGTAGAAAGTCCAAAACGCTGGTTCTAAGAATCCTCAATGAACTCAGGGGAAGGACAAATGAACTCAGTGAAAACTTCAACAAAGAGATAGAAAACATAAAAAAGGATAAAGAAAACAAAAAAGAACCAGTCAGAAATGAAGACTACAATAAATGAAATGAAGACTACATTAGAGGGAATCGATAGATTAGATGAAGTAGAGGATCAACTCAGTAATCTGGTATATAAGGTAGTGGATATGAGGATAGTTTAAGAGACCTCTGGGACAACATCAAGAGTAACAACATTTGCATCATAGGGATATCAGAAAGAAAAGAGATAAAACAAGAGATTGAAAACTTATGTGAAGAAATAAAGACTAAAAACTTCCCTAACGTAGCTAAGAAAATAGTCCAGGAAGCAGACAGACTCCCAAAACAAGATGAATCCAAAGAGGCCCACACCAAGACACATGAAAATAAAATGTCAAAGGTTAAAGACAAAGAGAGAATCTTAAGACTGTTAGCTGCTTTCTCAACATAAACTTTGTAGGCCGGAAGGGACTAGCAAAAAATATTCAAACTGATGAAAAGTAAAGACCTACAACCAATATTACTCAACCCAGCAAGGCCACCATTTAGAATCAAAGGAAAGAGAAAGAGCTTTCCAAACAAGAAAAAGCTAAAGGGGTTCATTACCACCAACAGTATTATAGAAAATGTTAAAGGAATTTATATGAGAAAAATATACATAGAAAGTACAAATAATAAAATGGCAATGACTACATACCTATCAATAATTACTTTAAATGTAAATGAACTAAATGCTCCAATCAAAAGATATAGGGTAGCTGAATGGATTAAAAAATAAGACATGCTGCCTACAAGAGACCCACTTCAGACTGAAAGATATACAGAGACTGAAAGTAAAGGGATGGAAAAGATATTTCATGCAAATGGAAACAAAAAAATGCTGGGATAGCAATACTTATATCAGACAAAACAGACTTAAAGAGACATAATGATAAAGGGGTCAATCCAAGAAGAAAATATTAACTTTTGTAAACATCTGCACACCCAATGTAGAAGTACCTGAATATACAAAGCAAATATCGGCAGACAAAAAGGGAGAGAGCAACAGTAATATAGTCACAGTAGTACACTTTAACACCCCATTAACATCAATGGAAAGATCACACACAAAATCAACAAGGAAACAGTGGCCTTACATGACACATTAGAGCAGATAAACTGAATCACTATTTTTATAGAACAGTTCACCCCAGAGCAGAATATGCATTATTTTCAACTGCACATGGAATATTTTCCAGGAGAGACCACATATTAGGCCATAAAAAAGTCTTAATAAATTTAATAAGACTGAAATCATATCAAGCATCTTCTCCAAAAACAATGGTATGAAACTAGAAATCAACTGCATAAAGAAAACTGAAAAACACAGAAACATGGAGGCTAAATAACATGCTACTAAACCATGAATGGGTTAACAATGAGATCAAGAAAGAAATCAAAAGATATCTTGAGACAAATGAAAATGAAAACACAATGGCCCTAAATCTATGAGTGAGACACAACCAGGAGTTCTAAAAGGGAAATTCATAGCAATACAGGTATCCCTAGAGACAGGAAAAATTCTGAATAAACAATCTAACTTTACACATAAATAAACTAGAAAAAGAAGAACCAACCAAGCCCAAGGTGAGTAGAAAGAAGGAAATTTTAAAAATCATAGTGGAAATCACTAAACAGTCTTTAAAAAGCAATGGAAAAGATCAATGAAGCCAAGAGCTGGTTCTATGAAAAGGTAAACAACATTGATAAAGAAAAAGAGGACCCAAATAAATAAAATCAGAAATTAAAAAGAAGTGACAACTGACACCACAGAAATACAAAGGATTATTTAAAAATACAGTGAACAATTATATGCCAACAAACTGGACAACCTGAAAGAAATGGATAAATTCCAAGAAACATACAAGTTTCCAAGACTGAATTAGGAAGAAATATAAAATCTGAACCGATCAATAACAGTTACTAACAAAATCAAAGGAGTAATCAAAAAACTCTCAACAAAAGTCCTAGACCAGATGGCTTCACAAATGAATTATACCAAACATTTACACTATTTCAAAACATTGAAACATTCAAACTATTTCAAAAAATTGAAGAGCAGAGAAGACTCCCAACCTTATTTTATAAGGCTACTATTACCCTGATACAAAAACCAAAGGCCCTACCAAGAAAAAATTATAGGCCAATATCCTGATAAATGGAGCTGCAAAAATCATCAACAAAATAAAAAAAACAAATTCAGCAATACATTAAAAAGATCACACATCACGATCAAATGGGATTTATTCCTGGAATATAAGGTTCATTCAGTATCTGCAAATCAATGTGACACCACATAAACAAAATGAAAGATAAAAATCAACAGATGTAGAAAAAGTATTTGGCAAAATCCAACATCCATTTATGATTAAAAACAATTCTTAGCAAAGTGGGGATAGAGATAACATACCTGAACATAAAGGCCATATATGATAAACCCACAGCTAACATCATATTCAACAGTAAAAAGGTGAAAACTTTTTCTTTAAGATCAAGAATACACCATAAAAAATAAATAACAATTCCTTTTATAATTGCATCAAAACAATAAAATACCTAGAAATAATTGTAACCAAAGAGGTAAAAGGCCTGTACTCAGAAAATTTAAGACATTGAAGAAAGAAAATTAAGATGATACAAATAAATGAAAGGATATATTGTACTCATGGATAGGAAGAATCAATATTGTTAAAACATCCATAGTACCCAAAGCAATTTACAGATTCACTGAAATCCCCATCAAAATACCAATGGTATTTTTCACAAAACTAGAACAAATAATCCTAAAATTTACTTCAAAATTTACTACAAAAGACTCCAAATAGCCAAAGCAATCTTGAGAAAGAACAAAATTGGAGGTATCAAACTACTTGATGTCAAACTATACCACAAGGCTATAGGAATCAAAACATCATGGTACTGGCATTAAATCAGTCACATAGATCAATGGAACAGAATAGAGAGCCCAGAGATAAACCCATGCCTATATAGTTAATTAGTGAATGAAAGAAGAAGCAAGAATATACAGGTGCTGGGAAAACAACAGATATATGTAAAAAAATAAAACTGATATACTTTCTTACACAACATACAAAAACCTCATACAAAACCATAAAACTCCTAGAAGAAAACATAGGCAGTAAACTCTTTGACTCTGTCCTTAGTAATATATTTTTTAGTAATATTTTTTATCTCCCTGGGCAAAGGAAATAAACAAAATAAACACACAAGACTACATTAAACCCAAAAGTTTTTGCACAACAAAGGAAACCATCAACAAAACAAAAAGACAACCTACTGAATGGGAGAAGGTATTTGCCAATGATACATCCAGTAAGGGGTTAATATCCAAAATATATAAGGAATTCATAAAAGTTAACACTAAAAAAAAAATCTGATTAAAAAATGAGCAGAGGACCTGAATAGACATTTCTCTAAAGAGGACATACAGATGGCCAATAGACATATGAAAAAATGCTCAACATCACTAATCATCAGGGAAATGCAAATCAAAACCACAGGAAATATCACTGCACACCTGTCAAAATAGCTATCACCAATAAACAAACAAGTGTTGGAGAGGATGTGGAGGAAAAGGAACCCCTTGTGCACTGTTGGTGGGATTGCAAATTGGTGTAGCCACTGTGAAAAACAGTACAGAGGTTCCTCAAAAAATTAAAAATATAACTATCATATGACCCAGCAATTCCACTTCTGGATATTTATCCGAAGAAATTCAAAGCATTAGTTCCAAAAGATATATGCATTACTATGTTCACTGCAGCATTATTTACAATATCCAAGATATGGAAGCAACCTAAGACCACCGATAGATGAAAGAATAAAGAAGTGGCACACACATACAATAGACTATTAGCTATAATAAAGAATGATATCTCTATTTGCAACAGCATAGACTAACCCAGAGGATATTTACTAAGTGAAATAAGTCAAAGACAAATACCACATGATTTCACTTACATGTACAATCTAGAAAACAAAATAAAGGAACAAACAAAACAGAAACAAACTCATAGAGAACAAACTGATGGTTTCCAGATGGGAAGGGGTTAGAGGTATGGGTGAGAAAGGTGAAGAGATTAAGAAGTATAAATTGCCAGTTATAAAAATAGTCACAGTATGTAAAGTACAGCATTGGGAATATAATCGATAATGCTGTAATAACTATGCATGGTGTCAGATGGGTTCTAGACTTATCGGGGTGATTGCTTTTTAAGTTATGTAAATGTCTAATTACTATGTCATATACCTGTAACTACTATAATGTTGTATACAAACTGTAACTGAAAAAAAATTTTTAAAAGAAGGAAAAGAACAGGGTGCATGGGTAAAGTTGTAGTATTGTTTCTTTTAAGCCAAACAAATATGTTCTGTGACTGATATCCATCAATCATCCGTTTAAGCTAATGTATACTCCTATACATAAAAATTCTCACCTGCTTTGGAGCAGTCTTCTTTACCGTTGTTTTCTCCCTCCCAACTACATGAAAGGAAACTAAGATCATGAAATACTTTGCAAAAAGTCCACAGATTTGTTTTATAAAACAGTTACCTGCACTTAACTCAGCCCACTTCTATTCTATTGTTTTCCTATAGCCTGGCCATGATTATATTCCATATATGCTTGTAGTGTAAAATGATAGGAATTTTATTAGTCACAAGTTGTTAAGTTTTCATTTTCAAATATCTGTTAAACACCAGACACTGTATTAAGAATATTACTATTACCATATCCACCAAACACCATTTATTATTTACAATGAGCCAGGTGCTGTTTTCCATGCTTTACAAACCTTCATCCTTCACTGAAGTAGATACTATTATCATCACATATCACAGATATCATAGATAATGGAACCGAAGCACAGAGAGATGTTCAGTACCTTGCTAAAAGGTCATACAGCTATTAACAGCAATCTTAACATGCTGACTGGAGTCCATGTTGTGAAGACACAACGCAATACGCTCTGTCCAAAGATGACTTAAGACCATAAGACCATACCCTTAAAAAGTCTGTCTTTTATGGGGAGTAGAACTATAAACAAATGGTTATTACACATTTCTGCTAAGTTTAATATGCATGTATGAGGCGCAGAAGTGATTAACAATTGTGCTTGAAGACCAAGGGAAGCTTTATGGGAAATAGTACCTTTATGGCAAAATTCAATGAAATTGTTAGTATGTATCTCCTTTACCTGTTGGAAGCATCTGACACTTAATTCCATTCTCTTCTCCTCTGGATACTGTGTTTTCCTGGTTTTCCTCCCATCCCTCTAGTGGAAGCTCTTCTTCCTCTGCCCATTCCCTAAATATTGAGGGTCCACAGTCTACATTAGGCTCTCCAGACTATTCACTTTATATACTCCCTCCCCTCCCCATCCCATCTACTCCAATGTTTAAAACACCAAGTAAATGCTAGTGACTCCCAAGTCTGTATCTTCAGCTTATATCGCTCCTGTGTTTCAGATCCATGAGATACCTACTCAAAAGTTTCAGTTACAAAGCCCCTCATATGCAAAGGTACTTTAAGAAAACACTTCAAACTTAAAGTTAAAAAAACAGCTCAATGACCAGTTCCTTATGATGTACTATAGGTCTCTGAAGGGCAGAAATAATCTCTGGGTGAGAGGATTATAGGTGGTTATTTACCTCTTTCTGTTTCAAGCATCAACACAAGTACTTACGGATTTTGAAAGAACTATCATATACTTTAGGAATGTACATGTAAGCACAATCCTTGGATCAGTTCCAATAATCCCTTAAGGAACAAAAGAATGACGAACCAAAGGAAATTTAGAAAAGTTGTTAAACTTGAAACCTTAAATCAGCTTGATATTCTTTTGAGGATATTTGTTTTTCTCTAATAAAAATTAACTGAAAAACATTCTCTTTGATCTGTAAATGAACTGAGAGATGAAAGCATTGTTTAGACCTGAAACAAAAATATGAAAGAAAAAAAAAAAAGGTATTATCTGCCACAGATGCCACCAGAACAACTAGAAAGATGAGGCTAACTTAGAAGGAACCGCTTTCAAAGCACTGCTTTGGTTGAGCAGGTTGCGTCAGTCTTAAAAAGTGGCCAGTGAAAATAACTGAGGAAAAAAATTAGGTGAGAGAAAACAGGTTAGGGAGACCTAATGACATACTTTCTCAAAGAATGAAGGTCAGCGCAAGACCAAGGGAGAAATCACAGGAAGCAGAAACGGGCTGGGCAGCCTGGGCCCAAGGTGCATGGACCTTTCCTCCCAGATCAGAAAAGGAACAGGTCCAGTGCAGGCGTTGCAGGAAACACATGAAGTACAGGGAAGGAGAAAGAGCACATGAAAACCATCCGACAATCTCACCTGGAGAGAACTACCTTTGATGTTTTGGTTTCTGTGGAGAAAAGCAGTTTGGAAGTGTAAGCATTCTGGTTTCACGTCCACATCAATCCAAAAACTGTATTCTTAAGAGTATGTCCCTGCTTTACACTGTACATTTTCTTATATATAAGTCCCCCTTCACAGATTTTTAAAAATGGTTTCTTCCTTTTTTATCTTAGTGACTTGGTGATATTAACTTTTAAAAACACTCACATAGCTATGGATTCATCAAAAGAGCAGTAGCACATATTTCTACAGTAGAATAAAGAAAGCAGCGGTACATGACAGGGCAGTGAGGAACTAGGAGGGAGTGAGCAGAGGGCTAGACCCTCCCCAATCCTCATGGATGTGACTTACTGGGATCTATAAAACTATGATGAAGCTAAGTTCTCACCAAATGCAGGGCCTCGCCATTATTTTAGGGCTGACACTCAAACCTGCTACAATGCAGAGCAGAAAACTAAAAAACTGTAATGGGCTTTTTTTGAAGCTATCATATCCATCTAACAAGAATGGGTATTATGAAAAAGGAAAAAGAAAATATGGGGAGAAAATCGAAGAAATGTTAGAACAAAATATCCTAGAATTGAAGGACATGGATTTCTAGAATGCCAAGGTACACTGAGCACTCAAAACAGAAAATGAGGAAAGCCCGCCCCATGGCACAGCATCATGAAATTCCACAACACCGGGAACAGAATATCTTCAAAGCTTCTAGCTAAGGGAAAAAAGAGAAAAAGCAAACCAACAAAACAAGGTCACGTAAAAAGGGTTTGAATCACTATACCTCAAGAGCAATCACAGACAGTAGTACAATGGTGCCTTCAAAATCGTGAGGGAAAATTATTTCCAACCTAGAATAATATAACATTTCCAAACTATCAAGCAGGTTTGTGGGCAAAATAAAATCATTCACATACTTCTTAGGAAATAAGGATGTATGCCAAAAAATGGGACAACATGGTGCTAGCCCAGGAGGAGAGTGAAGGACAGTTTTTAAATTATGATATTTGGGTGGTAATTCTAAATAGAAAACAATTAAAGACAGGAGGAAGAAGATGCAGGACTCCAATAAAAAAGTGGAAGTGATACACTGAGCTCACAGAAAATGTTACTAATAAAAATGTGACAAATAGGTTGAAGCACTTGGAAAAAAATTAATGGTAGTTATGTGGGGAAAAAAAAGACAAAGATCTACCTAAACACAAGGAAGAATGGAGTGAAGACAGGTCATCTGGCTCACTGGTGGATATCTGCCAGAAGTATAAACACATAAAAGTTGCCCATTTTAACCAAATATTACAATATAGTTATGTTATGGGGCAGGGGAAGAATGTAGGGAAGTGATGGGGTGGAAGAACTAAGTTGCAGGAAGAAATCAACAGGCCAAACACTGGGGGAAAGACAACAAGAAATAAAAACATATCCAATTATTTAGAAACACAAAAGATAATACCTATGGAAAGAGAAAAGTAATTGAGTGGTTGTCACTCAAATGAAACTATGGGCGGGGGAGTGGAGAGAACTTTTTTTTTTCATTGTAAGTTGTTTAGTACTGACTTTTTAAACCATATGCATGAATTACTTTGATTAAAAAATAATTTAAAAGGGGGAAAAAATCAACGTTTAAAATTTTCCATTTTTCTCTCTACATTTTCAAGTAACCTTCCCTTTTGTGTGGTATAATCATGACCAAAAGAACTTTTAGCCCAGGCCCCTAGAGTGTTTGCTGAGCAGGAAAGAGCAAGGGAAACTGATTCCTGGGCCCTAACTCAGAATTTACTGATTTAGCATTTCTAGAGGAGTGATGTGTAGATTTAAAAGTACTTCAGGTGATCCTTACCATCAAGCAAATTGGGAAAATGCTGACTAGTAGCCTGGGATCAGCGAAACTTTCATTAAACAATACCATTAGAATGGACACAGCATGTCCCAATCATTAACAATTAAAATACATGCAACAATCCATATCTTTAACTTACTGTTTAAATTTTCAAATAATAGGTTTGAGAGAACAGGTTTATTCAACTTAAGCAACCAGCTGTTGCAAATACCTCCTTGAATTTCTCTAGGGGTCCAGATATACTCTGGCTTTTATCCACACACATAATGAAAATCCCTCAATTTTCCATTGTTTATGTTCTGGAAACATGGTCTCCATGTTCAATAAGATACATTGATCATTTTAATTTATATAAATGCCATAAAATACCTACCTCTTTATAATCTTTAAAATGCTCTAATGTAATGATTTTATTTTAAAGTATAATAATCAAGTGATACTAATGATTAACATATATTCATCTCGTGGCTCATCACAGCAATCTTACATGTATTAATGCCATTGCTCATATGAGGAAAACAGGCTGAGGAGAGTAAATGCTTGTAAATGGCAGACAAAGCCTAATACAAACCCCAGTCTGTTTTCAAAACTCATGTTCTTTCTAAAGTACAAACTGCCTCACTTCACATAAGCACTGGACTTTCAGAAATCATCTAGTTGTTTGCCTCCCCACGTTTTGGGAGAGGTCCAAGACTTTGAAGTAGCAGAACTAGACATAGTGAACACAGTATTTACTGAGCACTATGTGCTAGATTGTACACAGGTGTGACTCCACCTAATCCTCACAGCAGTCCTAAGGCAGGCACCATCCACATTTTATGGGATAACTCAAGAGAGATTAAATGGCACGAGATAACCCAGCCAGGAAGTGGCAGAGCCTCGATATGACACTCTGACTCCAAAGTGCAAGCTCTTAGCCAGCGTGCTCTTAGTACTCTCAAGGTCTACAATCCATATGTCTCTTTTGAATGCCCATACAGCTCTATTCTTATAATTAAAAATGTATGTATGATTGTGGACCTTTCTTGGATCCTGATTCAAACAAAGTAACTGTTAAAAAAAAAAAAATGAAACCAACAGGAAAATTTGTGCACTGACTGCTTGGTGATATTAAGAAGTAATTTTTTTTTAAGGTGATAATGATATTGTAGTTATGTTAAAAACAAGTCCTATCTATTATAGATACATTCTGAAGTGTTCAGAGATGAAATGCTAGGTCTGGGATTTGAGACCACCTGGAAAGTGAGGGTGAGGTGCGGAACAAGACTGGCCCTGTGTTGGGTGGTTACAGAAGCTGGCTGATGGGTATGTGGGGTTCATCATTTTCTCTACTTCTGTAAATGTTTAAAATTTATAACTGAGAAAAAATGCAAGATAAAGACAGAGAAAAACCATGATATTTACAGTATTTGGGACTATAAATTTCTTCCTGCTATACTTTTTGTATTTTTCACATTTTCTGGATTACTTTTATATTGGAAAGCACAAAATATGCTTTTTAAAGAAATTATCTGTAAGTAGGCAAAGCAAGATGGCCCATCAATTAATGAAGTCAAACATGAAAAAAGCATGTCCTAGCTCTTTATCAGTTAACTACTTTCCACTTTAGAAATGATCCTTTGAAGGATAGGTATGGTCTTTAAATATAAACTAACTAAGAGCTTAAAGGCACATAAGGGAGAAACAAATTTTAGACAGATTTAAGAAAAATAATTCATAATGCAGTTCCCCTCCATGGTTAGGCAGTTTGGGTCAACTATCTTGATTGTGCAATGCTAATCTTCCTAATGGTCAGATGGGCCACAGGACAGGGATATCCTCGGCCTGTGGTGTGGTCATACGGGGACTGAGGCCAGTTGTCTTCTGTGGGCTGCTTCCAGTTTTCTTTCATGAAATAATTATCTCTACATGTGTCTTGATATGAAAAAAGTTTGAGAAATACTGGTTTAAACTAGACCTGCCTTAATCATTACTCAAAAGCTGAATAAAAATACAATGAGGATGATTAGTGCAACAGAATCTCTTTAAAACAGCGGTCCCCCACCTTTTTGGCACCAGGGACCTGTGCTCTTATGAGAATAATGTTTGATTATCTGGGGTGGAGCTGAGGGGGTGATGCTAGTGATGTGGAGCGTCTGCAAATACAGATGAAGCTTCGCTTACTAGCCCACCACTCATCTCCTGCTGTGTGGACTTGTTCCATTACAGACCATGAACCGGTACCAGTCTGTGGTCTGGGGTTTGGGGTCCCCTGCTTTAAAATGCTGGTATGGAGAAAAACCTAACACCCGTGTTATATGTCTATACTACTGACTTCTAATGAATATATTTTTTCTGTCTGCACTCCTTCCCTTGTTCCACTTAGGAAATCATAAGGTATATTCCAGGACTACTCAATGAAGTAACCTCCAAATATGATAGCTCATTGGCATAAGTTTAAATTCTGGAGACAAGAACAGAATTCTGGGTCTCTGTGCCAATGCTAAATGTATTCAAGGTAAGTGTGAAATAAATTCCACTTGTTAAGACAGAGAAGTACTTAAGTGTCAGTGGAAAATCTTCATAGAATAGAAGCTTAGTGCTGTACAGATCTTCTTACTTAAATTCACAAGCAGCTGAACTGGGGCTAGTCCTCAGATCTCCCTGCTCCCAAAAACTGCACTTTCTAGGACACCTCTAGAGAGCTCCTGCTTAATTGCTTCTTTGACTCTCTCTAAAACCATGTCCAAGTACTCCCTGCTCTTCAAGGAAACTGAATTGCTGGTTAATCTGCAACTAGCAAATCATTGTTTGAAGAGCCAAAATTTAACCTTATGCTACCAAGTAAATTTAAATTTGTGATATTTAAACACAAGTTCCTTTATTAGCCAGTTAGTTCTTTGTTTCTACCTGTGACATAAAAAGGCAGTCTTGTTTTTGTATAAATCAGGAAATAGCCTTAAAAAGGAATTATCAAGTTCTTTATGTTGTTATTTTTGGGATATTTGATGTATTATAATATATCAAAATCTATGAATGGCCTTTGCCAGAGGGGAAGGCAGGTGGGGGAGGACGAAGAGGGCAAAGGGAGGCAAATATATGGTGATGGAAGGAGACTAGACTTTGGGTGGTAAGCACAGTAGAGTATATAGATGTCATATTAAAAAGCTGTACACCTGAAATTTATGTTAACCAATGTTACCCCAATAAATTAAATTTTAAAAAAATTATGTAAATATGCCATGTTTGAACTCTATAAGAATGAAGAACTCTAAGAATAGAAACATCGCAAATAGAATTTTCTTCTCTGTACTGAACAGTCTAGATGAGAGAAGTCCCCGGCCCAAATGAGAATGTGAGATTGATGCAGAGGTGGAAAAATGAACTGCCTAAGATAGCATCAACTGAATGAGGAAGGAAGCAGAAGAGGGCCATATAGCTTTAAAAAACAAAAGACATCACATTTGCATAAATCTTTGTATACTTAACTCTTATACTTAAGTGACTCTAACTCAGAAAGCGCCTAGACTCAGAGCAGAAACATTAAGGAAGCTGGAACTTCTGTACCCATATTGGCTAAGACCGTACTGTAATACCAAGGAAACAAAAACTTTGAATTCTTTGAATTTCTCTTATAAAGTTTCACCAAGAAAAACCTAAAAGTTCCTTCTCCAGGAAAAAAGTGACCAGTGTTTTTATTCCTATGCACTACAGTGTGTACCTTGGGTTAACCTGAAACCTAGGAACACAGCTCTGTCAGTAGCAACGACATCTGAGTTGGTTCTTCATTTTGTTTCCTGCCACAGAAGTCTAATCTTTAAGTCTAATCAAGATATTACAGTTGTAATATCTTGAATGCCACTATGGGCAGGTTAAGGTAGAAATTGGTTTTCTCTGCCCCCACACAAAACCATGAAAGTACTATAACCAAAACTGGTTTGTAATTAACATAATGATATGAATTAAAGTCCTGATGTCCAAATTCCAGAGTCCTTGGGGGGAAAAAAGCCTTCAGGAACCTGAGTAACGTGATGTGCAACTATTTAGTGAAATGAGAACCTGGGTCTGGAGTGTATCAGTAAAAGGTAATAATTCTTGTAGGGTGGAACTTCTCTATTTTTACAGATTTACGTCTTACCAGCAAATTTGCAAGGGGGGAAAAAACGGGAGCAAGATAAGCTGTTTCCCAAGCTCCCTTGGAATTCTTTGCATTTCTATCCTAATCACCTGTCTTATTACAGAAACATACACAGCCTTCTCTCCCACTCCTTATAAATACAATTACTCCTACCTCCATTCTTCAGGTCAAAAAATGACAGGACTAGGACAAATCAAAATGTCCAGCCACAACTAAAACATGTCTATGATGCACTTCAGACATCTAATATTTGTGAGTTTACTCTGTGACGGATGTGGGGATAAAAAAAATGAGTAAAACCTCAAGAGACTCACAGTTCAACAGCAGCTGCCAATGGTTCATCGTCACCTGTACAACTCAAAATCAAAGGGCAGTACAGTGTAGAGAAAAATAAACACGGAATGAAGCATAACCTCATTATTGACTGCCTAGATAGCAACATCCTAGCAGATTTCCCTGCTATCAAAGCTCTTTCCTTTTCAATATGTCCTGCATTCAATTGCCAATTTCTAGAATTCTCCTTTTCAAGGAGTCTCTTCTGCTCAAGAAGTTTCAAAGAATCATCACTACTTAGTTCAAACTCTTTAACTTAAAGTTGTCTGCAGGCTAACTCCAGACCTGTTCAACATTATTTCATCCTCAATACGGTTCCCTTCTGATCCTTTGGAGGGGTAGGACGCATACTTAATTCCACTACCTACTCTAACTCCTTAGGCAGCCTTCATTCTAAACAGTCTTCAAAACCTATATCCTCTATTGTCAGTACAGATCCATTACCTTTTAAAACTCGGCATTAGTTTTTTTTTTTTTTAACAAAAATGACAGGTATGTCCCAAGGTATTTTTAACATTACCATCTCAACCAAATGTTCATTTTCCCAGCCAACCCTTAGTGAAATCAGAGGGAGTCGCTTGCAGTTTCGGCAAAACAGTCCCAACACTGCACTTAGTAAGATAGGGAGAGAGGGTTTGGGGCGGTTGCAAACTATGCAAGGGAAAATTGAAGGGAACAGAAAGGAAAAAGTCCGTGCTCTGTACTCCCAGCCCTTTCTTCGGAAGGGGTGGGGAAGGGTAGGGTCGAGGAGACTCCAAGAAATGAATTCTTGTAGAAGGACAGAAGAAACGCAATGTGTTCCTTAGATAGGAAATAGGGCTGGGGCTCCTGTGAAAACGCGAGGACTCCCAATCGTTCCTGGGAGAGGACAGGTTACAACGTGAAACAAAGAGGCTCGGACTCGGGAGGTGACAAAGATCCGGGAATCTCCGCAGGTCGGGCGGTAAGGAAATGAAAAGGGACATGATGCGGCCCCGGGGACTGGCCGACCAGGGACGGGATTGCCAAGATGAACAAGCAGGCGCCTATGGAGCGAGCGTTTGGGGGCATCGCTCTCCTAGGGCAAGCGGTCCGGCGGGGATTTGGGTGCGATCCTCTCTCAAAGAGAGAAACGGTCTCCCAGGGTAGTGCTCTCTGAGATGAAAACCCTGCGACGCGAAGACGCTGAGGCGACGGCATCTGCCAGCCGCATCCTGGTTTCCCTATACACTCACCCGGTCCGCTCCAAACGCCGCCACTCCAGCTGCAGCTACCGGCCGGCGCAGGCGTACTCAGCGTGCACACCCACGTGACTTAATCCAAACCACCGAACCCACGTGACTCGCAGAGCCCGCCCAAGCCTCCTCCCTGGTCCCGTGGTCTCCGGTCGTCCCCAGCCCCGTCGGCAAGATGGCGGCGCCCAGTAGTAGGGTCCAGGTTTTTGGGCAGCGTGTGGGGAGTCTCCTAACTAATGTCTCAAAGCCATTTTGTTCTGCTGCCGCTGCCTCTAAGCCCCTGGATGCCCAGCGATTAGCGGAGAGGCTCCGAGCCCAGAAACAGGAACAAAAGGCGAAGAAGGTACCGGTGAGTCTGGAAGGAACGATTGCAGCTCCCAATAGGCAGTGCGCTCAGTTGTTTCCTAGGTGTGGAGTGAATAGGGAGGGTCCTCTGAGAGAATGCCAGTTAACGCGGAGCACCGTGGTAGGAGAATGGGGAGAAAGCGGAGGGAGAAGTCAGCAGGTTACGGTGTCTTCCTGTGGGTTCGATCTTTGGCTTCTCCTGGGCTCGATGCTATTACGCACCCCCGCTCCCAGATTATACCGGAAAGGCGCAGATGTGAGGCAAATACTGTGATTCCCTGCTCAAATTCTCACTCAGATATATTGAAGGCCTTCCCAAGCAGCCATTTCTCACTGCTCTTGCTCTCCCTATAGGTGCCCACAAACCCTGTCCAGCGGAGAGTGCAAGAACTATTACGGTTCACACAGCAGCTGCAGCGAGTCCACCCCAATGTGCTCGCTAAGGCACTGAGCCGAGGGATTGTCCACCAGGACAAGGACCTTGTGGTCATCAATAAACCTTATGGTCTTCCTGTGCATGGTAAGGAAATGAGAAAGGGTAGGACGCCACTTCTGTTTTCTGCAACTAAGGACAACTCTGACAGATCCCTGGGGGGTTCTCGGAAGCCTTGCATTCAAAATACTTTTGCGGAGTACTGCCCTATATAAGGCACTAGTGAGGACACTGAGATAAATAAGATAGTCCCTACCTTCCCAACATTTGGCATTCAGGAGTGATTTATGTAATGCAATGTGTGCAAACCTCCACAGAGTTACTATAGAGATTACAAAGGATGTGTGGTTCTTGTCTTTAGGTTATTTTCCATTAAAACTGGGAAAAAAGGAAATAACACATAAGAAAAAAAAATATGGTGTCTGTGTTGAAGTATACCCAACAAAACCCCAGGGTGCCTGGAACTTGACACTCGTGTTTTTGAATAAACATTGAAAGTAGTTGTCAGAGACAGCTGGAATGAGGCAGGAAAGAGAAAAAATGCATTTGTGGAAAGGGTTTTGCTGGGGGGAAGGCATATTTTAGCTAGAAGAGGAATGCTTTTCAGGGAGGTATGGAGAATGTTGTGCATAAAGGCAAGGAATTAAATCAGATGTTGCCAAGTGCTTTGTGTGGGTTTTTCTCTCCTGATTCTCAAAATAGCTTCTTGCCTTCCTATTTCCCATGAGATAATACAGATGTTTACATTTTATAGATGAGAACAGTGAAGGTTAGAAAGATTAATTAATCTGTTTAAGGTCCCTGGCTAGCTAGGAGAGTGCATAGAGTGGAACCTAGGAATGTCTTACCCAAAGCCTCTTAGCTCATCTGTAATACCTGTGGAGGACCTTATGATCTTGTATTTCTCACTAGGGTTTACTTAACAAATTCTTAAGCCTTTGTTTATGTAGTGAAATATCAGGCCTCCTCATTTTGATTGCTGCTTTTAGTGTGAGTACATGTGTAAGTAGATTAAAATATATCTATGTGTGTATATATGTCTGAGGAGAAAGCCCCATGCTCTAGGCCTATGCTTCTCAAACTTTAATATGCATGAGTCACTTGGGCATTTTGTTAAAATACAGATTTCAATTAATAGTCTGAGTTGGGGAATTGAAAGTTCTTTCTAGAGAGCTCCTTGGGCATATAGATGTTGGTAGCCTGGACCACATGTCAGTAATAAGGCTTTAGAAAGCACTGACAGTTAATTCAGTAAGGGCTTTTTTCTCAAGTAGAGTTCTTTGGTGGAATCTTTTCCTGGCCACTCAAACCTTGTCTTTTCTTTACTTAGGCGGACCCGGAGTCCAGCTCTGCATCACTGATGTACTGCCTATCCTGGCAAAGATGCTTAATGGCCACAAGGCAGAGCCCCTGCATCTGTGCCACCGGCTGGACAAGGAAACTACAGGCGTAATGGTGTTGGCTCGAGAAAAGGACGTTGCACATCAAGTTCAAGAGTTGTTTAGAACTCGTCAGGTGGCAAAGAAGTACTGGTATGAAGTCTACTGATAGTGGTAGAGGTGTTAGAAATGAAGGTATCCCTTTCATCTATGTATCCATTCATATAGCAGCAACTCCTATTAATAGAAGGCACTATATTAGGACCTGTGGACCCATAAAAGGCATAGGAAACAGATTTAGTGCTTAAAATATTAGAGTCTGATAGAGTAGTGGTTCCTAATTATGGCTATACATAAAAGTCATTGAAAATTAATTATTCAAGTAATACATTGTTTCATTTCTGTGGTAAATAAAGATAAAGCAAAAAGCTCCTGGAGAATATACCACTCTGTCATTTTTATCCCTTCCCTTGAGGTAGTTTGGTTTTTATTCCTCTGGTCCTTACTCAATGCACTTATGTAAATTTCTAGTATATACAATATGTGCATGTGTGTATCTACACATGTATGCATATTGTACAACATACATTGTACTTTCTTTTTCCACTTAACCATGAGGGATCTTTCCATGTTAGTGTATAAAAATTTACTTCAGTTTTCTTAATGGAAGAAAGATACATGAGCAAAAATTAAACCCACTTTTGTCCCCCATCTACTCAATTTCCTTTCCCAGAGACAATCACTATTACTAGTGTCTTATATAAACTTACAGAGTTATACTGGGCATATAGAAGCATGTTATTTTATGGCAGCATATTTTACACTGCTTTGCAGCCTGCTTTTTTTCACTTGGACAATATATCTTGGAGAGCATTTTGTGTTGTACATTTAGAGCTAGCTTCTTTTTAATGCCTCTATAGTATTCCATTGTGTGGGTATATCATAATTTCCTTATTGACAGATGTTTAGGTAATTTCCCATTTTTCAGAACTTATTGCAAAGAATTTGTGAGTATATCTTTAGAACAAATTCCTAGAAATGGATTGCTAAGTTAAAGGGTACACATAATTAAAATTTGAATACTTACTGCCCAAATTGATTATGTCAATTTTTATTCCCACTAGCAGTGGGGAGTGTCCACCTCCTCTTATGCCTGACTGATACATTTTTAAAAGGTTTGCCATTGATGGCTTAAAATAATATATATATATATATTTTTTTTTCTGTTTCTCTGTGTACTTTTCATGTTGTCTGTCTTTTGTGTGTATTGGCTATTTTGAGTTTCTTTTTCTGTGAACAGACTTTATATTTTTTGTGCCCATATTCTGTTGGGTTGTTTATTATTTTCTATTTGGTTTAAAAGTACTCTTTTTGTATCTTGGGTGAGACAATGCGTAGGAAGTGTTTAACACAGTACCTAGCTCATAGTAAAAGCTGAAAGGTGGAAACCAAGACTATTATTACATATACAGTAATCAAAATGCAAGTCTTTTAAAAAGTGTTATTTGTGAAAACTGTTATTTGTGAAAACTGTATGAAAGTTTAGAATCGTTATAGAGGAGTTGCAATCAATTAATTGGGTCTTGATGAATGAATAGGATTTAATCAACAAGTTGGAGAAATGTCTTCTAGATTGTGGGAATGGCATGCACAAAGGAATGAGGCATCCAGTCAAGTTTTTCGAGTGGTGGGGGATGGTGGCAGATAGAGCTGGAAAGGTAGACTGGAACCTAGTTAAGGGTGATCTTAAATACCAGGTATAAGAAGTAGAAGTTACAGGTAGAACTTCTTGCTGACCTACTATGATAGCACCTTGTTATATTATAATTATTTGTTTGAATCTTCTTACTAGATTCTAAATTCCCTGAGAGCAGGGATTTTTGTCTTGTTCATCTACATAGAACTAGTACCTATCTAAATTGGTGCCTATTTACATTCAGTGAATATTTACTGACTGAACATTTTTGAGCAGCAATGTTAGGTCATTAGGAAGGGTAATCTTCTAGTTACAACTCAGTTATGATAAAATATATCAGATAGCAGCCCATATTGCTACCAACCTAAAGTGTCCAGTATGTGAAATATTATATCTGAGTGCGCTTTTGACTCCTTCTCCAGTGCTTCTGTGATAGGCCACCAATTACTCAGGAAACTCCATGGTTGACCTTGAAGGGATATGAACGTCAGGACAACTTAAATAGTCTTCTGCCTGGCTGTGACTTGATGACGAGAGATCTTCAACAAAAGTGATTTGGAATGAGTTATTGAGTTGTGGTTCCTTGACTTCTTTGAGCACGGTTCTTCCCTGTGTTATCCAACTGGCAAATAGGACAAGATTAGTCCTGTGAATTTTTCATTCAGTTCATTCATTTATTTTTTTCATTCACTTTATATGTAACTAGAACTTACCATCTTTTATGATTTAAAAAAGGAAAATAGGATACAAAACCATATTACCCTGATTTTATTTTAAACTATATGTACTCATTTTTAAAGGCTGGAGGGAAAGACCATGTTACTAACAGAATTTTTTCTGACTTTTCCCCAAATATTCTACAATTAACATATATTAGGAGTAAAAAAGATATGTTTGTAAGAATAGTATCAGGCTTTCAGGCTAAGTATACCAAGAGATCATTTGAGACCTTCTAATCTTAAGAATTAATCACAGTAGTGCAGGAAATCCACTGTTAAAAACTCTTAGTAGCCAAATCTAAGAAGTACCTCCCCTTTGTGGCTTAAGCAAGGGTCTGTGTGCCACCCCAGGGCCATCACTGTGCACATCCCAGTGCCCTCAGCAGGAGTCGTGGATATCCCCATCATTGAGAAGGAGGTGCAAGGCCAGCAGCAGCACCACAAGGTGGGTGAGCTGCCTCCTGGAGGGATGGGATTTTTGCTCTTCCTCTGAAATCATACCTTGGTTTCTTTGGCTTCAGATGACACTGTCCCCAAGCTACCGAATGTACAATGGGAAAATGGTGAAAGTACGGACCAGCCAGAATGCACACATGGCGGTAACTCAGTACCAGGTGCTAAGCAGCACTCTCTCGTCTGCCCTCTTGGAGCTCCAGCCTGTTACTGGTGAGGGTGCTGGTATTCTGCAGTGGAAGGCCACCCCCGTCCTGCTGCGCTCTGCCCTTCTGAACAGCTGTATTGTGGGGGCTGAGAGCTCCAATAGGGATCATTGTTAAAAACAATAGGTAACAGAGGATATAAACAGTTTGCTTACACTTATTTAAAAATTTGCCAAGTGGTTCCTGAAAAAAATTAAGCATAGAATTACCATATGATTCAGCAACTCTATTCCTGGGTAGAATTGAAAGCAGAGATTTGAAAAGATAACACTCGTTCATTGCAGAATTATTCACAATAGCCAAAAGGTGAAAATATCCCAAATGTTTGTTGACAGATGAATGGATAAACAAATGTGGTATAGCTATGCAATGAAATATTATTCAGCCTTAAAAAGGAAGGAAATTCTGACACAATGCTACAACATGGATGAAACTTGAGGACATTATGCTGAGTGAAATAAGCTTAAATGCAAAAGGACAGATATTGTATGGTTTCATTTATATGGGATATCTACAGTAGTGAGCTTCTTAATGACAGAGGGTGGAATAGTGGTTACCAGGGGCAGGAGGGAGGAGGGGACAGGGAGTTAATGTTTAACAGGTAGAATTTCAGTTTGGGATGAGACACAGAAGTTCCAGAGATGGGTGGTTGTGATGATTGCACAACAGTATGACTGTACTCACTGCCACGGACTTTTGCTTAAAATGATAAATTTTACATCTCATATATTTTGCCACAATAAAAAATGTGCAAAACAATACTATTTAGTACTATATAATAAAATTATGTTTTACAAAACCCAGTATGGCAGTGGTAGATACCAAGTGTTGATAATAGTTATCTGTGGTGGAAAGAGGGAACTGAGGGGGAGGGGAAATTAGAGGCGTAACTGTATTTATAATGTTTATTTCCTAATATAGTTTGTCATCTTATTCTTTATACTTTATTGTAGTTGGGGCTTTGCTAGTTTACCGTGCTTTGATTTAATATTAGAAGCAGCTGTCACCAGTGGCACTGTTTCTGTAGCCACTCATAAGTTTTCTCTCTCTTTCTTTTGAAGGAATAAAACATCAGCTTCGAGTTCACCTGTCTTTTGGATTGGATTGCCCAATTCTTGGTGATCACAAGTACTCGGACTGGAATAGACTGGTCCCCCAGGTAATGTAGGTTTGACCCAATACACAGCAGACCGAGGGGCAGAACTTATGCTTTCCCCCTGTGAAAATTCTGAAGTGAGTCACAAAAGGATGGATTAATGGTCCTCAGACAGGGCACCAAGTTCGTTATCCAGCTTATAGAGAAATTCGTAAGCAGTTAGCTGTGGTTAATCTGTCCTCATGGAGCTCCAGGATCCATGAGCAAAACCCTTTCTGCTTCATTTGTTTAGTCCCAAATTTGATAGGAGGCTTTGGGCAGGGGGAGGAGGCTTTCTGAAGTCCCAAAGCAGCCTTTCATGCTACTGCTAAAGAGAGTGGTAGAAGCTTGTCTTTTGATGTTCCAACCCATTCTTTTGGAAGGCCAGAGACCTTGCCAGCAGCGCTTCCTTAGTGTGGCAGGTTTCTCTTACTTGGGTCTCAAATCCTTTCTAGATATGCCTCCAAAGCAGGCGACCCATTACTGCATCTTCCAGGGGAGTTAGTATTGGGCCCCTAAAAGTACAGGTCTTGTGACCTGCATGCTAGTCAAGGATGAACTATTATTGGCCTTGTTCTCAAGAGACTGTCTTTTCTTTGTACAGAAGCTATCTGTTGGTATCCTGAAGAAGCTGGGGCTGCCACAGTCCAAGGCTCGCCACATCCCCCTTCACCTGCATGCCCGCCAGCTGATCCTGCCTGCACTGGGGTCCAGGAAGGAGGAGCTCAGCTTGGTCTGCAAGCTTCCTCACTACTTTGTACGCTCCCTCAGCCGTCTGGGCTTAAAGATGCCAAGTCCTGATCAAAACGAAGCTGGGCATCTGGGAACACAGTGAAGACTGCCAGACAGTGTGGCCCCTGAATTCCTCGCTTCATTGAGCGGACTCTGCTAAATTCTCCCTTTGGACAGACCCCAGAAGAACCAGGTGTAATAAGCTGTGGAAAGCTGGTTGCTCCAGCGCTTTTACTGGCAATTAAAATCTATTCCTAATACTAGGGCCACACTTTGGAAAAGCCCATGGAAAGTCTCCCTGTCTCTTTGCCAAGATGGAAGAGAGCCCAGGATCAGGCAGTTTGGGTCGATAATTGGAAAAGGAGAACTCCAGCACAGGATGTATGGGCAAGAACTGTTTTCATCTGACAATAAAGTTCTTGATCTGTCAGGAAGGTTCCTGTGGCAGAGCATCATGGTTATCTCACTATAGAGAAATTCAGAAGCAGTTACTGTCCTCATGGAGCTGCAGAGTCTATAAGCAAAACCCTTTTTCCTTCATTTGTTTCATCTCAGACTTTGTGGACACATGTCATAGTATGCAGGAATAAGGAATGAGGACTCTTCCATCCAGCTGCAGCATGGGAGCCTTAGCTGCACTGGTGATTGTGAAGTCTGTGAAGGGTATTTGACAGCAAAGAAAGCAGATGTAAATGGCAGGCAAATAACATAAATTGGTGACGCAGTTGGGATAGTCCATAGGAGGAGCACACACTGTGTAAAGAGGGCACTTGTTAGCTTCAACTGGCTGTTGCTATGTGGGAACAGATTTTCTGGTTTTTATCAAAGTCAGAAAATCCAGGTATTTATGCTCCTAGTGTATTGCTAACTAAATCAATTTTTAAGAAATCACTTAGGCAGCCAAACAAATCATATTTGCTGAAGGCTACCTGTTTGCAAACTGTGTTTAAAGAATGGTATAGAAGTTTGGGGAAAGGGGCCATCTGAAAAGTTCTATATCTGTGGTTGGCATTTAAGCCACTTGTAGTATCTGACCTTTCTAGACTAGGGGATAGCTTTGGTTAATCTATAAATGTGTGGTGATGAGGGTGCTGCCATGTTTTAAAGCTGCTTTGTTTTGGAAGCAAGCCACCTGTCCTGGGGTCTCAGGAAGGAGGTGGCCATGCTGAGCACCAGTGGGGATGGAAATGATCTTGGCCTCCCTGCTCAGTTGTCCCGCCAGCTCCCATCTTGTTACTTGTAACAATACAGTCTTGCAAAAAATAAACATACTTTACGTTGGGCTGAGCTGAGAAAAGTTGGAGAGACAGCAGTTGGGGGAAAACCCCAAGAGCAGCCTTTCTGTGTGTGCCTCTCCATGGGTAACAACTTTGTAAATCCCTTCCCTGTTTCCATGATACCTATTATCATGCGTGATGGATTTAATTTCAGAAGCACAGATGAGATAACTGTATTTGTGTCTGTAAGACTTAAGTATATTGGCTGTTGTTTCTATTTCCAGTAAACCATGCTTCTCAGGGTGAAGTCACAAGCATGTGACACTTAGAAAATATTGATGATTGACTTTGATTTAGGGAGACAAATGAAGAGATCCCTGGTCTTGTGAGTAGAGAAACCTCAGCACCCAGGGAGCCATCCCAAAGAACCAGGCAGTAATATGCCTGCCACACTCAGGTTATAGGGCAGACCCTGCTGCTTCTACAAAAATGTGATCAGTGATCTCAGTGACCAGTGCAACCGTGGAGGTTGGGCAGGGGTGAGGAATGAGGACTCTTCCTTTTCTTGTCTATGTTTTCTTGGTCTTTCTGGGTTAGCAGCTATCTTTAATCATTGAAAATCTGAGAGAAATTTTATCCCAGCTCAGCATAGCCTAGATAGCTTGGGTTACAGAGTAGGGAGGCTGGAATGTGTCTAAAATGAAATAATGGTTAGAGCCAGTGAAAAGTTGGATTTAGCATGGTCATATAATTAGTATAGGAAAATGGTTTTCCATTCTTTTTGTTAAAGTTCTACATACACATGATTTTAAAAAAAACTGAAAGGCTTATAATGAAAAAGTATTCTTTGCCTGGCTTTTATTTTTAGCTCTCTCCCAAATATCTACAGTGTGCCTCTGGGAAGTACTAATTATTATCCTTAAGAGGTCAGAGCACTCTCCTGGGGTGGAGTAGGGAGGGAGTGGGGAGCCCTGGCTAGTCTGTTCCTGGAAGTAAGTCCTGGGCTGCTGGTGACCAGGTAGGTTGCTTCCAGGCTGGCAAGTCCAACCTGAGCTGGAAAGCACTTTCTCCATCTTAATACAATACCTTGTCTTGAAATTTAAAAGCTCTTTCTCCTGCTTTGGGCTCCTTGCTCACTTTGATTTTCTTCCAAGCTCCTTGAAGGGCTCCAGCCTTGGTGCAGTGTCTGTGTGCTGCCCCTCAACCAAGTGACCTGGCTGCAGAGCTGAATCAGTTTGGAGACCTTTGTCTGTAATGCTGATGCCTCGTAAATGTCTCTCTGACCTTGATCTCTCCCTTGAGCTCTTGACCTTTATATCTACCTGCCTGTGGTCAACTCTCCTTGGGAGTTCCTTGTCTAGTCCTTGGAATCTTGGCTAAACTGCTCATCATCTTATCCAGTCCTGTTACCCCTTCCCCCCATTCCTGCCTCAGGTGGCATCATCATTTCTTGGGAAACACCCTCATCCCCTCATACCTACCCCCAAACCCTGGTAGTCACTAAGTCTGCTCTGTTTTACTCAAACTGTCTCTGACAATGTACTTGCATTTTTAATCTTACAACCTCTGCATCCCAGCTTTACTCTCTCCACCCCTTCTACTGTAAGGGGGTAGTCTGGGAGGTGGATGGGCATAGTGGATTAGAAATAGGATCAGGGGCAGCCTGTCAGTTCCCACCAGAGACCACACTCCAAAGGGAGTGTTGAGACCATCCACAGTTCCTGGGGTCAGAGCAGGGGAGGACTGTTTTAACTAGGACAGATACCCCAAAATACACCCCCATGTATTCCTAATATGCTGCCCTTTGCTGTCCAGGCTAAGTGCCTAGAAAAATATACAAACATACAAAAACATGGTCACCTATCTGCTTGTGCAAAGCATGCCACATGGGTGTAGATACCTTTCCCCCAGTGGGGTAAAAAATGCTAGCTCAGTGCAGTGTAGTTCTCACACTAACTACTCAAATGTTCAGCAGACGTCACATGATATGGCATAGTTCTGCACAAGGTTTCTCTCCAGACACCAGCCTCAAGCTCAGGTTTCCAGCCACCCACATTTCTGACCAGTGTATGGCTGAGGAAAAGTTTTTCCTCAGCCTTAGGGTCCGTGGTTAGATTTGAAAATTAAACTGACATATCACCAAGAGAAAGGTGTGGGGGTCCAGAACAAGTCATCTTAAATTGTGCCTCTGTGGTATACAGATTATTTTGAGTTAAAGGCAACTTTAGCTTCAGGCTCAAGATAAACTTCTGCCCCACCTCCCCTTAACTACCTAGAATTTGAATTAAAATCCTTGCTTAGAGTTTATCAGCAATAACTTCTTTGACCTATCTGTAGAGCAGAACAAAATTCTGTTTATTCAAGGTCTGTTCTTATCCTGCAGTGACTTTTTGAAGCCCCCAACACACCTTATCTCATTTCTAGCTCAGAATGTTGTATACACCTATGTTCCTTTTTTATCTCTGAAACTTTGATGTCTCTTAACTCTCATGTATGTGGGTTCCCATACATAGGTAGGTATTAAATTTGGTTATTTTCTCTTGCAAACCTGTCTCATGTCTATTTGATTATTAGACTAGCCAGAAGCAGGATAAACTTACTGGCTGGAAACTCATACTTCCCCATGAAGCTGTTGCAGATAAAGAGACACTGGGGGCATTCTTAACGATGTCAGGGCACCCCCCAGATCTGTGTGCAGGATCCAGTGGAGATGAGAGTAGTAAGAATCTTTTTCTCTCTTCTAAATTTAGATTGGCAGAAGAAAAAAATTGTGAAACTAGTTTCTTGCACTAGCAATTCTTGGATACTTGGTATGAGCACATATGGGTTTTGTTTTTCTCTGTCTGGGTTCTCTCCTTTAATCTTGTTAGATGTCCTAAGAGCTTAGCCTTATGACTAGTGAGAGTATTTTCCCTCTGCCTCTACCATCTAGAGGGTGCATATGCTAAGGCATCCCTTGCTCTCCATCTGGCCATGATAAGCTTTCAAGGAGTTTTCTGTGTCTTATCCTGTTTCTCCCGCTGATGGTCTGTTATCCCAGCTGGATGATGCCTATGTAGCTGCCCGTCAGATGCATAGATGGAGTCTTTTAATTGGAAAATTTTCTAAGTTAAAAAGAAAAAACATTTTTCTTAGAAAGCCCTCATTCTAATAGCTAGTCATTAAGATTCTCTTAATAAGATGGAAGGACAGTGATTGAAACAAATCAAAGTCTACTCAGACCCCTTTCTATTTGCCCGTAGACATTTGCAGATACTGTAAAAATCAGGACATTGAAAGTACAATTGTTCTGCACTTAAGAAGAAAAATGAAAGGAAAAGAATGGCGAAATCTTACTACAAAGACAACGGAAAATTTTTATACCCTGAGAATTCGACTTGGTAATTTGTCATGTTGGAAGTTCCAAAAGACGGCCAGACAGAAATGTGGACTAAAAACTCCGTTTATGGCTAGGGTTCTACCAAATTGCTGCCAGCCCTCACGGAAATTATAATCTAAAATTACAATGACTATTATGAAGACTGTGCCAATTAGAAAAAACAATTGTGCTAAATGGAATGGACATTGATGAAGTTAAAACAGGATTTAGTACAGCGGCACCAAAAGCTGAATGGGCCAAATTGACCCCCTGTTGGTCTCCCAAAATTAAAGGGGTCCAATAAGTCTGCCATATTTACTCCAGTGTGGAGAAATTTAAAAGACTGGAGGGAAACGATTATAATGAGAAATCTGACCAGCAATCACTGGGGCAAGATTGATAACAGGGATAGGGGCCCAGGGACAGGGGCCCTTGGCTTGATCCCTCGCTGAGCACCCAAGGCCTTTTTACTCAAGAGTGGGTAAAATGGTCAGAAGATAGAAAAGAGCAATTTCCAGGACTCTAGGATTTCCTGAATTGTAGTACCAAAACCCATTGGTGAAGCCCTGATTCAGGCAACAATTAGACTAGAAGAATATGGAAATGTAAGGGTTGATAAGATTATAAAAATCTAAATGTTTATGTCAACTTTGATTGCATCTTTGCCTGATTGTATTGTGGAAATAGACATTGTGTCTCCCTGGGAAAAGTGGGGGCATAAAGGCTGTCACTTCTTTCTTTTGGCTATTACTCTAGAAGGTGGTAACTGTTGCACCCTCCTGGGTCCATGAAATTGTTTCATAATGCTGGAAACATTTACTGTTTGTCCTACCTGAAAACTGACAAGATATTTGAAAGGATTTAATCACTTTTTTTTTATCAGCAATTTGGCCAAATTGGCAACTAATGTGAGAGTCTGAAAATAATGTGTTTTTTTTTCTAATTTTGATCCCCCTCTCTAAGCTAAAGTAAAACGATATACCCAGAAGGAAAGAAAAAAATTAGAGATTATGTAGTTAGACAGGTAGGTCAACCTACAATGTCTCTTAAGTTTCAACACAAATTTTGAGAGTAGTTGTTATCTTACAAATCTTTGTGAAACCAGAAATGCAGCCCTAGAAGCAGTTCAAGTCTGCCCATCTTTATCATCTCCAATTTCTAAGACTGAAAAAAAGAGAGAGAGAGAATGCCTAGAGTATTCTTAAAAGTAGACACTACTACTGTGGCTCCACAGATCCCTTGCCAAGGACAAATACAAATAAATCTTAAGTACTTTCTCCACAAATATTAGTAAGAAAAAGCTTTAGCCATCTACACAGGGAGTCTTGATTTATTTTGTCAGAAACACGGTTTGGATCCAACTGTTCCTTTGCATTATCTGATTCATCCTATTGCAATAATTTTAATAATAATGAAGGGTAGGAGGTTTCTGTTCATGTCTGTTTGTATGTTCATGTGTATTGTGTGGCATTTTCTACTTCTGGATGTTATCATTGATTTAAAAAAATGACCTCTGTTAAATTTGCTAAACAAGTGCTTATATGAGAATTCTCAAAAATATAACAGAAGCTAATTCAAATGCTTTTCAGAATCACATGTGTTGTGACCGGAATAACCAGACTCAACCTAAGTGCTCTGATATTAGAGGCAGTTTATTAGCCGGCGGCTGTCCTTCCAAAGGAGCAGCCCCGAAACATAAAGATACAAGGGTTTTAAGCCCAAAATCTCATTCTTCATTCTGTCTAAATCACAAAGGTCTAATATTTCTTCTATTCTCTACCTGTCAACCTAAAGGTGGGTTGTGCAAGCAGGGGTACAGAAGCAGAAAGCGTACTGTTAAAATGTTAGGTTCCCAGGGGTAATAGCCAAACAATAACTTTTCAAGCAGGCAGGTGTCCAGAAGTGAGACATGGTGATTAGCACGTAGGCTCTTAACCTTAACCCATTACTACATCTTTGTGACCTTTTCAATAGCACGTCATCACACATGTTCTGGGAAAATATTTGATATTAAAGCTGGTTTGAGTTTGGTTTGGTTAAATAGGCATACCTTTAGAATAATCAGCATTAAATAATACTTTTATTCTAACTGGATTTATTACTCAAATAAGTTTATGTTTTCTCTGTTGCAAAATTTGTCAGTGAGAAAAGTAACAATATGATAAAATTTTCATAAGTAGTTTAATCTTAATTGCTAGGAACAAGTAAATTTAATATAAGTATGAGAAAAGGCTTCTTTTTAGGTGAACTTTTTAGTGATAATTATATTGTTAAAATGGTTTCTTAAATCTCTTTGGTAACTTGAAACTTTTTAAGTATTGCTAGATAAATTAAATTATGGATATTTACAGAATGTCTAGACCATTTCCAATAAGATAAAATAATGAAACATTAATTACTGAACATAGGTTTATCTTCTTTTTACTGATTAGTGAGGAAGTAAAAATATTTGGATCTATTAGTGAACATGTCTTGTGCCACATTAAAAAAATGTGCTATGAGGAAATATATTTCTAGAAATTACTAGAGTGTTAATAAATGTATCAATCTAAAAAGTACTGGTGTAACAGTTCACAGTTGCTTCTTAGTTTTCACTAGAAATTAAGATTTTTTTTAAGGTTAAGTAAGAATTCTAATAAATGTAATTAAAGCCACAGAAATTAAAAATAGGGAAAAGGACTGTGTATACAAGGAAAAAAAGATACATTTTGGCTTTTTTTTAAAAAAGATATGATATATAGAGATGAGTTTTTGTTAAGGTAAGTGAAATAATTTTGTCCTGATTATTTCTGAATGGGTGAGAGAATAAGAGTGTGTACTAAAAGTTGTACAAAGTTGTAAAAAACCAAAAGTTGTAAAAAGCTTATGAAAAAAGAATCTTAAGAAAGAAAATTTTATGTGTGGTCAAGCTGAAATTTAATCAAGTAAGTGAATTTAAATATCAAAAGTAAGCTGATACAATATTTGAGTTTGGTTTTCTCTCTCTACTCAAAGGGACTTTTGGTCTGCCACTGGTATTGTGAAAAGGTTTTCTGCCTAGAAAGCAGCGATTCTGTGTTTTCTCAAAATAGTTTTCTGTATTTTATGTTGTTTTAATCTGGTCTTTGGTTACTTAAAAAAAATGAATCAATAGTAAGAACTAAGTTTTGCTAAAAATTATGTTATCTTCTCTTTTTTTCTTTGAAATCTTCTTTACTGCTTTGGTTAAATGGATAATTTGCTTCATAATGACTTATGATCCTATTTAGTCAAATATTCAAATTTCTTGATATATTTTGACAGATTTCCCAAAGTTTAACTGATAGAGTCTTGACCTGAGAATAACTTTGAGGTATGCCAGAAGTCCCTGGTGACACCTCAAAATGTTTGTTTTGTCTCCTTACATAAGAGAAATATTAAGCTAATTAGGCTTATTTTGAAATGACATGGGAAGCATTGTCAAGTAATAACATTGAGACTTCTTTATGTTATAGTTATATAAGTATTATATGTTATAAATGTTTCAGAAATATATGTGAGATTGCTGAAAATCTGAGCTATCCTAACATGATTGTCATCAAAATTAAGGGACATACTAAAAGGACTGAACCTGGGTATCAGATTGTGGCACATGTGGATGAAGTCCATTCTGTTTTTACAAAAATGACCCCTCGTAGCCAGACTTTTGCCATCCTGATGTCTTCATAACATGGCAACAGTCTATTCCTGAATCGGAGAAATTAAGAAGGGTAAATGATGGCTTAAATTAAATGAATAATCAGGGCCATGAAAAACCTAAGATGGCTGCTTAGTTCTTCCAGGGTCTCTGGCATTTTTTTCAATTTTTGAATTCTTTTGTCTACTGTCATACATTTAAGTTGGACTTCGTTCAACTGCCACTTAGTATGGGTTATCAATATGTTCTTATTGTATGTCTGGTTTTTGTTTGTTTGTTTTGCATGGGTTAAACCTTTCCCCTATCAAAAGGCTGTTGCCCTTATAATGGCGAAGAAACTGTTAGAAAATGTTTCCCACTTCGAGGTACACCTTCCAAAATCTCTTTTCGCTAAGCAAACCACATGAGCCTTGATGGACAGCCTTGCGAACTTCTCGAAATTATCACTGACCCATCACCCACAATTATCAGACAAGGTCAAGAGAACTAATGGGAAAATTGGATTCGAGCAAAACAAGTTCAGTTACACAGGACTGAATGAACTGAGAACGGTTATAATTTTATGACTTTTTATTTGAAATATTGCCAATTTTTAAAATCTTTTGTTTTCTGATATAAGGAATTTTTTCTCTCTCTTGAACTACCTGTGACTTAGAACAATCTGGTAAATTGCACCTTTGTAAGCAATACTGAAACATTTATTTATTTTTCCATGTAATCAAACCCTCCAGACTTAGGAAACTCTCAGTATTTTATTATCATGACAATATGTTTGTTTGCAAAAGTTCAATAAGAATCTGTTCTCTTGATAACAGTACACAAATGGAAACTAGTTACATTACAAGGCTTTGACTGGAATGTCATATCTGAGAGAGACATATATAGATTCAGATATGATCAGACAACTTTAAGAAATTTAAATTGACTTTGGATGTCAATAAAACCCCTTGGAAAAATGGCCTGGTACCTTGCTTACATGGCTCATAGAAGTCTTTCCAGGTAAGTCATGAAGCGTGCTTACTGGGAGGTGCAAAGAAAGAAACTTATGATACATTGGGGACCTCAAGAAGAGAGAAATTAACCCCAAATCTATAGGTATTGCAGGCAAAATCTGGGGTGTAGGGAGGGCACCTCTCACATGAAGGTTAATGACCTGTTTCACTAGAGGGGAGCGAGGAGGTCAGAGTGACCTTCCTGTTTTTGCCTTTTCCTCAGACTTCTCCAACTTATAATATTCAATATACCAAGGTGCCATATATCTTGGAGTAGGATGTCCTGAACCCCATCACCAACTACCTGCAAATTCAGGGCTTTTTATGCCCAAATCCATTACGCCCCTTAGGATTGATGATTCATTAGAATGCCTCCCAGAACTCAGGAAAGTGCTACACTTAGACTATAGTGGTTTTACAGCAATAGAGGGATACAAGTCAGAGCCCAACAAAAGAAGAAATGCGTGGGGCAAGATGAGGGTGGGCCCCAAACGTGATTCTCCCTGGGGAGTCAGGATACATTACCCACTCGGCACAGGGATGTGTATTACCAACCAGGAAGGTCACTTAAGCTTTGGAATCTGCAGTTTTTACTGAAGCTTCAGCATATAGGCATGACTGATTAGATCGCTAGCCACCTGATTGAATCATCCAGCTTCCCTCTCATTTCAAAGCACTAATGCTCTAATTACTTGGTTGGTCTTTTGGCCAGCCCACATCCTGAAACCACTTAGTGGGTAGCACAGTCACAGCCCATCACGAGTAATGAAGACACAGTTATCTCTTAGGAAATTCCGTGGATTTGGAGGCTTCTTCCCAGGAGCCAGGGACAAAGGCCAGGCAACTTTTTTATTTTACAACATTCAGTTTCCCCTCTCCATCCCCGTTCTCTTAGTCATCTCTCTATGTCTTATCTAGTGAGCCTTCACTTTCCTGTCTCCCAGCAAGTGACCAGTCTTGGTGGTTGTCTATGAAGATAGGGCTTTAGGGTCCTGTTAGGCAAGCAGCCTTGAAATATTTTTGTTTGCTTCCCACCCTTGCACCCCATTTAGCACCCTCTTATCTGCTACAATCCATGGCAGTGATAATGGGATTGTAATCAGGGGTGGTCAAGCAATAGGTTGAAGCTCTTTCTCAGGGTTTGTCTACACTCCAAGTGAGATGTGGCTTGTCCATAGTCCAGGTGACATGTGACAGTGGCTTGCGCTAGGCTGAGGCACTTGGCAGTGGGGGACAAGTAGACAATTTCCCAATGCAGCTTGGCAGCTGACTGGTGGATTGAACACGGGAAAAGGGAGAAGTTAGGATGACTCCCAGGGAGACTGCTTGAGCAGCTGAAGAGATGAAGTGTGTTGGCAATAGATGGAGGAAGCATCTTGTGAGCAGGTACCCAGTCTTTAACCATTGTTCCTTTGGCCTCCAAGCCCTAATACCCATAAACTCTTGAAAAGTGGCAACGGAACAGAATGTCAGCCTAAGCTCTGTGGAGTCAGATGGGCTTTGGGTTCAAATGATAGATCTGTTATTTATTTGCTATGATCGTAGGTAATTTATTTAACTTATCTGGGACTTATGTTACTCACCTGTAAAATGGATGTAATAATAGTATTTATATTAGAACTTTAAGGATTAATTAATTAATTCATATCAAGTACCTAGAAGAGTTCCTGATGTGTGGGAAGAGTCCAGTTAATGTGATATGTTAGGCTGAAACAGATTAAATTTGCCATTTAAAAAATATCTTTTTTGAGATAAAATTCACATGCCGTAAAATTCATCCATTCCAAGTATATAATTCAATGGTATTAGTATAGTCACAGAATTAGACAACTATTACTAAAATCTAATTTCAGAATATTTTCATCCTTACAAAAAGAAATCTCATAAATAATTATTGAACATTAAAAAAAAAAAAAAGAAACACCATACCCATTTAACAGTCACTCCCTGTTCCCACTCATGCCCAGCCATGAGTAGCCAACTACTCATCTATTTTCTTTCTCTACAGGTTTGGCTATTTTGGATACTTGATATAGATAGAATCATGCAATATGATCTTTTTTGCCTAGTTTCTTTCACTCAAAGTTCATTCATGTTGTAACATGAATATATCAGTATTTCATTTCTTGTTATTGTAGAATAATATTCCATAGTATAAATATGTCAGATTTTGTTTATACTTCATCAGTTGGTGATTTTTTCACTTTTTGGTTATTATGATTTGTGCTACCATAAACATTCATGCATAAGTTTTTATGTAGATGCGTATTTTCATTTCTCTTGAATACATACCTACCAGTGGAATTGCTGGGTCATATGGTAACTCTGAGTCATACAATAACTCAACGCTCAACATTTTGTAGAACTGCCGGGCTGTTTTCCAAAGCAGTTGCACCATTTACATCCCCAGCAACAATGTTTCAGGGTCTCCATTTCTTGCCAACACTGATTATCATCTATCTTTCTGATCACGGCCTCTAGTGGATGTGAAGTACTCTCTCATTACGTTTCTTTTTTTTTAAATTGAGGAATAATTGACATATAACATTATATTAGTTTCAGGGGTACATTATAATAATTTGATATTTGTCCATATTGTGAAATGATCACACATTAAGTCTAGTTAACATCCATCACCACGCGTATTTATAAATTTTTTCTTTTGTGATGAGAACCTTTAGATCTACTCTCTCAGCAACTTTCAAATATACAACACAGTATTATTAACTATGGTCAGCATGCTGTACCTTACATCCCCATGTCTTATTAATTTTATAACTGAGAGTTTGTACTTTTTTGACACCTTCACCCACGTCGCCCAACCCCCACCCCTACAACCATCAGTTTTCTGTATCTTATTTATTTTGTCTTTAGATTCCACATATAAGGGACATCATATGGTATTTGTCTTTCTCCGTCTGACTTACTTCCCTTACCACAATGCTCTATTTTATCTAAAGAAATGTCTATTCAAATTTTTTGCCCATTTTTTAAAATTGCGTCAGCTTTTTATTACTAAGTAGTAAGATTTTAAAAAATATATTCTGGATACCAGTTCGTTATTAGATATATTACTTGGAAATATCTTCTCACCTTCTGTTGGTTGTCTTTTTACTTTTTTGATTATTTCATCTGTAACATTAATGTTTTTAGTTTTGATATAGTTTATTTTTTTCCTTTTATTTGTTGTGCTTTTGGTGTCATATATAATAAAATATTTCCTAATCTAAAGTCATGAAGATTTCCTCCCATATTTTTTTCTAATGGTTTTCTAGTTTTAGCTTTTCATTTAGATCAGTGATCCATTTAAGTTAATTTTTGTGAAAGACATAAGATAGGTGCCCAAGTTTGCATGTGAGTAGCCAGTTGTTTCAGCACCATTTTTCGAAAAGATTATTCTTTCTCCCATGAAATAGTTTTGGTAGATTGACATTTTTTAAGGTCATGCCGCATTGAATATAGATAATTTCATAGGGTACAATTTAGTTTTATTTTATTACAGTATTGATGTGAAGCATAACTGCAGTTTCTTGTTTGGCCACGAGATGGCAGAAGTCTCCAAGATTTCATCCCTTTCCAGACTGAATTACTCTAAAAAGTGGCAACAGGTTTTAATTAAATATCAAGTATCCTCCACAGGAGTCTGCTGTCTTTCTCTAACCTCCTGATAACTCTGACTTTGGGACTCCAGTATTGTAAATTTTGGTCCCCTACTTTCTTAGTAGAAAACCTGGAGCTTTCTGTTCTCTGGTGGAGTGAGGTGGTAGGTGTTCCCTGGTCGAGGTTCAGACTCCCCAAGTAAATTTGAAATAGAATTAGATTCACGTTCAGTTACAAAAGTACTACAAGCTTATTATAGAACTGTAGAATGTATAATTAAGCTGTTCTCAACTGTCAAAAAGCCTAATGGAAATAAATATGCCTATACCCACCATGTGGTTGCACAGCTTAGCAAAAATGTCATAGTGCTTAGCTCTTGGATGATTTCATTTTGGTTCAGTGTAGCAAAAAATTTCAATCCTTTTTTTGATCAGCAGCACTGAGTGATGGTTATGAATGATTTTGTCTAATGAAAACAGTTGATGAAACATTATCTATTAAATAATGGAAAGAAAATAAGAGTAACAAGTTTGGAAGCCCCTTCTATAATAATGTGTTTTAGGCACATCAAATGTATGTCTGCTGCAGCCCTTCCCTTCTCCTCTGTCCCTCCTGGGTGGTGGGCTTCTCCAGGGCAGGCCTCATCCCTTCTACCCACAGGACTCTTTCTTCCGTGGGTTTAGGCATCCTCAGGTCTTTACCTCTCCCACACCTCCCCCCTGCATGTGTGAGCCTTTGAACCCCAGCTTCAGAGCTGACTGAACACCCCCTTTACCCAACGCATGCTAACCAAATAGTCCTGGGGCAGCTGCGAGGGTGGGGTGCATGAAAGCGGGCAGCAGGGATGGCAGCCTCCCTCGTGTAGAGAGCTGGGCGAGGGCCAGCACTGACTGCAGATGCTGTGCTAACCTGAGGCAGGGTCTGCTTTCACCACTTGGGAGCTGTTGCCATTTGTCCATCAGCAGCTTCAAGGAGGCAGGAGTGATGATCTGGACCTATTCAGGGAGCAGAGCAAGGGGCAGGGGACCTCGCTTTGATGTGAGCAGGGAGGTCAGGGAGGGAGCATGAGGTGAGGGCCAAGAAGAGTTTGCCAGCGAGCCTCCCCTCCCATGGCAGGCTTTTGTGCACAAAGACGCCAGCTCATCTCTCCCCTTTCATCTCTTCCTTCCTGGGATGATCTCTCTGCCCAAGCCTTTGAGCTGCTCTGGGCTCTTTGTCCCTAACCTTCATCCTGTGTCCCGACTGTGGCCCCATTGCTTGCTCACACTTCCCCTTTGGAAAGGAGTGAGGGCCTGGGTTGGTGGGGGTAGCTGGGGAAGAGGAGTAATGGGAAGGAAGCACCGAGGGTGGGGCGCAAACCATTGCCTTCATTTGTAGTTGATTCTAAGGTAATTACTTCACGCATGAAACACCCAGTTCTGAGAGTCCAAGAAGAAAATTGTTCTTTTGGAATCAGAAATCCCAGTGCTAGAAGGAGCCTCAGAGGTCACGATGTTCTCTCTACCTTCAACTGTACTGCTCATAGGCAGCTGCCAAGCCTGGACTTACACGTACACGCTGCCAGGAGCTCAGCATCTCCTGAGGGTTTCCACTTCACCAGTGAGGGAGCAGAAGATGAGAGGAACAGGGAAGGAAGGAAGAGATGGAAGACAGAAGGACAGACAGGGGTAGAGCCACTGGCTCCTCTGAGCTCCATGTCACACACACACACACACACACACACACACACACACACACACACAGCAGGGGCTCCTTGAGCCAGGCTTGAAAGGCTGCCAGCTCATGCTGGCCCAGGCAGGGAGTCTGGCCTTTTTCCTGTCTAAAGTTACAGAATTTTCCAGAAGTTTCCTTGGTTTTTATTTTCTGGAGTTATAAACCAGATTTCCCCTGTCCCCCTACCTTTCTGGTCCAGGGAGAAAAGCCATAGTGGGACAGAACACTGGACAGAGGACCTCTGAGCACTCCCTAGGCTGACCCTTCCCTTCCTCCCACCTCCCACCCTGCATGGGTTCTGAGAACCCCATGGTAACAGTAATTGCAATATTTAACATTGTTGCCAATGTCCAGCCCAGTAGGGACTAGACCACTCTTCCTAATTCTTATTTCTGTTTTGTAGATGAAGGCCACCAAGCCCACAGTGAAAAACTGGATCCTGAGGGTTCATCTAGTTACACAGCAGAACTAGGTTTTAATCCAAATTTGTCTATCTTTGGAGTTCTTTCTCTTAATCTGCATTTTTCCAGTGATCCAGCTCTCCTAGAGATCAATGAGGCAGTCCCAAGCATCCTCTTCCAGCCTCCTCAGATCGCACAGCGCCCCCGAGAGCAGAGCGAGGTGTGGGCCTGGAACAAGAGGAGCATCTCACGATGGGAAGGTCCCATTTCCATTCCGCCGCTAGCTGGCTGTGTCACAATCTCTCTGAACCTCAGTGTCCTCATCTGGAAAGTGGGTCAGATGTGGTGATGTGGACAATCTCAGGCTCTAGCCAAGACAATCTCTGAGATCCCTTCTCATGGCAGACCCCTGAGTCTGATTATGCTGAGATGACTGATTTGGGAGAAGAAATTACCCCTAACCCAAGCCCCTCACTTGGAGCCCAGGTTTGGAGTCTTAGAGAAGGGCTGTGCAGTAACTCAGTATTTGGATCCAACTTGGGAGTCTTGCCTGTCACAGGAGGTAGAGCCTCCCAAAAGGGCCCTGGGCACAGAATCTTTACCTTTCTGCCCAGCATCTGGCTGGGAGGGCTGGGCCCCACCCCGCGTCAGTGAGAGGTTGCAGCAGGCATTGCATGGGGCACAGGAAGTACCTCATTTTCAGCTCTAACTGTGCATGGGGCACCATGCTGTGTTCTGTCTGTATGATCCTATGAAACCCTCACAGCCGTTCCACAAAGTAGGTATTTCAGAGACTAGAAATCAGAGTTCAGCCAATTGCCCAACGGCTCACAGCTCAGAAATGAGGGGCTAGGTGTGAGCGCACATCCTTATTCATCAAGCTATGGTGCTGCTCAATTTCAGATGCAGTCTTAGATTCCCACCGATTTCCTAGAGAGGAGGTGGGTCTCGGGTTAGGCTCCTTGGGCTATTAGTATGTTTTCCCAGAGTCCCCAGGGAATAAAGACTACATTTGGGGGAGAAGCAGGAAAAGGAAGGGGAGTCATTCCTCCCCACTGTGTGTAAGGCTGCAGCTCTGAGATAGACGTGTGGCCTTGACCAGGAGTGGCTAGGCAATGCCCAAGTGGCTAGAGCCTCAGGACTAAATGTGAGGAGTCGTCAAGGTCTCTCAGGAGATTGCCCCAAGAACGGGGTGGGAATGCAGGTGTTTCCGAGACCGAATCGTCCACCAGAGATGGAGTTGAAGCCAGGGTTTGGGATTGGAAGATGAAGCAGACACCCCAGCCAAGGTCCTGGCCCAGAAGTGGGCACATACGACAGAGAACACAACATCGCTGACAGCCCTGAGCAGCCCGAGTTCTTTGAGGAGTATGGGGTGGTTTGAAGGTGACACCAGAAAGCCAGGGTCCCTTGGTTTGTGATTCGAGGGCCAGAAGCCCATGATACTGGGGCTAAGGGAAACCCGAGATTTGGTATCAATTCTTTTCCTGGTCCCAAAATTGGAGAGAGGAGGGTTGAGGGTGATCCATCAAATCTTTCTCTCCTTCCTGTGTTCTCCAAGCAGGTTCACTCAGCACCCAGCATCACTCATCCGGGGCAATTTAGCTGCCACCAGTGCTGCTATTTGGTGAGGGGGAAGGGAGAGGGGAGGCAGAGCAAGAAGGAGGGCAGAGGGGAGAGGCCCCTGGCTTTGCTCCCTCTGCCCACCTTTTACGGGGGAAGCAGGGATGAATGGTAGTCTCACACCCCATCTGACAGGCGGCCCTGTGTCTGGGTCAGGAAATTAAGCTGTCCTCACCTCCCCAGCAATGAATAAGGTCTGGGGGGTTGGGACAAGTGCTGTCAGTGCTGATATCCTGTCCCAGCCCTCACTGACAAGGCCAGGTAGCTTAGGCCACCTGGGAAAGACAGCACTGGAAGAGCAGGGTGCAGGGCCTGCCTAGGAGAGGGGTAGATGATGATGCAGCAACCTTTGTGTTCACCTGACAAGGGCTGCTCATGAATTGCTTCCTGCCAGAGGCTCTGTCGCTGTTCTCCCTCCCCTTCTGGGGACTTTGCATACTGTGTTCCTCTCACCACTGCCCTGCCATCCCCTCCCCCCTCTCTCTACCCCACCCCTCCCCCTCGCCCCCCACATACACACTCTGGGCCAAGTACTGAGCTTCTCCAAAGAGCTTGTCCTGGGGGCATGAGGACAGGGACAAACTTCAATGTGATGCAGGTGACAATGGCTGTCTTGGTTTGGGTCTATCTAGTCTTGTCTTCCCTCTTGCCTTTGTGAGGCAGATGCCAACCATCCTGCCAGGTGCTGAAGACTAAAGTTGGGAAGGTGTGGACAGGTAGAATGCCCAGGTGACTCCCAGAGCCCTGCACAGGCCTGTCCTGGGAGGAATCCTCACTGTAATGGGAGCTGGGTCCAGCCAGAGAGGAGAAGACACATCAGGGTGCTCCACTCAAAGTTTCCCCCAGGCCCCTGGACTGACAACCCCAATCAAGCAGTGGCCTTGCTGGGTTTGAGTGTATGTCTGGTGAGGAAGTTCTGGGGATCAAGGCTGTACACCCTGAGCCCGCCAAACTCATTCTAAAGCATAAGACCAGATAACTGGTGCCTCAGAGGCAGGTAACAGGTGGGCGACAGGGCCACAGCAGCAGGCAGCCTCTCCCTGGGGGGTATGTAGTATGCAGACACTACCTTGGTGGGAAATGAGCATCTGAACTGCTCTCTGCCTTTTCTAACTGCCTCAGCATTTTCCAAAGAAAAGTGACCTCATCATTGCTTCTCCTATCTTGGCCTTCCTTCTGGCCTGTCTTGAAACCAACCAAGAGGGGCTCCAGGCCAAGGTCCAGGGTGCAGGAGGGGGAAGTCTTTAACCTTGCAGTCTCTACAAAGGGGTGAAGCCCCAGGTGGACATAGCATCTTCCTAGCCCCCAGGAACTTGGCGTTTTGGGAGTACCTCGGAGAACTCAGGTGGGCCCCTTGGGCACAGCAAGACTCCAACTCCACTTTCTGTCAAAAAGTGACTGAGGCTGAGACAGGACAGAAGCATAAGGAGCTTGAGACACAGTTTCTGTACAGAAAGGGCATGCCATCTAGTTAGAAAGACAAAAATGAAGAGGAGCCAATCCACAGTAACTGGTGAGCTGTGGATCTAATCACAGCTGTGTCTTATCCGTTCACCTACCATCCAGTCACTAACACCCAGCATCACTCATCCAGGGCAATTTAGCTGCCATCAGTGCTGCTATTTGGTGAGGGGGATGAGGAGGGGAGGCAGAGCAAGGACCCAGGCTGCTGGGCAGTGATGGCTGCACAGATGAAGTTGCAGCCCTGTCCTTGAGCCCATGGTTCAGACATATTGTCGGTTATGCGTACAGGGTGTCAGGAGACTGTGAGGAAGTGAGAGTGTAGCCTGGGCTGGGGAATTAGCAGGTAGAAGGAAGGAAAGGGTATCCCTGAGCAAAGGGGGGCAGGTTTACAGGTGGGTCTCCAGGTTTACAGGTGGATCTCCAAGTAGTTTCGTATAACGAGCACAGAGCTTAGGGCAGGAAGGGGCAAGGCCAAAGAGGAAGCAGGGAGCTTGGATTCCAGGCTATAAGTGAGGTGGCAGGAGAGGGAGAAGCTGGGGAGGCCAGTGCTGTAGGCGGGGCAGAAGCCATTGTGGTCAGAGCTGTGGGAGACCAGGAGCCTGACGCCCCTTGATCAGCGTCCCAGATGGTGATGGATTGACATGTTTCCCAAGCATTGTTTTATAGCGACAGTCGTAGCAGCAACAGACAAGCCACCTCTAATATCAAAATGCTCCCCGATCCTCCATCTTTGGCTCCTCTTGGGCCCGAGGTCACCACTAAGCCCTATGGTGTCCCAGACAGGCCTGGAAGGATCCTGGCAAGGTTGCTTGGCTGACGATTCTTGTACGTCCCTGGGCTCTTGTTGTTGTTACCCTACAGTCAGCCTCCTCTGCTTACGAGGCTCTGGGTGAACAGCTCACAGACCCAGAGACGCAGCCGGCCTGTCCCAGGGAGTCTGCCTGTAGCCAGAACCTTATGGAGGATGAGGAGGTTTGAAGCTGCCTCTAGGGTTTTAGTGGGAGAAATGGGAGAGGAAGGCCTTTGCTGACAACACACTCTTCGTTTCTGACCCCCAGGGTTCAGATCAAGAATTCTCATTACAGAGTCAAGCCCCAATATGTGACTGGCCACCTGCCATTTGTTTTTCTGCCTCTGTCGTAGTTTCTGCTGTGTTTCTCTTCATCACTCTCTCTGTCTCTGTCTCTCTGTGTCTCTCCCGTTTTCCCTATTATGTGCCTTTTCCTTTCTGTTTAGACTATAATCATTTCCCCCTCTGTCTCTCTCTCTCTCTCTCTCTCTCTCTCTCTCTGCCTCTTTCCTCTCCTCATTTTTTCTCTCTCTTGGGTCTGTCTTTCTTTTGTATTTATGTCCCTTCTCTTCTCTGGGTGGTGGTTTCCACCATAACCTCTCTCCAGTTTCTCTTTTCACGGGGAGAGGCCCAGTGGCAGGCTGGCTTGTCTCCGCCCAGGGACAGCTTCACAGATGGCAGCATGAATAGTGCTATCCTCTTGGGCTTCTCAAACCCAGGGCTCTATGTGGGGATTGGGAGTGGGGTGGGCTTTAACCTCTGATAATTTCACCCGCTCCCCCCACAAATAACAAATCTAAGTACAAACATGCTGCTCTGTAAATGTTTCCAGCCCCCTCACCCTCCAGACGAGCTGCTTTTCCTAAACCCCCTTGCATGAAAATGCTGTCACCAGCCCTACACTGAGTGCCAAGGCCCCACGTCCAGAGTGTTCTACTGGCAGCGGGGAGACAGCCCTCCCGGTTGTGGAGAAGTGGGGAGGGATGGGGAGGAGAAGAGGGTTTCTGTAGGCCAGGGTCCTGGGGACGACCCTGGGGTCTGACTTGGAGGTTGGGTTCCTTTGATGGCTCACAGATTGTCTGGGAGACTAAAAAGAAGGAGGGGTCAAATCTGGTCGTGTCATCACCCAGCTTAAAGTACTTCCATGGCTTCCGCGGCTTCCACCCTTCTTGGTAGTTTGGAGCCCTTCCTATGGCCCAGAAGACCTGTGAAGACCTGCACGCGTCCGGCTCACCAATCTTGGGCCCTCACCTTGCTCCCTTCACTCGCCTGTCACTTACTTTCTTTCTCCCCATACCCGTCCTGACTCATGGCCTCAGACATGACTTTCCCATGTCATGTGTGAAGCCATGCACCTCCATCACCCCCTGGGCTGGAAAAAACCCCTCCTTCAGGTCTTGATCTAAGCATCAAACCTCAGGGGACCACCACACAACCCTCACATGACTCTAGAACCTTCTAGAAGCGTGATCTGATGACCCAGGCCTCGTCATCATGCAGCCGTCAAAACTAAGACTTAGCTCTGTATGACGTGTGTGTCTCCGTTACACTTTCCCCTCCGTGGATTCAGGGACGGAATGTTTACTGAAAATCTGCAATGTGCCAGTCGCGAAACTAGGATCTCTCACTCAATTGACCGCATTTGATCATCTCAGCATCCTTCCTTTTAGGAGGGAATTGAGATCAGAGAGGTTAAAGTTCAGCCCAGGGCACGGAGCAGATGACTGGCTTTGCAGGCCTTTTTCACATGTGGCTCCTTCTCAGGACTTGGCCTGGAGGCATCAGCACTGATTTCCAAGTCCCCTTTGTGCTATGGCTCTGAAATACCAGTTTCATGCATTTATAAACACCTGAGCTTAACAAACACTGGTCGAATGTATTCTCCACACCAGGCACTTGGCTAGTTTTGGACTCATCCAAGCGGACGTGGGTGGGCATCTCCAGGTGGTCACCCGTCTGGCTCTGAACCTTGTTTTCTAACCCAGTGTCTGTATTGATGCTTGGCTGAAGGGAGGAGGGGCTAGAGTGGGCTTGTGTGGGGTGGGCTGTGGGTGAGGGCTGGGGGTTGGGGGACTGGGTTTAATGAGGTGACTGCCACTTGTAAATGAAACAGAAGGCGGAGCAGCTTGCCTGAACTTTGACCTTTCCTGTCTGTCTGGCCTTTCATCGGGAGCTTTCCAGCAGCCGCCTCACTCAGAAGGGACCCACCACAGTCTAGGGAAGCAGAGTGGGCTGGGGTGCTCAGCCTCAGAGTGAAGAAGAGGAAGGCTGGGCCCAGGGCTCCAAGAAGCCCTGCACCTCTGCTCTCCTGACAGTAGCTTTGGAAAAGCGAATAGGGAAGCTGGATTTGAGAGACAGTGGTTGCAAATCTGGAGGCTTCAAAAATGCAAATTCCTAGTCTGGTTCAGTAGGTTTAGAGGGCTTGGAAATCTGTGTTTTCCAAAAGTTCCCATGGTGATTCTTAAATTCAGCCGTGTTTAACAAACCACTGTTTTGGAAAAGATGGCAATGTCAACTGGGGCAACAGAAGCAGCTCACAGGGAACAGGAAACTCCATTTCTCAAGGGCGACTGGTAGCCCCACTGATGGAGGGTTCCCACATGCAAGGCACTGTGCTGAGTGTTTACAGCCATTGTCCCATTGGGGCCCCCACATGGTCCTGCCAGGTAAATGGCATTATGTTACATTTCAAAAATGGGAAGAAAATGAAATAACTTCCTTACGGGAACACAGAACAGGATTTGAAAAAGTTTTCTTGTTAAGCAGATGCTGTCCTATCGCCTCATAGAGATCTGTAGAAAGATCTCTATTAGCATCGAGGCATTTGGTACCTTGAAACCAGGAAATCATGGTCTCATTGCATGCTACAGTCCGGGGCTGGCTTTGGACTTCACAGTTAAAGGCAGCCTGGTAGGGTGGAGACACTTGTCCTGTTCATGTTTGCAACCCCAGCATCTCGCACAGGCCTGGTTCATCAGAAGTGCTTCATAAACACTTGTCAAACAGGTAGTAAATACAGTTGACCCTGGAACAACATGGGGGCCAGGGGAGCCAACCCTTTTGGAGTCAAATGTCTACGTGTAACTGCTAAGTAAGGTCACTGTGAACCCTTCCTGCAGGTGGAGGATGGACCACTGAAGTGCCATCGCCCCCAGGAACCAATGGCCATTCACCACGTAGGTAAGGGCATGATTAAAGAAGTGTCTCTTACAAACTAGGATACTTTTGAGAATGAAAGATGACACTCAGTAACACCTAGAATGACAGGCTTAAACCAAGACCATCCTCAGGCAATCAGGACCATGGGCACCCTACTTTTGGGTCACTATAACTCGAGTTTAGGGTGCTGCAAGTCCAGAAGGCAGCTCCCAGTTCATGGCTAGAGCAATTGCAAGATGTTGAGCAGTGGTCTTTGGCTGAAAACTTCGAGTTGGGACAAAAGAGTAGGGAAAGGCAAAGGGGCGATTGGGGGAAGGAAGAGGGTCCCAGAGGAGAAGGTGTTGGGACGAGCTCTGAGCAAGGGTTCCAGGCTGTGGTCAGAGCAGCTGCTGGGGGAGCTGCAGCTAACCTGACTCTACACACCACAGAGCGAATATTGAATAATCAGAATGGGGACAAGAACAGCCCAAAGGGTGGAGCTCTTCCCTTCCCGCACCCCTGCAGACAGCAAGAGAAAGGGCTTTGCAGGAGACACTTTCCCACCCTTCTGCATTGCAGGCTCCAGGTGAGCCTGAGGCCAGGAATTTCTTCTTGTCACTTGAACCTTTGGAAATCTGGTGGAAGCTGCAGGTATTCTTGGAAAATGCACACACGCTCTCCCATGTAGGATTTTGTAGTTCTGGGACACTCATGGACCTCAGGTTTAGAATCTCTAGCCTAAGAAATGAGATGCCTCTTTTCTCTCTAACAACTTAGTGAAAAATTACCATGAAGTTCACCCAATTTAAGTGTGCAATCCAATGGTTTTTAGTATAGTCACAGAATTGTGCAACCATCATATATAATTTTAGAACATTTTCAACACCAGGCACCCCTTAGTTATCACCCCAAACTCTCCCTTTTCCCCAACCTTAAGTAACCACAAATCTACTCTCTATCTCTAAAGATTGGCCTATTCTGGACATTTCATATAAATGAAATCATACAACGTGTGGCCCTTTTTGATTGGCTTCCTTCACTTAGCGTAATGTTTTCCAGAGTCATCCTGTTTTATCATGTGACAATATTTCATTTCTTTTTATTACTGAATAATATCCCATTGTATGAATATGCCAAATTTTGTTTATTTGTGCATCGGTTGATGGACATTTAGATTGTTTTCAACTTTTGGCTTTTATAAATAATGTTTCTTTGAACATTTATGTACATGTTTTCTGTGGATGTTTTCATTTTTCAGGGTAGAATGGCTGGATCATACGGTAAGTCTGTTTTGCCTTTGAGGAACCGGTTGACTGTTTTTCAAAGAGGCTGCACCATTTTATAATCCTGCCAGAAATGTATGCCAGGGTTCCAGTTTCTCTACATCCTCCTCAATACTTGTTATTATCTGTCTTTTTGATTCTAGATGTCCTAGTGGATATGAAATGGTATCTCGTTGTTTTGATTGCCTTTTTATGCTGTTAATGATGTTGAGCATCTTTTCATGTGCTTATTGGCCATTTGTATATCCTCTTTGAAGAAATGTCTATTCAGATAATTTTCTCATTTTAAAATTGGATTGTTCAACTTTTTATTATTGAGTTATAAGAATTCTTTATACACAAGTCGCTTAGCAAATATATGATTTGTAAAAACTTTCTCACTTTCTATGGGTCATCTTTTCACTTTTTTTGATGGTATCCTTTGAAGCACAAAAGTTTTTAATTTTGATATTGCCCAATTTACCTATTTTTTAATTTTGTTGTTTGTGCTTTTCATGTTATATCTAAGAAACTACTGTCTAACCCAAGATTAGTATTTTATGTTTATATTTTCCACAAAGAGTTTTTCTAGTTTTAGCTCTTCCGTTTAGATCTTTGATCCATTTTGAATTAATTTTTATATATGGTGTGAGGTAGAAGTTCAACTTCATTCCTTTACATGTAGATATCCAGTTGTCCCAGCACTGTTTGTTAAAAAGCTTTCTTTCTTTTTATACCTTCCTTTTCCTCTCCTCCTGCCTATGTCCCCATCCAAGAGCAAGGAATGTGGGATCATTGATTAGCCATGTGACCTTGACCAAGTCATCCATGTCTCATGGTTCTAGTCTTCTCATCTCCGAAAATATGTAAAATGAACATCTCTACAACTCCTATCTCAAAGGATATTCTATGAGGAGTAAATCAGGCAAAAGAGGAAACTGTGGACAAAATTTTGTGAGCACCTAGTAGGCACAGCCCCCTGTCTTTGATTAAGTGGCAGGATTTCTACTTCCTCTGTCATCGTCTCAAGGTTTGTACATCCTTAGCAGTTTGGCCCCTCCCACTTTTAACTCTTTTGTACCTTCCTCAGCAATACAACTTCCTTTGTCTTGAGTTAGCCAGGCATAAAGGCAGGCAGGCTTCACCTTTTTATTTGTTTGTTTATTTGTTTGTTTGTTTGTTCGTTCGTTCATTCATTCATTCATTCATTCATTTATTTTTAGTATCTCTATTGTGCTGGGACTGTTCTAGGCTCAGGGGGACCTTCAGTGGGCTAGAACACCTTATTTATGAGTGAGAGGGTTGCTCTTATTCAGAGAGACAAGGATGTTAAACAGTACAAGTAGAGATATCTGCTTTATGTAGTCTGGAGATGAGTCTTGGAGATTCCTCAGACCAGGATCCCTCTCTTAATTCCTCAGACCAGGATCCCTCTGTTCACCTTCTCTTAATCCTCCTCCCCTTCACCTATGCCATCAGTCAAAAAATTAATGAAGTTATTTTCATCACTTGCTATAAATTATGTAAATGAAGCTTACAGTCTAGTGGGGAAGCTAAAACTCTCTGGACCTCTGGACCTGTGATGGAGTGGAAATCAGAGGTGACAAGGATAATTCCCAGTTCCTCATTTGCTGCTAAGCAGATGGTCTGGAGCTTCCTTGTCTTTGTCTGAGGAGGTCTATAGGAAGTTGCAAGGTTGAAAATGGACCTTGGGTCAAGTACTGGTCTCACCACATTTTTATTAGCTATGGGCCTTGGCCAAGCCACTTAATCTCTCTGAGCCTCTGTTTCCTGATCTGTAAAACAAGGATACTGTTATCAACTTCCTCAGAGGTAGTTGTAAGGATCGATGAAACAGTGTCTGTAAAGCACTTGGATAATAACTTGGATGAAGTTTTCCAAACAGTGGTGGATGATATTATTTCCTGTTTTTCTGTCCTTCATTTGTCTGTATTATTCTTCTCTGAGACTTTTTTTGTGACTGTCCATCTATCTCAGGTACAATGCTGGCTTATCCAGTCAGAAGCTCCACATTGAGGCATGCAATATGGAGAAAGATAGGATGGAAGCTGGACTGATGAAGTGGGAAAGGACAGGAAAAACTCAGCCTTTGGAAAGGATCTTCCTTCAAAGTAGAGAGCCAGCCTTATCTCTTAGCCTCAATTGCCTCTTAGCAATTCTTCAAAAGTAGGGATGAAATTCCTTCAAGATTCTCCTAAAGATGAAGGGCTAGTGATTAGTAGTAGTCTTAGCTGAACTTGGACTCTATGGTGGCCTCTAGATCAGATAGAACTTGGAAGCAGGGCTGCAACCAACCTATATTGTCTCTCCATGTGGATTTCAGGAGGTAACCCTCTGCTAGTCCAATGTAAGCCACATTTGCTCCTTAGCTAGTGGTGCCTTTTCGGGATCCTTAATCTGCATGTTAGCAATTGCCCTACTCTGAGGACAGAGGGAAGCCAGATTAACATTTCCCAAGGCATTTGTGAGACCCCTGTCTATGAGTTTTAACCACAGCATCATGCTGTAGGAGCCACTCATAAGAGAGGAAAGAGCATACAGCTTCATGGTCGCTGAAGCTGCTTGAGAAGGGGCACTCTGAGAAGGCAAGGAATGAAAAAGTTAATTGCCCCACCTCTGCTCCACAGTATAGTTTCTTATCTCAACCCTCTAGTAGATATAGATGGGGCTGATTCCTGGTTGGGGGATGTGAGGGTGGCTCTTGCCTAAAAAAGGCATTGAATGAGGCATCATTCCTTCCTGAGTTTTTGTGATAGCCTCATCTATTTGCTTGGAATAGAGACTAAGCCCTGTCCCACAGCACTAACATACAGTTACCACTATACACCTGTCTCTGGTCATGTCTCTCCTGACACTAATTCTCCCCCATCATCAATGTGTGTGCAACATGGTGTCATTTTATCCTGAGATACCACCACTCTGGCTCTCCCCTCCAGCATACACACACCTTTTTGGGTAAACTGGTCTGGCTATGACACTTGGGCCCACTTTGCTTGCCAGGACTTGTTCTGCCAAAGGCTCGGTGATTGGCATTGCTATCTCCTCTCTTGTGGTGGACAGCTCTCAGATGACTCCCTGCAATGGATCTCCTGGTGTCCACATCTGTGTGTCGTCCCTCCCCTTGAGTGTGGCAGGACCTAAAAATCTAACTTCCAAAACATAGGATGCAGTAAGGGTGACATATTCACTTCCTTGCTTATATTGCATAAGATAGTGACTTTCCTCTTGCTAGCAGCCTCTCTATTTTTTTCTCAGCTTTCACAGAAGCCAGTGGCCTTGTCAAGAAGACCCACATGGCCAGGAACTGAGAGTTACTTCAGACCAACAGCCCACAAGGAATCAAATCCTGCCAATAATCTTTCTTGGACATAAATCCTTTCCCAGTAGATCTTCAGATGAAAACCCAACTCAGCCAACAATTTGATTGAACCTTTGTGAGAACCTCTGAACCAGAGGATCCAACTAAGGTGATCCACGGAAACCATGGGATGGATGATAACTGTATGTCGCTTTCAGCTACTAAGTTTGTAGTAACTTGTTTATAGCAATAGGTAGCTACATCTCTTATGCTGACACTGTCTTGCTGTCCCCAGACAATGGAGTATGTTCTTAGATGCTAGTAGCTATAATGGCTGTCAGTTGTCATCTGCAGAAGTATATATCGTGGCCTGAGAGCACCCATCTAAGGGGTCCTTGTCCTGCTATGTCAGAAAATGTGACCACCTGAACGGCCCCAGCTTAGTGGGTAACACCTAGGAATTGACAGTTGGCAATGTGGATACAGTAAAAGGAAAGAGAAAACTTACAGAGTGTCCCTACTCACAACAGGGGCTGTTTCCTATTCTTCCCTAGCCTAACAGTCTCTGGTATGTAGATTTGTGGTTAATAGTTACTCAATAAATGTTTGCTGATTCATTTGATCCAGTCATTCCTGAAATTAAGATTGGAGCTGATGAAGAAGTGCCAGATTCCATCAAGGGCATCTATTACCTACATTTTAGGACAGTTCCTCTGGCACAAAGAGTGGGGGCAATATTGGACATTTGAAGAGGTCTTGTGGCTGAGAGTACAGAGGGAGGAGTCTGGGCAAGTGAAATCAAATGAGGTGATCCGAGTTGGCATCCAAATTTGCATGGAAAAATCTGCCTTCTTGTCAGGATTCACCTCGACCTGGAGGCCTAACCAGAGTGATTTTGAAGAGACACATCACTGATTTTTCTGGGTCCTTCCCTCTCCTCTGAAGAAGAGAAGTAGATATGGGACTAGGGGATTAGAGATCTCAGCTGCTGGGCTGCATTATCACATCCCTTAGTTTAGGTGCTGCTTTTCCACAATATGACCTGAGATTTTTAGTAGCAGCCTCCTCTTGTGCCTACAACTTACTAAAATTTAGAAGTTTTCTTCCCAAGTAGTTCCTGCTGGCTTCCCTGTCTTACCATCATACAGCTCTGTGTGTGTGTGTGTATATATGTGTATGGGTGTGTGTGTGAGTGTGCGTGTGCATGTGTGTGTGTGTGTGTGTGTGTGTGTATGTGTGTGTGTTGGAGAGATTGAGAGAGAGAGAGAGAGAGAGAGAGAGAGAGAGAGAGAGAGAAACTTTATATTTGTTCTTATTAAATTTTATCATGGCTGAATTGCCTTGCAGATCCAACACACTGAGATCTGAATTTTTCTGACCAAGGAGTATTCAGCCTCATGCCCACCTCTGACTCTTTCTCCAAAATAGCTGACATGTACTATGTACTCAGTATATTCCAATACTAAATTAATCACTTTACATGGACTTTCTTCCTCTTTTAATTCTCACAACAACCTATGAGGTAGGCACTCTTATTAGCCCTGTTTTACAGATAAAGAAACTGAGAATTGGAGAAACTGATTCATTTTCCCAAGGTTACAAGAGTTAATAAATTATGGAGCCAGGATGTGAAGCCATCTGTTTCCAGCACATGGTCTTAAATACTACAGTGATATAATCCCTGTGTCTTCATCCAGATGATTCATTAAATTGAAGAAAAGAAAGACTGTCAAGGAGATAAACGTAAGAAGCTTAGATAAGTAGAGATCTCCCTGTTTCAGAGTAAAAATTCTAATATGCTGGCATGCTAAGTGAGGTGACATTGTCCATCCCAATTGTTTCTTGCCACATACACTCATTTGCTAGGGGCCTAGGAACCTGTGGAAAATAACTCAGATATCTCCCTATGTATCTCCATCTGTTTGCAAATCTGTAAATGTAAAAAGGCAAAATGGAACTGAAGCGATGTATTGATCAGGGCCTTTGCACTCAGTTTCTTTTACCTGGGCAGCTCTCAACACTCCTCCCAGCCTCTCCCACCACCACTCATGTATCCCTTTGCCTAGTCAACTCCTGTTGATCCTTCAGTCTCAGCTTAAATACCCGTCTTAGCAAAGACTTACAGTCTTTGCTGGACTGTAAGTTCCATGAAAGCAAGGCCCTTCCCTGTCATGTTTTCCACCCGAACTCAGCTCTTAGCCTGGCCCAGAGCAGCATTTCTTAGAAAATTAGCTAGTAGATTTGAAAAGAGCAGGTGGAGGCAGAAAGAAGGAGGCCACTCCCTAGTTTTTCCTAAGCTACCCTATCCCACAGATACTCATCACTTTGTGCCATTTCTCCCCAACCCTCACCCGCCTCTTTCTTGGGCTCTGCTTGAAGTCCATTAGAACTGGTTTTTACCATCAACAAATGTGCATGGGGAGGGTGAACTTGCAAAGTTCAGGTCAGCACCCACCTGGGCAAGGCCAGCCCATGCAAATGCAGGAGGCCTTTCTTGTGGGATAGCCGCTGCTCTGTGCCAAGCCCTGCCAGTTGCCAGCCAGTTGCCAGTTTGGTCTGGCTGTAATGCTGAGATTTTGTGTGTGTGTGTGGTGGGCAGGTATCTGCCAGCACAAGTCAGCATTGGAAAGATTTAAAAAATGACACTCAAAGCACAACCATTCACCAATGACTCTGAAAGTGAGAATGGGCCTTGGGGAAACAGGGGTGTCACTGTGTTGAGAATGAAGGTGTCCTGGGAGCTACGACTCAAACCCTGCCTCTCCGTGGCAATTCTTCTCTGATCATAGCACCAACACAAGGGCCAGTTCTTCTTGGTTGTCCTCTCCTTCTGAGGCCATCTCAATTCTCCCAGCCAGAAGGGAACACGAGAAGCCAGCTTCTGATGTATGCACTCAAAGAATGTTAAGACTCCTGGTGACCTTATATTTGTATTGCATTTAGAGTCAATTGATGTTGACTATTTGCTATGTGACAGACATTATATTGCATGTCATTTCATTTATCCTTACAACTCTGTCACAGAGAGTAAGAATCATTATCTCTATCTTGTACATGAGAAAACCAAAGCTCAGGGAAGTTATGTGGCTTTGCCAATGGCAACTCAGGACTAGCATCTAGGCCTCCGATCTTTGTTAGGTCCAGTGCTCTTCCTGCTGTGCCAGCTGCTGGCCCCAGGAAGGCATGCCCTACTGCTCCAGGCCTGGGGTCCCTCAGTGTGGAGTTTCTTTCTGACTGGGGTAAGACGTAAAGCAGGCAAAAGCACCACTAGGCACGTAACTGATTTGAGGAGCTTGCAGTTTCCTTCCTCAGCCGCGTGAAAATTTCCCAAATATGAGGAGCCATCTGTTGATGATGTGAGAATTGGGCAACTTCTACTCTCATCATTAGCTTGGAAGCAATGGGAAGTGAGTCCAGAAGGAGCCCTTGTGTATCATAAAGGAAATTTAAGCCTTGTGTTTCTCATTCATTTACTCTTAAGTCATCAAAATGTTGGTTTTAAAGAGGCTTTTGATGTCTGACTTGCTTTCTGCTTTTTTATGGTGGGGGGAGAGAAAGAGGAAGTCAAATTCTCTAGCTGTAAATTTCTCAGTTTGGGGAAAGCTGGAGATGATCCAGCACCCCAAACACTAGAAGAATGGAGCTCCAGGCAGGGATCCGTTAAGGACCCTAGACAGGGACATCTCATTCAAAAAAAGATCAGGCATACTAACAGGTATGAGGTAAACAAATCAAGACCCTCTTCCGTACGTATTAGTGCAAAGTAGGAAGACAGACATCTAAGTAAATTACCGTGCTTTTCTCTTGTAGGTGACTCTACTGCCCAAAGTCACCTTCTGAGAAGAAACTATTGCTTAGAGAGGCCACCATGCTCAAGGTTACCAATGCATGGGATACGGTCCTGAAGCCAGGATTTGAATCTAGGCTGTCTTTTCTAGAGCTCATGTTCTTAATCTCTGCTGCATCTGGGGGGAGGAGGAGGAGGTGTTACCCAGGCAGAGAGAAAGAAAAAGAGCTCTCTAGGCAGAGGAAACACCCTCTGAGAAGGCCCTAAGGAGGGAAGGATGTGGCACATGTAAGGAACAGAGAGGTAGTGTGGTGAGCACAGGAGAGGGCTCTGGGTGAGGCTGGAGGGTCAGACCTTTCTTGGTGCCAATGCAAGGAAGTGGTCTTTAACCTAAAAGCAGAGGGAAACCCCTGGAACATGCTAAAATCTCTCCAGGTGATTCTAACATGCATTAGGATTGAGAACCACTGGGACTAAGGGGAGGTACTGAGAATAAAGAAGTAATAACATATGATGTTTAGGGCAACTCTGAAGATAAGGGGTCCGAGGAGAAACTTCTATGCTGACATTCCTATTGCCATCAGAGCTTCTGTCTGAGTACGTGAGCTCAGCTGTGCCCTAATGATTGTTCAGGCTGTGAAGCCCAGATCACTTTCGTTCTCGTAACTCAAACAGCCTAATTAATATACTTGCAATGTGACAAGTGTCACAACAGAGATATAAATAAAATGCTAGAGTTACTGAGAGAACTGAGTGACCAATTCTGCTGGGAAAAGTCAGGGATTGTTTAACTGAGAAGGTGACATTTGAGTTCAGTAGATGTCCTCAGGTCAGGAAAGAAGAGGGTGTAAAGTACCCACTGAGTGCAGAAAACCATGGGAAGTTCAGGGTGGCAGTGATGACCAGGATGAGACTGGAGAGGCACGTGGGGTCAGCTGACAAGAGCTGTGGAAGCTAAGCCAAGGATTCGGGTCTTATCCTTGGAATCACCCCTCTAACTTGTATATTCTCCTCACAGGACTTGGTCTTTTGTCTTTTATTAGGGGCCCCTGAAGACACAATAAAATCATCAGAGCCAATAGGCCTCTGAAACTTCATCTAATCCATTTTCTTGTCCTTAGGTGGCACCAGATCTAAATTGCCCTGAACACATGAACAATGTCCCTGTTTTTGAAGCATTTTACAGGACATTCTGCAAGCTCACTAGGTCATCCATTGGTTGGTCCAGGAGTCCTCATCTTAATTCTTTTCCTCTACTGTTTCAGCTTATTTTTATAGATTCTCAAAAGAATAGAAACAGTCTCCATTAGCTGTAATGAAAGATTCCCACATTCTTAGAGAATTGCCGATGGAAAACATTGATTGAACTGCTACTTACTATGTGAAAGGTTCTGTGCAGATCAGAATACAAACAATTAGAAGACACATTCTTTGGCTGCAAGTTGCTCATATCTGAGGAGTAAGAAAATAAGAAAGGAAACTAGTAACAGAAGGCAATATGTGCAAAGTGCCAAATAAAATCTTCTTTGATTCCCCTAGGCAGACCCAGATTGTTCACTGCCTGTGCTCCCAGCATCCTTGGCACACGCATCACTTCCACATAGCAACTATCTCGTGATATTGCAATTGTTTGTTTCAATTTGGTCTCCTCAGCTGACTTCGCTTCTTAAGACAGAACTGTGTCACTGTCCTCTTTGTGTTACTCTCTTGTCCTTAACTTCAGTATCTAGCTATACTAGGTGCTCAATAAATGCTTGATGGATTAATAAATAAATGGTAAAAACAGTAAGTGTCTCTTAGGAGTTCAGAAAATGTAGAGATTGCTGTAGGACAGAATGGTCAGAAAAAATTTGACAAAGGCAGCGAAACACCTACCAAATATCTAACTTAGCTGTGAGAAATCAGAACCCAGATAATGAAGTTAGAAAGTGGTGAGTTGGATAGGAGAAAGGTCTCCCATAATCAAAGTCCAGTTAACATTTTCCAGAATTCTGAGACAATCGAGTGGATTGTTCCAAGTTATGATCAAGTGTAGAGTCACGGGGATCTTGAGTCCCTTCTGGGCATTGTCTTGGGTGCTGTAGCACCAGATGGTGCTCTGGTTTTCTGGAGTTTCCCAGGATCCTACTAGAGACTGTGCCCCTTCTGAGTCTTGCACAAATTAAAATAGCTAATTTTAGACGCTTCCTGATTACTCCTAGCTGGGTCTCATTAGCAGAATTAAAACGGTTGGAACCTCAGCTAGAGAAGAAGCAACTTTCATTGGTTCTGGTCTGTTTTCCATCTCCATGTTGCTGTTGATGTTGGCTGCTTTGGGAAAAAGCAAAATGAACTCTCTCCTAAGAGACTGGACCACATGCTGTTGGCTGAGTGCCTGAACCAGTGGGTGAGGGGTGAAGGAACACATGTCCAAGGGAATACGACCACCTCTGGTGGCAGGCACGCGTTTTGCTCATAATATACCTCAAAAGTGCATAAGCACTCATTTTTCATTTATATATTCATTCAAAATTTAATGATTACTTAGCATATACCAGGCCGTAAACTATCCCATATCCCAGGCTCTTAGGATATGAAAGAATTTAATGAATGACTCCTGCTAGCCAAGAGCTCACAGTTAGGTGGGTACGGTAGACAAGCACAGGACTACCAACCCACGTGATCCATGTAGAGGCACGTGAAGGGCACCATGGTAGAATAATAGTAACAGTGACAACTCATCTTTTAGTGTCAGTTCCAAGTTCTAAGGATTTTGCATGAATTAACTCACTTAATCCTCACCCTTTGAGATTAGAGGACCACCTGATTTAGCAGGGAGCGGGAAGAAAGACAGTTACTTAGGCAAGTGAGGGAAGTGAGGGCATTCTAGGCAGATGAAATGGTGTGTGCAAGTGTGGAGGGCATCGTGCCCAAGTGGAGTTTGGGGATCTATATATCACTTCCTGCAGTTCTTTTTCTCTGACACAGAGGAAAAGATTTCTGTAAATATAGTCAGTAATAACCTGTTGATTATAAGATGGATTGCAAACATCTCCAGGGCATTTTTATACCACTGAAAACAATCTCCTGAAATAGCTATGGTCTCCTGCTGAATATGCACCTCACCCAGTAGGGCCGTGACTGGGAGCCTATTAATCTGCCCACCCCCAATGTCATCATTTTCCTGTTTTTGCTACACCTTCAGCTCTCATACATTGATCCCCAAAGTGTTGTTCTCACTTTTAGTCTAGAGCCTCCTAGGATTGCTCTTTTCCCTCCTCTAACACTGACCATTTCCTGATATAACTGGTTATTAGGGCCTCTGTCATCTCTTCTTTCACAGTCCCAGTCGTCAAGGGATGGTCCCTATACAAGATCAATAGCCAAAAGACTTCAACAAATACAAGATAAATCAGCAGCAGCCACAGTCAGCGTCCATCTGAGCATGGCTCTTGCTGGACACCAGAGAGGGCAGTGTCTTCTGTCTGATAATCTGATGCCGCAGTCAGGATTTATGTGAAATCTAAACCAAAGGACTTATGTGGTATCCAAAATCTAGAGTGGAAAGTGGAAAAAAAGGAGTGATAGAGGGAGGGAAATTGCCAGTACAGTTTGGGTCACAGAGGAGCTACTTCTGGAACAATGATCCTAGAAAGACAGCAAGGTTACAGATGGTGATTTTTCCGAGCCCAGGTCAGTTAGCCTAAGAATCACAGCAAGTCTGACCTTCGCTGCTGCTTTTCAAGAACTTGAAGCTCCTTCTTGGGCTCAAGGTTATGGAAACATGGCCCCTTCCCACTCTTCTGCATGTCCTTTGTCCTAGATCACAGAGAAGTTGCAAGGCTCAGCCTGGGACAAGGGAGTCAGGGATCCTTGAATCTGGCCTCAGAGAGGACAGGACGGTGCCTCTCAAGAAAGCCAGCTTTCCTCTGCCTGCATCTTGGCTCCGTATAATGATCCTCTCCAGATCACTTGAGGCCTAGAGTTTTTAAAAATAGGAATGAGAGACTCTTAAACCCCAAGCCAGACTTTCTTGCAAGGCCCTGCCTCTGCTCTCGCCTCCTGGGCTCGATGCCATGGGGAGCATCTCCCAATCTGCTCTTCCTAGCTCCCAGTGGACTTCACACATTCACTTTTGGACTTCACAAGTTGACTTCTGGCCCAGAGGAGCAGCCTCCACCTGCCTGGCCAAAGGCCTTGGGCCCGCTCTGGTTCTGGTGGGTGAGTATATCTGGCCTGAACTGTAGCCCTCAAGTCCTTCTGAAACTTAGGGTTGCTGCATCCAGAGAGGTTGACCAGAATTTGGGGGAATGTCTGATAGACTAAGTTTTGGAGGGGACCCAGACAGACATCAGCCTAACCATGGTGGGTTAAGAGAGGAGGGAAAACCAAGAAAAGTTTAGGTGTAATCTACCTACAGTTACCTTTCCTTAAGAGGAGGTCCCAGCACCCAGGTCCAGCCATTCCTTCTGTGGCCCCATCCCAGGGTGTTGATCCTACCCCCCTAACCCCCACTCCCACCCCCAGATCCAGCTAGCTGTCCAGGAGTCTGTCTTTCTTTTACTCTGATAAGGGGGCTTCAGGCCTCGCTCCTCCCCTCTTCCTTTTCCAGTCAACCTTGTCCTTGTCTGGAGGTCATGAGCAGAGACCTCCAGGTGCAGCATGTGCTGGATAAGAGGAGTCAGTCCCACACTGTCAGGCAGATCTGTCAAGAGTGCTTTAGGGTTGTAATTAGGAGGGCCAGCTGAGCTCTTTCTTCAGTCTCCCCACACCTACAACCCCCACCCCCACCCCCAACCTGGCTTATAACTTCTTAAGATGAAACCAAAAAGAAAAAGAAAAAATAATAATAATAAAAAATAACTACTAAGTCCACCTCCTGCCTCTGTTCTAAAAATCACCCTGTTCCAGGTCTTTCTTTTAACTTCCTACCTCTTGAATCCTGGCATCTTAGCTCTTTAAGGGTCCTCAGGATTTGCGGGAGAAAGTTTCCAACGGAGGAAAACAATTCTTGAAGTTTTCAGGGGAAGAATTTTTCTTTCCCTTGTGTCACAGCAGGTCAGCCATGGGGCTGGGGCTGGGACCCCAGGCACCCCCCAGGCTCCAGCCTTGCCTAGTGCTAACAGGGTGGAAAACAGGCTGGGGCCACCAGGAGTCCTGGGGGCTGGTCAGGCTCAGGCCCTAACCTGTAGGGTGCCAGATTTTTCTCTTCTCTGGGTCTCAGTTCCTCCACAGGAATAGGAGAATACTCTGCTTTTGAAGGTACTATCGGAAAAAAGGAGTGTTTGCTACTTGTAGCAATTCGTGTCAGAGGTGGAGGTATACTGTAGTGTTTTTTGTTTTTTTTTTCAAATATGCCTGGGGGGTGACAGTGGCTGACAGGAGAAGGTTGCTGTGACTGTGACAAGCAGGAAATCACAGAGTCCACGGTGAGTCCAAGGCAGATCCAGGCAGGTCCGTGGTCTGTTCTTGAAGATTCAGTTCCTCTGTCAGGCCAATTCAGAGGAAACCAGAATTTGTGGGCACACGCTGCTAGAAAGGTGTTTCTTGACCATTAGGGCAAATCTGAGGCCCCTTTTTGGCACTATCTCCCTCTCTGCCTGTGGCTGTCTTAACCTCCTCCATCTCACTGTCCCCGGGTTTCACTCTCTCAGTAGGAATCTCCCCCTTTGGGACCCAATTACTGGAACCTCCAGGAAAGTTTAATTGAATATTTGTATTGAAAACAGGAGCCAGGGCCCAGGGCCCTGATTAGAGGAAGCCGGGGACAAGAGGAGAGCTGTGTTTGCTTTTCATTCCGGATTAGAGACCTTTAATTGCGCGGAGCAGTAGAGGGGGTTGCGGGGAGGATAATGAGTCTGAAGTTTGTTTTCTCTCTGAGCTGCCCCTCCCTCTTTCCACTCTGCTGCAGAGAAGGAGGCAGGGCAGCTGGCTTCAGGGGCTGTGTCAGCTGCAGTCCCCTGGGAGCTCTGTGTTCCGCTCCCCCAACCTGTGTCTGTGGAGCTGGGGATGACCTGCCGGTATGCCCAGGAGTAGGGTGAAGTACGTAGGTTCCATTGTGGGGAACGGGTCATGTTGTGGGGACTGGTCATGAGCGCTTCTGGGCATGCAGAGAGACGCTATTGCCAGGACATTAGTGACTGCAGAGCCCACCTGTCAGGTGCCTAAGCTGGCCCTGTGGGTGTGTGATTTATTGAGGCATGCAAAGTGCCATCCTCTCCTCTCCCTCTCCCCTTGGAAAGTCGGCCTGGGAGCCCAGGATTGATGACTCCAAACCTCTCCAGAGTGAAGGCAGTAAAGAATCCAAATCCTGGTGTTCCCCGTTTCCACCCACCCACCTCTGGGAACATGACTGCTTATTATCTGAGACAGGCCCCTGTTTTAAGAGGTTGGGGGACCTGCACAGCATCATGAAGACCCTGCTGGCATCGGGTGCCATCTCACCCTGCACAGGTTCTACTGGCCATGACTTTATAACCGAGGACAATTAGGTCATATAAGTCACTTTCGTGAGGCTGCACAAGCAGAACTGGGGTTTCAACCCGGGTTTGTCTGCTCCTAGGCCCGTCTGTCACATTCAGAAGCAGAATCAAAGGATGACGTGTGAAGACTTTGGGATGAGGCTAGAGACGAGGAAATTTGGTTCTTCAACCTTTTATTTTTATTTTTATTTTTTTGAGACAAGAAATTCCTGGAGGTGACTCTTAGCAGGACAAATCTGAAAGCAGCACTGTTCGTCTAAACCTCCTATTCCACCCTCTGATGTGTGGCCTGTGTGGAGGTAGCAACAGCTGTCATCACTTAGCACCTACTGTGTGCCAGGCCCATTCTAAGTGCTTCCTACGGGTAACATATTCAGCCTTCCCACAGATGCAGGAGGGGGATCTTTACTAGATTCTAAGAGGGAGGCTGAAGCTGGCCATGCTGGATACCTTGTCACTCACTCTGCCTCCAGGTCCTGGCGCTAACCACTGCCCCACACAGCCTCAAGGATGATGCTTCCTGCCAGCTCCATTGCTACCTCACTGTGTCTCTAAAGGGGCTTTGCTATAGTTAGAGAAAGTAGGGTCACCATTCTCTGGTCCCTGGGGCAGCATCCCTTCCCCTAGCCACTGGTGTGTTGGCTGGAAAATTGCTGCTTGGCTATTGCCCATGGGAACATAGGCTGTCACCCATAGGAACATAACATTCTAACAATACGCTTTCTGCTTCTGTACCCTCCACTTGCACAACTGACCTGTGGGTTGACAGTTATTAAATAGAAGAAAAATAGACTTTTGTGTTCAGACAGAATGAAGAATGGGGTTTAGGGCTTAAAAACCCTGTACCTCTAAATTTTGGGCTGCTTAATTTGGAGTCTGAGTACCCCTGGCAGACCCAGCTGGCTGAATAAAGAGTGTGTTTCCTATAACTCACTGAGTTCTGGTGGTCTGTGTGCCTATCAGGGGCTGGAGGCTACAACACTGGCAGCCCAGAGATCAGAAGAGGCGAGATGAGCCCCACTTTGGGCAGGGAGGTCCCTCCCTCCTTGTGGCCCTCTGGGCCTGGTAGCAGCAGGGTGACCAGGTGGCTGGAATTCCTGGGCTGTGAACCTCCTTAGCACTACATGACAGGCCCTGAGTCTGGCCATCTAACAGCAGCCCCAGGGTGCAGGGCATTTGTAGGATGATAGTGGGGTATGGAAGGGGCAGATATATAACAGGTCACAACACATTGAGGCATAGAGTTCATCCCATGTGGCCCCTTTGTGTGACAGTTGGTCTCAGTGAGTCTGAAATGACTGGCCTCCCCTCTTAAGTTCTTTATTCTTCTGTGTATTTGTAAGTGCATGGGATGAGGGACATTGGAGAGAACTTGAGGTCCAGGGGGGTGGAAAAACAAAGGAGGAAACTGAGTAACAGACCCAGGAGTTGAGGTCCCCACCTGGATGCTCCCCATCTATGGACTATACTATTCTTCCTCTCCCAGATTAACCAAGTGAACATATACGAGGCCACGTGGAGCTGGGAGGATGCTGGGGCTGGCTCCTTCTGCAGTAAACAGTAGTAGGAAAATGCAGCTGTTTGTGTATAAACTAAGGCTTGTTATAGTCCTGGAAGCTTCTGACTCTGGGGCCCACAGGCTTGGACCAGAGAACATTATGGGGAGGAAAATCATGTGTGAGCTATGACTGCTGGGCCCCAAGCATTCTTTTGCTCCCTCGCTCTCCTCTACTCTCTGGACCTGCCCTACTGCCCCCCACCTCCACTTCTGACAGAGCCCGAACACAGCCCAGCTGCAGGACATCAGCCTCTCATTATGTCCTGCAACAAGTCTGCCGGGGTGAGAGGTCGGCAGGCTGGGATTTGGCTTTCCACACGGTGCTGTGAAAACGCTCCTGAGGAGGGGCACAGATGCGGGGCAGAGCTCAGGATGGCCTTTCAGAGCCCTGCCATCCACAGGGATACCCCAAACATATCCCTACCCTGAGGGAAGCTGGAGTTTAGATGCAGGCTGCAGGGCAGGGAAGGTGGGGCAGCCTTGGGGAGAAAAGGGTGGGGACCAGGGCTACTGAGGAAGACGTCAGTGGGGATGGGTACACACAGTTTGTTTTGGCATTAACTGGTTATGTAAATAACATGCAAATTAGTCCTTTATTGTATTTTAGTCAATAGCCAGGCATTTTTTATCTTTGACTAGAGGCTTTGGTCTCCTAGGTCCTAGCAGGTCACCAGGTAGGAGGGGAGCTGCCAGCCTCAGAAAAAGCAGGATGGAAGGAGAGGGATCATCACTTTCCTCTGTCCGGTAGCTGTCACACTGAAGGGGCTGCCAAAAGGGATTAGTGGCAGACAGACCCTGGGAGTCCCTCTTGTTGTGTCCTCTGAGGGCAGCACTGACGTTTGCAGGCTGGGTGTGGTGGGGGCTGGCAGGGAGGGAAGCTTGTGCTGGGCCTGATGGATGGGCCCTGGCAGCAGCTCTAGCCGCCCTGCTGGGGGTCAGTGGCCCTGGCTCTGCAGAGCAAGGTCAGGCTGAGGGCGGAGGGGGCTCCTGGTAGCTGAAGTGTCAGGGTGGGGGTGATTAGGAGAAGCTAATGATGAGAGGTACGTGTCAGGGTATTTCCCAGCTGAGAAACTGGGGCCACGGGAGAAACAACAGGTCCCATGTGTGGGGAGGACTAAGTTACACTCTGGGGACACATGGCCAGAGAGAGTAGTATTGAGTTGTATTTCCAGTCTTCCTTAAGGACTAAAGTTCCTGCATTTTGTGTGAGTACTGGGGTCCCAATGCAGTACGCAGGCAAGGCAGATATTGCCTTTCCTGTCAGCCTCCTTCCCCTACCATAAACATAAACTCACACACAAACATACACACACATTTTCCCTTCTTTAAAATAAAAAAAAAGAATCTGATTTCCACAGAAACCTGGCCACTTGTATAACCAAAGTGTCTGAATGTATGTTCTTGGGTAAATATAATATCTTTCCTTCCACCTGTTTCTCCAGCCTCCCCAAATGTGATGCTCCAGTGCCCTCCTACTCAGTCCCAGAGCCCACGTCCTCCACAGAAGCTTCCTCTCCCTCACTAAATGTCTGAGAATTGCAGGATGAAATGGGGTGGGGGAGGCACAGTTCTGCCCATTCCTGCTTCATGGTCACAAACCTGGGACCCAGTCGTCTGTCCTTAGAGGTAGGTAAATGCTGCAGCTGCCACGGTGTCTCCGGGAGTGTCTGTCTATGAGGGAGTCTGCATGCATCTGAGTTGAAAGGAGTTGGCAAGTGAGGTAGGTTGTTTTGAACCCAAGAGGCAGCAGTCACTGTGTTCTCTCTTTCTAACCCATTCTATGACCCATGTCCCTGCACAAGCATCATCTCCCAGAAGCCCTCGAGGGGCCTGGAGTCCTGGATTTGCCCCGCTTGCTTGCTGGAATCTCGCTTCATCTGGTGGATACTCTCTCCAGGACGGTTCAGGGGTTGAGGCAACCCAGCGCTGGAGCAGGGCTAGCAGACAGCTGTCAAACCGCTGCCTCCTCACTTCATAAATTCCCTTGCCACTTCCCCAAGATACCTTGAGTTTGGCCTCAGAGCAGGGAGCAAAGTCCTTTCTTTGTCTCCTAGTAAACAGCCTTGGGATTGCTGGCCTCCAGCTGTTCTGCGGCCCCTTCGTCCCACCCCCTCTCACCCTGGAAGCGCTTTCTCCCTGTGAAGTCTCATTAACTAGAGGCTTGGGGCCAAGGCAGGGCTCTTGCAGCCACCTTTCTCCTTATTAGCGCAATCATTTCTGTTGGGCCTGATGGCCCAGCTTCTCTTAGAAGCCTGACTGCACAGAGGCCCCTCCAAGGCAACTGGAAAACGCTGCCTTGTGTCCTCAGAGTGGCTGGGGACATTTCTCACCTGGGGCTGTCAGTGAGAAGGGGCCATGGATGTGGGGGGATTACCTAGCCCTTCTCCAAGCTCTCAGAATGCAGTTACCACAGGGATAGTGGATCTCTCATCACCTCCTCACTAAAGGCTGGCTCTCATCTTCTTTGAGGAGAGATTCCTTTCTTTACGGCATGAGCCCATAGGACACCTGCAAATTTAGGTTTCCCAGAAGTCATTTCTCTGTGTGCACACGTTCTGTTCCTTGACATAGCTGTCTCCCTCCCGAAAATTCAGTGCAAAACCTGAGCTAAGAGAGAAAAATCTCATGAGGAAACTTGGGATCCTCTTTGCAGGTAGATTTCTCCCTGGACGTCAGAGTGGAGACTGGATTTTATACTCATAGATTTCAGTTTGCAAAATTTAAAGTGCATTCCATGACCTCTTTCTAGAAACAGTTGTGTGGTGATTAAGAGTCAAAGATATGCAAGCAGATGGGGCTAGGTTCAAATCCTGTGCTGCCACATATGAGCTAGGTGACAGGTGAGGTTCTGAGCCTCAGTTTTTATATCTGAAAAATGGGAGGAGGTGGAAGTAATACTGACCTTAAGGTTCTATGAGCATTGCAAGAGAGAATGCACACAATGTGCACAATATTCACTATTGACACCTGAGGACAGTGGTGTGTGTTTGTATGTGGAGTCTCAGGAGGATTTTGCTGCTCTCCATGGACCAAGACTTCTGGACTTTCTCCTCCTGCCCCTATTTGGAAAAGTCTCAAAACAGTCCAGAAAGTTTGTTTCAGCTGGGAAAAGTATTTCTCTTTTTAAAGAGGATATATAGTCTCTGAAAGATCCACATGGCCCTGGAAATATTGGAAATACTGGGAACAGCAAGGGGAACTCAGTGACAAGATGCAGGGGTGGGAGGCATACTTTAAATCATAATGTCTTTTTTGACTCTTTTGTTCTATGTCTATATGTTTTAAACCTGAATTGAAAAATTAGTAACATTAAAAATTTGAATGTTAGGAAAATGGAAAAAGAGACACATTAGGAGAGAAATTCCTCAAGCTTTCCTGATTCTTGAACCTCGAAGTGTTTGATCATCAGAGTTTAGGCAAAGGGCTTACTGTGAGTAGTTCTTCAGGAGAGAAAAATATGTGGGGACCTGGGATATCTGGTTCAAGGCCACAGGAGGTCACATGTATCTGTCTGAAGTCGTTTCCTTGGAGGGATATTTTTCTGTCTGTGTGCCTTGTCCTAGCACCTCCTCCACATGCTGGACACAGGCTCTCACCATCTGTGTGTTGTGAGTACGCTGTGTAGTAGGTGAGGCAGGAGGAGTGGCCCCTGCCTCTGGAGGTCACCTTACTGGGCCCTCTCCCCTGCAGGCCTCTCTACTTGTTAAAAGTCTGTCTTTTCTTCAAGGCTTAGGCTCAAATTCACCCTTCTGCGAAGCCCTCCCTGTTCTTATCAAATCAGAATTCACTCTACCATGCTCTCATGTATTTCTTGTTCATTCCTCTATGTACTTCCTCCATCCTGTTTTATATTATCCTCAGTTATTTTAGTGCCAGTCATTTGAAGCCCCTCAAGGACAGAGCTCACACTTACCCTAGATCTAGAGTTCCTAGCCCAATGCCCTGAACATAATAAGCTCTCCATCCACACTTGTGAATTCATGAGTGAGTGATTGAGTGGTGTCTAGGCCTTAGGACCTCTAAGACAGGCCCTGATTTTTTTGAACCTCAGTTTTCCATCTGTAAAATGGGAATTGCAATAGTAGAACCCACCTTAGGGTGTGCTAGGAGTCTCAGGTGCATTGTTGGCCCTGGTGGATGCCAAATAAATTTGGGCAGTGCCAGCTCTCATTTTGAGACCATGGGTATCTTGGACTTCTTGTCAGTTCTACTGTGTATACATTTCGCCTCCCTACCATTCCCTGCTGGCTTCTTGATGTCACAAGTCACAAACTTAGCCAACATTAGGCTGTGCCTACCATTAGCGTCCATTACCCCAGACATAGAGTAGTTACTCCAAGGAATCAGCCCTTGGCCCTTCTCGCCCATTGTTCTGCAGCAGGGCCTTTGAGGCAAAGCTTTCTGACTCTTCCCTGCTGTGGGTGTTAGGGACAGTGATCAGAGGTCTGGCATGAGGAGGCCATCTAGAGCACCCACTTATGAGCAGGTTAATGCCACTCTGACCCCCTGTTTTCATTTCCTACCCATCTTTTATTTCTCACTTTATGATTTTTCTCTTTTCTCCTTCACTATTGCTTTCTTCTTCTCCAAATCATCCACCAGCTTGAATCCACACATGGGTGAGGGGCAGGCAGCAGAAATGTATGTATGGAAGGAGTTGGAGTGTGCATGGAAGGACTGTTCATTTTTTTTCATTAATTGCTTATCTTGGGCCCATCTTCTGGGCCTGCTCCCAGTAGGAGTTCATGGGTTATGCTGAATAAAAAGAGACTCATTTTTATCCTATCAGTCATTACTTCCTGGTCCTCCTAGCTCAGTTCCTAAGAGGCCCACTGGACCTAGGATCTTACCCAGGTTCTTCTGTAAGCAGATCATTTTTGCGTAATGGAGAACAAGACCGTAAATTTTATGTCTGCAGAATCCATTAATCCTACCTAAAATGAGATTCTTATCCTTTCCTCAGAAAGAGGACATCTTCTCCTATAGTACAGTAGGAGGTCAGGCATCTTGGGGTTGGGGACACGCAGTATAATGTCACTAATGGTGGGACTAGGACCATAATAGAGCTTCTTTCCTTTCTCCAATCACAGAACAAACACTCCATTCTCCACAGGGTACTGGAGACCCAGGCTAGCAGCCCCAGCAGCTGGCAAGGTGCTACGCCCTGCACTCATCACTCAGCCCGGCAGTACCCTTCTTCCTTTGTCTTTACTGTATCTGGTCCGCAGTCCCTAGCCTTAGTAGAAGCACCTTCAGATTTATATGGTGCTATTTACTGGCCCTCTGCCAATTAGTGACACTTTGAAATTCCCTTATATGAGCACTGCTGCTCTGACAATAAACAAGTCATTAGCTGGGTCGGAGGGCAGCTTCCAGCTGGGTTTGATTCATTGTTTCTGAACCAGCTCAAGAGGCTCATTAAGCTACAGGGTTCCCAGTCCAAGGATCAGGAAACCCCTAAAGATAGGGTCAGATGGAGCTTCTGCTCACACAGTCACTGGGTCACTGGGTCATCTGCATTTCCTTCTGATCCCCCACAGGTTTGTCACCCTACCTCTGGAGGGGATACTCATTGTCACCACGGCTTCCACCACCCCCCTCTTTTTTAACACACAGACATAGGACAAAGTCCTCAGCAGGGAGTGGACTTGGAGAAATAGCAGAGTACCTTGAAAGGTGTCTGGGTAGAAAGGAGAGGCTTAGGTGCTAAAGGAAGGAGAAGCTGGGGGAAAATAGAAACTCTAGTAGGTGATTAGGGATAGGGAAAACCTAGGGATACATGAGTGAGAGCCTGACTGTTTTGTACAGTTTGTGTTCTTAACTTGCAGGTTCAAAGGCTGTTAGACCTGGAAGGAATCTTGGAGATCACACAGCTCCCACCTCTATGCAAAATCTGACTCCCCAGATAAAGTGACTTTTCCAAGTTCACCCAGCTCAGAAGTACCTGAGATTGGGCTAGAGCCAGGTTTAACTCTTGGTTCAGATCTCTACTTATGACTGCACTACCTCCTCGAAAAGAACAGGTAACTTGGAAGAGAGCAGGAAGTGTCCTAGTCCAGGGTTTGTGCCAACTTCTGCCATTCCTCTTCCTTTGATTGCCCTGCATGCCACCCTTGCTTATGGGATTCTGCATAGATGAAAGGGTCATGTGTGAATGTCTAAGGTTTTTATATATTTATGTGGATAAGTAAGGGGGCTTGTGACAGAAAACTATGCCAAGCACTACAGGAAAAACAAAGATGAATTGGACAGGCTTTTTAAGAAGTACTTGGTCTACTTGCAGAAACTCATGAACTAGAATACAAAGCATTTTAGTTACCACTAGATAAACTAGCACTTAAAGTCTGAATGCTAATTTCAACAAACTGAAGATGATGGTGGTGCTATGGGGACTGCAGATTGGATACAGACCTTGGTACCAGCGAGCAAGTGAAGCTACATCTGTATCTGCAGCTGCTCCCCAGTGCTAGCATCATCAATTCAGCTCCACTTCAAATTATTAGGCATTAGATTCTAATAGGAGCACTGGTCCTGGTGCCAAAAAGTTTGGGGACTGCTGTTGTAAGGAATGCATCCCCAGAGAAATCAAGACTTGAAAAATGTCACTCACACCTTTAGGGTAGTGACAGTTAAGCTTGTCCTTACTGAAGCTCTGAATAGAAAAAATGTCTACAGTGAGAAATACAAGCTCCAGGTCCAAACCATATGTGATTTAGTTCTGAATTTTCACAGTTTGGAATTCCCAAGCTGAGAAATTATTATAAAAATAGGTCCCAGATCAGTCAGACACATGGGATATCAAGAGAAGGAAGTGCAAGACTATTCTGAAGGAATGCACCTCAGAGCAACAGCATACTCACAACAAAATATAATCCCCTTTGAAGTTGTACCAACAATAAAAACATTACAAACCACACGAGGAAATGATATGCCATTAGGGAAAGTCAGCAAACATATCAAACTAGTTTAGCATTCTAATAACATAAAATAATATAGCAATCTGAGAGAGATTTTAAAACAATTATGCTTAAAATGATTAAATAGATGAAAAAGAAATACAAATGATAAAGAGTATGATATTTTGAAGGAGAATAGACAAATACATAAAAAGAGCCAAATAGAGGGCTCTAGAAATAAAAAAGATTGTTAAAATAGAAGTTCAATAGATGTGTCGTGAAGCAGATTAGACAAAGCTGAACAGAGAATTAATGATTGAAAAATGAAGAAGAGGAAATGCAGCACAAAAAGATGAGGAGAGAAAATAATGAAAGAGAAGCTAAGAGGTATAGAGGGTAGAACAAGAGGGCCAAAACTACCCCTACAAGGAGTTATGGAAGGAGAAGAATGGAGGAGATGAGGGAATGGGAGAATAGTCCATTTTCTGAAATTGATGCAAGGCATACATCCATAGATTGAAGAAATATTGTGAGTTCTGAGGAAGGCACATAAAAATGAATCTATGCTTAGATATGTTATAGCAAAACTGGATTAAAAAAAACACAATCAGTGTGATGGATTAATAAGAAAGGAGGGATAAATTTTGCCCAGGAATGTCTGGGAAAGTTTATGGATCACTGAGGCTTTCAGGTTGAATAGAATTTTAAGAGGCAGAGAATATGGTGAGGCTGATGGGGAGAAAGAAAAAGAAAAATATGAGATTCTAGTGTGCCTTACTAGTTTATGAATAAGTTTTAACCCAATTTGTTTTGAATTAAGTTACCTAGACTTTGGATACCTGTCTGTTAATTAAAGGTTTTGGGAGACCCTTCCTACTCTGTGCCTTCACCCAAACTCAGACTTTGTTCTTCCTTTCTGGTCCCCTTCTCCATCTCTTAGATCTACCATGTCTCTACAGTCCTGGGAAAGGACAGGTCACTCACTCATCTTCCTAAGACTATTCATAACTCTGTTGCCTTCTAGGGCCTCCCCCTTCTCCAGAGGTGGAATTGAAATTAGACAATCCAACTTTTCTTCTATTTACTTGGTGTCCTTTGGGCGAAGAAAGCCCCTGTTCTGAAGTGGACAGCAGGGGCTGTCCTGCTCATCTGTATCTTGTTAGCAGTGCCGGTGGCTTCAGAGGAACAGAGCAACCTGGCCGTGGTAATTGGCTCATGAAAGCTGCATGTTGCTGGAGGGGGAAGGGGTCTGGTGAGGAAGGGGAGGGGGCTTAATAGGAAGCAAATGCCACAGAGGAGCCTTGTGCAGACCCTGCCCCAGTTCATGGCCATTAGCATTCCTCAGACACCTGCAGGCACTTGGCCCTGGCTGGGGATGGGATGTGCTGATTCCTCCCTGCTGGTACACAGAACCGAAAGATGCAATTTGGTTCCAATTAAGAGGGCAGGGAGTAGGGTGGATGTGAGGCAGGATACCCCTTTCTCATATCTTTTGAGAATGCGCAGTTTTATTAGACAGTTGTCAACTTTGGCTTCATCTGATGGTTGTTTATGGTGTCAGGGAAAGAGCTCTGGGCTGTGAGATCAGATGAATGTGATCCTGAACCTGGATCCCTTTCCTGATTTTTCAACCATAGAAAAAGAACTGAATCTCAGCCCCCTCCTCTGGAAGAATAATGAGGGAAAAATATCTATTGAACAGGGTCACTGTGAAGAATACATAAGGCAGAACATTTGAATGCATTTATTAGAGTGCTTATTACAGAATGGACACTCTAAAAATATTAATTTATCTTTCAATGATAAATACCTCTAGGGGAAGGATGGTGACTTATTCACCCTTGTAACTCCTGAGGTGCCTAATGCAGGGCCAGGCACACAAAATGGACAATTGAGTAAATGAGGGATGAATACCCTACACACTGAGCTCCCATGCCCCCCACACTAGTATAAGTCAAAGGTCAGCTCAGAAGCTGGAAGTGCCAGGAAGGAAAGACTGAGTCCCTGAGGAGTCACCAAAATGAGTGTGGTGGTGAGCTGTTGACCAACCAGTGAAAAGGCAGAATTTCCTTGAGGTCATTTAAAGAACTCACCCCATGTGAACACTGGGAGACAGCAAGTCCCTTTGCTAATTTGCTTCCTCTTTTTCTCCACCTAACACTCTGCCTCAACCACTTTCCCTCTCTCCTCCCAGTTTGCCAGGGCACATGCCAGCCCTCACTGCTTCCCTTCCTCCCCAGTTCTGGGCCCTCTCCTTTGGCATCTCAGGGCCCTGATGTCCCTGTTGGGAACCTCACTTAGACCAGATATGGCTTCCTCCTCCTATTCCTCCTCTTTCCCCTGATTTGCCGAGGTCTGCAGTGGGTAGAGATAGGGAAGAGGCTTTCTAGAACTCACATCCTATTCTTCTCACTCTGCTTCTCTGTGTAGTTCTGTAGTCCACACCAAAGGACAGGAGAGCAGTGCAAGACAGTACATTTGTTTAGTGCCAGCAGTGAGGTTAGAAGTGATGCTGGGTAGGAATCTTACCCCAGAGCTTAGCCAGCAGGGGACCTTGATCTCCTCTGCAATAGAGCTGCACAGGAAAGGTTTGGACATAATCTATGACATTAAGTATCCGAAAACTCTTTGACCCTAGGTTGTATCAAGGCCTGAATATTGCCCTACTAACAATATCTTGTAACTGCTTAGTAACTATGGGCTATGAAAGGCCTTCACATCCACTGTCTCTACCACTCTCTCCACAGCCCTGGGATGCAGGGTTACCTGCAAATCAGGACAGAGGGGTCTCAGGGTCCAGGACCACTCGGTTGGTAAAGTCCAGGTACAGATTTGAACCCAAGTCTGGGTGTATGAAGAATGGCTGATTAGCTTAAAAACTGGGTCCAGCTTTCTCCACCTGGCCCTGTCTGACCTCATTTCAACACCTGGAAATGAAACTCTTCTGACAACTAGAGTCTGGGTTTGGTGACATCAGCCAGCCTGAGACACATTTCCTTGCTTCTGAAGTCATCTCTACCTCTGGCCTCAAGGGGTCGTTGAAATCTGACCTCTGGGATTACCACAGTGATTTTTAGAGATGATGTTATAGTTCTTGCTGTGCAGACATTGGATTCTCCAAGGGATGAGGAGTGCAAGAGAAACTGGACGTCATCAGATGGGGAGGAGGTATGCCAAAGACTTAGGAGTCTACAAAAAAAAAAAAAAATCACCAATCAACTAGTTCCACCAGGGCCCAGGCCAGGCTTTGAGGGCCCAAGCTTTTGTAATGTGATGGTGAAGCTCTCTTTGAGTGAAAGAATTCACAAGTCAGAAACACAAAGTTATCAGGGCTGCTGCCAGCACCTTGCAAGGAGCCTATGCAAATGTCTTTCACTTCCTGGAAAATCCACCCCCAAAGAGAGTGTGAGCAACTTTAAACAAAGCACATATGGGAATTTTCAGCAAAAAGTATAGTTTGAAACACCAAAACAGCGGTTCCCAACCCTGGCTGGGCCTGACGCACCTGGACACATGTTAAAATGCAGGCTGTGACTTTCTCACAGAAACTCTGCTTCTCACAGAAACTCTGCTTTAGTGGATTTGGGGTGGGGATTTTGAATCTGTATTTTTAACTTTGAGTTCTCTTGAGGATTCTGATATTGGACATCTAGGGATTGAACTCTGAGAAACACTAGTCCAGTCCCACACTGTCACGAGGAAGTGATGGAGGAGAATGGGAGAGCCTTGCCTCAGTCATAGAGCAAACCTGGGACTGAGGCAGAGCTGGGCTCTGGGTCCTGCACTCCCAGTTCACGTTCTTTCAGCTTGCCTTGCTATTTCTGATCAAAATTCACTTCCTGAAGAAGTGGATTAGTAACATGGGGGTAGAGATGTTACTGACATGAAGCAGGGAAAGGCAGGGATGGTAAGGGAGGGAGATTTGTGGGGACACGTACAACTGGGTTCCTTGGGACTTTAGAAAGGCAATAGACCCTGCATCCCAAAGGTTGTGCCAGGTCACTGGGGAGGGGATCTTAATTGCTGGCAGGTGCATTAGGAGTGGGGCAGCACCTCTCCTAGAGTGGAATATCAATGGAGTGGGGGCTGAAAGCCTTTGGAGTACCCCAGGTCAAAGGTCATCATCAAAGGACCAAAAGTCAAGACGAAGCTCTCACTAAGCCAAAATACTGACTGGTCTGGGTAGGAACTTTGTTAGTTTGTTTTGGCTAGAGGTTTAATCTAAACATGTGAACGCCTCTCTTCTGCTGATTAATCCTCAGGGGTCGCTTCTGAAGACACATTACCCTAGTGAGGACCCCATAGGTGGGTCCTCCACACTGCTCTGAGTGACACAGGGAAAATGAAGAAAAGGAATAAGATGGGGAGGACAGAGAGCACCCTGGCCCATCTCCTGTGTCTGAGTGCAGCCGCCAGCAGATGGGTCCTGCTCCTTAGTCACCACCTCTCAGGCTGGCGTGTGCAGAGCACTGCAGTGCCTTCTTCTCCTGAGGCCATGCCATCGCCCCTTCCAGGCCTGGGGCCTGTAGGACAGGCCTACAGCTCCCCCTGTCATCTCCCCAGCCCCTGCCAACTCTGATGTGGTGAAAGCTAGCACCCTCTTCTAGTCACAGGGAGGAGGAAATGGCTCGAGAATTAAAGAGGGCCAAGGAGCCTAATAGGCCTGAAGTGTTAGAATGGGCTGCTCTTGACTGGGACTTCTTCATTGCACAACCCTGGGGGTGCTGGTCACACAGTACTCTGGAGCACCAAGGCGGCCTGCTTGTGAGAACACGGTTACCTACTCTGCCTACTCACGTAGAGAAAGAGCAAGGACATTGAAAGATGAAGGAAGGAAGGAAGGAAGGAAAGAAGGAAGGAAGGAAGGAAGGAAGGAAGGAAGGAAGGAAGGAAGGAAGGAAGGAAGGAAGGAAGGGAGGGAGGGAGGGAGGGAGGGAGGGAGGGAGGGAGGAAGGAAGGGAGGGAGGGAGGGAGGAAAGAAGAAAGGAAAAGAAGGGAAAGGAAAGGAAGAGGAGAAGGGAGGGAAGCAAAGAAGGAAGGAAACCTTCCCTGAAGGTCTATTGCCTGTCAGGCTCTGGGCTGAAACATTCAGGTGGGCAGAAGGAGGCCAGAGAGAAGGATGGACAGTGGGGCTGGGGCGGGCGAGGGACGCTGCCAGAAGAGGCCGAACCTCTTGAAAGCTGCTATTGTTTGAGGTCTCTGCTCAGAGAAGCCCTGAGTAAAAAGAGCTTGTTAGAGAGGGCCAGGCTGGAGACAAGCTGCTCTCAGAGAGCCAGTGAACCGTGCGAAATGACTTAAACTAACATCCCTGACTGCACTGGGCCAGGACCCAGGAGTCAGGGCTGTGTGCTCATCAGAAATTCATAGAAGGTGCCCCGCAGCTCAGCTTTCTCTAGCTGCCTTGTTCATTGAGCGTTTTTTTTCTTTCCAGTCCCGCGGCTCTGAAAGGGAGACAGGGGCTGCCTGATGGGGAAGATCAAGTGGCCTTTGAAAACCTCTCTCGGAGTTTATTAAACCCAGGGCCAGGGCAGGCCAACCTGGAGGCTCAGCCAGTCCTGGCTCCGCCCCCCTGGGCTCCCCATAGGGAACCTTGCCTGTTCTCCATCCAAACTTGGCAGGCCTTTGCGGGGGAGGGACAATGGAGCAAGAGGTGGGTGCAGGGGAGCAACCCTGGAGGAACGGTGTGAATACACTAATCTTTCTGAGGGCAGGGGCCTGGCCTGGTGCAGAGGCCTTTTGCCACCACAAATGACATAGGCTTTCTCTCCCTGGGCCCCACAAGACACCTTCTGCTCTCTGCTGGAATTCCCCTCTCAATCTCTCCAGAATGTTTGTGCTAAAGGCACACACAGAGGAGAGTGGGGAGAGGGGCAGGGGTGGAGGGATTTGAAGGGTCTCTAGGCTGCCTCATATCCAGTGACCAAGTAAGGGCAGAAATGAGGCTTCTCAGAGGAAGCCTCAAGTTTCCGGATCTGGAGCCCCTCAGAGACAGAGAGGCAAGAGATTACACCTGCCCCTGCTCAGTTTGCCACCCGCCACATACTCCACCCCAGAGGGATGGGTGTGTGAGACAGCACATAAACACAGCCAGCTGAGTGGACATTCACAAAGAAGGCTCCCATGAAAGCCCTTTGAAAACTGCAAAGCTTCAAGTCAACATACAGAATAGTTTTAGTAGATAAACTCACTCCACAAATACTGAAGGCCCTCTATGTGCCAGATGCTATTCTAGGTGCTGGACATAGTGAGAAGCAAAGCAGTGGACACGTATTTTCTGTGAGGGTAGAGAAGTGTAGGAGCAACAGCTATGTAACCAACACACGTGACTGCTAAACCTGGCTGACCACTTACTAGCCAAGTGACCCCAGGCTGAAGAGAGAAGACTGGAGCCATGAGGGAGGCCCATTCTCCACATTCAACTACAGTAGCTCCTTTTAGCCAGCTTATATCCTGAGGATCTGAGTCAGATTTCTTTTGAAAAGACAGTTCTGGTTATTCAAAAAGTTGAAAACCATCAATCTAATCCACCCCCCACCCTGCTATTTAAATCTTTCTTGTCTTGTTTTATTTGCTGTGCCCCCTTCCCAAATCTCTCCAAGGTTACTTGTTTCCTCCTCCCTGTACTGACACCCAATGCTTCCAATGGAAGGAGAACGATCATTCCAATCAGCTTCGGGTTTCGAATCCAGTTCTGTCTCTGCTCCCTTCTATATTTCCCCTTTAAACAAGTTCAAAGTCCTTTAAAGTTCTTCCTAAGAGTCCATTTCTCCATAACTGCAGAGAATAAACAGATGCAGACAGTATGAAAATATAAAGCTAGAGTTCAAAGTCATATATGGCAACCGTCCCTGAACCGTGAATACAGAGTGCAAGGTATGAGAAAGGCCCTATTTCCCCTGGGCTGCATGTTTCCTCCAGGGCCCAGGCAGCTAACAGGCGAGGATGAGGGACTTACCTCCCAAGTTAAGGCTAGCTTGCTCCCCTGTTGGGAACATGTGCCAGCACCTTGTCCTACAGATCCAGGGGCCAGGAAGGACATGGGAATGGGCAGTGGTGGCAGTGGTCTTTTAGCCTAGTACTCTTGGAGTACAACCAACCAAACCTGGGCCAGCAACAAAAGTTTGCAGCTCCGGTAGCAGCTCTTCAGGGATGGCAGCTGCCTGGAGTGCTCTGTTTAGACAGATCCCAAGACCGTTGTTCTTGTTGTTGCTATTATTGCTGTTCTGACAGTGTTATTATTGACTTGTGATGCTTGCCATGGGTACAAGCTAGAGGGATGGTGGGATCTGTGCCGTTTCGCACATTCCTGAAACAAGTGAAGAAAGGGGAGAGTTACAAATACTCATACTGATCATATTTTTCTGAATAACAGCAACAAAAAAAATGAGAACAAATGGTCTGACGATGGGCCAGAATATTTGAATTTGGAACTGTGCCCAAAAGTTGGTACATGTGTTCGATGCATGTTTCTTCACAGAATTGTAGTTCTTAAAGCTGGTAGGGACTCCCACCAAGAGAAATTATACCTTAGAGGTTTTCAAACTATTCTTTTACAGGCTTACAGTGGTAAGCCTTTCTTTCAAGGCAATTTTACACAAAAGCATAAACAAATGCAACAGAGGACGTCAAGCTGCACTGGCTGAAGTGGGAAGTGGCATGAAAGACCCTGCCTGCTGTGAGCTTCCTCCCTCCCACCTACCCACTTCCTCTTCCTGCCCTCTGCCGGCTTCCTAGAAGATCCCTGGAGCCTATCTGAAGGTACTAATCTACTCCTTATCCTGGCTTTTAGGAAGATATTTTAAAAAACTGAAGTCCTGAAGAGATGCAGGACTTGAGACCTAGGAGTCTGAGTTAAATTGGACTGAGTTAGTTGCATAACTCTGGCAGCTGTGTCTCATTTACACACCCTCAGACACACCACCCTTATCCTGACTTGCACCCTCAAACCCTCTCCAGTTCTCTTGCTGCCAAGCAGTGAACGACCTCCGCTTTTGCTCTTTTTAACTTTACTCATCCTGGTTGCTCCCACACCTTGCCATGCACACTCTTATGACATGGCCACATGCCTTCTCCCTCTCCATGCCCGAAGCCCAGTGGCGATCCCAAGTCCTTGTCCTCAGCCTGGGCTGCCTCTTGCTGTCATTGGTCCCTCCTCTTCCCCACCATATGTCCACTAACACTTGCCCTATAGGTCCAGAGTGACCTCTAATTCTCGGCATGTGGGGTAGGGAGGGGTGATGGCAGCCCAGGACTTGAGCCTTGCTACAGGTCTGGGACAAGCTTCCGGCTCTGTGACCGAAGCCCACTCTGTCCCTCCCCACCTCCTCCAGCTCCCAACCCATTCCCTGCTATTTACACTTACTCACTTTCCGGATGCACCACCTGTCTGGTTCTCTTACCCACTACTCTGCGCTTCTGTTCATTCCACTCCCTGAATTGCCCTCTGTCCAAACTTTCCTCCTCCATTTCATTTTAAGAGCCTTTCAGAGGCCAATTTTTTCCCAGGAACCTCCCTGGATTGAAGGGAAGTAAAGCTATGTTTTCCCAATATTTCAACCCATTCATCCTTACTTAACACAAAACCCACCAGCACATGGTGCTGGGCATCATGCCAAGGTTAGTTTATTTTGTTCTTGGGTGCTGAGCTCTGGTGTCTTCCTGATTTATTTTGTGGTCTGTGTGTCCTCTGCATCTATCTGCACAAGCACAGCTGTTTGCGACTCTAGCCCCCCAGGCAGGCGTTTAATAAAGAGAGCACAATGGGAAGAAAAAGTGGGCTGTGTAGAAGGCTGGATGGCTGCGTGTGCCTGGGCCAGGCTGGGACTGATGCAGGAGGTGGTGGGATGAGGAGTGACGTGTAGTTCATGTTCTTTCTCCATGATGGGGAAATTTGTGCCTGTGTTAGCTGGATTTCCCAGCTCCTTCCCAAGTCTCCATGTCCTAGGTTGGGGTCAGGGACCTGGCTTTGCTGGCAGCCTTCTCCTTACCTCCCCAAAAGATGGCAAGGGGCTGGCTGCAATTCAGTGCTTGTCAACTAATTCAGTGAGAAGGAAACATTAAACACTCCAGGCACTGCGCACTGGTGCTGGGTAAACTCAGCACACCACAGTTTACTTTGCTGTCAGAAATTCCAGCTTACCACAGAGTCGAACTCCGAGGACCAGAAACCCACCATACCTCCCCTTCAGGACCCCACCAGAGGAGACAGTCCCTCTCTCTCCCTCCCCACACCTTTCTGTAGTCCCTTTCTCTGCTCCTGCTCCTTCTTCTTTCCTGCTCTCTTCCTCCTTCTGTCTCTTTCCTCCAACTCTAGATCCTTCCTAAAACCTCCTTCAGACTTGGAAGAAGGCCAGAGAAGTTCGCCTTTTAGATCAGAGAGGTGGAGGGCAAAGAGAGATGAGGTCCAGGCTTTTTTAAGGGACAGAGATTGATCGAGAGTCACCCCCCCCCCTTTTTTCCTCCTCACTCCATGCAGCCCTGGGTTATGAAGCATTGGTTCAGGAGGGCATGGGTTCAGGCAGAGGTGTAGAAGAGGGGTCAGGGTATTGAAGGAACAGGTAAGCAGCCTGAGAGGCAGCTGGACAAGAGCTACAGGCAGCAGCTCTGCTTGCTTCAGCAGAAGCATCTCCTGGGTAGGTGTTTTGAAGAGTTCTGAGTTGAGAATGAGGATGTCTCAGATTTTGGACCTAGCTTTGTATTAAGTCCAATGTTCCTCAACATGATAGTTTAGACATCCCCCGATGGCCTCTCCCCACCCCCACCTCTCCTCAGAAATGTGCAGCCTGAGCCAAGGTTTTCTCTTTGGCTCCACTTGGAAGTGCAAACCTTGTGGGTTTGAGAAGAAACATATGCTGCTCTGGAATGTGGCTCTTAGCCAAGGGAATGCTCAGAGGCCCCAGTAGAATTTGCAGCCATCTGCCTGGGGTTGAGCAGGGAGTGTGTGACAGACCATTTGGGGCCAGGAGGGAGCAATGAAAGCTGAGGGCACCTTACTTCTCTCCACCCACTTAGAACCAGTGCCTCTTTCAACGCTCAGAGTGGATCTCAATGTACTGTATTTCCTCTCCAGGGGAGACCCAAAGCCAAACTCTGCCTCAGATGCCATGGGCCCAAGCCACTGGCTTCGAAGTGAACAGGTGCTGATTAGTGCGGCCTTTTGCATATTCTTTGAATGTTATTCATTTCCTGCCAAAAGACACAAGCAATTTCTCTGGCTCTGCCATCTTCTCCTTAGGATCCACAACATTCTCTGCTTTTCCTCTCCAACTCCATGTGGCTTACTGTCCTTGACCTTCTGAGGCTCTTGCTGACTCCTCTTTCATAGCTTCCCCTATCCTTACAAGCCCTGATGACTCAATAGGAAAACGTCCAGTTGGACCAGTCCCTGATGCCCAGCCTACCCTTTCTGGTGTTGCCAGAGACCAAGTGCTCAGGCTCTGTCCTCAGCCTCTAAGAAGCTCAGAAATAAATGTACTTCTTGAAGTCTGGGTTCCTGGCCCCTACCTACTAGGAAGGCCCTGCCTGGACTGTCTTGGATGTCTGCAGGGCTTGGATGAGAAGTCTCTGGCAGGGATAAATGGTTTGTCATGCAAAAGAGATGGCTGGCAGGGACCCCACCAAATTTATCGGTCAAAGAGCTCTGTTCTTTGCATTTCTAGGAAACTGATGTAGGCAGTGGGGCAAGGAGATAGGCTTGGGGGTTTGGAAAGGACCTGAGAAATTCTTTAATTCAATGCTATTTATTTATTGTTGTTATTATAATAAATTAATTTTTTAAACTTATGGACAATCTAAGACCCACAGGGCGAAAGCCATTTTGCCAAGACTATTCTATGGGTTAACGACAGAGCTGGAATCAGAACTGGGACTCCCCACTCCCAGTTCAGTGCCATTTCCATAGGACGCTAGCTCCCTGGGCATACTTTTGAGAAATGTCACCGTGTCCCCAGAGTGCCGTGGAGGTGGCAGATGCTTCGGTGGTACTCCTGCCTCTCTAGCTGTCAAGTGCCACCCCTAGCCTCTGTGGAGAAGGAGAGAATCCCTGAGAACCTGTCCATCAGTGGACCCCAGAACCACACGGGGGGATTGGACATGCTTTGGGAGTGAAATGTGTGCTCTCAGAGACTGTTTCCCCACGTTCTGCATCTGCTATCTTAAACATGTTTTGTACCCCATGTTCCACTCTTTGGCAATAGCCAATTTAACCAGGAGTAAGAGCCCAAGGCCAGGCCATCTCTTGGCTAGACATCTGTCTTTCAGTTTTTCTCTTTTAGGAGTTTGAAATTTAAAAAAAAGGTACAGACTCTGTCCCCGTTTAGTTATAGGGAGCGAAACTAAAACTTCGTGTTTAATGAGGACTTGAGTTAGGGCCATGTGATAAAACCATAGGCAAACCAAAATCATGCTCAGAGAAAAACTGAGACAGGAGAATCTTTAGCCCAAGAGGAGAGAGAACTACAGGGCCTGGTACTTCATTTATTTGAAATCTCTTTGTCCCTACCATAGCTGTCCCAATATTCACTTTTTACATGTGACTGGGTTTCTGCCTCTTGACCAAAAGATTTTTAATCAGAAGGGAGGGAGCACTTAAATAAAAGTCCCCAAATAAGCCCAACTTGGATAATGTTGGACAACAGCTGCTAGTGGGCAGAGATGGGACTTCTGGGAGTGGAGAACTAGGACTGCTGTTATCCAGTGTGGTGTCACTAGAGAAGGAGAACTCTGCCACCAGTATCTACTCCCTCCTTCCATCTTCCTTTAAAGAAAATACTCAAATATTGAGGGAGTGCCTTATATTGGGAAGCCCTTTTTATCCTGTTTCATCTCCTCAAGAATGTATTTATTTATTAATTTATTTATTTTCCCCTCTTTAATCTTCCACCCTCTTCCCACTTCCACCCCTGACCTATGGATGTTGCCGTTTCCCCTTAAGAACTGGATCTCTGAAGTTGGAGTGTCTCCTCCCACATGCTCACTGGTGCACCTGGCACACTTGGGGGGCCTGGCACACTCGGGGGGGCCTGGTGCACTCGGGGGGCCTGGTGCATTCAGAGTATGGTCCATGGCTCCACCATGGGCATGAATCCAGGACCTTCTGCATGTAAAGCAGATGTGCTAACCACTACACTATGGAGCCATCCCCTCGAGAATGTATTTAATAGAATAAATGAAACTTACATGGTGGGGAAACATCCACTGTATCCATTGCTATCTTATGCAGTATTCTCCTTCTCTCCCTTAGAAATACCATCGTCTCTGTGTGTGCGTGTGTGCGTGTGTGCGTGCGTGCATGCGTGTGTGTGTGTGCATGCGTGTGGTGTGTGTGTGTGTGTGTGTGTGTGTGTGTGTGTGTGTGTGTGTTGGGAGGAGTAGGGGTGGGAAAATAACGGAGGAAGTCAGCCGATTGCCAGAATGCAGGTTTGAGGGGACACGGACACAATTAGCTCCACCTCTATTGGCTCAAGGACTTCAGGGTTTTGGAGCGAGGTGACAGACCCATGAGTATGCTCCACAGTGTCTCCAAGCAGAGAGAAACCAGTCTACCTCAGGACTTTCAGGCATCCTCCCATCTGGAAGACAGAGCTGTATCTTGCAGCAAAGCTACATCTGCCAGCCAGATGAATGGTACCTGTAAAACTTCCCACATCAAACTTTGTGGGGCTAATGCCTCTTCCAGAGCCTGCTCTCAACAAGAAAAACAATCCCAGAACTATACTTCCCAAAGGACTTTGAGATTCTTGCCCTTGAGAACAGAGCAGGGAGTCTGATGTCCGAAAACATCCCGAGAGGGACTGGCTGCAGTACGAGATGGCCTGGATGGACAAGAATTAGGAAACAAAAGCAGATTCTCAAAAAAGAGTTCCCTCCCTCTCTTATAATAAAAACCCCTATGATTAACTGAGTGCCTTCGACATGCCAGGTCTCTTTTAGACATTACTTCATCTCTTTCTCGCAATTCTGAAGAATATATATTCTTTCCCTCATTTTACAGAGGAAGAACCCACAGCTCTGAGAGGAGAGGGTAAGTGGGTTTTCAAAAATCACAGTATTGCCACCCTGACTGCTGCTTAATGTCTAAGTGAAATGAAGTCACCTTCCAGATATCAGGAGACTACTCTGCAGAAATATTGATAAAACTGAGCTCAAAGAGACAAAGTCAGCTCTAAACCTCAGGCGTGGCCCTTTGGAACTGACAACCTAATGGGAAATGAAAAACTGTGAGCAGAGTTCCTGAGAGTAACACGAGTGTCTTTTTTAATGAACACGCCAATACCAAACCATGTGCCAGGCCTTGGGGAGTAGCCCTTGGGGAGCTGTGTGCTTTTGGAGACACTGTTGCTCAAATAGTTTGATTCCTCTCTGGCAACGACCTTCAGGGCTGTGGCACATCCCTCCAAAAAGTCTTCAGTTGTGGCAAATCATTCTCTTCAGTCTCTTGGGGCAGGTTTGGGGGCAAGAGCCAGAAGTCATTTCAGATTTGGGGGAGCAGTCACACTGAGTTTTATTCTTTAGGGTCCAAATAAGGTGTGACCCTAATGCAGAAAAGTGCACAGTGTTGTAAACAACACAGTGGAGACCTTGGGGTTCAGTTGAGAGATGAGCCCAGGAGTCCCATAGCACCTAAAATACAAGGGTGTGGGGGAGACCTTGAAAAGATCTGAAGGTTTCTTCATAGGGAGAGACACGATCAAACCCAATCAGGGCATAAGTAAAAACACACATAGTTCCATAAAGTGGATTGGGAAAGATGCCATATTAATAAAAAGGGAAAATGGAGAGGAATGTGTGAGGAGGGAGCCGTTAAGAAAATTCAAGTGCCTATAAACTCAGCTCTGCAAATGTCCCTGCCCCCTCAGTCATGGCTCCAACTTCTTCTTCATTAGACTTAAGAAAAGCCTTAAAGAAATTATCCTGTTCGTGGAGGCAGCAGAGAGTGGAACTGAACACCTGGCTCGCATCTCGTCTTTGCTGATCCTCTGTGTGTCCCCTGCTCAGCCACTTCTCTTCCACGTGTCTGCAGATCTGTCTGTCCCTGAGTAATCACATTCCTCCCAGAAACATCTTACTAGTATTGAGTCTTGACAGGCCAAGATGCTTGCTGCAAGGAAGGGGGTTAGAGTGGTTCCGGATGCAGCGAAGACCACTGTTTCTAGTGTATTCTGAAACAATATTTACGTAATAGGAGTCATTTTTCCCTTCAGGTCCCCAAGTTGTCCTTGGGGACCAGCCAGTCTGTTGGCAGCTGGCCAAAGCCTTATCACTTTTCCAGGCCCCAACCAAACAGGAAATGGGCTTGAATGGTTAGCTCTCAGTTGGAACTTCCTGAGAGTCAATAATCAGAAATGCAAGAACCTAAAAGAGTTTGGTGGGAAGGAGGAGACCCGTTCTGCACTCTGGAAGAGCTTCGTTTTAAGGAGTAGGTAGGAGAGACACCAACACATGAGCATGAAAACAAAACCGAAGGAAAATACCTGTGAAGAAGGTAAGTGCATTGGCAAAATTACCAAGTAAGTACTCAGTACTTAGGACTCTGGAAAGAAAAAAACATGAAAATGAATAGACTAGGTAGAGTCTCGTGGTATCACTCAAAACAGTTATGGGGAGAAGATAAGTCTTGTGGCAGAGATCAGAAGCCAAGAGAAGGACTAGAATTGCTGTGGAAATGCGAGGTGGGGTGATATTTGAACTGGGGTGACAGAATTTGCTGTACTTGGTAATGAAAGGGGACAGCTGAGCTCAGGAGACAGGGCGTAGAATGTCTTGCTGAAGTGGAGGGTTCAAATTAGTGCAAGTTGTACAAGCAGTTTGTGCAAGTGGTGGCATTCCTTCCAACCTAGCAAGTTTGACTCCCCAATCTGAGATGATGATGAAATGCTTTCATGCCCCATTCCCAACCTCTAGGTGTTGTGGTCAGATGCAGAGCTGGACTGATTGTCTTTGCTCAGGAGTCTGTGCTGATATCCAAGGAGCAGGAAGCAGCTGAGATGCTGCCAGTTAATACTGCAACCCGAATACCCACTAAAGTAGGCTCGGCTGGGACCTGACAGAATTTGCATTGTTCTGTCGGACAGCTGGGAGCAGCTGCAGGGCCCCTGGGTCTCTCCGAGCACAGGGATCATGAACAGCCTTCAGCCCAGCTCACAGACATCCTGTGAGATCAGGGAAGTGCCAGCCTGTCTGGCGTGGTATAGGGGTTGGGCAATAATCAACGGTCAATGAGAATCAGGGACAGAGTCCTTTAGGAGCTCATATTCTTACCTAAAAGAGATCACAAGGACGTGTTGTGGAAGGAGCCAGAAATGAGGGGACCTGATTGGGTGGAGTTGGGGCACCGGGTCCTCTTCTCATTTTTGGAGCAGCTCGCTAAGTGTTCCCCACTCCCAGCCTGAGCTCCAGATAACAGTAACGTGCAACAGACAAAGTCATTTTCCAAAGAGGGAGCCCAACCAGGAACTGAATCAGAATCATATAGTTTTAGAGCAAAACGTGACCTCAAATATCCAATTTTTCATTTTCACATTATAATGCCTAGAAAAGTGAGGTAACCTACCCAAAGTCACACTCATCCTTGGCGTCAGAGCCACAACTTACAACCTGGATCCCTTCTCTTGAAGGCCAGTGGTCAGTCATTCACTACTCTGGATGAAGCCATTCAACCCAGCTCTCTCCAGAGGCTGGCATGGGTGAAGGCTAAGGTGAAAGGTGAAAGGGGCAGGAATTGGGTAATAAAGTGTGTACATTTCAACACAAAGTGATCAACATACCATTGAGATACAAAATTAGAGGCAAATAGGCCTTGCAGATTTGAGGGAGTGAGCGGTGGTGGAGAGAGATGGGCTAGGAGTCCACAGACATTGGTTTAGGTTCCTATTCTACCACTTGTTCATTATGTAACAGTGAAAACATTACCTAACCTTTCTCAGCCACAGTGTATTCATCTGTTAAATGGAGCTAAAAATACTGTAGGATTCTCGTGAGAAATAGCATATGGAAAAGTACTTTGCACACAGGAATGGGCTAGGCAAACATTAGGTGTAATTACGATTCTGAAGGGTATGATTTTCAAGGGGTAGGTGGCTGAGTTTCAAGGGGCAGGAGGTTGGAGTAGTTATAGCGGGGATTCTCCTAGCTTTTTGAGCTTCTCACTAGAAAACTGATCATTGACAAGAATTTCAACTTCATCTTAGATATGTTTAGAGTCAGCGACCAGAGCTGAGTCAGGTGTGGCAAAATTTAAGGCCCAAGTGGAAATTCGGCTACTCAGTGCGGAGTCTTCCTGGCAAAGATCCCCAGCCTCCATTTGTGCTCCCAGAGTCCTGGCCTTCCGTGAGAGGGCACCTCTTGCAGAGGGAGTGGAATCTGATACTCTCAACTTGAGCACAATCCCTCTCAGCTGTCTGCAGGGGAGAAGTGGAGTCAGCAGAAGAGGTGAGGAAAGGGGAGCTGCCTGCCTGCCAGTCATTTTGGCTTTAGCCAAAGCCACTTGGAGCCACTTGGACAAAGTGGCTTTGTCCTCTCTAGAAGGCCTGATAGCACTGCCCTCCGGACTTTTGGCACCAGCCCTGGGAGGGAAGTTCTGGCTCAGGTTTTAAACTAGGGGTGCAGGATGGGGTACCTGGAAGGGGAAGGGTTTGGAGAAGGAAGGTCTCTGTTGTGATCCAGCACAGAGCAGCGGCCTTTCATAGGTAAAAACCCTGCTGTGCAGACTGAGGTCATTCCTGGCACGAGGTCCCACTCCTTGCAGATGCCTGCAGGTCTGTTTTAATATCTGCAGCAACTACATTCCTAAGCAGGGTGGGTAAGAGGCTTTCTGGACAAGACTGCTTTCCATCAGAAATTATTCCAATTCACCAGGGTCAGATATTTGAGAGAGAGAGCTGTTTTTTCTTTTTCTTTCTTTTTTTCTTTTTTTTCCCCCCCGCTTAAAGAAGACAATAAAATTTAGAGAAAATGACTAAATGCATGAACCAGAAGCAGAGCAAGGTCCTGAGGACTGGAGAAGGGAGGACCTGAGGTTCTAAGAGAGGGAGAGAAAGGGACAAAAGGTACAGGCAGTGGGGGCTGGGAAAGAGTCCTCTTTTTGGTCCAGCCTAGCCAGGCCATTCTCAGACCCTGATGAATTTACCTGCTGCCATTAGTTATCCATACATCCATTCTACCCACACTTGATTTCTGCTCTGTGCCAAGTGCTGTTGTATTAGTTGTCTATTTCTGGATAACAGATTACTGTAAGACTTAGTGGATTAAAATGGCACATGCATATTATCTCATGGTTTCTGGGGGCCAGGAATCTGGGCACAGCTTGGCCGGGCCCTCTGCTCAGGGTCTCACAGGCTGCAGTCAGGGTTTGACTAGGGCTGAGCCACGTCTGAAGCTCAATTGGGAAAATTTCTTTCCAAGCTCAAGCAGTAGTTGGCAGAACTCAGTCCCTCAAGGGCTGTTGGACTGAGGGCCTCGGTTCCTAGCTGGCTGTGAGCCAGAGGCTGCTCTCAGTTCCTTGCCATGTGGCTTCTCCTACATGGCGGCTCGCTCATCAAAGTATGCAAAATTAGAGGCAGCAGAGAGTCAGCTAGCAAGTTGGAAGTCACCATTTTATGTAACCTAAGGATAGAAGTGACACCTCAGTGCTTTTGCCATATTCTATTGGTTGGAAATAAGTCACCCTCACTCAAGAGGAGGGTGATACACTGGGCTGGGAATACCAGGACATAGAGACTGTCAGGGACAGTCCTATTAGAGTCTGCCTGATACAAAATCAGATTGTTTCCCGTCCTCAGAAATGGTGCTAGGTTTTTTAGATACACTTTTGCTTTTAATTGCTATTATCTTCTTTTTAGGTGAGGAAACAATCTCAAAGAGATCATAGTTGTGAGAGATCTAGGAGTTTTTGGACTCAAATTTATCAGACTTCAAGAGCTTTGCTCTTACCCTCCTTCATCATATGCCTCCCAGATATATGGCAATATACCATGGGAAATGCTATAACGGTCCCTCTGGGGGCACTGGGGAAGGCTTCTCAGAGGTGATGACATGGAAGGAGCACCGCACGTGACGACAGCAGGACCCTAGAGGGAGTCCAGAGAACAGAAGAGAAGTGATCCTTTGCTCCTGAGGAGCCTGTGAGGCTAAGTGGGGAAGCAGGCCCAAGGAGCTGTCTCCGGGCACTTGCTGGGAATGGCAGCAAGCGCAGACTGAACAGCTGTTTGAGAGAGCTCCAAAGAGATGTGGAAGCCAGTGGCTGTTTAGATTAGTTTTCTAATTGGCTGAGTGTTAGCAAAACCTCTTGTGTATACAACGGGAATAGTTAATCTTGTCTATTTGTCTATCCACTCATGTTCTGTCACTTCCTGATCTTCTCAGCTGTCTGCCTCTTACTGTAGGTTTCAGACTAAGAGAGGGTTTAAGTGTGCGGGACTCTTCCTATGGCCCCCAGCACAGGTGAGCAGCAGGAGCACAGCAATAGAGAGGAAGATGATTCTAACACCTCCCCCCTCAATCCACCTCCACCCTCATCAGTGCCTGCCTTCCTTGCCATAACAGCCCCCACCCATTCCCAGCCAGCCACCCTGCCCGCAGTGCCCATCTTGCCCCCACACCCATTCCAGATATGGCAACCCAAACATCTGCAGGAAGTGGTCTTCTGTATATCACCTTACAGCTTCATGACAAACCTGAAAGTTAGGCTTTATCATTCCAAATGAGAGACCCAAGAGAGAGGTTAGCTAACTTGCCCAGTGTCACACACACAGCTAGTAAGTGGCCGAGCCAAGACTTGAACTTAGGTCCAACACTGTCACTCTCTTGCATTGTCTATCAGTTTGACCCATCCACATGGCATGTTCATACATTTCTTTGCTCAAGAAGTCATAAAGGCTCCCTTTGTTGACTTGCCCATCTATCCACATGTTTCTGTCTACCTTTCAGGGCCCTTTAGTTCTCCCCCACATTCTATGAACCCATCTCAACTCTATAAGGGGCTTCTGTAGTAATGATGCCAAGTTCCCTGATTCTCTGAAAGATCCCAAGTTTATTAGTTCCCTCATTAATCAGATTGTAGATGCCTTTAGATCCAGGACCAAGATATGAACTTCTCCCACCATTGTCCTAACTCAGGTACAAAGCAAATATTTATGCCTCAATTGATGATGAAAGAGGGAAAGATAAAGATAAGGCTGGGAGGACTTCTGAGAGTATGAAGGTCCTCATTCAGTTACAGAAATGACAATCCTGTCTGAGGGGGCTTCTGCCTATGTCTCCCCCAGCCACTTTCTCCCCTGGAACCCTATCTGAGGCCTCTAGGTGTCTGTTAATTATTTTCTTTCTTTGTGACCTGAGTGTGGTCAAAATTCCATCTTGTAATTGCTCTAAGCTCAGCCAGTCAGACATGTGCTTAAACACACATTTGCGGGGAGAGGGCAGAGGGAGGAGGAGTTTTTTTATATACGGTCATGCTCATGACAAGGACTTGGCAAGAAGATCTACGCTTCAAAAATGCTCGACAAATGGGACCGACATGACCAGATTTGTTTTTGAGGATTATCGTTCAGAGAATTGTAAAACGATGCTTATGTGAACGAAGTAAACAGGAAACTGGAGGGGTGTTGGAGTCCTCAACCTCCACCAATCTTATATATAACCATAGCTGCTATTAATTAAGCATTTTCTATTTGCCAGACTCATTGCAAAATGCTCTACAAAAAGGGTCACAGTCTTCAAAGCAGTTCTATAAAGGAGCATGAGTACTCTCCCTGTTGGAAACTGTGGCTCCCAGGGATTAGGTAGGTTGTTCAAAATTACACAGTAATTTTAAGAGCCAGGGTGTGAATCCAGGCTGCTTGACCCCAAAACCTTTGCCTCAGTCTCTGAGGTCAGTGGATGGCCTCACAGTTTTTTGCTTACAGGGACTTAATAAAAATGCCTGTTCTTCCTCTCAGGTTGGGTGGGGCCTGTGGTGAGAGGGAGAGAGAAAGAGAAACTCAAGATTGAGAGTCCTACTTTTCCAAGAAGGGCCCAGGGTCTGGATTCCTTCCCCGCCTAGCATCCTCCTTTTCTTTGCAACTTTGCAGAAGTGGGCAGCTGGCAGGAAAGTTGCATTTTTGAGGCTCCAGGCTGCCTTCTTATTTCAGGGAGACTTGATTTACGTTCCTCTATCTTATCTCAGCCCAGGGTATTGGTGATGGATTTCACCTTCGGCATTTGAAGAAGTTGCTCAGTGCCAAAAGCACTCCCCCGAAGACAGATTGAGGAGACAGCTCTGGGCTCCCCATTCTTGGATCCACCCTTCACTTCTTGCCTCCCCCAGCTCAGGTGGAGAGAGGAGGATGCTGCACTGTCTGATTGCAGAGGGTGAGGCAGCACTTGCGGCTTAGCCAGGATAAAACTGCCTTTCCTCAGATCTGGCCCAAAGCAATCCTTATTTGAGACGTGTTGGAAAAATAGGAGGAAAAAATAATAGTAGTAGCAATGTAGTACTTTTCTCTTTGTTAGTAATGTTCATATGTGTTTTCAAGTTTCATCTTCACATCAATAATTTTTGTATTCCATTTTTACAGGTGAGGAAACTCAGGCAGGGTTAGGGTCACACAGACAAGTGAAGAGTTGGGTGTCCAATTCCTACCTTCTGACTTAAGTCCTGTTCATCTTTCATGAAACATCAAGGAGGAGAGGGTTTTATCTTTTGGAAATACATCTCTTCCACTCCTTCTCTTTTTTTTTTACTTCTTAAAAACAGAGTTGTAGCTTAGATCAGGGCAGATTCTTTTACAATGGTGGACTCAAAGAAAGGGAGCATGGCCAGCAGGAAGGGAGCCTAGATCTGAGTTAGGTAGACTTGAGGTGGGAAGACACACATAGAAGGGAGGATCCCTTGGAGATTCATTCCTTGGGAAGTCAGCCCCTTCTCATGCCTGGGTGAGAAACAACAGGGAGACAGTCTCTCAACAAATAACTATTGAAACCCTTCAGTGGACCTCCTATGTGGGTAACACAAGAGAAAGAAAGGTAAGTAGCATTTATTGTGGTTCCCTGTGCCAGACATGGAGCTAGGAAATTTACTAATATGATTGAATTTGCATAACAGTCTTGTAAGGTGGATTTCTCCATCCTCAGTTCAGAAGAGGCTGAGCTCAGAAAGATTAGATAATTTACTTACGGTCTCATAGCTTATAAATTGTAGAACTCTAATTCAAATACATCTAGTAATAAACTAGAAACCTCTCTTTCACATGTATCCTGGAGTATGTGTGTATGGGGTGGGTAGGTGGGAGACCTCACCTCAAGTACCACAATAGCACCTTATAGATGATGGCCTAATCAGCCATGTAAGGGAGAAGTAACCTTCACTTCCTAACTCACCCTATGTAGACTGAATACTTAGAGGGAAAAATAGTGTGGACCTTGGGAAGGAATGTATCTGTTAAGGATTCCTCATGGTTAATTGGGCCCAAATTCACAACCATAGTCTAGCAGCCATTACTGACAGAGGCTTCTCACTTGTGCTGCATTTCAGGGAAAAGCCACAAATTGAGCTGACAAGTCTTCTGCACTGTGCTCCTGTCATCTGAATAAATTATTATAAGGGAGTTCCTGGCATTGTCCTTCGACCAGTGGGTTAAGACCTACTCTGCCCAGTTGGAACTGTACAGCTATATCTTCATTTGCATCTACACTGACCAGTTAGAACTGCTCCATAAGGACCAAGCCTGAGGCTCCATTTTCTCTGTTGCAAACTATTCTCCTGAATAAAATTTCTCTTCTTTCCACATCTCAGATTGGGGACTTTTGTTGACAATAAGGTTAGTTAGCAGGAGGGGTTCTTAAGCTATGGGGATCAAAACCACTGAGATTATATTTGCAGACTTGCCCAAAGTACACAGATTCATTGAACAGGACCCAGGGGAAACTAAGGGACAGGCTTCTTGAGAAAAGAGGAATTGGATAGTTAGATGGAGTTTGCCAGTGGCTGTTACAGAAACTGCATCTTTACTGGTGTTAAAGGAGACCTGGGTTCTAGTCCCAGCTTTGTCACTCACCAGCTGAGTGATCGCAGGCAAATTACTTCCTCTCTGTGAGCCTCAGTTTATGCATTTGTAAAACGAAGGATTGTACCAGCATTATAAGATTGCTTTCACCTCTAATATACTATGAGTTTTGAATTATTGGTGCCCCCCCACCAAAAACAAACAAACAAACAAACAAACAAAAACAGGTTCCCATGGGGAAGGTAAAGAAGTTTAGAGAGTTTCACCTCCAAGCAGAATAAGTTAGGGGCCAATCTAATTGAAAGATAATAATGGACTAATTAGCATTAACCAGATCTTTTTGAGCCTGTGGAAGTGGTTGATTTTAAGGTGGATATGGCCCCAAATTCCTAAACTTCATCTCTGTAGACAATTTGATTCAGCCTTCAGAGCCATCAGAGAAACTGCAGTGTGCAAAGGCAGCTCATCCTGGAGGAGGGTGGAGAGCTGGGAAGCCACAACTTCTGTGGGTAATTTCAGCTCCCCAGTGGGCCGGCCATGTCCCACCCAGGCTTAATTTGCACTGCTAATCTGTTATGTCTTTCTTGGTAATGTAGCACTTTCAGACAGTTATGGTTAAATTCTGTTTATTTTTCTAAACCTCACAAGAACCCCATAATACAGCAAAAGAGTAAGCAGAGAAAAAGAGAGAGAGAAGAGTTTTTCTAGAAATATAAACTCAAGGTTCAAATGGTCTTCCCCATCCCCATCTGTAGGACAGCTGTTGTGGCACCCTGTTCATCCTGAAAGCCCCAGCATTCAATCTTAAGGATTTCTTGCTGGCTCCCCTCCCATCATCATTCCTTTGAGAGAATATGGCCTTGACATCAAGGAGTGGAGAGCTGCCAGCTACTGCCACCCTACACAAAGCCTCATCACTCCAGCTTATCTTTTGCCCCTCTCCATCCTTGCTATGAGGTCAAGATAGGGGTCATTCCTTCCTTTTATCTGAGGTTAGAGCAGGGGAAGTAAGGGTTGGAAAAAGAGACTTCTCCTTTACATGGCTGATTAAGAGGAAGTTTGGGGTCTGGGTGGGCCAGCCCTAACCTAACCTAACCTAACCTAACCTGGGGCCACAGGTAGGCTTCTTCTTTTCTTCCCTAGGAGGTTGCCATGTGTCTAATTGCCCAGCTCTAGCTAGAGCACTGGAAATTGGTGTCAAAGAATTTTTGCTGAATTAATGAATAAATGGATTATAGCTTAGAGAACTAAAGAAGTTTTACCAAGAAACAGGAAGAGCAGCCAACATTGTTTAGCTCACCAAATGCCTCATGGCCCTTGGGAAGAGGAAAGATAAATAGGTAAGAGGCAGAAAAGGATGAGTTTAAGGACAAAGGACATAGATCTAGATAAGTCAGATGTGAAAAGGCCCTTAGTTATCATCTCATCCAAATCTTTATTTTTTTCATGGGAGGGCACCGAAAACACAATGGAATAGTAACCTTAGTGACTTCCTTAAGATCATGGAGCCAGACTGAGGCCTCGAGTCTCTTGACTATTTTGTCCCTGACAAAATGTTGGTCTCCTCTTCTCCACATTCACCTCAAATTCATTCATTCCAGAAAAGTACTCACCACCTAATTTGGGGATTCTCTCTTTTGGGCTTCTTAACATGAAAAAAGTAATCCAAAATTACCTTGAGTTCACTGTCCTTGAAATCATTTTGGCATTTACTTTGTGGCTTCAAGACTGCCCTCACTTAAACAGAAAGGATAGGTGAAGGCGGCAGAAGCTAGCCATATTGGGCCAGTTTTACCCTGTGAGAAGTGTGACTTGAGTTATTACTACGGTGCCAAATCTTGCCTCCTAGAAATTTGTCCCAGTGGTCTGCAGTCATGAGTATTTACGCAGTCTTGAGTGGAAGGGTTCAGACCTTGTCCAATGATCAAGGACTAGGACATAGACATACATTTTACCAATTTATCATGACTTGGGTATCCCAAATGGGACCCATCACTCCCAAGTACCAGCCTAAGATTTTCTAACCAAGCATGTAATTAGAGAAAAATGTAATCCACATGTATCTGACTCACTGATCTCTAAAGTATGCTAAAGTTTGATTCTGGAAATGGTTTGAGATATATATGTTTTTACTCTTCATGTTTTTAACTGTTGGATTGGTGAGTGGGCCAAGACAAAATAGTTACCCTGAGAGATAGAAGGGAACTTCAAATGGAGGCATGACCTGTAGGATGCACAACATGGCAGGGAGTGTGCCCAAATCCAAAACATGTCTTTATTAATATAACCCACAACTCCCCTTCTGCTTCTATTTCTGGGATGCTGAGCCCTACTGAAGAAAAACACCCAGACTGGAACATGGTGTCACCACAGATTTGTGGTATATGACCTCTGTTGCCTTCCCAAGAGGACAGAGCAATTCCATTGGGTGAGTCCTCAGGGCCATTCTAGACCTTACTTACTCTTCTCAAGACTCCAAACCCTCTTTCTCAACCATTTTTTTTTGTTTGTTTTACAGAGAAAAGGGAGTCCATCAGGAAATAATTTTCTTTCTACAAACCTATCTGCCTTAGCAACCTTCCTCCTCAGCAGCCTTCCTCCTCAATTCAGGCCATTTCTGAAGGGGCCAGCCCAGCTTCAGAGCTCTCTGTTGTTCCAACTGCATGATCCTTCCACCTCTCTCTGCCAGGTCTGCTTCCTTTGCTACCTCACTGAGCAGGTGTTGTTTCCAAGATGACTCTCAGTAATTCTCCTACGTGAAAATCTCAGAGTCTGTTTCCTAGGGACCCTAACCTGAGATAAGGGAGAGTGTTTCAGGCAGAGGGAACATGAGATTTGGATTAGTTTCTTCTCGTGTCCTCTGGGAACTTGTTTCACTATCCCTTTTTTTTCCCTGAATCTTCAAATTCCACCTCTGCTTTATATATATATATATATATATATATATATATATATATATATATATATATATATATATATATTTATATTTATGTCTTTCTCACATTAAAATGTGAATATTAAAGCTTCTTTTCACCCAAAGGACCTCTCTGGCTATTACTCCAGACATCTTTCCTCTCAGTCACGCTCTTCAAAAGGGTAACTAGTATTTATTCTCTTCCTCTCACAGTTATTCCTCTATCTATTTTGGTCTGGCATCTACTATCAACACTGAAATCCACTACCAACACTGAAAAGTCACCACCAGTAGGTGCTTTAAAGTCTATTTTTTATTTGCCTTGTCAGCAGTATTTGATACCATTGCCCTATATTTCAATCTTGACCTGCTTTGCAACTTTGGTTTGTGTGACCTGCTCTTTCCTGAATCTCTTTCCACTGAAATGGAAGATTATGTGTGGTCTCTTCAGTGCTCTCTCTCCCTGCTACCAAATCCATAAATGTTGGCTGGGATTTTCACACTTGTCCATGGCTCTCCGTGCCTTCTCTTTTCACTCTACACATTCCTCACTCCTCCTAGCTAAGCTACATCCTCTTACCCATTACCCAGATCTGCACTTCCAGCCAAGGTCTGTCTTCTGCACTCCACTTCAAGTTCTCTAAGATAAAGCAGGGCTCATCGACAGGGCTCTCTATCCTTGAATCTTTTCATCTTTCTGAAAACCCCCATCTCAAAGGGCAGTGTCCACTTTTCTCCAAGACCTCTGCCTCATCCCCAACATTCGGTCAACAGGTCCTGCCAACTTGACCTCTTAAGCATCCATTACTCTTCTCTAGCCTCATTTCTATAACCTTAGTCCAAGCTCTTACTTCTTGATGGCTATTGTTACACTCTCCTAACTGGTGTTCTTTCAGCCAGTATTGACCATGCTCCATCTATACTATACATAGCAGGAAGAGTGATATTTTCATAAAACAAATCTCATCTGTCACTCCTTTACTTGAAATTCTTCAGTAGCCTCTCATCACTCTCAGGATACAATCTAAATTCTTCAGCATAGCATGAAAAATCCTGTATGATCTGATTTCTGTCTGTCAGTTCAGCCTCATTTCTCCTTCCCATTCATCAATATGCTACAGCAATGCTACAGCAATACTGAAATCTATTGTTCTAACTCCCAGGACATGGCAGATTTTCTTATGGCTTTGAATCTTTGCCCTTGCTTCTTCCCCTGTCTATGCTGCCATTTCTTGGCTTGTCTGACAGGAAAATGCCTATTTTTGTCTTTCCAAGTGGAGCTCATGCAATGTCTCCTTTGGAAGTCTTCCATTATTTCTCAAGGTGGATCTGCGTGCTCTTTCCCTTACCTTCCTCCACTGCACTCAATATCTGCCTCCATTAGAACAGGGATCTCTGTACTGTAACTTCTACTCTGAAGTCGGAGCTTCTGCCCACCTCTTTAAATCTCAACTGCTTGAGAGCAGTGCCCATATCTTTTCAGCTTTGTATCTCCTGTATGAAGTACAAAGCGTAGCATATAATAGGCACTCAATAAATGTTTAACTAGTAATCATGCCTAGCTTTTATTGAGCAATAAGGCCAGGCAAAGTGCTATGCACTTTAATCTTCATTATATCATTTAGCTCACACAATTACAATTACCCTATGAAGTGGGTATCATCCTTTTTTAAAGATGAGAAAAGTGAGACTTAGAAATTTTAGGTAACTCTCTCAAGCGCAAGTGGAACTGAGAAAGTATGAACTGTGATTTTACTTAAGCGCAAGCGTGTGCTGCTATTTGCAGCTGTTCACAATGGTAAACATTCAGTATAAGGATGCTGGGTTATCCCCGGGAGATGCCTTATACACTGTCTGTCATTTCCTGGTCTGCCCAGTGCTTGCATGGGCCTCTATGCGTTAACTCGGGCCTTCATGGCTGCAATTGGTGAACAGGATTTGGGCATTTCTGGTTAGCCAGTCTTTTTTCCTATATCAAAATCCCACAGCTCTGCCCAGACTCCTCCAGATCTGACACCTGGTTTCCTGGTCTCCTGACTAAGAGTCTGCATCCTGACCATGCAGACTTAGAGCCAACAATACTCAGCAAGGCTTGGTTCCTCAGACTTATCTGGCCAGTAGGTCTGTCTTGGGTCTTCAGCCATGCGGTGCACCTTGGTCTGCACCCTCAGCCACAATGTGGCTGCTTCTCACATAGAGCCAGCATTGTTAGCCAGGCCCCAACCCAATGCCCTCCTTGCCTTACTCTGAGTCTCCTTGCCCTGAGTTGAGACCTTGTTGCCTGCTCATGCTGACAGTGATTTAGGGACAAGACAGCAGGAGAAGACAGAGAAGTGAGGGAACTGTTAGAAAGGCCTGCGAGTGTCGGTCGGGAATATGCTAAGACTGAGAGGACAGGTGGGTCTACATCTGGTGGTCCTCATCCCCGCATCCACAGTTGAAGAACTCACACCTAACCCTGGAGCCACAAACCCACTTTCTGTGCTTCTTGATCTCTGTTTCTCATTATGACAAAGTCTCAGTGCAAGTACCGGTAGTGCTCTTGACTAATAGGACTAATATCCTATATTCAGCTGTTATTGCTATGTTAATGATCATTTGTACTTGATATAATGATTATATTAACAACATACTATCCTTGGGGAATAAGACTTGAACTTTAGGAATATATTATGGCCAGATTGACTGGGACAGTGAAGCTATTTTAAATGATAATGCCCCAGTTCTATAGGTCATTTTTTATTATATACTTTTTCACATGTGTCATCTTGTTTCAGCTTGGTTAATGTGGCTTTTTTTCCCCCTTCATACAACAAAGGGGAGCAAAGCTTGGACTTAAAATCCCGACATATTCATCCATCTAGGGCTAGTGAGAGAGACTTAATACACAGCATTTAATTGATCTTTACAGCAACCTCAAAAGATAGGGATAGAAGAAGTTAGATAAGTTGCCCAGTGTTCACAGCTAATAACAGAAAAGCCAAGGCCAGAAACTGAATGTGCCCAATGCCAGTGCTGACGCGCTTCTGTTGTGCCACGCTGCCCATGCCAGGCCCGCTCTCGTCTGCGTGGGTGTCTCCAGGTGTCTCCAGGTGTCTCCTGCCGTGCTCTGTGTTTCAGAGCAGGATGAAACACCACCACCCCTTAACCCCGAGTTGTTTTGATTTTCTTATGTGATAAATGCAACTTCCTGGTGTTAGCCTTCAGTCAGTCCCTTTAGGCCAGGATGATTTTGCCTTTATCTTTCCGCAGTTGGAACACAGACTCTAGGTAACTGACTTCCAGTTCGGTTTACTGAAGAGGAGGTACCTGGCAGTTAGTTGTGAGCTGGATGTCACAGCAAGCCACTCTTCCCAAGAAGAAGATAAGGCAGCTTCTGGGAAGCTCCAAAGGAAGAGCAAGGCCATGTGGCAGCACATGTCAGGAGTTCAGGTTCTGCATCTACATAGCCCATTCTCAGGATCTTGGGTAAGTCACATTCTCTCCCCAGGGCTTCCATTTGCTGAACTAGTTCCTGGACCATCCTGAAGGTCCTCTTATTTCACAGATGTTCCAGTTATCTCTCAGGGCTAATTTCTTGGTTCTTAGAAGAGACTCTCCCACGTGGGCGGGCTTGTGAACTGCAGGAGCAAGCCTCAGGCCTAGGGTCTGGGTCTACCTGCTTCTGAAGTCCCAGATTGTCCCCACACCCTGGCAGTAGGTGGCAGTCTCAGTCACAATGTTGACTGTAGCCAGTATGTTTGAGGCTGGGGCCCTGTAGGGGCTCCATGGACGGCTGAGAGCACCAGTGAGTGTATGTCAGTGAGTGTGTATAAGTGTGCAGTGTGTGAGTGTTTATTTATTCTAGGAGCGGTTGCTAAGTCGGGGGTGTTTGCCAGCAGAGAGCTGCCTGAGTGCTGTGTTTGTTTACTTAGCAGAGTGCAGGGAGGGACAAGGAGAGAGACAAGTGCAGGCTAGGTAGAATTAGCTCTGGTCTTGGGGGCTCCTTAGAACGCTCCCATTCTATGGGTACTGCGGTTCTAGAGAGACCCCCTCAGGAACATAAGCTCTGGTTTGCCTCTTCACCACCTGCTCAATCCCTGACCCCCTTTTCAAATGGGGTAGAAATTGCTCGTTCCCCACCAGTGTAGCTGGCCATCTTCCTTTCATGCTGGGGGTCTGCTGGCTGCATGGCCCTGAGAGAAAGTGAAGGACAAAAAGGAGGGACAGTGGTCTAATGAAAGAACAATGGGATTTGAATCTGGGCTTCACCAATTAGTAACTGCATGGTCTTAGGCAAGTTACTTAACCTCGCTGGGCCTCACTTGGTTCTTAATCTCTAGAATAAGGTGACTTGAGAGTTCCCTTGCAGTTGTTTCTTTCAAGAAGCGTTGGAGACATACACCAGCTCCTTCCCATCCCATTGGATGAGTCAGCGCAGACCCTGCTCCTCTAATTTTAGCCCCACTCCCATCCCTGCCCAGGAGCATTCTTAGCACTTAGCTTAGGTTTGGCCCTTTCGACAGGCAGCATATCTGTGCAAAGCTGAAGCCTACTGACTACAGGACTCATCCTCTGTCTTCCAGGTCATGTATTGGTTACATAGTCCCTGTCTTCAGGACAAAAAGAGAGAGTATGAGAGAGGGAGGAGACAAGCCATCAGAGGCCCTGCTGACTCCCTTTCTACTCTTAGCCATGGGCCAGGAAGGCGTATCTCCCCAGAAGCTGGAGCTGGCTGAATTGCAGGGCCAGTACTTCCCAGCTAATGGCCCTGGGCATTCCTCAGAAGCCTCTGACTCCCTCCCCTGCCCTAAGGTCCCAGCAGTGTGTCTATAAGTCTCTGAGGGAGAACTGGATTCCCAGACACAGGCTGGCTGGCAGCCAGGGGTGGCATTCTGGCTTCTGCAGCAGCCAGAGGGGGTGGCAGGAAGGCCCTGTTAATCCCCTGGGAGAAGGCTCCTTGGCAAGCAGAAAAGAGAGGCTGCCTGTACTCAGCCCTACCTTGAGGGCATGGAACACCATGCCTCAAATCTACCAGGCTGGCTCTGTGCCCTGGTGTTCTGCCCTCACCCCCAAGGGCTTGAACAGGGATGCCAGCTGGGCCCATAGGGGAGGGAAGGGAGACTGGGTTCTTCCTTTTCAGGTTATGACTCTTCCACAATCAATAGCGTACCCCTATTCCTCTCAAAAACCTGGAGGAATTATGAAAAAAGAGGGTAGGTGGCACTTGGTCCCCTCCAGGCTCCAGTCCTCTCTGGGTCCCATTAGACCTTGGACATTCCTGATAGTGTTTGGAGAAGCAGTCAGGACTGCCAGTCTCAGGGCTACTAACTCCTTCTCCTTCTCCTTATGCCATCGTCCCACCATCCAATTCTGCCCCCAACACACACATGTACTCACGCAGAGTCAGCCTTCTGCCACCGAGCCTGCTTGTTGTTGCAATGCCACATAGAAACACATGAAGAGCTGGAAAAATCACCCAGGGCCGAAAAGAATCAGTGTGAAAAACACAGGGGAGAGAGTAAAAACAGATATAGAAAAGGCAGCCAGCTGGGAAAGTGCTGTTCCACCTGGCAGACCTCCTCTGTACTCCTGGGGAACCGGGACTAGGTCAAGGGCCCAGGCCCAGTCTTGTTCTGCCTTTCTTTCTGCTCGCTCAGCTGATGTGCCACCTCACCCCACAGTGGTTGTGCCCAGTTCCAGATCTGGGAAATGGGATTCCTGCCTCTTTAAGCCAATCACTACTCAGGCGTGGCTGTTACTGAGTTAGGCTCCAAGGGTCAACCTACCTCTTGTTTTCCCCTACGTGTCTCTGCCTTGTCTCCATCTACATCCCTTGCAGCATGGTACCAAAGAAAGGCTTTGAACTTTGAATGTGAGTGGGGTGCATTTCACTCTTTCCAACAGCAAAGAGGAAGCAAATCTGGTTTCAGTTTGAGAGATTTCTACATTCCCAAGGGAGCTGATGCCACCCACCTCATTTGGGCCTACAGGGTCATTTAAGGGCTGCTTCCAAGCCTAGCTCAGTGCTCTCGAAGTAGGCAGGGCTAGCATTGCAGTCCCAAGAGGGACAGTCAGAGGATAGAACTGGCCCCTTGGTCCCCCCAGGCCACAACTTGGATCCAGCATTCCCAAAGGGAATGCTCCAAACCAAGCAATGTCCACTGTGTCCAGGTGGACTGTTCCCAAACCCATTTCTATCACAGATCACTTCCCAGAAACTTTCCAGGATGGGAAATCACAAATGAAGCTGCTTGTTTAGATCGGAAAAATCTGGATATAATGTCATTAGAGAAACCAGAGTCTCCTTACACGAACCTTTGCTCACACCCTCTCCCTGCTCCCTTGGCCCGTCCACTCCTCTGCTTGAGTCATGGCAGCAATCAACAACTTGGACACAGAGCCTTACGCTGTGCCAAGTGCTCCCACGTGCCCCGTGACATTTACTCCTACTAACAGAGATAAGTCATCAGCTCCACCCAGCAGAGGCGAGAACCGAGGCTCAGGGAAGTGGTGGGACTTGCTCAAGACTGTACGAGCCGTAGGCGGTGGACTTAACTTGTAATCTTGAGTTCTGTCCATGGAATCCTTTCTGCCAGTGACCCGGAGACATGCAGGGAACCAGAGCTCCTCAATCACTGGGCGGGAAGGAACTGACCTGACTGGCTTCCAGCTGGGCCTTTTGTGAGGTTTCAGCCCTCCCAGACCCCTGGGAACAGAGTGGGCTGGAGATCGGCTTTCTGAGAGGCGCTTCTCCCTTCTGTGACTCCCCCGCACCTCCTTCCACTCCCCAGATCTCCTTCCTGTGTACCTTTCAGGTGACAGCTTGTCTTCTCTCTCAGGAAGCCCTGCTCCTCCCGTGCTCCTCCACTTCTTCTCCTGGATAGTCTTGCCCTTGCTCTGGGAGTGAAGGCAGGGTTACCTGGTGAAGGTGCCAGCATTGTCAGAGTGCCGGCTCTTATCGCTGCTGCCATATGTGCACTCATTTTACCTTTGGCTTCACCGTGGAATCTGAACTCCATTGGGATGTTTTTGGGGCTCGTAAAGAACCACCAATACCTTCCTTCTGCCCTCAGACTTTCTGTGTGACTTTAAACAGAAATTCATACCCTTTTGGGCCCTTGCGTTGTGGAGCAAAAGGTATGGGAACCTAAATCTAGATTCAGGAAGGCGGAAATGAGGGGAGAGGCACTAAATGTACCCTTTCTTCCTCATCAGAAATCTGCCCAGGCCCAGTCGGTTCCCTAGGGTGGCTGTGCCTTTTCGCTGATGACCTTAGAACCCCCGCCCTAAGGCTCTTAGGAAGGTGATTTTGCAAAAGCCTAGTTTATCCCAAGTAATGCAATGCATACATTAGAGGGGGTGGGGTGGGGAAGAGGTTTTTATCCAAAACACATGTTATTGCCACTATTCTAGTTATCTTGGATATTTCCTGCATGTTTGTCACTATGGCAACTGACTCAGCACGAAATCTTGTTTGCTGGGCTCTGGGGTCCAGCATTGCGGCCATGTGGTGCCAATTTGGGCCTCTCAGTGATTTTCTGTCTCTCCTTCTGTCTCCCCCAGCTTGTGTTTTTCTGTCTTTTTGTCTTTGTCTCTCCTCAGCCTGCCTCTGGGCCTCTCGATTTTCTTTTTCCAGAAAACAGCTTTTCCTGCATCCCTGGGTGACAAACATGGAGACTGTGCCCTGCTCTGCCCATCCCAAGCCTTTGCTCAGTCCCTCCCAACAGTCCTTGACTAAGCAGGTTCCAGAATGGACAGAAAAGCCACATTGCATGGGCAACACAGGAAGTAGGCACAGTGGAGAAAGGGCTCAGACAGGCTCCGGCTGTTGGGAATGACCTATGCTACCTACCTGCTGACGGTCCCATGGGAAGGATGAGCTTGGGTTCTGGGAGACACGGGTTAGAGGAATGTGACTTTCCCTGTGTCTTGGAGTGCAGTCTCCACCTTTCAGAGCCTTTGCTCCCTAGACTTTTGAAGAAGACCCAGGTAGAGAATGGCAGAGGAGGGGAAGAGAGCTTAAAGTCAGGTAAGAGAAGTAAAGAAAAGGCAAGGAGTGTGCCAGGAAGGGAGAGGCCTGACAGCTAGAGGGTCATGAGGTCTCTTGACACTCTGATCTGCCCCAGGCCCTTACTGTTTCTTGTCTTTTCTTCCAGGACTATGGCAGAGCCATTGCAGACAGCAGTGTTTCTCCATTGGGGCACCAGGCAACAGAGAGGGTGTTGACAATAACAATATGTGAGTGAGCTTGGCCAGCAGTCTGGAAAAGGCAGCGTGAGCAGACAAAATGTAAACAGGCAGCTCCAGGAGGTGAGGGTGTCAACTGGCCCCTCTCCACCCCCAGGTCTTGCTTTCCTTCAAGCCCAGGAATCAGGTCTAGACATATGCTCTCTACCAAGTTTCCTGTACCCACACCCTGTCCGAAAGGCTTTTCCAGACCACCTTCCCAATTTGTCCCTGGTCATTTCCTTTCATGCTTGATCCCCACTCCCTGAGCAAAGTAGACCCGGAAGTTGTAATGAACCCAGATCTCCAGGCAGGGCTGGTACCCCCACATGACTGTTCAAGGAGAGAGGAGGAGGAGGAGAAAAGTGGCTGGGAGCCTGGTGGCTGAGTCAGAAAATGCCCTGACATGACTCCTGCAGACTCAGCCCCCAGGGTGTTGGGATCTGGAATGAGAAGGGAGAGGCTGGGCTGGGCAGTCACAGGATGGGCCCAGAAAGCAGTACTCTACTGGCCAGCATCCACAAGGGTACGGCAAGTCAGCCTTCTTTGGGGTCGGTGTCATTTCAAGAAGGTGCATTCTTGTCAATGGGACAGAGCAGCAGGAACACAGAAAGGAGAACTGTGTGACTCTGAGGTCAGCCAATTGATGCAGAGGTGCTCTGGGCTTTGGGGGCCACAGGACTCAGGGGAAGGGATTGCCAAGAATTAGGCATCTCAGGGCTCCAGTTATGTTGAAAGAGATTCAGGATGAGCTCCAGTTCCAGTGTGGAATTGAAAAGCCAAATGAGACACCAAGGCAGGGCTAAGTATGCAGACACTTGGGGTGACAGTAGGTTGGCCAGCCTAGCAGTGCCCAGCCTAGCAGTGCCAGCCTAGCAGCGTAGTGGAAAGAGCGTGCGTTATGGAACTGGATAGACGTGGCTTGAAGTCCATGACTCAGCCTTGGAAACTTGGAGAACTCTCTGAACCTCAGTGTTTCCACCTATAAAATGGAGAAAACATCAATTTTGCAGGTTCTTATAAAGATTCACTAAGACATTCTGTGATAAGTTCTCAGAGCAGTGTCTAAGATCACTTGGAAGGTGCATGAGAGGATTCTCCCTTCCCTGGAAAAGGGGGGATAATTCCACACCCTTCCCCTAAGAATAATATGCTCCTTGTTTTTGTCAGGATTGGTTCAAAGCCTGTCTGGGACTACCATGGGAGGGGATAGTACTGATAAATGAGAGATGTCAGGGTTGTGATCCTCGAGAGCAGGAGGAGGGTGGGACAGTTGCCTTCCCCTCCGCCCAAGGAGCACAATAGGGCAGCTATAAGTGGAAGTATTCTGTTGGGGTCCCTGCCAGTATGCCAGGAACCAAGTCACAGTGTCTGAATCTATCCCCCTCATCATGAGGGCTGAGCAAGCCTGAGTGAGCAGGGCTTCATGGGCTGGCAAGTGAAGGAGAGTGCCCTCCTCCAAAGCTGTGGAAGATGCTAAAATCCAGGTGAATAGACAACGTGGGGCCACTGGGTTAGAGAAGAGAGTCCAAAAGGGTCAGGGGCCAGCTTGTGGTGGGAGTAGTGCCATGAAACAGGCAGCATAAGCCAGTGTAAGAAGCCAAGGATGGGAAGACTGATGTGCCCGTGGAACAATGGCTGAACCTGACAGCAGAGTTGTGGGAGTCTGGCTTTGTCCTGCTCATGCCTCCAGCACTGGGTGTTGGGGGCATCCAATGCCGTCATCTGGGCAGACACACTCTGGGCCATTCTTGTCACAAAAACATTCCCTCTTTGCACTGCTAAGGGTCCAGCAGCATCTCCAATTCAACCCAAATTCTAAGGCAGTAAACTTTAACCCTCACACTGCTGTTACCTGGAGTGAGTCAGTGAGCCTCCATGGGCTCCTGTTTTTCTGTTGGACTAATAACACCAAGAAGGAGGGAGCAGGTACTCCTAGAGAAGGGGGTGAGCCCAGGAGACTGAGCACAAGAGACAGAAAAAGGGTGGTGAGATTTGAAGCCTATGCAGGGCTCCAGCTCATCTCACAGTGGTGCTATAAGGGATTCAGATTGAAGAGAGGGACTTTCCATTCTTCCCCATCTTCTCAGTCCTCCCCACGGAGACCACAACTTGAGACCCAACTATCCCCTCCCAGTGACTCAGGCTTTGGCTGCCCTCCTGCCCACACCCAAGGCTGGGTCCAGTGCCCCATACATAACAGGAATGGCTGTGGTGGGTGCAGGGACAAGGGACTTTCCCCAGCATCCCCTCTGCAGAGGGTGTGGATGTGCAAGGACAGGTCTGTGCAGAAGAATCCTGTGCACCTCCCTGGCCATGTCACCCTGTGCTGCCTCAGGAATGTGGGTTTGGGCTGTGGTGGGGATGGGTCCTCCTCTTTTTACACTGAACACAGCAGGCCACTTGTTTCTCATTAGCAGACTGTAGGATGTCACATGGGGTAGATGAGCATTTTTGTCTATTTGCTGGAGTAGTGGACAGATAGTAGTGGGATTGTGAGGCTGAGCCAGGGACAGAGCCTATGAGACCCAGGGTGGAGGCTGTGGCTATATGGGGCAAAGCCGCTCGGAGGCCACAGGAAACCACTGTCCCTGTTGGAAACCAAGGGTAGCTAGGTAATGATATGGGAAAAGAGAAAGGAGAAACTGATGGCACAAGATTATAGTTATTACAATATATAATATTATATGATAATCACTGAGGAACTGTGAATATAGTTATTGGTCATAATTGTTGTTAATAATAATAATTAACACTCATTGGTTGAAACCGCCCATGCCAGGTGCTTCACATATGTTATTTCTTTAATTCTCACAGTAACTACAGAAGAAGAAAGTGAGGATTAAGTAAATGACCTCATTTTCACAGTAATAAAGCATTAGAGCTGTGACTTGAACCCAGATTAGCTGATATTCCCGATATCTTTTCCATTATGCCACATTTCTCTATCAGGGTCTAACATTTTTGTGCCGTGGATATAGTCTGGCAAAGCCTATGGGCCCCTTCTTGGAATAATACTTTTAAAAAAAAATATCAAATTTACCAAGGATACCAATTATATGAAAATATAGTTGTCAAAACATTAAAAATGTGTGATACCTATATTTCTTTATTAACGTGTTAAACAACAAATTCTAATAACTATCATAATTTCAAAAATAGTGATAAATGCAAACAATATTTTATGATATTGGCAAAAACTGCTATGTGGTTTCTACTGGTTACAAAGTCACAGGTCCTGATAACATCTGTATTCTTAACTGAAGGATATATTCAGTTTTACTTAGAGGGCAGTGGAAACAAAGGTGTGATTTTTTTTTCCCATTAAAGTTCTCAGACCCCCAGAATTTTCTCTGTGGATGCCTCAGGGAACTCGACTTCAGGTTAAGAACCCCTGCTTTGGAGGGAAGTTGTTACAAACTGTGTGCGGGGCATTGGGCAGGCTCCCTGGAAACCTTCTCTTTTTGCTCTGGTGGCAAATGGCATGCAGACCACTTCCAGGCCTGGACCTCTGTGACTCCACGGCCCAGCTCTGAACTGGTCTGTCCTCATGACCTACCTGGAGTTTAGTGTAGTCAGATTTAGCAAAGAAAAATACAGAAGGCGCAGTTAAATTCAATTTGCGGTTAAACACTGAATAATTTTTTAGTATAATTATGTCCTTTGATACATATTTATTGTATTATTCTTCTGCTGCTGTGTAACAAATTACCAGAAGGTTAGCGGCTTAAGCAATACCATGCATGAGCTCACAATCTGTGGGTCATAAGTCGGGTGGATGCAGTGTGGTTCATCCGGGTCCTCAGCTTAGTTTCAGACTAGAATCATGGTATTGGTGGAGCCATTTTCCCTTATGGAAGCTCTGAGATGAATCTGCGCCCCCAGCTCGAGGGGTTGTTGGCTGAATTCAACATTCCTTAAGGATGAAAGTGCAAGATCAAGGCGCTGGCTAATTTGGTTCTTGGTGAGGACTTACTTCCGGCTGTGTAGGTGGCCACCTTCTCACTGTATCTTCACATGGCCTTTCCTCAGTACATGCTCATGGAGAGAGAGGAGTGAACTCTCTGGTGTCTTTTGTCATAAGGGCACTAATCCCATAGTGAGGGCCCCACCCTCCTGACCTCAGCTATACCTAATTACGTCCTAAGGGCCTCACGTCCAAATGCCATCACATTGGAAGTTAAGGCTTCTACATATGTATTTGAGGGAACACAAACATTCAGTCTATAGTATTTTGCAAGGCTGTTTAGTGTCTCATAAATCTGCTGTGCTTACCTAGAATACCACGTTGTCATACTCTATCATAACTGGCATTTCCTTGTCTGCGTCTCCTATAAGGTTTACATCTTCTCTAGGGAAGGGACTGTGGTTTATTTGTATGTGCTCAATAAAATGCATTGGGAAAGATGAATTAAAAGTTTGCTCAGACTAACTAAAACATCACTTTTTTTTTTGCTTTGGCTGGAATTAAAATCATCTCAATGTGGCAACAGCAGTTATCTCCTACAGGAGGAAGCTCAAAATACCAGTTATGTAGGTTTGATTAGTAAAACATGAAGAAACAAAGTTAATTCATAATTTAATGAATTCAGTTGGTTTAGTAGACAGAAATCCCTCAAAACAATTTATGGGTTGAGAAAGAATAATAAAAGGAGTTTTTGGTCTTGAAAATCTTTGAAAATAACCCCCTATCAATCATGATGGGTAGGCCATTCCAAGGGCATTCACATTTCTTGCTTAACTCAGAGCTGGACAAGGCATGGTTCTCCGAAGCCAATCAGCCTCCTCACTCCCATTACAAACGGCTTTTGTGGAGCAGCCTATGTGAACCTATCTGCCTCTTTCTGTCTGCACTGTCCCTATGATGCTCAGGTCACCAATCTGTACCTCTCAGGTACAGATTGTCCACTTCTCCTGGGAGTGACGTGGTAAACCACCCGCTTCCATTCCTATGCCTAGTTACAATAACGTAAACTTTGACATTCGACCTGCTTGGTTTGAATCTTGGCTCTGCCACTTATTTGCTGTGTAACTGGATGGCATACTAAACTCTGGGCTACAGTTTCCTCATTTGTAAAACTAGGATAACTGTGAAGATTAAACAAAATAAACCTCTAGCCTGGAATGCTGCTCTAGCAGCCTAACAAATCCCACCATTTTCCATCCTAGTCAACTTGATCTCCTTTTTTTTCTATACTCAATAATACTGATTATACTATTTCTCAGCTTAAAACCTTACAATGGCTTCTTATTTCACTTAGAATACAATCTAGGTTCCTTACGAAGTTATGGAGTCTTCCACCCCTCTCACAGCTGCACTTATGTTCTCTGCTGGGACTGTTTTCCTCCCACCAGTTCCCTGTCATATTTCAGATCTCAGCTTAAATGCCATTTACTCAGAGAAGCCTTCTCAGAGCCTAGGAGTCCCCTGTGACAGTCTCATAATGGCGTACACTTTTTCATCAGAGCAGTCATTGCAACTGGGGAAAACTCACTGCAGCTCGTTGTATGATGGATTAGGGCCTGCCTCTCCACTCTTCTGTGAGCCTCACGAGAGCGGGAACCTGGCTGCTTTCTCCATGGCCAAATCCTCAGTGGCCGGTGCAGTTCTCTCCAACACATGCTTGTTGAACAAATAACAAAGTAAAAGGTCTTTCCTAGAATGCCAACAAGCTTGCAGGGGAGACAAAGACTGACATATAAAACTATTCAGAACAACACGGGATAATTTGTGTATAGCTGTCTCCAGATTGCTTGGCCCTCACTCTTGGGGCTTTAGGAATTCAGAAAAAGAAGGAAACGGTATTAATTATGTCATAAAGACTCTGCTTGAAACTGTTCATTCCAGGGGGAAGAGAGCAGAAAAAGTAACATTTGTCATGTATCTACAACATGCCAGAAACCTATCATACAATATCTTTTTTAATCTTCACCTTTATCCTAGTTTTACAAATGAGGAAACTAAGGCTCAAGAAGTTAGAAAGTCACCCAAAGTGACACAGAGAGCAAGTGGCAGAGCAAGGATTCAAACCAGGCAGGTCAGATGTCAGAGCTTGCCTCTTTTGTAACTAGATATAGGAAAGGAAAGGAGTAGCTTAGTATATCACTCCCAGGAGAAGTGGACAGCGATTTAAATGAGGCTTATGACAAAAAATCGTCTTATCTATGGTAACTCTGAAAGCTGGACTTGTTCTGACAATGAGCTCAGATTTTATATGCCACCTAGGTACAGGTAATGTGGGTTCTGAGGGGTCCAACAACAATCAGGGCAGTTGGGCCCACCCCAGAATAGCTATAAGCCCTCAAAATAGCCCGAAATTGGACAAGCCCTGAAATGAGGAGCTGGGCACTGTGCCCAGCATCTAATCTTAGAAAGATGCAGCAGAACTTGCGTTTGAGAGATTTTTCTTCTTCCACTAGGACCATTTGCAGCCTATTATAAAGGTACAGGTAAGGAGCTAGGTTGGGTGCGTGGTGAGAAGTGGGAAAAACAGGAGGGGTCGTTCCTGCCAGGCTAACTGACCTCAGTTGGGTAATGTGATCAGCCAGTCATGGTTCTGAGCCTTGATTTGGAAGGAACAAAGAGGCCAGGCCCCTGTGCCTCCTCCAGCCCAGGAATGCAGCTGGGGCCAGGCCGTGACCAATTGGGAATGCAGGTTGGGAGCGAGGCGAATGCAATGTGTACAGCCAGGCTTTCATGCATTGATGGGAGCTGGGCTCACAAAGCCTGGCTGACATGCCCCCGCGTTTCCAGCTTTGATATCCCAGCTCGGCCTTAGGAGAGTTGCTCATCCCCAAGCTGTCTGGCCCCAACTGCCTTGCTGTGGCCCTTGAGGTGGTAGTGGGTAGGGAGAGGCGAATCAAAATTTACACCCTCTTCCACTCGGCCATTGTTCCCAGGTGCCGGCATCTCCTTGTCCATCTCTGTCCATCTCAGGAAGTCTGAGAAGTAGACTGGGGGTGGGAGGAAGAAAGTTGCTGCTGCTGAGCCCCCTTCCCCGCCCCCCCCCCCGCCTATCCTTAGGGCTGGGGAGAGATGGATGCATAGACAGACAGATGTCCTATGGGAGAGGCTGCCAGGCCTCAGGCAGCCACTGAGACCTCTTGAAGCCACTCCCTCCAGGGAGATGAATAATGTTAGGGTTGTGGGGTTTGACTCCTGGGTTAGATGACTGAATGCTTCTGCATTCTGAAGCCTCTTGCCACCCCTCCCAGCCCCTGCATTCTCAGTGGCCGGTTCGTTAGTGTGGGGTCCTCCAGGCCTGCCCTTCTCTGCCCATCAAGTTATGAATTGCTCCTGCCCCTCCTGCCTCCCCCATGCTCCTTGCACTTCCTCTCTTCCTGGGTATTAATAGTAGCAGTGTTTTACAGTTTATAAACCACATTGTTACACACTAAATCATTTGCTCCTTAGAAGAACCCTATAAAGTACCCTTATCCTTATTTTATGCAATAAAGAAATAAAGAAGGAATGATTGGGGTCTTTAGGAGGCAAGAAGTTTAAGGATGTTGGGTGGCATGCTCAGTGGATGAAACAGTTGCCTCAGATGATGTCAGGAGAGGGAATGGAGAGGATGTCAAAGCACCAGAAGATAAAGTGATCCATCAGGTGCTTTGAAGTACTTATTAGAGGTACTTATTTAATGTTTGTAGATCTACTGAATATGTCCAATGTTCTGCTTTATCTCTCCTGCCTTGTGTTTGCTCTCATGGAAAGACCTGAGATATAAATGACTGGTCATAGCTTTCAAATGACACCTCTCAAAGAAGCCAGTTCCTATGTTACAGATGCAGTTTCAGTGAGGAGATACTGGAGAATCTCTACAGTGGAAGAGCCACGTGAAAAGGCCAGAGGGAGGGTTTTCCCAGAGAGATGCCTGATCTTCCAATGGCTCAGAAGCTCCCACCTGGGACTCACCTGAAGGAGATTTTGGTAGAGTAGAAACGCTCCAGAGTCATACAATGTTAGAAGCAGAGGGACCTTAGAATCATCCAGACTTTTGGTTGAAGAAAAAAAAAAAAGTCTCCTTTATCTCTGCTGCTCTAAATGCTGCCTTTATTCCCTCTGGCCCTCTGGCAGCTCCTGGGTTGTTGTCATCACAGCTTCCTAACCAGGGAGAAAACAGGGCTCCTGTGCATTCAGCATGAAAGATCCTAGTAGGGACTCTGCATTGGTTCAGCTTGAGGCCATATTACAGTGGCCCTGGAAACAATACTCATATTTTGGACAACAGATTGAAGAATGCAGAAGGAGGAAACAGTTCCCTGAGGTCGTGGGGGCAGTGTCAGCATCGCCTCTGTGTGAATCATGAGCTGCGAAGTCACCACAAGTTGAGTTTACTCCAGAGTTAGTTCATTACGGCACTAGAAACAATCTGTGTGTTTATCAGTAGGAAAACAGGTAAAAAAAAAAAAATCATGGTATCTCATGGAATCCTATGTTAAAAAGATTGAAGTAGAACTACATATCTGTATATGGAAAATATCCATAATATATTAAGTAAAGAAAAAACATGTTTCAGAACAGTCTGTATAGTATTATCTCATTTATATAAAACAGAGCAAAACAAAGCCCTATGTACTTAATTATTTATGTTTTTTAAACTCACTTTTTAAAAGTTTGAAAAGCTATACACCAAACTGTTGCTAGGATGACCTCTATATACTTACATATTTTTAAAAACATTTTACCAAAGTATTATGCTGCTTTTGTATTAAAAAAAATGAATATAGATGGAAAGAAAATGGTCCAATGCTCTTATTCTATAGGAAAGGACTATGCAGTACAAAGAAATTAAAAGACGCGTAGAAGATCACGCACTGGAAAATAAATAGTGCTTCGAACTCTGGTCTTCAAACTTCCCAAGAGGTGAGCTTTCTTTAAGTGTCTGTCTAGTCCAGCTGCAGGAACAAGAGGGTAATGGGGATACAAGGGGAACCCAGGTGTCTACAAGGAAGGAGCAAAAGCCTCAGGTTGAGGAATGGAGTGGGTGTTAATTCTTTCTGGGTCTTGCTGATGTCATGGACTCCTCCCCACTGGCCCCTACTCTGTAAGCATACACTGGCCTGGTGACACATACATCTGATGGTCAGGAATGGGTTAAGCCAGAGCCTTTGCTGGGGAGGGAGAGGTCTAGGTCTCCTGGAAAATGAAAGGAACTCAGTGGCTCTTGGTGGCAATGAAAAGTGAGGAGGCTCTGGTCTGGATCAATTAGAGTCTCTATCTAAAATGTAAACTAGGTTCCTGACCAAATGCCCTTTTTCTCTCTTCCTAGTCCTGAAGTCCCAGAGGAAGAAAAAGAACAATTCAACCTTTGGAGCTCTGCCTTATGGATGCCACAGCTGTTTGCTTTGTGGGAGCCCTGCCCCATGTGGGGAACACTGGCAGCTTACCCAGTCCTCTCTGTTGCTCCTGGGTTCGGCTGATACTAACCCCTCAGCAGCCAGGATTGCTCATGCTAACTTCTTCCAGCTCCCCAGGGATGGCAAAGAGACCTGGGCCTCTAATAGGCATCAGACACTTGGGTAATTAGAGTAGTAGAAGCCCCTTGCACCAATCCCAAATGCCTGAGAGTCTACCCATGCAATTGCCATGTTTTCATAATTCACAGCACTCAGATTTACTATGTCCATCCATCCTATTACTTTCACCACTATTCCATTTTTTTCAGGGTGCCCTCTGAGTCTCCCTATCATAAGTTTCCCTCCTGATCAGTCCCAGGATCCTATCTCGTTATCCAGTCTCACATGCTCTGAAAGCAGATGTAAGGGTAATTCCAGTATGACCTTATAGCACTTATGACAAGTCCTTTAATAAACCTTTCTGGGCTTTGATTTCTCATGATATAGATGGGGATCAGAGTGTGGAATAAATGAAGTGATGTATGTAGAGCTCAGTTCATGATAGAGCTAAATATCAGGTCCCTTCTCCCTGCTCCTCTGTGCCTCATCCCTGCACTCCGTGAGGGGAAATAACAGAACCTGATAAAGGACAGGGGAGTAGCTGGGAGAGGAGACCATCAGGAAGAAGGCCTTTACTAAGAGATAAGGCAGGAATTCTGCTTTGTAATCATAGACCAGTTATCCCAAAAGCAGAGGGGGCGGATGGTCTGTGTAAGAGCTCTCACCACAGATGTGATTAATTCGCTCTCTTGCCAGGTGGGATACAAGATTGCAAGGAGGATGTGCAGTGGTCTAAAGCATGTACAAGTTACCTAGGACAAGAGCAAGACAAGTGTACACTAAACTGGATTGTAGCTGAAAAGGCGAGTCATGAGCTCTGCAGTTAGGCCATTGGTGGCCGAACATGAAAAGAAGGTTCAAGCTACTTTAGCTCATGGTGGAAACAGGATGGGGGAAGTGGGAGACTAGGGGTCTGCCACGTACCCACTATGTGACCTTAAGCAGGTGACTCTGTGATTATACTTGGGAAGTGAGTGACATGGGTGCTGTGGAACAGAATTTTTCAAATTGTACTCCGAGGAGGGCTTCCTGCAGCCCCAGTAGGGCTGCACTTCTACAGCCCAAAACTGACTTCTAAGCCCAAAACATGTTTGAAAACCCCATTGGGAGCAAGGAGCATGGCAAAGTAATGAGACAAGAGGTTTTTGAATGAGAAGGGCTCATGGAGAATAAAAAACTTTTAATGAGATTGAAAACAAAATAGTAGGTTTGGTGGTGGAAGAGAGGATAATTCAAAAGACAAACAAGTGAGACACAGGAGGACAAGGCCAGAGCAGGTGAGGAGCACAGGCCCTGGGTCAGATCTATTGTTCTGAGTCCTGGTTGCTATATGTGTGACTTTGGGCATCACTCATCCCCGTGCCTCAGTTTCCTTATTTGCAAAGAAAGATAAAAATGCTTTCTTGTAGGGCTCCCAAGTAGGTTAAATTAGTAAATACACAGAGACACAGTAACACGTTAACAAATGGAGGAGAATGTGGAGAGAAGTCTAGTGAAGAAGAAAGTAGATCCAAAGAAAGACCCAGAGAAATGTCACATCTCAGGGCCAGCGGAACACATGTACAGACTTGGACATCTAGGGTAGTCACTAAGGTCTCAACTGGTCAGCCTTCTCCTCCACCCAGGTCTGCCTCAAGGACCGTGTTGCCAATGTCACAGTTACCCCTGAACACACATGCCCAGACAAGTGATTTCTTGTCGGGAGGTTCTTTCTATTTTCTCTATCCCAGTTTGTTCGTTTGTTGTTGTTTCTTTTTCTGAATGCTTACTATGTGCTAGACACTGTGCTTAGAGCCTTACATAAATTTTAATATATAATCTGCACAACAATCCTAAAAGTCAGACAGGTACTATTTAGTAGCTACATTTTACAGATGTGGGCACTGAGGCAGAGAGAAGTTAGTTATGTAAATAGCAAAGGTGAAGCCAAAATTCAAACTTAGTCATTCCAGAACCCAATATCATTACCACTACACAGTTCTGTAAGTCCTTATTTAGGCTTCCCTGAGGCCCAAAGGTAGCCACTGGGTTTTCACAGTGACCCCAACTCATGTATAGTTAGTGTCCATATGCTTAAAATGGTATCTGACAGATCATAAAAGCTTAACAATTGTTTATTGTTATCATCTTCATCATCATATGTCTGCTTCTTGGTAGGCAGTATAGAACAGTGGAGTTCACGATTAAGCATAAGCTTGAACTTCCAGTTAAAAATGGCAGATTAAACACATTCTTTAACTTCATTCCTCTTATTAAGACAAAAACTAAATAAAACTAAAAAAAAAAGGTATAAACCCACAAAGACATAGGAAAGGAGACAATGACAACAAAACTTTAGAGGCTGGAGGGCTGGAGAATATATTTAATATATATCATATTAATAAATGGAAACTATCCAAGCAGGTCTGAGAAAATTAAATCAGACATAAACACCCCAAATTACATCTCAGAACCCCCAAAGACTCAGGAATTAATGACATAAGATATTTCTAGAGGGAGAGAGGCAAAGTTAGCACTGAAAACAATATTGGTTGAAAGTTTGCTCAAAAAGCAGTTAGATCCCAGATCTTCTGCTATAGTTCATGTTTTCATTCCTAGCAAAGACTGGACCTTCCTAGAGGGGAGACCCCCTTCTCTAGAGAAGATTAAACAGTTTCTAGACTGGGGGACATTATGCACAAAGGTACACGAAAACATGGGAATTAAGCACAAGTTTACACAATGCATGTTGAGACTGCAAACTTTCTTTCCCTGACTGGTGAAAACCAGGTTTATACTCTCCAAACAGATATAATACCTCTGGGTAGCGTTATGAAATGACATCAAGAATTTCCCAAGAGAATGGCTTAGCCAGATCACTCTACAGTGAAATCTGCAATTGACAAGCCCTATCCACTGTTATGTACTATACAACATTTTAATACTCTGTCATAAGCAGTCAGCCAAGAAGCACTAGACTTTTAAAGAAAGCTTCTGACATCAAAATCAAAGGGCCGAACAAACAAGCAAACAAATAAAAGACAAAAAAAAATCTTGGAGAAAACAATATTCAGGGAGAAGAAAACTCATATATCTAGAAAGATGTGATATTGCAAAATCTAAATGACAAGATAAGACACTATAAGAAAAGAGAATTCTCAGGAAACAAAAAAGAGCTTTCAAAAATTCAATATAATAGGAGAAAGAATTTAAAAAATAATAGATGATTAAAAAACAAGTTGAAATTACTCAGAAAGTAGAGGAAAAAAATAGGAGAAAAGGGAAAAAATTAGATGATGCATTCAAGATGGCTAACATCCAAATTATAGGAATTTCAGAAACGGAATAGAGAAAATAAAGGGTAAAAAATAACCGAAAGCAGAATTCAAGAAAATTTCCCCAATTAGAGATATGAGTTTCCAGATTGAAAGGGCCCACTGAGTGCCCAGAAAAACAAAAGAAGAAAAAAAACCCAAACACAGGCAGGTACATCATCATGAAATTTCAGCATATTAGAGACAAACAGGATCTTACATGGTTCTGGAGAGAATAAACAGGTTTCAAACAGAGAGATGAGAATAGCAGTAGACTCTCAACAAAAACACTGTAAGCTAGAAGACAATTGAGAAAGGCAACTACTTCAACCTAGAATTTTCTGTTCACCTAAACTCTCAATCAAGTGTGAGGGTAGAATGAAGACATTTTCAGATATGTCTCCACCTTTTACCTTCCATGCACTCTGTCTCAGGAAGCTACTGTGAACAATATGTTCCACCAAAAATAGAGGAATAAACCAGGAAAGAAGATTTACAAAAAGAGGACCCGGTACAACAAAAAAAAGAAGCTCCAGTGAAATGGTGAAGGGAGGTCTCAATTAACAGCTTTGTAGCAGGCATAGGTAGCCGGCCCTGCCACAAGCTCCAGGAATGATCTCTTCAAGAAAATGAGATGGATAAAATACTTAAGGATTTTCAGCATTTAAGGTGATTGAGAGGCTATTGGGAAGAGTCAGGGACTAAATTAGCGACAAATACACAGAAAATTAAACAAATAAACAAAGAAAACCAAAATGATTTTTAATTCCAGGAGGAAAATTTAGCAAAAAAAAAAAGGAAAGTAGTCATTATATATCATAACTTGGCTGTGAATAGTGCATAATAAGGTAAATATTGAACATTGATCTAGCCAAAGCATGATATAATTATATTGGGGGAATGGCAGGAAATGCATGTGTGGGCGGGGAGATTTGGCAAGAGAGAGATAAATCCTCCTCTCTGTGATGGAGAATAAAACAATGCCTAAATTAAGAAAATTTAAGAAACGCCTACCATGGAAAAATTTAGAAGTAGTAACAAATCTTGCTGTTTAGCAAGGTAAAAAGAGTCAGTTAAAAAGAGTTGAAGAGGTAACTCCTGAGATTTCTTATCATAGCCTTGCAGAACTCTCAGTATCTTTAAACTATGCGCAAAATTTTTTCCCACCTTTTTTGACATATAATAGACTATTAGTTTCTCATATTTACATTGTGAAATTCAATAAGTTTTTTTTTCAATTATAGTTGGCATAAAATAATATACCAGTTTCAGTTGCACAGCATAGTGATCAGAGATCCACATAACTCGCAGTGATCACCCACTAAATCTAGTACTCCTCTTCTCCCTTACATATTTATTACAACATTATTAATCATCTTCCCCATGCTACACTCTACATCTCCATGTCTATTCTGCAACTATCCATTTGTACCTCTTAATTCCTTTTTTTTTTTTTTGCCGTTCTCCCCAACCCTTCTCCCATCTAGTAGCCCTCAAAATATTCTCTGAGTTTATTTCCAAGAAAATTTTGAAAAAAAAAACAAAACACGATAAGGGACTGCCCAAGGAATGGGTTGGGGAGGAAAAGAAGAAGAGAGAGAGTGCAGAAGACTCCAGGAAAGCCTATGTTCTGCTGTCTTAAGGTAAACTATTTAAATTATTACATTTCTCTGATTTCCTCCTCCAAAAATTGGAATGGTACATAACTCACAGTGTTCTTTTTGTCTCTGATATATAGTAACTATTATTATTGGAACCACAGACAGATCCATCAAAAGATTAACCCTAGTTTTCCTTTTTTGCACAATGAAGATAATCACCTGCCTCATTAAGTTGTTGAGAGTTTAAATGAAGTAACCAAGTTAAACCTCAAATTCATTTGGAACTAGGCAAAATGTGACTTCTAGGATACTTCCGACACAGTACCCATTGTTGACACACATCGATAGAGTGTATTTGATGTAGACTTTGTGCTAAATGCTTCATATAGGATGCCCCCCTCAGCCCCCCATCTTAACCAACAAAATGTTCTTAATTACTAGAACAGCTGCACGCTCCTGGGAAGACAAACAACAATCATCATAATGCATATGAGTCATCACATCTGGACAGGGTAAGAGACCAGAAAGACCAGAGAAGATGCTCCCTCGAGGTGTGCACAGCATCTATTAATAAGTTGTCTACTTCCAGAAAAGGTTAGTGATGCTGTAGCAAGGGTAACCTGGGGTTTAAAGACAGAAAATCTGGCTTCACAGCTCTACTTCATTATTGGCAAGTCATTTCTTGAGATTCTGATTCTCACTGGTAAATTGAAGTCGATAGCATAATAAGGTAAAAAATATTGACCTTATTATGAAATTTATATAAGATTATATGTGTGTGCTGTGTGTGTGTGCGCTCTTTATATGAAAAATTACTATTTTCAAGTTAAAAAACAAATCTAGATTTAGTGAGGATAGATTTTTGTTCAGAAAGGATTACTGCAAGGTTGGGTAAGGAAAGGGGCTGTTAAAATAGGGAGAACACTATTGACCATAAGATTAGCAAGCATCTCAAATGATTTGACACAAAGGGTTTTGTTTCATAGAGAGAAGTAAACAAGGCTAGATACAAGCAGGTATAGGGAAGTGGAATGGATGAATGGATGACATAATGGGACAGTAGATCAGAGAATATTTTACTCTGAGGCCAGTCTGTCCTTAAGATGGTTGTATGCTGGCTGAGGGTGGCCCGAAGTCCAGAGGCCTGGAGGGAGTTGAGGAGCTTAATCAAATGTCAATTAACAAGCATTTTGTTTTCATCAATCAGTGGGGCAAACATTTTAGATATTTATGAGGCAAAGAAAGGGGATTTTGAGGGTCTATATCTGGCCTTGTCCTAGGTAAACAAGGGTGACATCATGAAGTCTTATCTACGTCATCTGGGGAAGGTGGCTCTTTGCAGTAAGCCATTTTCTGGTACACAAAAGGTAGGAAAATTTTCTAACCTTCTCTCTTTTCCAGAATCACAGGGCTCAGGTAAAAGTTGACGTTGCCACTGTCCAAATGCTACATGGTAGTAATAATAACTATAGTAGCAGAAATAATAGCAATGGTAGTATACACTATAAAATAAGACTTGAAATAGAAATAATAAGTCAAATTATTTAGTTTAGTTCTAGGCTTCCTGGCAACTAAACAAAAAATGAAAATGCTGTGGTTCTCATCAATAAAATGCAAACAAAAATAGAAAACCTTTCTCTGGTGCTAAATTTAAAGCAATTTGTCATATCTAAGCACAGTATCACAAGGATATTGAAGGAACAACATAATGAACAAGATCTTCAACTAAAGTTTTCCAAAAGATGAGAAATTTTTATGATAACTTCTTATGATAATCTCAACAAAACATAATATCAAAACATTAACAAATTGTTTAATGAAAGCACTTCTCTGGGAACTGGACTTTAGAAGTATAGAAATATAATCTTCTAGTAATGAAAATCAAATTCTTTTGCCATGTTCTCATTAGAAATAGGACCAGTATTTAAATGTGTTATCTCTAATCCTCATGACAGCCTGAAATGTAGGTGAGACTATCTTCTTTTCACAAATAAGAAAACAGAAAGGTCAAAAAATTTTGTCAAGGCCACACAGCCATAAGGCAGTGGAATCACCATAAGGCTCATTCTCTTCCCACTAAATCAGACCATCTTAAACTTGATACCTGGATAAGTTTTATAGCAAGAGTGAGTGATCCTTTACTCAAGCACCAGTGGTTGCAGGCAGGCTTTGAAGAGGAATTGGACTGCAGTTCAAGGTTCAGCCCCCACATGAGTGGCCAGAGCTCCAGCTGAAGGGAGACCTTAAAGGTTTTTTTCAGCTTTCATCTTGCTCAACTTTTTTTTGTAGTATTTGATGATCTGTTATAGAAATAAAATAAAATAAAATAAATTGTATTTAATAAAATTGTGCACACTTTTTTATTAGCGAATTGTGGTTTTCTGTTTCCAATCTTTTACATGGGGACCAACAGGGGTTTTCAAGCACAGCCACTCCATACTGATCACTGATTTTCCCTCTCTGGTTGAAAAGGAAACTGCCAAAGCCAATGTCAGATCGTTTGAGGTTTTCACTAGCCTTTCATTGGCCTTGACTCAGTGGACTAGAAATGGACCACATAAGAACAATAAAGAGCCCTAGTCATTGATGCTCATGTAGAACGTGCATTTGGTTACTACCACGAGAATCAAAGTCTATGCGAATGAGAGCCAAGAATATTTTAGAACATTCTAAACCAGAATCCCATTCTGATTCCTTTTTTTTTCTCTCTTGTCCTCCCCCACCTTTTCAATACTAAATTTAAAAAATGAATACCCTAATCATCTGCTCTAGGATTATCTATAGATAGATACTCTTACATTAGAAATAGAAGGAGAAAGTCCTCTAAATGGAGATGTAATATGTCTTCTATTTGACATGATCTAGTAGATTATTCGGGATGCCATGGGTCCTGGTACCTAACCATGCTGAGAAAGAGGGCTTAATGTTGTTTTAACCCAGAGTTAGCATTTGTGGTAAGTATCATCCTCCAAAGTTGAATTGGTTCACATAGGGTAATTTCATAGATCGGGTTGATCAATCTAGCAACTTATGAGTAGATTTACAATTGATTTTCCTCATAGAGTTATGAGAGCATTGCTCCAAGACAGATAGTCTAAGGGGACATTTTTGACATTTTTCTACAGCTGGGTATAGTAGTTGCCTGGCAACATTCCCCTCTGGACATTGTCAAAGACCAAGTAATTTTGTTCTTGGCCAGGCATTTCAAAAGGAGTTCATCTATCCTGAGAGAAATATGCAGCATACCACAGGGGTATATAAAGCTACGGGATAAATAAAACTCATTTTCTAGAAATATTCTTTTTATTAAAGACTTAGTGTGAAGTGTAAGTAATTTAATAGGTAATTACTTAGCTTTTATGTTATAGAGTATAAAAATTACAGAGTACATCACAGAGTATAAAAATATTTCAATACAATTTTAAAATAAAATGGGAAAATTTAAAGGAATTTCATGCTAAGATAAGCTAATTAAGGTACCTGTCTCAAGCTACACAAAAATTTCTCATTATTAGAGAGAATTGATCCTGGAAGATAGTAACTTAAAGTGAGTTCGCTTAATTGGGGACCAACTATTTCATAGTTAATATTAGGGAGAAAAAGTGTAAATTAGAAGTTTATGTTGAAAATTTTTAATACGAAAAAGGTTCATTTTACTCTATGTTTAGCAAAAATTAGGTTATAATTATAACCACACAATCTTTCTTTAAAGAACAAATGATGATTTAAATTTGAGGAAGATTTTTAGCATGATACAATATGTCAAACCTGTGGCCTGATACATCATCTTCCTTTCCCTTTTGACTTTCACAGCATGATCATAAAGGAGGTCATGTTTGCAAAAATGTTCCAAAGGTCTATCAATGTACTCAAAGGAGCCAAATTTTTCATTAGTCAAAAATTCCTTCAGAGTACTTCTCCAGAGAACAATTTTGTCAACTTTCTCTGCAATTGTTAGTGATCTGTCATTTTCTAAGGGCTTTGTGTGAGTTTCAGTGGTTAACACCACTTTCACTGACTTTACAAAATCCTGCATTTTGTGCAAGATTTGCCATCATCTTTATGGTGTTTTGTAAGATATTCGCCACATCTACCACTCAGACCACTAGGTAGAAACTGATAGGCAATGATGTTGATGTGGATGGGGGATGTGGAGATGAATGTTAGGGTTAAGACAGAGGCTGGTTTTATAAGTGATCCATTAATTAGAGAATGTTTTTCATGTCAGAATGATATTTTGCTTCTCTACATAGCCTCAGAAACTACAGGGACTCAGACAGAAAAAAAATAACACCTTAAATAACGACACAGTACTCATGCTTTTGCCATGAAGAATGCTTTGGTGGAAAAGATGGGAAAGCATTTCATAATGTAGAACTTCAAGAAATTAATTGACCACTAATTCATGGACTATAACAAAATGAGATTAGTTTCTTAGAGAAACTGTCTTTACTTGTGGGTACCCCTCCAGCCTTCCTGTGGAATGTCCCTCCACACAGGTGAGAGTCCTAGTTAGACACCTTAAAAGCAATATCAAATGATTACCTGTTTAACTGGTTTGTACACATACAGATCTATTCTCATTTGTCATCAAAGAATATCAGCATTCCAAGGTTTATTTATGGAATATAATACTGAGTTATTTTTCATCCAGCATTTATCAAAAATGATATTTATGAAGATTATCTGAAGAATACAGACTTTATCCATTTCTCCAAATTTAAAAAGTTTTATCTTTTTGAAGCAAAGGTCCTGATTCTGGTGTAAGCTATATCGACCATTGCAATTTGAGACATGTCTAAGAAAATTTGGTAAAATGGGGAGGCAAGCCCTTGAGAAATCTATTTGTATGAGGACCAAGGAGCCTCCCAGGAAGTAATCTCAAGGTAAAAGAGAGGGAGACGGGTGTGATCCAGCAACAAATCTTGGTGTTGAAGGGAAATGGAGAGCAATTCTGAATAGGGCTTATTGGAGGGGGGAAATAATACTATGTACAATATTTTTGGAATTTGTCTCTTGCCTTATCTGGACCTCAAGAGTTATTTTATTAAAATCTTGGTCAATATCGAGACACAAGGCTGCCTTGCTTTAGTGGACCTCCAACAGAAAATAATGTAAGTGGAGGGAAAGGCATTTTCTTTTTTTCATTTGAAAACGCAGCATGGTGTTCTGAGGGCTTCTGAGAGCTCCTTCTCACTATGAACTCTACAGGAAAGAGTATCAGTGTCCAGGCCCAGTGCTACGTCAGTGTTGCTGGGGCCCAGCAGAAAAGGCAGGTGACCAGGACTTAGAACAAACTGTTCCCAGCAGAGGTGGCAGTGCCCGGTGGACACCAGTTGACAAGTCTGGTTTGTGAGTACATGTGAGACACTCCCTGAGTTCTTCTAGGAACTATTATGGGAAGACTTTGTAGAGAACTAGAAGCCTGGCTTCAGCAGGTCTGAGCAAACGCAAGGATGTGGACTGCTATCACTAGGGTGTCACCATGTGTCCTCCAGGGTGATGTGACCAGAGCCAGATGGTGTAGTAAATTCTGTCAGCACCTTGCTCACACCTCCTTGACCTGCACCATTTCAGGGCATGTTGGCTCACATTGCCATGCCAGGGCTTTCTCTGCCCTGGGCTTGTTGTGCTCACATACATGGCAGTCTGGCAGTGCCAGCGGCAAATGAATGCTCCCCAGGCAGCCTTCAACCAATGACTGATGGGAATTTGTGTAGAAATGCCACTTCTCTCCCCTCAGGCAGGGTGACAGGCAGGTCAACACTCCCAGAATTCCCCAATGGGGTAAGCTCTCACTTCCCTTAGAAGTAACTAGCTTGATAACATACCTTTTTGGGGGCTTCTTTTCCTTTCCTGTCTCACTTGTCCATCCCCCCCCCAGCATATACTGGGATCATATCCTAAATAAACGACTTGCATATAAATCTTTTTGTTAAGGTCTGTTTCTGGGGGAATTTAAACTATGATGAACAGGTTATGCTTGAAGTAAATTAAAACAGCACAAGTCCACTTTTGGGGGCCGTTTTATCTTGTATCTTCATTGACCTGTTTTTACTGCATTGCATTTTAATGTTAATACCTTTCGGTTTTCATTGACTACCCACAGCATCAGCCACAGGAGTCTATTACCTAAGAAGCCAGCTGAAGACTGTCGATTCTGTTACTGAGTACTTTCTATGTGAAGTCCATTATGACAAATTTCTTCTAATATTTTAAGCTGGAAAAAAGTTTTCTTAGCCTGAGAAGCTGGTATATGTATTTCTTTCATTCTGGTAAAGAGAATAAGATACCAGATCTCAATCTCTCTCTCTCTCTCTCTCTCTCTCTCTCTCTCTCTCTCTCTCTCTCTCTCTCTTTCTCTCTCTCTCTCTGCCTTATAGGAAGCACAGAAACTAATTGGAGTCAATAATAGCTGGTGGAGGAAAAGAATAATCTTGTGTACAATATTTTTATTATATACAGTATATATACAATTTTATCAACTCCACATATGTACTTCTCTTCCCTAGTCTTGATTTCCTTTCATGTATGTTTTCTCTGGTAGTTTGTTTCCATTTATATTTCCATCTCTGTAAGATGCCTCAAATTTTTTGTGGAAATAGTGGGCATATTTTTGGGGTTGGGGGATTTTTCCCTTACATGTTTAGTTCTTTCTGGTCGAATAGTTCAAATGACAAACAGCAGATTAACAGGGAAAAAAAAAATTTAATACATGTGCATGGGAAAGTCAAATAAGCATGAAAATTCCAACAAGGGAGATAATGCCATTTTGGACTAAGGAGAGGGAAGTAGGCAATTCACAGGTAGGAGAAAGAGCAAACATTTGGTAAACAAATTCCTGCAGGGTCATCCAGAAACAATGGGGCACACACACACAAAAACAGACTTTTGCTTAGATCCTCCCAGTCTGCCACACTTTATTCATATGTGCTAAGGTGATTATGCTCAGGTTCCCTTCCTGAAGCAGGTTTTTCTATCTGAATATCTTTAGACAGGTAAGGGGAAGGGAAAAAACACTTCCTGAGTTTGTTGGGCTTCAATTGTTTTCAGCTGGAAATAATCTTCATGCCGGGGTGGTACATTCTGGGTAGCCTCACTCCTGACCCCCACAATATTAGTAAAGAAGATGTTTAAATAAACCTTCATTTAATCAATTACATTTGGATGCCCGCTATGCAGATATTGTTATGAAAACAGAGATGCATGAATCTCCCCTACAGAGCACTTTATCCCTCAGGGCAGGGCTGTTCAAACTTTCTAGGCTCTGTGATTGTTCCTTCAACTGAAATCTTAAAAGGAAGATATATCTAGTACATAAAAAAGAAGCTGCTCTGGTTGAGATGCATGGGTGAGAGGATGGGCGGGCGCGTGGGCGGGGGGGGGGGCTCCATTCTCTTCTCCACCTCCCACTGGCCCCTAGGCACCACCTCCAAGTCTTTGTAGAGCCCAGGTTGACAAACAGCTTTAGAGAATGTCCAGTGGGGCCAGGGTCCGGCCACAGCAGCTGAACACCAAGACATTCTGCTGCCACTCAGGAGAGAGGGACCCCTCCCTCCCACAGGCTTATCTGCCCACTGTCGGAGGGCTGCCCTCCCCAAGTTTACCTTATCCCAGGTGCTGACCTATAGGTTAAGAACTAGCTTCAGGCAAGCCCCTCTGTCCCCACCCCCTGCCCATCCTCTTGTTTGCCACTTAACATCTTCTGGCCCACTTGACACTTCAAGTTTCCCTTCAAGCTGTGGTAAGCTGGCAAGAGTGGGGATGGGACAGAAGGGAAGGGCCCAGGGGTGCAGCAGTAGAGGCTGGGTGTAGAAGAAGACAGGCCTCTGGCTCAGACTCTTTTGGACGTTCCCAGTTCCAAGCTTAGACTCAAATGCATCCACTCCCGCCGCCCCCCCCACCCCCGTTCACTGTTTGTCTAATAAGGAAACCTTTTTGACCTAGCCAGTTAAAAGTCCTGGCCCTTTGCCTCATTACTGCCAAGCCCAAAACTAAAGAGGTGAAAACTGGCAGCCTTGGGCCGCCTTCAACCTGCCCCTCAGGGTCTGTGTCTCAAAGTCCCAGCCTCTCAATAGGGCTGTGTTTTCAATCCTGATTAAACAAAGCGCAGGGTCTCCCTCCTGGGCCTGAGCTCTCCATTCTTGGCTTTCTGTGGGGGATTAAGAGCTGCTCTCTTGTTTGGGTGTCACTCTCCCTTTGAACCACTGTGGCTTCATCTGGTTTCAGGCTGAGCTTCCTGCCAGGAAGTGGATTTACCTCTGATTTGTTGTTACTCTCTCCACAGGATGATGCCAGGGGGAGTGAGTCCTTCTCCCCAGACACCCCCACCTCGAACTTCCCCTCCTCTCCCCCATCTCTCTCCAGCCAGATTTCCCAAAATAGTGCCCAGCTACCTCCTCCTCCCCCTGAATTCTCCTGCCACGCAGGCAAAGGTGGGGACTCTGAAGTGTGGGGGGTGTCCCACGCCTGGCTCATGCTGGGAGGCACAAAGGCCAGTGAGTTGGAGATGGCTGAAAAGCTGGATGTGTGCTGGCCAGGCTCTGGTACAAGAGAATTCTGAGTTGGTGAGAGACTGGGTTTAGCTTCTCTGTGGCTGCAGCCCTGGAGCTATTCTCAGTCTTTTTGAGAGTACCAGAAAAATGGGTGAAAAGGATGTTTCTGCCCTGGATGCTGATCTTACAGTAAAGCCAGATCTCTTGAGTGCAAATCTGGGGCTATTTCTACCTTATCACTTTTTACATGTGTATTTTTTACCTGTATTTGCAATACACAGAATATATATACACAGGCCTTGCGGTGGAGAGTGTGTATGTGTAATGTAGGAAGGAGGATGAAGGCCAATTGATTTTAGGTACCCTGACAACTAGGCAAATTTTTCTGGAGAGGAGGCTCTGGAAAAGTTCAAGAGAAATGTCAAAGTATAGTGAGGCTGACATTACTCATACTGTATAGAAAGTGGTTGTCCAGCGGCCTACAAAAATAACATTTTATCAGTAATCAGGGAAGGCTGAGCTGTGGCAGAAGAATCCATATTGGCTCATATTTCTGGAAATCCTACTGAGGGGTCCTTATACACAGAGGAGTCCCTGAATAGCTTTCTAGATCTCAGGGAAGAAAAGCTAAAGAAAGGGAAGGAGACCATCTCTGATCAAGACAGGGTTTTTTTTTCCTTTGTTTTTATTTTGTTTTACATACTCAGCTCCTACACTACCTGTTAAAAGAGAAAATTACACTTCAAAACTAGGAACAAAGAATCTGAGTAGCACTGCAATTAAAACAGTCTCAGGTGTGTGTGTGTGTGTGTGTGTGTGTGTGTGTGTGTGTGTGTGTGCTCGTGCACGTGCAGGTGGGGGGGGGCAGGCAAGCAGGAGGGAGAGAGAGAGATGGATAAAAGACCTCAAAACCTTCACGGGAGGAGGAGGATGAAGGTGTGAGGCAGCTAAAATTTAAGGGCGAAAGAGCTGAATAAGGAAGTGTAGCTCAAATGGACTAGCAGAGGCAAAAGGAAGTCTGCAAACGCCACCAGCCAGGCCCAGCCCTACTCTGTGTGCACGGTCGGTCATGGGCCCTGACCGGCACTGGCCCAGGCCCTGTCTGCCATTCTCCTCACAAAGCCGGGGTTGTGCTCTTGGCAGGGCTGGGCCTCCCTGTCCTGAGCTCCTGGCTGCGGTTGCCTGCCCTGGGAACCTCCCTTTGCAGCCAGAGGCCCCAGATTTGTCCAAGTGCCAGTACCTAATGAGGAGCTCATTTGAATCCATGAAAGTACCAGGGAGCAAGGAGACATGCTAATTAAAGTGATTGCTGTTCTTTAATTAAGCAATAATTCGCCCAAAGAGGGCATTCTCATGCAAATAGAGCCCTCTTGGGTGAGATAAGGGCTTTGGGCAACAGCTGAGATGTGTTTAGAAGGCCCTGAGCTTTGGAGGGCAGGGATCCAGAGTGCCCCATTGAGCTGCATGATAGAGGGAGGAAATAATCCCCATGGCCCGCGCTGCCTTTTGTCTCTCCAGGCTTTGGCTGTGGAGCTGTGGGAGGCAGGGACCCTGCACCCCTGCTGCTCCTTTCCCCTCCTCTCCTCCCTGTGCCTTCTCTCCCAGAGATGCTTTCAGATCAGTGTGGGGTGGCGAGGTTTGTGGGACAATGTCTAGAATAGCCCTTGGAACAATCCATGTCCCAATTATCAGAGCATTGGCACAGAAAGGTTGCAAAGGGGTGGGAATGGGGGCTTCTGAGCATTTATAAACATGGAAGATCCTACAAGAGGACAAGCTTCATTTATCAGCTGTCGTGATATAGTAGAAAGAGCACTGAAATTAGTCATCCATCTGGGCGACTATGGCTAAGCCCACTTTCCTTCTCCAAGACTCAGTTTCCTCATCTTTAGAATGGGTTTTGCTAATGATGGCCTTACACAGTTATTGCGTGGGTAAATGGATGTGGCGTACTGGGAACAGGGCCTGGCACCTAATCCAGTGGTTCTTGACTTGAGTTTCTGTGCACTCAGAGTAAGGCTGCTGGATAAAATACATCTTTATATTTTATTTGCTAATTCTGATAAACTTACCTCTGGGGACACTGGCAAATGTCTAGAGATATTCTGGATTGTCACAGCTGGAGGAGTGAGTGCTACTGGTGTCTGGTGGGGAGAGGTCAGGGATGCTGCTAAACATCCTACATGGCACTGGACAGCCCCCACAACAAAGAATCATCTGGTTCAAAATATCAATTGTGCTCAGGTTGAGAAGTTTTGATGTAAACAGCACTTGATAAACCAGAGTTAGATGAACAATAAATAAGGAGATGGCACATTTTTAGAAGCAGGATCAGTGATGTGGTTGTAAATCACCCCTGGGACCAACTCTTTAAGGTACAGTAGTCCCGTTATCTCCAGGACCCCCAGTGGATGCCTGAAATCATGGATGGTACCAAACCCTGTATATACTATAATGTTTCGTGTACATGCATACCCATGAGAAAGTTGAATTTATAATTTAGGCACAGTAAGAGATTAATAATAATAGTAAAGTAGAACATTTATAACAATTACTATAATAAAAGTTATGTGAATACTGTCTCTCTCTCTCTCTCTCTCTCTCTCTCTCAATAGCTTATTGTACTGGTCTCACACTTCTTGTGATGATGTGAGATAGTACAATGCCCACATGATGAGATGAAGTGAGGTGAATAACGTAGCTATTGTGATGTAGTGTTAGGTGACTCTAAGGGTCTTTTGAACACAGGCACTACAACACTACTGTAACGGTTGACCTGACAACTGAGAGAGCTCCTAAATGACTGACTGGCAGGGAACATCTATAGCCTAAACCCACTGAACAAGAGGATGATTCATGTCCTGGGTGGGATGGAGCGGGACGGTGTGAGATTTCATCACAATACTTGGAACACCTCACAATTTAAAATTTATGAAGTATTTATTTCTGCAATTTTTTCATTTAATATTTTTGGAATGTGGTTGACTGTGGGTAATTGAAACCATGGATAATAATTTTTATCTGCATTTCTCTTTTCTCGAAAGGAAGAGTTTGGACAATAATTGTGTTTTAAATAACTGAACAAACAGACTGATGCTAAGTGGTACAGGCTGGTAGTGGGAGCCCCATGCAATAAAGTAGGATCAAAGAAATTTGTTATAAATGAAAGGAGTTTCAGAGACAGCCCAAAGCCAGATCTGATGTGAGAGGGAGGTAAGTCTTCATGAAAAGAGAGCCCTGGAAGAGGTATCTTGGCCCAGACTCAGACAGCTGAGAGCAGGTGTCAATGACTCTTGGGCTGTGAAGAGAGAACTATATTCATTTCTTACCTTTAACTATAATAGTCACATTTACCTTGTGTTGAGCTTACTGTTCTAATTCTTACAACAGCTTAGGGAGTAGGAGCTATTATTATCCCCATTTTGCAAATATGGAATTTAAATACCTTGCCCAAGGCAGATATCTTAAGAGCCAGGATTTCACCAAGTTGGTGTCTGAGGCTAGTAGAGCAAGAAATTAAGTCTGTCCTGAGACTTCTCAGTGGTCACTGATCTCCAGGTGTCATCATCTTGCTGCATGGGAGTTGGGCCTTCAACAAAGTGCCCCATTTGTCTGTCCAGGTGGCTTTATGGATCCCAAACTGTGTCTGTACTTGGGGCTTTGGGTCCTCTGACAGACAGCCAGAGGGCAAAGGCAAGGATGGGAATGGAGTCACCCAACCTGGTTTTGCCCATCAGAGTTGGTCTCATTTGCTGAATGCTGGCTCATGCTCTGACTACCTAGGCAGTTTTCTTAATTTCTAGGGCCAACGTAGGGGTGGTTTGGTACATCTAGAACTGCCTTCGTAATAGCATATGTCTCAGGTAGAGCACGTGCACTGCGGTGGGGGAGACAAAAAGCAGAAAGTTGACAAACCAGGCAGCCCAGTGACAGAAAGATCAAGCCTCTTGCTCCCAGAAATCTTGGACCTCTTTCAATTTTGTGTTCACTCACTGCAAAATAAATGTTTTGTGTTACAAGAAGACGGAGATAGTATCTCATCACCCCTACCAGTTCGGTGCTGCCTCTGCCAATCTCTCTCTCCACACTTGGCAGGGGAAGGAGTATGGAGAAAAACAGGACCAGGTTCTGTTTGCAAAACATTTTCATCAGTCAAAAAACTGCCAGAGTTGTGAATATTAAATAAACCCTGACTCATGGAGACGTATACCTAGCTCTGCCTTGCTGATCTGCTGGGTAACAGACAGAATTATATTACTTTAGACGTGACAGGTCTAACATTCTGCAGACTTCTCAGAACTGCTCTGGCTTTTGCTGAACAAAGAACAATCCACAAAAACGCCCATGGTTTGCAATGCATAGAAGTCTGTTTACAGGATCACAGACTTGGGCCCTCTCCTTGGTCAGAAGGGACCGGGTGAGATCACCCATTTAAGTGCCTTCCACCTCCAGGTGGGGCTGGGCAGCCTGACAGTCTTCTGCCAGCAAATTTAGTGAGAGCGTGGCCCAAATCTCAGGCCCTTACAGTGAGTTACCTAAGGGCCAGCCCCATTTTTTTCCATTGCAGAATTTATAAGTGGGTTTGAAATGAGAGCATAGTGTTGCTTTGCCAGGAACAAAGGTTTTCAGTGTGTTTCAGTCACTAACTTTAGACACCATAATATAAGTCAGGCTCTCCTATCCCTAGCTCTAGCTAGTCTCGAAGTACAAGTTCATCCAAAAACAATAGGACAGTATAACTAATATTTACACTGAGCTTACTATGTGCAAGGCATTGTTCAAATCCTCATAAAACCAGGAGGGAGGTACTATTATCACCATTATTTTGCAGAGAGGAACTTTCCTAATTTCCTTATTCTTAAATCAGGAAGGCTCTTTCTCTGTCCTTTAGCTTTTCATTGGATATCCAGGTTGACTCCAACATTCTACATATGAACAATGTCTTTTATTAGCCTCAAAACAGTCCAACCCAGCTTTTTCTGTAGATCTTTCTCCAAGAACCACTTCTTCCTTCTTCTTTAAACCCATAACCTCAATCTACACCATATCAAAATGAGTGTTTGCTTATATGCTGCTTTGCATGGCTTTCTCACTGTTGTGGAGACACATTCAAAAGACTACACTATATAGGGATTATGTGGGGATTCTGAAATTTACCTGCTCAGGTTCGATTTCTGCTCTGTCCTTTTTAGCTGTATCACCTTGGGTGAGTTACTCAGCCTCACTGAGCTTTAGTTTCCTCATCCTCATATAAAGTAGGAATAATAATGCCTATTTCAAAGGAATGTTAAATGAGTACTTATAGAAAGAGCTTAGAACTTAATAGGTACTTACACTTAATAGGTACTACATAAGTGTATATTTTATCACAGTAAAAAGACTAAGTGTCTTAAGGGCAGGGATGCTATTGTGTCCTTCCATAGGTGCCAAGTTAATGATGAACAAATAAAAAAACTTGATAAGCCTTTGTTGAATTCCCTGGTCTTTGGCTGATCAACAAAATGGTGGGAAGATATATCCTGACCCTCCCCCTCTCAGAAAGCAGCAAAATAGGAGTCAAACACAAAGAAGTAGAGAAACTTTACTTTTGCTTTATAATATCTTGTAGGTACTCAGTAAATATCACTGAATAAATTCATCACACTTAAAAATTGGCAAACCAATTAAAATTAAGAACTATGACAATTTCAGTGTTTAAAGGTGGAGAGAGAAACAGGGAAAAAGAAGAAAGAAGAGGGATGGTAATCTGCTCCACCCCCTTGTGACTTTGCCTCACTTTCCCAAGTGCATGTCAAGTTCAGTAGTTTAGAGCCACCTCTAGGGCAGCCTAAGGGTAGAAGTATGCATGGATCCAGGCACTAGAGAAAAACACAGTGCTGCAGCTCTAGACTGTGGCTGCTAAAGTTGCCGAAAAGAGAGCCAGAGAATAACCATCTTTCTGGTGACTTCCCACTACAGACAGACCACAGGACTCACAGAATCCAGGTGGGTTGAACATTTCAAAGAGATCTTGAAATGTTTCCCATGTTAGAGGACAGTAAAAGCCAGTCTTCTCAGTCTAGAAGGGGTCCTCAAGATTACATGCCCTGTGATCACAAGGGTAAGGTGCTGACTTGTGAAGAGAGAAGGTCAATAAGGGCCTTGTAGAAAGGAGTAAGCTGTTTCAGCCATCCTCATGCATGGAAGCAAGGGACTGGACCTATGAGCTCAAGAGGGCACATTGAGTCCCTAAGGTCATGGCTCCTGATAGTTGATAAAAAAAACTTATTTCACTTTAGAAAAAAGTCCCAGAGTACCTACATTTTTGCATTAGTTTGCTTTATTACAGCCTTAAGTCATTCCTTCTATGAAAAGGCCCCACTTTTCTGTCCTTGAGTATTTGTAAAGAATGTTAATCACAGTATCTCCTCAGGCACAGTGCTTTAATCAAGGTGGAAGCCCTTTGTGAAAAGGCCCAAGAGATGCTGGGCTTCAGGAGGGGCTAATTGGCTCAGTATTGAGCTTTGGACAAATCCATGAAATTAATACAACAGAGGAATGGCAAAGAGGTGTTCCTGAATGCAGGTGGGGGTCTGAGAAGAATGGGGAGGGCATGCAAATGGGTTCTTCTACAGGTCTTCTCATGCCCCCTCTCAGTCTGTGACCATTCACACAGGTGCAGTGGGGGTCGCTGATCTCTGCCTCTAAGGCATTTCTGTCACCAGAGAGATTACTGGCTTTGGGGCAAGCAGAAAAAGTGCACTGGGCCTTGTCTGGAGGAAAAATTATCCTATATTCTTCAAGGTTCTTCTGTCTGGAGTAATAATCAAATTAAGAAGAGACAGATTAGCAGGAGAAAAAACAAATTAAAGTTTAATAGCATGTAGAGACCCAGGAACACCAAGTAACTCACTAAAATGGAAGAAGCCACCCCCTTAAATACCACCTTCTTCTAAAAACAAAAGATGTTGGGGGATGGGGAGTCAGTTATGGGGGTGACCAGGAAAGGAACAATAAACAAAAATAGGATTGTTATACAGATTTAAGTTCATGTCTTCTCCGTTGTTAGTGAAGGCAGGCCTGGAATAATGAGAGAAACACTCTTATAAATGTAAACCTCTTTTATAAAGAATAACTTTCACACGGTTTTCAGAGCTTGTCCCAAGTCTGTTTTTTCTTAAAATTAACCAGGCTAAAATAATCAGTACCCCAAAGTAGCATATTTTGGAGTGGCAAACTCTGCTCCCCTTCAGCCTTAATTGTAGGCAGGACAAAGGGCCAATGTGTGCTGTGATCTGAAAGGTGGAGGAGACAGAAGGGACTCAAATCCAAAATATCTCCCTAGGGATCTGCTCTGGAATCTGAAAGTCTGCTCCTGGGGAAGCACCTCTTTAGATTTCGGGAGAACTAGTTATGAAACTGTTATCAGTGATTGACACCTTAGATTGAATTAGTTCTCTCAAGCTTCTCTAGCCTGAAGACAAACTGAAAAGCCCATAGCCTGTTTACATCTCCAGCTAGGAGAAACCAGGAGAAAAACCTCTGTCTCTTTCTCCACTGCAGGCCCCTAATTAACTACAGAAGTCCCTGATGCAAGGAGAAGAGAACACTGAGTAAGGGCTTGTAATGGTGCAATGGCTCATCAGAGAGGCATAGATTGGAAGTGGAAGAGAAACTGCCCCAATTTAAATTACCCTTCATTTCTGCCACACTGGTAAACCTCCCTCATTCAGGTATCTACATCCCAGGTGCTCTCTCCTTACTTGCTTCCCATCCTTTTCTGACATAAATGTGAATGCAAAGGCTGTATCCAAAAGTGCTCTGAAGAGAGTAGCGCAAAACACGAGCCATCACTTCTCTAGTCTCCTGTGTCTGGTCCAAGATGCCAGAGTTTCAGGGTCCCTTCTCAGGGCATCTTCTCCCTGCTCATGCCCTGGTCTCAGATCTCTCTCACCCCCAGGGATATAAGGCTGAGATGTTGATCAAGTCAGTAACAAAGAATTTCTAGTTCTCCCAGGAAATTTGGTACTCACAAGTCAGAGTAACTAGGGGACAGGCAGGGGGTCAATGAGCTGGTGAAGGATGTACGAAAGGAGAGGATGGGGCACAGAAGAGGAAAAACTGGGAAGCACGATGGCTAGCAGAGGGCATGTGATTGGGAGAAAGACACAAGGACTTTCAGAGGGCTCAGTTCAGAACCATTGTCTTTAGAGGTGTCAGTGATGATGCTCTTTATAAGTGTATTTAACTAAGAGAAAGCACTTGGTTAGGTAAAGTAAAAGCAAGACTGAAAATAATTGTTCATTAGATTTCTTTATCTTTTTCTGTATAGATTTGTTAATAAGGATGATGTAATGCTTACCATGTGCCAAATTTATCTAATCCTCATAAGAATCTTCTAAATTTATGGCATTTGTGGATAAATATCAATATGTAGAGCAAGTATTATTCTTAGTACTAATATGTGAAAGATTGTAAAACAGACCAATAATTCACGTGCACTCAGTCTTTTGTTGCTCATACAGCACGATAATTGCTTACAACTAAAACGATTAGAGAAAACTTTGGTCTTTAGGAGGAGAATTCACACTGATTTTTACCATGATGATGATACAAATAATAAAAATTAATTTTTATTATTGATTATGTTCTTGTCTCTGGGCTAAGTTCTTTATATGCATGATTTCACTTAATCCATAATAGTCATAGAAAATAGGTACTGTTATTACTGTTTTGCAGATGAGAAAATGGATGCTCAAAAGCATGTTAAGTAACTTATCCAAGATGCAAGTTAGCTTCCGTAACACTCTTCACAATTGATCAGAACAGTGGTTGTCTAAACCAAACTGATGAATAATCAGAGCCATCGTGTGTGGCATGCCTACTCTGTGTCGGCCACTATACACCTTAAATCCTTAAAACAACCTAGCAACCTGTGGGATATTTATACCTGTTTCGCTTGTGAGGAAACTCACCCAAGTTCATATAGCTTAAGGACAAGAGGACCAAACAGAAGACCTCTAGCACTTCCAGAGGCTAGCCTAGATAAGCTGCCTAAGGTGTTAGATGTCCTCAGGGGACTTAAAACCAAATCCTCAAGTAACAGCTAAGACATTAAGTCAAAATCTTTTTGTTTTACCCATGCTAGAGCTCTGAAAGTTGCCAGAATTTGCTCTAACAATGCCTGCCCCTTAGAGACCTTGACATACTGTCACTCATTTTTCCTCTTGAAGGTAGAAAAGAAATTCTACCACAGAGACTAAGAGATTGGCCTAAATTCACACAGCAGATATATGAGGAGAATGAGGCATTTGAGAATAAATTATACTGGACAGGTTTCCCAATCCTCACTTTGGTGTTTTCTCTGAGACTGTCTAGCCTCAAATTACTCCTTCATTAGCTACTGCCCTTTGCAAATATTCCCAACTCTTCATCATTCTCCTTCAGGCCCTTCACTTTCTTTCATATCTCATCCTGGATGACAGGAAAGGTGGCATCTGTATCTGTTCAGCTCTGGCCTTCATTACGGATCTGTCTATCTTTCCTGTAAAATGATCTCCACATTCTTTGCCAGTGAAAAGATGTGTAAAGTCATTTTCTCCTGACCTGGTGTGTGGGTAAATTAATCTAGCATCATAAACCCAGTCAGAGTTAGGTGATGTGTGTGTAATGGGTTTAGGCAGTGAGTCTCCGGAGCTTAGCCTGCTCAGCATAAAAAAGGCCATAGAAATCTCCCTCTCCGTGAAATCCTCTTGCACACAATTCAGGAAATGGACAAGACAGTGAGAATACAGTCAACCTACTGGAATTTCTTTTTGAAGAAAATAAATCTTGCGTGAAGAAAACTGTTGATTACCAATCTTCTAGCCTTGGGAGAAGAGTTATCCTGTGGTCATTAGATACAAAATTCCAAAGTCTTGGGGGAGGGTCAGGTCATTTAATAACATGTCAATATTAAATTACATCATAAATAATCAGAACTTTGGGCATATTTGACGGGAACTTTCTTCTATAAATTTGGAAATCATCCAAATGAAAACAAATGACTTCTGTTATTGTTTAGCCTCTGGGTCTGACTTATTGTGGGGATTTAGTTGTTGTTTTGAACTTCAGAACCTTTAGCAGAGAGTAAAAAGAAAGAAACTAAACCAACTGACTTCAAAATGGTCATTTTCCCTTCTCTTTTTTAGTTTTAAATTGATTAATGTTTTTTTCTTATGTAAATAAAACCCCATAAAATCCAGAGCCATGACCAAAAGCAAAACATGTGAAATCACTGTTTAGTGGAAAATCTTCAACAGATTGAGCCAGTTTGGTGATGATGGTCTGCTCTGACCACCCTTGTCGTTGCTAAAAGGGACACTTCTTGACATTTGCCATGTCTATTAGATCATTTCTAGCCCAAGAATATTTTAGAGGTTTGTAACATTAATTTGGGTTGGTATCAAATCCAGACAATAAGATTTGAGCTTCTACCATAAGCTATAATACAAATACAAAGATTAGTTATTACTATTATGATGAAAAAATAAAGTCCCAGATTCTTATCTACAATTCAAACCCTCCCTTGTGTGGCCCCAATTTACCTCACTAACTTTATCACCCACAGCTCCTCTGCACCAAGATCTTTGCTCTGGTCCTATGGGTCATTGGCCATCCAGAGTCTTCCCCACCACACTCCTGCCTTCAAAACTTTGCCCCTATTGTCCCTTCCACTACCTTGTTGGGAAGGGTCCCCCTTTCTCTACTTCTCTCTGAGTCTTCCTCAGCCTCCAGGCCGAGGTTTAGTTCTCCCTCCTTCTTGAAGCCGTGCTTCCTCCACTTCAGCTGGAAGTTATTTTTGTAGTTACCATTTACTGAGCTCCTACTATGTGTCAGGTGCTAGGAATATGCTAGGAACTTGACTCATGTGATCTCATTTAAGCCTTGAAAGGTGGGTATTAGTCTCATATTAAATTTCATTTTTTTGATAAATAACCCACTTATGTGGCTCAAAAATCAAAATATTATAGAAAGCTATGAATTAAAAAGTCTTGATCTTATCCCTATTCTTGTCACCCCTAATGTCCACCTTCCATCAAAGGTAATCATTTTTAAAATTATTCTTTGGGTCCTTCCAATGATTCTTCATGCAAAAGATCAGCAGATACAAATATATAGTTTTAGTTTCTCCTTCTTAGAAAATAGAGCATAATACTATATACATCATTCTGCATTTACCTCTCCCAACTCCCCCCCCATGCTTTGACAATGTATATTACACAGTACTTCCTATAGTAGTTCTCTGAGAGTGTCCTGTTTCTTTTCTTATTTGCTTAGTATTTCATATCGTAGATATAGTTCCTAATAATGGATACCTGGGTTGATTTTAATCTGTTATAAACAGTGTTGCAGTGAACAAACTTTTACATTCAACATTTTATATGAGTATAAGAATATTTGTAGGATAAATTTCAAGGTTGAGACTGCTGGATCAAAGAGTAAAAGCATGCTCAATTTTAATAAATAGTGTCAAAGTTTCTTCTCTGGAGGTTGTACCATTTTTTATTCTCAATATCCTTGTATGAAAGTGCAACACAGGTATCACTATCTCCATTTTATATATGAGACAACTGAGGCATGGAAAACACAAGATCATGTAGTTAATATTCAGGCTGAGACTTGAACTTGTATTCTGCTGTGTCCTACTCATTTAGTATTTATCAAATAGTTATTTTTATTGTTATTTATTTTATATAGACATAGGCCTAATCCTTCTAATCCTTTATATAAACTCCTTATGTCTAGAGACTTCCTAGTAAGCAGATTGAGGCAATTAAGTCAATCTTAGGTGAGAGGGAGGAAAAAAGGAAATGGGGTAGGAGAAGTTGGAAAACAAATGCAAGGTGACGTGTTACCATGCTGGCCATTGCTTTTTGACAAGTCACAAGAGATACAGTTGGTTGGTCACTCAACAAGTGCTCCTGTTTGTCCACAAGAGATGTCTTCAGACCAGGCGTATTGGAAAACCACATCTCAGGACAGGCCACTGGATGGAGGAGAGAAGACTACCTGCTGTGTTCCTCCCATGCCCCTCTCACATTCATGGGGGACACACCCGTACTTTTGGGATCTGGTCACTAGGCCCTTTCAGCAGACAGAGTCATATGAGGTAGAGTCAGAATTTGATATAGGTCTGCTTGACTCTACTCAGTCTTAACATATATTACTTAAATATATTATTTGGTAGTATAAAAGCATCAATTCAGGCATAAAATTTATTGAACATATATTCCTTGTCATTTAGTGTCTATCAATCTTCCTTGGTCACTGTGGACTTGAACACTTGACTCATGGTTCTTCTCTTAACAACTGCTCAGTCCCTTCATTGTCTACCCATCTCTCAAGTCCCAGTGTCCCCTGATCCCATAAATTCTGATGACCTTAAATCTCTAAACCACTTCACCTACCAGCATCCATTGGCATGCTAGACCTAATAGATTCCTGGTACTGATATGCTTTGGAAATGATCACAACCAACAACCTCTTGGCTTTTTTACTCTTCAATCCTGAAACAACTAGTCTTTCACATCATAGAACTCTCCTTTTCTTTAATCCATCATTTTAGTCCACTCTATCATTCTTTTCCAACTCACAGCCTGGATTCAGTGATTGATGATTTAAATTATTATTATTATTATTTTTTTTTACCAACACCATGTATTATTTTTCTTGCACATTCCCCCAGCAAAACTCCAAATCTGGATCAGTGAATACTTTTCCTCTTCCACCTGGGTGGTTAAGCTTTAATGGAGAAAATCACATAATCCTATAGACTACATTATTACTATTTCTTGATCCCTAACCCAAACCATGTTCTCATCATCACTCATCAATCTTGTGATTGATTTTCAACTTTCAACTCTCATTTTTCCTAATGATTATTCCAAACTCTCACCACCTTCCTGAAGCATCCTTTTCAAGTCCTACATGTTGAGTTCAATCTTCCTCAGTAAACAATATTCCCTCCAAGTTCATCGGGATAATTGAGAGCTTTATTAGAGATTATTAGAGATTATTAGAGATTTAGAGATCCATTCTTGGCTACAACTTTCTAGAGTTTCATATCCTTTCTGAGGGATCACTTCTACTTTTGTAGTATGTACTAGTTTATACCATGACTTTCAAATCTATATCTTCAGCTTGGATTTATCTATCTAGTGGATACCTGTACTTGGAGGTTCCACAGGCACCTCAAATTCAAAAAGTTCAAAATTGAACACATTATCTATCAAGGTAGAAAGTATGACCACCATCTACTCAAGCTAGAAGGCTGATGTCATCTTTGAGTCATTTCTCTTCTTTACCTTCACATATAATCAGTTTCCCTCTTGTTTCTGGAATTCCCCCCTCTTTTCTGTTCGTACTATTATTGTCCCAGTTCAGTCTCTTGATCCAACTGGACTGCCAGGACAGTTTCAGAAGCTTCCAAAAGTTTTGACCTCACACTTGGCTCCTTCAAATCTATCCTCATCACTGCTGCTAGGTGATCTTTCTAAACACAATCTAACCATACCACATTCTCACTTAAAACTCTGCATTGACTCTTCATTGCCTACAGGATAAAGACACAGCTTCTTGGACATGCATGACCATCTGGCTTCAGCTTCTTTCTGCCCTTCACTTACCAACCTGGTCTCTTACACTTCAACCACAAAGAAAAGCTTGCAGTTCCTTTGAGCTGCCTTCTTATTTCTTGCCTCTATGTCTTTATTTATAATGTCCCCTCTGCCTTTGCCATCCTTCCACTTCTTCACCTTTATCTGGCATATTCCTGCTCTCCCTTAAGACTTCGCTTATGGGCCACTTCTTTTGGAAAGGTTTTATCGACAAGCTGCTCTCCCCAACCCTCAAACTCTGACAAGGTTAACAACACTGCCCTGTGCTCCCACGGCTCCCAGTTCATTGTATGGATGTCTACTTATCCATTTATGTGTCCGTATTCACAATTAGATTGTGAGGTCTTTGAATCTTGGGACTGTCATATTTCTCTACGTACCTCTTTGCCTAGCAGTGTCATAGAGTAGGTGCTTACTAAATGCTTTTAGTATATATTGAACAAATAAATGATGTATTAATGAAAAATTATTTTGCACCTGAAATTATTTTTTATTTTTTTACTTTACAAACAAGGCAGAAAGGGGATAATCAGTATCAACAAACATTGTGATTTTTTCTCAGGTTTGATTATCAATAATAGCCATAGTGATGTTCAAATGGCACTGTGAGATTTGGGGGTACCTAGGGTCAATGAGGCCTTAAAAGAGAAAGTGTCCGGAAGTGTCTGCGGCAGAGCCACTGTGGTAGGGGACAGTTAGAATTCTTGTAGAGTGCCACCAGAAACCTGCAAAACTTTCATTCCATTGACATAAAACTCTCTTTTCAGTGAAACCTTAAATGCTTATAGAACATCTTATTTGCTGAATGAAAAATCATTTACTATACCTTGTTAAGAACATAGATTCTTGGTTTGGATAAGCAAAAATTGAAACATTGGAGACCAAATTAGAGTTAGAATTCTTCCCACCTCCATACTTTCTCAGGACCTAATGCTGTCGCAAAAGCACAAAGCTTAACTGATTGAACACTACCACACTTTCAAAGCATTTCTTTGTGAAAATCAAGTAAAAAGGTAAAGGGCATATTTCTCCTGAAGTTCAGTACTGAGTGTTTTTGAACTTCCAGTATTATTAGGTCCCCTTTTGTACTTAACCTAATAGTAAGTAATAATGATGATTAAAAATGAACTAACTGCTAATAGTAATAATTATTATTTTATAGAAGTTACGGTCCTTGAATGGCTGTTCAGTTGTAGGTGCTTTACACTTAAGGAGGACTAAAGCTTTGCCACCCCCAAATATAATATCTTTTGGGCTATTGATTTTAAGCTGGTTATTAAGGGGGAAAAAAGCCTCAGTACCTTTGACCCTCCCACTTCTTGCCTAAAGGAATTCGGATAGAAAAACCTGCTGCAGGATGGGAACCTGATGGAAACTTTATCATAGTCACCTTAGCAGCTTCGCCTTAGTTCATATGAATTAAATATGGCAGATAGAAATCTAGCAAAGCTTGTTTGTTGAACTTCCGTGTCCCATTGTTCTGGATTGGTCAGGAAGAACTTGTTTACCACATGTTGTCCACCTGTGAATTACCTGCTTTCCCTTTGAAATCCCAGGTACCTTCCCCCTACCCCCCTATTCTCCTTTGTCCAAAATGGCATACAAACCTCACCTACCCAATGTGTTTTCGGGTCTCCTGTCTACGATTCTTCTGCATGTATATCCTAATAAGCTTTGGACATTTTTCTCCAGTTAATCTGTCTTTGTTAAATTTGATTATTAGCCGAGCTAGAAGAATATAGAAGGTGGGAGGAAAGTCTTTTTGTGTGTGTGTTCCTACAATATACTTATGCTTCACGACAACCTTTTAAATAGAAATCATTTTTCCTTTTTTTTTTTGTTTGAACAAGTGAAGTTCAGTGAAATCAGATAACTTGGGACAGGTCCAAGGACACGTTGGTTAGACTGAGGCCAAAGGCCAAGCTGATTTCACCAGGACCAAGCCTCACACCTAGTCTCTGAGTTTTGTTGCCTGCTGGCGTGACTGTGAATCCCGCGGTGGAGGGGTGGGTTGAGGGATCAGGTGAAATTGTGTAAAAAACTAAACACTGAAAGCAGCGAAAAGGCAAAGGTACCATAGCAGCGAGAACCTGGAACCGTGAGGTAGTCAACAGGTAAGCTCTCGGCGAAGAAGCTGACGATGGACTCCTCCTAGAACTTAGGGGCGGTACCTAGGCGGGGCCTGGGCGGGGCACCTGGAGACTTGCCGACCATCGTGGACCGCTAGATCTGCCTCCTCATCAGGGCACTTAAGGGGAGGAGAGAGTGAGTGCAGGTCTTGTGGCGATCTCTGTGAGTTGCTGAAGCAGCTCTTCCTCACCTATCCTAAACCAAAGCAAGGACTGCTCTCTGCTTTTCTCGAATGGCCTTCTCGTAGACAAGCAGAAAGGGTACTGGAGACAGTCCTACACAAGGTGCCCCCCCTCGCAGATTAGTACGGCCCGTCCCCGCCGCCGATCTGGCGGCTGCGCGCGCACCCTCCGGCGGGCGGGGAGGCCTCGTGGCGCGCTCCCCTGAGCTGCCTGCTGCTCCGCGCGCCCGCGCCGCCGGGTCACGCGCCCGCGCGCCTGGGCCTGGGCGGGGAGGCGCGGCCGCGGGGGCGCGCCCCGCTATTCCGCCCCGCCCCCTCCCCTGAGTCCCGGGTGCGCGGCTCCGCGCGAGGAGAGCGGGGACCCGCGCCCCCGCCCCGCCCCCGCCCGGCGCGTGGAGGCCGCTCGGATCGCAGCCGCCGCGGTAGCCGCCCGCGCGGGATGACCTGGGGCGGCTCTGGGAGCTGGCTACCGCAGGAGGTCTGGGGGCTCCACCGGCCCGCCGAGAGGTGCGGGGTGGTCCCGCTGTGGGGTCCGGGGACGGGCGGTTAGGGCGGGCGGCCGGCGGGCCCTGGGGCTCAGGGTCCGGGGCTGGAGCGGGGTCTGGGAACGCTGGGCCGTCCTGCGGGGGCGGGCGGAGTGTCAGTGACAGGGACGCGCCGGGCAGGTGGGACGAGCCTGGCGGATTGTAGGGGTGCCCCCTGCTCCCCGGGGAGTGGGGTCCCGCCCCTCAGCTTCTACCCTCAGAGCGCCCGCGGAACGGTGATTTATGTGGGGAGAGCAGGAGAAACGTCCTGCGCAATGTATCTTTTTCTGCTGTCACAGACGCCCTGACTTCCCAGCCCCAGGGAGTGCATTTTCCTTCTCCATGAAGCTTTCTGTAGGTTGCATTATCATTTCTAAGTACATTGAAGCTCGCTTTTTATTACAGCATGCAGCTTCCAGACCTTTGTTGCTTTTTCTCCACATTTAGAAATTTCAGTCATAAATCACTGAGGCGGGTATGAGGACTCTTTCGGCCTTCCCTTCATTGTTTCCCTGTACCCCACCAAGTCAGGTGGAAGGCTCTCCAAAAGGAGCCCTTCTCCAGAATGCCTGCCATTCCTGGCCGCGACTACAGAGGGTGGCAGGTGCTTTAAGGGCAGGCTGCTTTCCAGCTGAGATCCAGAATTTAGGGAACCTCATTAACAGAAAGGCAGCGTCTGTGTCCTAAATCAGAAACCTTGAGAAACAGAAAATTGGCCTAAAAGGTAACATGAGATTTGGTCAGGCCAATGGCCAGTAAAGATGAAAGAGACCAATTCTGATTCCATGCCTCATTGATACCAATAACCCTCAGACTCCCAACTGACACTTGGCATACCGAATGGACAGTGTCTAGGAAGAGGAGGTGGGAGGGGGCTGGAGAATCAAATGGGTCTATTCTCAATGCTTAACATTTGATTACATTTAAGAGCTCCCTTTTTTTTGAGTAGTCTATTTTAGCTGAAAATGGAAGGGAGGGTATTTCAACTTTCAGGACAGGATGAAAGGAAATTTCAGAAAATTTCTGGAAATTTTAAATTAGTGCTTAACTAGAAAGCACTTAGGAACTCAGAGAGGCACAAAATTATCGTAGTTTCTGTTACACACATATTGAAATAAACTGCCTCATATTTTAAGTTATATGAGAAGGATGGAGAAAACCTGTTTCATTTTTGTAAAGACGTGCCCTGGGTGTGTTTGGTATGTATAGAGCAGAAACATTTATATTTCTATTAAAAAACACAACTGTATATTGTTTAACTTTCATGCAAAAAATCAGATATAGTATTTGGGAAATCTGTCTTTGTTTGAATAGTGTAGTCAACCAGGAAAATTAGTTACTAGAGGTACTGTGCTATTGTTTGTGTAGTAACTCACTTGGGATGCTTTGATTGATTGCTATGGTTCTCATCAACCTCCTCTTCTGCGGAAAGTACTTAAACAGCTCTACTCTCAAGCGGGGAGGCACAAAGAGCCCTTAGGACTTGGAGCACACTGATCTAGCCTGTGTAGGTTGGCTTACATCAATCTTACTACTTGCCTTCTTTGCAGGTGGTTTGACTCTGCATGAAAAGAATTAAGCTCATTTTAAGATAGTACTCCCCCCCCCCCGCCCCCCAAGTTCAGCAAGATATATAGATGAAGGCTTTGTGCAGGAATAGGAACTTCTAAAGAGGTCAGGTAAAATTTGTTGACTAGTTCTCATGCTTTCCTCTTGTTCTTCACTTTGCCCTTATGCTTTCATAACTTTCTAGATGATTTCATTTATGGTTTTGTCAAAATAAAAGTTGAAGTAAAAATTTTCTCTAGAAATGTTTATTTTGCAAACATTTAGGCTAAAATTTGGTGATTATTTTTAAGTAAAACACTGAGGAAATGATTTCAGGGATTCAACAGTATCTTAGTGAAATTAGCCTGGGGTAGGAAATTAAAAATAAGTGATTGAAAAATTGGTTATTTATAACATGCAATTACATTAGCTGTCACCTGTTATTAGCATTTGTATTGCATAGAAGTGTAGATAAGACAGCACATCAGAAGAGTAGATGAGTCGCCCATCAGGTAATCTTTAGATAGATGATGATCTTACCACTTACTAGCAACTAATTAGATTATGGAATTTGGAGGCTCTTTGCCAAACAGGTTTCTTTGAAGGACTTGATTTTACAGTTTTTGATTCGAAATTTCATTAACTTGGATTGAATTAGAATGTTTTATTGTTTTTGTTTAAAATTTTATATTGTGTTTAAACATTGCTTTTATTTATGAACATTTTATTTATAAATTTTTGTTGTGTATAGTACTAATCCACTTTCAAGATAATGGGGAGGAGGGCTTTACTTGATTCTTTTTGATTAAAATTAAGTATGTGGAATATACTTGATGTTACTTTAAAAATATTGGATTTCAATTAAATGAAAAACGGGTTTGTTGGTTTTTTTTTTTTAATCCTTCAAGTTTTCCCTCATTGTTTGTGCTCTTTCCCCATTGTCAGGCTTAAAACATACAGTATCATTGTCATCTGTCTCCTGAATAATGGTCCTGAGGTGATATTATTAATGTGGCTTTTTAAAATCAAACTAATTATACTTGCCTAAAAGAGCCACATGTGTGTGATTCTAGCTGCCTGGTGCCTTTTGAGAGCCCTGGAGACAAGCTAGTGAATAGAGCTGAAAATTCATTCTGTATTTGATTAAATGGAACAGACTCGCTGCTCCTTACCCCAGCAGGGGCTATGAGATCTCTTGATCCCCGAAGCGGCTCCAAGACCCTGGGAATTCCATTAGCGAGCACCTGAGGAATTTCTGCCCTGCAGTGCCTTTTTTGTATGTGTGTATGTGTATGTGTGCAGAGGGAGTGGAGCAGAGTGGTGAGGGGGGAGTGAAGGGAGTGGGTGGAGAGAGGAGACGCTACATTAGAGGACTCCATATGTTAGCAGATCTAAAATCAAGGCATGATTTAACAGCTTATCTTGTAAGAGCCCAACCCAAAGGTAGATTGCTAGTCAGGACTTTTTTACAAGGACTGTAGTGGTGTATTTTAGCACTGAAGTGAACGTCACTGTTAAGTACAGAAAGTCACTTCTCTGTTTTCTTTCCGAAGCACAGAAGCACAAGCATATACACGTTGCAGACTTGGTAAGTTTTCTTTCAATGATCTTTTGATAAATATGTAAAATTGTGTTACAGTTCTTGCTTGTTAGGGCTGATATATTGTTTCAATATCTTTTTAAATAGAGCAAAATCTGACTTTTATGGGAAGCAAATCGTTTTGCAGAGGTGAAATGCTTGTTTGAATAGCCATATTTTAGCTTGCTCTTTTGTTTTTATATGATTTTATTGTGTTTTGTTATGTTATTACAGAATATAAATTCATTTAATGTACATCTTTTTTCTGTTGTCTTTTTAAGAATTCTTTCTGATTTCTAGTATTTTTTAAGGCATTGCTTTGCAGACTTGCTAGCAGCTACAAGTAAATGAAAGTATATCTACCAAAACTATTCTGTAAAAATCTTTGGAGCAAAATTTTTAAGAAACATTAGTGTATCTTCCTCCACCACTCCTTCCTGCCCCAAATTATTTTTGGACACATTTTTCAGAATATTAGCCTAGTTTGTTTCCTGTGTACTTTTCAAAGAAGAGCAGTTCTGAATCTTGGATGGTGTAGTTAATTGATTTTCATCTTCTGAGAATAAACATGATTCTGAATTCCAGTGCTTGTAATTTTCAATTAATGCAGAATGCAGTAGCTTATTTGTTGGTTAATTTGTTATTTGTTCCTGATTACAATCATGTCGTGCATCGCAGTTCTTTCCATCCTATAATCATGTAGTCCTCTAATAAATTCTTCTCGCAATACAGTGTGTTTAGAAAATAAAGAAACCTTTTAGAGAATATGTTTAATTTTTTTCCCACCTTAATCCTGGGCATGCTTTCTACTAGTATGGCCAAATTGAAAGGACTCTTGAATGAATTGGAGTAAACACTAAAGTTAGCATTGTGTCTGTCTTGGTTCACAGTTGTTCAGCTGCTTTGCTGTTTGATATATTTTGATGGCCACAGATAATAAAAAACTACCCCAAAGAGCATTTTGTTCTACGTGTCAGTTGGAATGTGAGGAGGGACTTCAGTTCTTGAGAGCAAGTGATGTATCTTTTAATCACGGAATTAAGGAATCGTGAAGTTCCTTACACCTTAATTGAGCGGGGGAAACCAGGTTATATTATTGAACTTAGGTTATACATTCTGCTTCCGTTTTGTTGCATGGTACTTTGTGATTGATTTTATTTTTATATTACCCTAATACAAACAGAATGGAAAAGGTGACATTTAGCTTGTTCCTCAGTTATTCATATTACATACTAGCTCACCTCTTTTTTATTTATGTGAACTTGGGCCTTGATCTTGACTTAGGCCTTGATTTTCACCTCTGCAAAATGGGGATTGTAACAATAACATCTGTTACCACTCTTGTGGGGATTATAAGAGATAATGAAAGTAAAG